>JAJVHD010000021.1:628206-1256413 GCA_022207745.1 Brachionus rubens | reverse complement strand
AGAGTTCCGATTAACAAAATAAGGACACCACGGGTCCTTGATGGATTTGTTTGGGAGAAAAAAATTGCTTTCAAAGCACACAAAACAACGAATTCAGATTGCTCGAATATTAATGTTGTTCTCAAAGGTCCACATTGGGTAAGACCAAAGAGCCATAAAAGTTTAACAAATACTTGAAATGCCGAGTATTTAAAGACTCTTAGGTACGTTATTCGATTAAGTTTTGAAGTTTTTTTCGAACCATTTGATGAGAATGGTTTTTGTAATATTAAATAGAACACGGACGATATTAAAAGTGAAAAAAATAAAAGTTGAACTAGATGAATGTGTTTAAGTAGATCATAGCATAGGTATACACCAAATGATTTTAAAAATTTTGAAATAAATAATAAGAGTAATAGATGAGCTATGTCGTTGAATGAAAACGAGCTTGTTCGTCTTGATTGATTTAAATAATCGTTCATTCTTGTTTACTCATTGTTTTTTGAATTTTACCACTTTAGTAATTTATTTCAAAAAAAGGTAACACATCAAAATAAAATTTTTTTTTTGAATACGAAAAGAATTTTTTTATGACTTAAATTTCATTTCTTTATTCTCTTTTTTATGTGCTCTAAAAATTAAGTTTATTTGACAATATTTCTGAGTAATCATTAGTATATGTATGAAATTAATTAGAGAATGGGTTCCTCTAGGAGTAGAACCACAATCTCAGTCCAAACTTAAAGGCAGAAGTCGTGAGCTCTTTTGAACACCTCCTTGAAAAAAAATTTAATAGAGTCCTAGACCCCTCAGCGTACACATCACCATCACCCAATGATGAGTTATTGTCTAACGTTGAATATTCATGGCTTTACTATCTCCTCCCAACCCTGTTAGTATAACTGCCATTTGATTTTGATGTGGTTTTTATTTGTGTTATATGCACTACTGATGAGTCCAAAAAAAGACGAAACCACTACAGTGTCAGTCCGAACATTTTAACTTTTGAGTCTCACGAAGATAACATAAAATACTTACACTTCCACCGAATTAATGGCTTGCCGTACCCGTACCCTACCGAACCATACTCAAAACGTAACTTTACCGTACTATTATCCTAACCGTACCCGAACCGTATAGTCGGAGACTGAGCCTGAGTTGGAAATTACGCGACTCTTAACTTCTTCTCTTTGGGTAAAGACCCATAGCTTATTCTCAGGCTCAGACTCCGACTCCACGGTTAGGATACCGTTAGGATAGTGCGGTACGGTTTGAGTACGGTTCGGTTGGGTACGGGTACGGCAAGCCATTAATTCGATGAAAGTGCAGTTATTTTAGAATTCTCTCCTGGAACAGGTTCGTGGAGTTTTGTTCTTCATGAAAGTGAGTAGACTTACTTTTTATGATAGCTTGGCTACTTACTGGGCCTCCCCCACTCATTTTCTTAAAAAGTTTATTTATCATACTCGTTATCCTCTCAATGCCTTCAATCACTCAAAAAAAAAACTACGCCAGGGAATACTGTTTTGTTTTCCTATGCAATCTTATAACTTAAGCCATACTTTCTTACTTTTAAAAAGAGAAATTTAAAATCAAGGGACTTATACCCCTTCCCCCATACACAGACTCTCGACATACCATTTTTGGTTACCAGTACATGATATAACCAAAGTATAACATCTAAACATCAAGAAGAAGATTAACTAGAAGCACAAAAACAATTGGGTTCAGTTAAACTTTTAATAGGATTATATTTCACCGAAAACAGGATATTTTGATATAAAAAAATTAATTAAGATGTTTATTTAAAAAAAAATTTCTAAGGTTTTCTTAGAACAAAAATGGTATGATAACCAGTTGAGTCTTTCTTTTGATCAATTAAAATCCAATTTTTGAAAAGTAAATCTAATCTAACTTTTCCATAAACTCTGTGTGCATTGTACTCGATTCGACTCGTTCCATCTGATGATGTTGGTAACGATAGGAAAAATAAACCATTCGGTTTCAACATACAATGAACTTGATTTACTGCATCAACATCTCCATACGGTGACAATGGATCACCGTATCTTCCCAAACCACTGTGTTCAATAGATGAAAAACTAGCGATTACATCATACTCTTCCAATCGTTTATTCTCAATGTGCTCTTCTAAATAATCGTTAACATGAACCCACTTCAAGTTTGATAATTCATATTTCTTTCGTGTATAATCCAATGTTGTTATAAAAGACGCGCCAATGTCATAAGCTATAGCTTCAATCCAAGGAATTTGTGTCCCAATCACAGCTACTGTTTTACCTTTTATTGAACTTGAATACGAATGCATCAAATCGTTAAGGACTGTGTCTCCATAATTGAGAGCTTCTCGATTTCTCACTTTTTTTAAATTATCTTGAAACTCTTTTGAAATGACCTGTTTAATGTTTTTTTTATCATTCGAATTAGAGTCCGAATACGCTTCATTAAAATACCAATATTTAGTGATTGGCATTTGTCCATTCATTGTAAAATCATCGAACATGTCAGCTGGTGGTTTAGCAGGTGGTGGTCGAATAATGAGACTAGCATTTGGATAGCGTAATTTTTTGTATAATTTAATACATTTTGAACTGAAATCATCTCTTCCGCTTAATTTATCCGGCAGGGTTTTTAACCAATTTCCACTTTTAGAATTGCTATAAAAGAAATAACAAAAAAGAAGTACAAATATTATTAAAATGAATCCTTTGTAATTTGAAAAATTCATTCCTCGAAATCTTTATAAAGTTTTTGAATCAAATCTAAAATTTTTTTCAGTATATTAATATTTTTTATAAATTTAAAATTTTTTTCTCAAAATTTTTGCGAAAATTAGTAAGTTTGAATATTTAATGGCTTTATTATGTGACTCATTCTAAATCTATTCACTTACAACTTATTATGTGTTATACACATTTGAATAGAGCAATCAAATTATGATTCTTGTTCAGAAAGATAAAGAGAGAAGCTTCAAAAGTTCGTCTCGTTTTTCAACATATTCAATGTAATGGAATGGAATGTCAATAATCTTAGTTTGTTTTCACGGTTTTTGGGACCTAAACTCATCAGCTTTGTAGATCAAGTGTCAAATCTTGACCTACTTAATTTTTGAGCAGAGGGGACTCAATGAAGAGTGTGCTTCAGTTAATTGAAATTGGTTGGAAGTTTGCTTTTCATTTTCGAGATTATAAAATTTTTTATCGAATGGTATTAAGGTTGGGTATTCCCTTCGAAAAAAAGCATGGGTCCGTTCTTTCCAAAAAATAGGTGGTCCGTGTTTTAGCAAAAGGCAAAATTTTCTAGTGCTTTTTTTAGAGCGAAAAAAAATCTTTTTTTTTTAGTCCCCAGCGTGCAGAAAAGGAAATTCCTAACAAAAATCTTTAAAAGGGCAATTTAAATGGCTCTAAAAATTTCACTTTATAAATTTGTTTTTTGGACACTTTGATCTTCGAAAGGCAATATC
Source organism: Brachionus rubens (assembly GCA_022207745.1). NCBI lineage: Eukaryota > Metazoa > Rotifera > Eurotatoria > Ploima > Brachionidae > Brachionus > Brachionus rubens. Next base: position 1,252,947 of record JAJVHD010000021.1, on the reverse strand, counting down.
CAGAATAACAAGTAATTGATTGTCTGATATTCTTGCAAAACGTCTACAATTAGGTTGTCACTAAAATACGGACACGGACAAAATTTCAAAAACGGTTGAACAAAAACGGTTCTATTTTTTTTTGACTCGAAAGTTTTCTTTTAGCATCTAAAATACACAACAAACTTGAATAGCCTACTTCTGTAACACAATTGTGATACAATGAAAAATCAATATTTAATACACCTTGAGGTACGGATTTCGGTTTAACCTTAACGTCAGTCTACTAAAACAAATTTTCAAAATCAAAATCTTTCGTTTTTATATTAAATAACAAAAAATATTCTTTTAATTTTTGGATAAACAAGCGTTGACTTTATTTTTTCAGAACATGTTTGACCAACTTTGTTTTCTTTCCTACGTTTTTGATTTTTTTTTCACTTACGGAATCCTCTGTCCGTTTTTTAGACACAGCTATTCCGTGTCCAGATTTTAATAATTTAAAATAATTCAGTCCATGTCTGAATTTTAGATAGCTAAAATTCCGTATCCGGAGGTCCGGGTCCTGGGTCAGTGACAACCGAAAATCTAGGAAAGTGAATTTTTTAGGGGGTGTCGAAAATAATTTTTTCAGATCCTTGGGGTCTAAAGTGTCAATACCCTTCAAAAACCGTACTTTACTTTTAACATATAGCTTTTTTATTAACCCATCAATCCCATATTATTTATACATTTACTGAAAGCGTAAAATTTTCAAGGATCAATTTACGAAATTTTATGTAAAATGTGACCTGTTCCAAAAAAAAATGTACTGTACCTTTTCCGTAATTAAGCTACAATCCTTATGGAGGAAAATTTGGGATGAGAGACTCTCGGAGCAGTAGACTGTCTTTCGAAAAAGTCATGAATAGTCAATTTTTTCCGAAAGGCGGATATTCGGGGTTTTCCTGATATACCGGATGTTCATAATTTTCTATTTTTTATCATATCGAATAGGCTTTTCCGGCTATTAATTTTTTTAAAATCTTTTTTTATCTTGTAAAATTGAGTCCGAATAGACTATTCCGGATAATCAAGATTTATTTTTACCAATCAGATTGAATAGGCTTTTCCGGCTATTCCGGATTTTAAATTTAAATTTTTTTCTTAATTGATTTCATTAGCAAGGTCAATAGGAAGGGAACAGAGACAAAAATATTTTAAGGTCTTTCAATTGACCCTTAGTCTTTTGTAATTTAGACATTAAAAGGGAAGGCTGTGACAGGTTTGTTAAAGAGCTACCTACATTTTGATTGATGTCGGTCGGCGGCAAATCCACATAGTGACCGACGGCGTTGATTAACTACCCACGGATTCAGAGATTATTTGTTTAAAATGATTTTAAGCCCATTCTGAGACAGAATGAAAAATGGATTTTATTAAACGTGTTTACTATCGATAATGCAAAGCGAAGCTTTCGTAATGTCTTGGGAATTTTTCCATCGATTTTACTACTAAAACTATATTAATTTCTTTTTAAATCTTCATAAATAACATTGAATCAGAAAGACTCCACATTACTAATTCTCTCTATAACAAACTTGATACAATATAATAAAATTTTGTATATTCATAACATCAAAATAAACCATAACAAAATCATATATTTAAAAACTTTAATTTACCATAAGTCTTTGTCTATGAAACTATAACCGCATAAACTAACAGCATAGAGATATTATTTTTAGCGGGAATAGTGACGATTCGTTTAGGTCCCATGTGGAATAAATAAAATAAGTTCGAAACTTGGTTTATTAAACTTTTTTTTAAAAAGCTAAAACTTAGACTGAACTAAAAACTAACTTAAAACGAACTTAAAACCAATTTAATATATTCTTTAAATGTCTTTTCATTTCCAAGGCAAGTTACACACTAAGCCTAGTAACTCTAAGTTAAGTTATATTATTACGATGATCAATGATTCAATTATCTTCCTTATTGTATCCTCAAAGCCTTCATTGAGCTCTTTGCTGACAACACAATCCTGACTAGATCTGGAGAAAGGCTAGACGAAGTTCTGAAAGAGTTTGAGTGTGTTATTGAAGAATTGAATTTATGGTGTAACTTCAACAAAGTAGATATAAACTGGAGTAAGACTTTTTTCATGGTTTTTACAAAAAAAAAGATTGAAATTCCTGATTTTTTTATAATCAGAGGTCTAAAAATTAGTGTGGTTAAAGAATTTAAATTATTGGGTTTTACTATAGATTCAAAATTAAATTTTATGAAGCTAGTTTCAGAAACATGCCTAACTGTAAACCGTAAGCTCTTTTCGATGATTATATATTATAAAGTATGGTCTTAAAAAAGAATGTTTGATTTTTGTATGGTCTAAAAAAGTATGGTCTTATATTTGTATGGTCTAATATTTGTATGACATTAAAAAAGTATGTTTGATTTTAGGACGTTTTCAAAATAGTATGTTTGAATTTAGTATGATAAGAAATTATGGAAAATTAAACCAATTAGAAGGAAGAAAATTTTTTATTATAAGATAAATCATAATTAAGGGGATAATGTTTTGAAAAAAATGACAGTTACAAAAATTTATCAGAAGTTTAGTAAAAAAGTAATACAAATTTTTTAAATACTCAAACCTTGAATTTGTCTTGTCGCTCCATCGATTAAATCCGATTTAAATGCACGTAAATAATTTGACTTTAAGTAGTGGTTGTAGTTGTTTCGCATAAACTCTTGATCATAGTTTCGAATTGAAGGGTCACGTTGGAGTGATAAGTCATACGCATATGCTAGAGCGAACAAGCCACAATCATTGATACCATTTTGTTTATGAACTTTAACTGTAGCGGAACTTTAACTGTAGCGGAACTTTAACTGTTGTGGTGGTGTGGTGTAGCGGATAGCGTGTTCGACTCTTATTCAAAACGTCTAAGGTTCGATCCCGTGTGAAGCTATATAGGAGAGAGTGCAATCATCTCCTAACATGCTATGCACGACTCGGGTCGAGTATAAAATTGCGCAGTTGCATCTGCAGTGTGATGATGCGTTTCGAGTATTAGTCACACAACTCGGATAAGTCGCTACATTTGTAGAGATAGTCTATGGCTTCTGACTTAGGCGAGAATAAATAAGCTCAAACAAACAAACTAAATGTTCAAAATGACGGTCTTGATCAGGGTACAGGAATTTAAGAATTGGTTTGGTGGCTTTGGCGTTCAAACTGTCGTTTAAACTATCGTAAATGAACCATTTTCTTTCAGAAAATTCGTCGTGTTGTATCTGATTGTCTTCCAATGGATCAAGATTGGTTAACACAAACCAATGGTTGCTGTTTGAATTTATGACGAATAATTGATTGAATTTGGGATCAATACAGACAGACATTGTTTCTCTCTGAAGTTTTAAAATTTGCCAAGTTCGCCAAAATGTTGTATTGTTGAAATCAAATGGCTTGCTAAAGTTTCGTTCGAAAAAGTCTGACTAGGCAAACGACTTATAACGTCTCCAATTGTCGTGAAGGACACTTTAAGGCAGGTACTACAAATCCAACGAAAAGTGCCATCTTTGTTTTTATCAGCTCGTTTGAATTTAACCCCCTCGTATTGGGAGAGAGTCTTTTTCAAATTTAAGTATTCGACTATAGTTTGGGAATTCATAATTCAAATTTCTTTCTTTATTAAGTTAATTTTAAATGCAGTTTTAGGTAGAGATCCTTAGCCATTTTGACTCTAATATTTATATACTTTTTGGAGTCCGCAATTGACAGTATTAATGTGTGAAGTAAATTATAAGAAACCGTAAGAAGAGTATTAAGGCTTACGAGTTATTAAATCATAGGTACTAAAAAAATTCTAGTTTTTTAATTAGAGATCAATTAGTTCTTTAATTGACAACTAGATAAGTTCCATAATTTATATGCAATTATCATATGATAATCATAATAGACCGTATTTTTTAAAATAATATTATTGAAAGACCATTCTTTTATGTAAACAATATTTTTGTAAGAGCATATTTTTTTAAAATCATATTTTTTTTAGACCATACAAAAATCAAACATTCTTTTTTAAGACCATACTTTTTTACAAAAGACCCTTTTCGATAAAGAGACATTTCTATCTATGTACTTCTGTAAAAATTCAATTTTTTAAGACTTTATTTTACCCAATTTTTTTATTATGTGTTCACATTAATTTGTTATTTTTCGAAAGAAGCCATTCAAAGGCTGGCAAATTGTTTTTATTTATGTGTTTTTAAACTACTAAAACTAAGAATAGGGTCATGCGACTTGAATGATTTGAATAATTCATTAGAGAAGTATGGTCTTTTTGCGTTTCAACATCGAGCTTTGGAGAGAATGTTATCCTTCTCTTACAAAATTATAACATTTGAAAACGCACCAACACAACTCAAAGAACAATTAGTATCGAATGAATCAAGAAAGATTGAATACAACTTGAGAAATAAGAACGATTTTTTGGTACCAAGCTCCAAAACAAAGAGTGGTGAGAATACATTTTGGTATGTGTATTCAAAAATAGCTAACAAATTAATTGTTAACAGACTGGTCTTAAAATTCACAACTTTCACAATTTTTTATTTTTGAAAACATTTTTTATATTTTATTTATACATTTTATTTTTATTGAATAAATGGACAGTTAATCAGTCTTTAATTAGGCAAGGACACTAGCCTGTTGATTAACCTTGAACTTGAACTTGATCCTTGAGATTTTTGATTTTCAGCACCTTTCGAAACACTTAGTTTCAAAAAATTTATATATTTTTTGACTTGATATCGTTGTTTTTTTGTCATTTTTGGTTCGTTGTGAAGCCGCTTTGTAAATGGAGCGTAGCGACGCAATACTTGTACTTGAAATTTATTGTCCACTGATAACATTTTGATATTAAATAAATTCGAATATCCAGAAAAGACTATTCGATTTTTAAGTAAAACATAGAATTTGAATAATCCTTGAGATCAAAAAAATTGCCTATACATCTGTAAAGCATGCTAAGAGAAGATTGAACTCTCTCTTGTATAGCTTCATACGAGATCGACTCTTAGACGGTTTGAATAAAGGCCCAACACGCTATCCACTACACCACACCAAAATTATTTTTAAAAAATATCAAATCAACAAAAAATTAAACGGTCAATGTTTTCAATAACATTACGGCAAAATCAAGAATAGTCTTTATATTATTTTCCTCTGGAAGTTACGGTTAAAGGAACCCAAATATTAACTATTAGATATTTCAAGGCGTACAAATCTTTTAGGACATACTGTCTTTTTGATTAAAAAAATTAAAAGGGTTTATATTCTTTTATTTGAAAAAAAATTATTCTGAAAACTTTTTTAGAACAAAAATAGTATGAACACCAGATGAGTCTTTCTTTTGATCAATTAAAATCCAATTTTTGAAAAGTAAATCTAATCTAACTTTTCCATAAACTCTGTGTGCATTGTACTCGATTCGACTCGTTCCATCTGATGTTGTTGGTAACGATAGGAAAAATAAACCATTTGGTTTCAACATACAATGAACTTGATTTACTGCATCAAGATCTCCATACGGTGACAATGGATCACCGTATCTTCCCAAACCACTGTGTTCAATAGATGAAAAACTAGCGATTACATCATACTCTTCCAATCGTTTATTCTCAATGTGCTCTTCTAAATAATCGTTAACATGAACCCACTTCAAGTTTGATAATTCATATTTCTTTCGTGTATAATCCAATGTTGTTATAAAAGACGCGCCAATGTCATAAGCTATAGCTTCAATCCAAGGAATTTGTGTCCCAATCACAGCTACTGTTTTACCTTTAATTGAACTTGAATACGAATGCATCAAATCGTTAAGGACTGTGTCTCCATAATTGAGAGCTTCTCGATTTCTCACTTTTTTTAAATTATCTTGAAACTCTTTTGAAATGACCTGTTTAATGTTTTTTTTATCATTCGAATTTGAGTCCGAATAAGCTTCATTAAAATACCAATATTTTGTAATTGGCATTTGTCCATTCATTGTAAAATCATCAAACATGTCAGCTGGTGGTTTAGCAGGTGGTGGTCGAATAATGACTCATTATTAATGAGACTAGCATTTGGATAACGTAATTTTTTGTATAATCGAATGCACTTGAACTCATATTTTTTGCCTACCTCATCTGGCATTGATTCTATCCAATTTTCATTTATTGATTTTTTAAGGTTATAACAGACATAGCAAAAAATGATTACAAATAAAATCAAAATACATCCTTTATAGCTTGATAAATTCATTACACAAAAGAAAGCACGTTCGAAAAATTTTAAAATCGAATTAAATTTACCAAAAAAAAAATAATAATTTAGTCAAAATTTTTTAATGATTCTTTATTTTTTTTTTTAAATCCTTTTAATTTCTTGATTCAAATATTTTTTTAAGTTTTTCTTTAATAAGTTGAATGCAAATAACTTTTTTTAGAATTTTTAAAAATTATCAGGTTTTTAACAAAAAAGATGTAGTATGGGTTTATTAATGATCGTCTGAAACTTTCCGAATAATCGTATGATAAGTTTAACGATTGCTTTTTGCCTATAAGATTAAAGATTCTCATTCTACATAACCCGCTTTTGAATTAACTTAATCGAATTCGGTTCATTTTACAGATTTTTTATAAGTTTTACGTGAAAATTTGATCATTCAACATGATTAAGTAGTAGAAGATGACTATACGTTTCTATTCTACTCAAATTTTTTTTAAAATCATGTGATCAGAACCGAATCTTCTCATTATAAAATAGCCATTTTAGAAGACAGAAATAATAGCTTTTCTTCTATAGAAAGGTCTATTTTAATTGTTCGTTTTTGTTCTTGTCTCTATTAATTACAAGTCTCTTACCGTAAACCCCCGATAGTTGTACCAGGGATAAAAGATTTTCAGGGTGTTTGTAGGATTTTAATATAATGCTGCAAAAGTTATTTTTATGCCTCAAATAGTGCCAAATAGTATTATGTTTTTACTCATAACTATTTTGAATTTTGGCCACTGGCTTTTCATAATTTACAGGCGAGCAAAATTTTTTTTTTAGGTGGTACAACTATCGGGGGTTTACGGTATATTTCTAATATGGGTATGGAATATTGATGAAGGGATCTTAATACAATGATCCGAACGGCATCTGAAAAGCGAGCCGAATACGAATATCCTAGGGGTCTAAAGTATCAAGACCTCTTTAAAACCATTCTTAACTTTTTTAACAGATAACTCTCTCATTTACCTAATATAAATTAATGGAGTTTCAAGGATCCTTGATTTTTTTAAAGGGTGTGATTTTTTTAAAAAAGAGCCAAAAATTCGTAATTCTTCTATAATAAAACCTTGATAAATTTATTTTACTTCAAATAGAGCATGTTATAATAAAAAGTCGATTTTGGGTGCTGAATGAAATGGTCCGAATAGTTTTGATGATCGATTTTTGACCCAAATGGGCTAAAACGAATACGGTAAGTTTTTACAAAGAAAAATGAAATATACATCTAGTAGATCCCATAACCTACTTCAAATTGACACTCTGTGTTTCTGCATAAAACGGTTCCTTGTAAAGTAAATAATCCGAAAATTAAAAAACGGAATTTATTTACACGGTAAAATGCGTCCAAAAACCGACGAGTTTAAAGACGTTTTTAAACGTAACTTTTAAACGAGTTTTTTCGTGTTTTCATCCATTTTAAATACTCATTCAGACAATTTTTTTCTCTTATTATTATTTGGTATTCTCTTATTGGTCTACCTATTCAACACAATAAAAAATCTTTCACCACAAAAATGATCACATCTCAGCACAAAAATTTTAAAACCAAGACAAAACTTTTAAACACAAAATACAGTACTGCTACGATTTTGTGTTTTTACTAATTTTTTTCGTGAATTTACGTGATTTTACAAAAATTAACGTAAAAACAAGTAACTTTACGTAAAATTAAATTTGTAAAAACCGGTAAATTTACCTTTATTTACCGGATTTTACGCAAATTTACCTGAAATTACGTAAATTATCGTAAAAAGTAAAAATTACACTTGTTTTCTTGATTGTTAAACTTCGATATCGAAAAACTCATCAAAAAAAATTCAAAAAAACTGAAATCCAATCTAAGTATTCTCTAACTTTTTATATCACAAAAAAATAAAAATTTAAGAATATTCAAAGCGTTTTTGTTAAAAGCATCAGAAAAAGAGATGGAATTTTTGTAAAATCACGTAAATTCACGAAAAAAATAGTAAAAACACAAAATCTTAGTATCGAAAATTCTAAGCAAATTCTCTTTAAATTCTTTCTATTTATATTCTTTCAAAACAAACGACAATTACCGTAATCCGCCGCAAGGCTACCCATGGGGGAATTGAGGTTTAGACCCTCAGATTTGGTTTTCACAAAAGTCCAATTTTGAAAAAAAAGATATTGCAACTAGTTTTAACTTAACTGTAAGTCCTAAAACATTTTTTTCCGTATCAAATATTCCCATCTTATCGCTAATAAGGTGCATTGAGAAGGTAGGATTGTGCGGGAGATTGAGGTAATAAAAATTTTATTTGAAAAAAATTTCATCACAAGGTTAATCAATTTTTTGTGGCGAGAAATTTTTTTTTTGATAAAAAAAGTTTTGCTTTGTGTTGTTTGTATTTATTGTCAATAAATCGTAAATTACTCGTAAATCTAGAAAAAAAGTTAAGGAAAATTTGTTTGGTTAAAATAGAATTACTTTGAAGTTGCTTATCAGTTTCAACCTCATCCGCAGTAAAAAAAGAGAGCATTGAGTCTAGGGGTCTAAATTAGACGTATACAGACTTAGGGATTCGTCAATTTTTAAAAGACTCGAGTCTAAATCCGAGTCTTTCGCACTTTAAAGACTTGAGATCGAGTCGAAGTCCTAATCGAATTTTTAAAGACTCGTAAATCGCAATCCGAGTCGGTCTCAAATCTGGGACTCGAATCCCAAAGACTCGAGTCCTTAAGAAACTTTTTTACTTTCAATGTTGGTGCTAGACATGATAGTTATCAATAGATCAATAAAAAAAATGCTAATCTAAATGAGAGAAAATAACAATCAGAACGTTTCTCTTTGTTATAATAAAAAAGCGATGAGAAACTAAGCGGTTTTTTGCTTTCATTTTATTTAATTAAATTAATTTTTATGTTCAAAATGAAATACAATTTCTTGACATACAACCCTGGTCATTCAGAACTTCCAAAAATGAACGTTCATGAACCTTCCTGAACCTTCATGAACGTTAATGAAGGTTCAAATATCCTCAAATATTTTCATTATTTTTCTAAAATTTTCATTTTTTTTCAGATTTTTTCTAAGATTTTCTTATTTTCAAATTTGAAAAAAAATGAAGAAATATGAAGCTTCATGGACTCATGAACCTTCAAAACCTTGAAGGTTCATGAAGGTTCATGAATGTTTTTGAAGGTTCAGGAAGGTTCAGGAAGGTTCATGAACGTTCATTTTTGGAAGTTCTGAATGACCAGGGTTGTACACAAAAAAACATTAAAACCGTTTAAAAGATTTGTTTTCTTAATGTCTTAATTTATTATAATTTTCCTTTGCAAAATTGACTTTATAAGACTCGAGTCTTTTAACAATTCTAAAGACTCGAACCGAGTCCGAGTCTGCGATTAAACAAAGACTTGGACTCGAGTCCGAGTCCCAATTTAAAGAAAAAAAAAGACTCGGACTCAAGTCCCTATTGAGGACTCGAATCCCAAATCGGGAATCCCTATGTCTGGACGTATAGACTTATTTTTTTCCGGCGTCTAAATAGACCCCTAGACGTCCATAGGTTTGTATGAAGAATGAAAAATTGGGGTGTAAAATCACTTTCTTTGATAGTTTGGACTAATACTAATCCAGGACTAGAACTAATCTATCAAATAATAAATCAACAATAGAAAAATGAGTATACTTTAAAACAACGGTCATTCTTTTATTAAAAAATTATTCTGAAAACTTTTTAAGAACAAAAATAGTATGAACACCAGATGAGTCTTTCTTTTGATCAATTAAAATCCAATTTTTGAAAAGTAAATCTAATCTAACTTTTCCATAAACTCTGTGTGCATTGTACTCGATTCGACTCGTTCCATCTGATGTTGTTGGTAACGATAGGAAAAATAAACCATTTGGTTTCAACATACAATGAACTTGATTTACTGCATCAAGATCTCCATACGGTGACAATGGATCACCGTATCTTCCCAAACCACTGTGTTCAATAGATGAAAAACTAGCGATTACATCATACTCTTCCAATCGTTTATTCTCAATGTGCTCTTCTAAATAATCGTTAACATGAACCCACTTCAAGTTTGATAATTCATATTTCTTTCGTGTATAATCCAATGTTGTTATAAAAGACGCGCCAATGTCATAAGCTATAGCTTCAATCCAAGGAATTTGTGTCCCAATCACAGCTACTGTTTTACCTTTTATTGAACTTGAATACGAATGCATCAAATCGTTAAGGACTGTGTCTCCATAATTGAGAGCTTCTCGATTTCTCACTTTTTTTAAATTATCTTGAAACTCTTTTGAAATGACCTCTTTAATGCTTGTTTTATCATTCGAATTAGAGTCCGAATAAGCTTCATTAAAATACCAATATTTTGTAATTGGCATTTGCCCATTCATTGTAAAATCATCAAACATGTCAGCTGGTGGTTTAGCAGGTGGTGGTCGAATAATGAGACTAGCATTTGGATATCTTAGCTTAGAGTACAACTTTATACACTGTTTAGTGTATTTATTATCATTGCCAAGTGTATCAGACACAGTCTCTTTTAATCTACTTAAATACGATTCTTTTTGACTAATTGAACTCATGTGATATATCAATGCACATAAAGCAACCGATCCAAAAATTATCACTAATCCTTTATTTAACCGTATTGAATTCATTTTTCTAAAAAATAATAAAAAAAAAAAAAAAATGCTTAAAAATTTTGTTACACAAAATCGATAAAGTCTTATTCAAATATTTTTTTTGTCAAGTGAAAACAGGCCAATATATTGATTTCACGTAAATTCAAGATTATGTTTAATATTCTTAACAATTATATGCCAAGTTGTTATTAATTTTTTGATATTCATAACTTCTATTCTATTACTCTTGAAATATTTAAAAGTATCACTAATGACAACAAGTTCGAACCATTTTTCTGTTGTTATTTACTTTTTTTCTAAATAAAATTTTTTTTTAAAGAGATTCATTTTGTCAATACACATTAATTTTTATTCAATTAAATTGTCAAGCCAACCTCGATCCCAGTACGCTTTTATTAATTCCGAGCGCTTGTTAAAAGGCAGTCGACTTAAATATTTATAATTCAAGATTTTTTAAAAACCAGTTTTATTTCGTTTCGAACTTTCAAAATGAGTAAAAAATATTTTTTTCATAAAAAACAAGAGAGGGTTTAATTCTGCTTTAGATCTTTCATTTTTTAAGTGTATTTTGATTCCATGAGTAAAACTGAAACCCTAAAAAATTAGACTCATTTTTATTTGATTCCAAATCATTTTGAAATTTTTTAAAAAAGAAAAATTTTCAATCGAATAGTGAAAACAAAGAAGGTTTAGGGGAGACAATGATCAACATCAACACGTCAAGATGTCTAATGTCTTTAAAAGGATCAACCAAAATATCAACTTGTTAGAAACCTCATTTTTTTTAATTTCATTGTTTTAGTCCCTCTAATGTAATTTTATTCAAATCTAGCGTAGGAGTTATCAAGAGAACACGAGATGAAACAAAAAAAAAATTCAATAAAAAAATTTCTCTCTTCAAAAACTAAGAATGAAAAAAAAAGACTGTGTGAGTGTGTGTGTGTGTGTGGGGTCTCGTAAAATCGAGATAATCAAATTTAAAAGAGAGAAACACAGAGAGAGAGAGAAATGTTTGCTTGAAAGCCTGTGTTAAATGACATTGAATAAAAAAATGTTTGAAGCCCACGTTTCATTAAAAAAAAAATCCACTTGCTTCTTATACTTATGAACGCTTTATATTTTGAAACAAACAAATTTTTTTTTTGAATTAAAATTTTGCTAGGCTTTGTAAAATTTGAAAAAAAAACATGAACCCGGACGAGTCAAAAACAAAATTAATTAAAAATTATCGTATCAAAAACTCTCAATGGCAGTGTCGTTTATGTGATGTTTTTTGTAATAGCCAAACCCAATTTGAGGTGCATATGATAAGCCAAAAACACAAGTTAATTGAAGTGAAAAAATTTTCATCTGAGGATAACTCGTACAATTCTTCTGATGATGTTAAATCCCAAAATGGACAATCTTGTGATGAAAATAATAATTTGGACGACAAGCCAAAGAGTAAGCTTAAAACCCTCTTCTGGTACGAGACTTACAATTTTTTATTTAAGTCGATATTCATAATTTTTCTCTTGCCGAATCTCATGGTATCAAAGCCCACAATTATTTGATCCCTGAATCAAAACGAATGGGTAAATTCGAAAAATTTGGATTTTATTGTTCAAAGTGTAATGCATATATGACCGGTCAGATCCAACTTGTCATGGTAAATTTAAAACACGTGGAACCCAGGCTTAAAATTTAATAATTTATGTTTTAGCATGTAAAAGGCGCAAAGCATCAGTACTACTCGCCTGGTGAGATTCCGAATTATTCTCCACCAAAAGCTTACAACCCGGGTCACAAATCAAAGTTCAATCGTGTGATACTTCCAGAGCCAATTGGTCCTAGACAAGTTAAAAGAAACATTGCTCCATGTTCGACTCCAATTAAAGCCCCAGTGAATGGAACTTACATGGACTATTTGATCAAAAATCAAAACATGATGCAAAATCAATACTATCCAAGATGTTATAACTATCAATCACCAGTTTACAATCAATACCAGAGCTATAACAGTCCTGCGACGAATGGAAACTTTTATGGACAGTATCAAACATCACCTCAAAATTTAGTCCCATACCAAATAGCCCAGCCTTATAGAATATTTCCTAGTCAATCTAACTTGATTGTTGTCAAAAACGATAACCACGAGTCCAAGGCTTCGAGTTACAGTTCGAATTCCGATTGTTGTTTGAATCGTTCATTCGAAAAAAATTATCCAGCGTATCAAAATTACGACTCCCCAGTGTTCAATGTTCAAACAAACTCAAATCAGTACACAAATCAATCACCACATCAACTTTTTTATTCGAATAAATCGAATGGATTTTTGTTTAACAATGAGCCAAGTCAATCAACATCACCTCAACTTAACATGGCTTTTTACCAAAATTATTCAATAATTAGTTAATTTTTTTCTTTTTTTTTTGATTTTTGAAACTTCAAGTGCGATGAAAAATTTTTTTGTCTTTAAAAATCGTAAATTTTTTCTTCTTTTCTTTTTCGAAAACAGCTCAAATCGATCCGCAAAGTTTATTTTTTCCCCCTTTTTTTTTTGGTGAAGCGGTAACCAAAAAAAAGCTAACAAGTTGCAAAAAAAATGCATTGAATCGTTTTTCGAATTGTTTCGTCGAGATTTTTTTCTCTATTTTTTTTGAAATTTTTTTCTTTGTTTTTTTTTTTTTCGACTATTTTTTTTTTTGAAAGTTTATTGAATGACTTCTTTTTTTGCTGTAACCATTTTTCTCTGGGTTAAGTTATACCCAGTTTTCTTTTATTTAATTAAATTGATTTTCTTCTTTTTTTTTCGACTCATAAAAGTGTAATAAAACATATTGAATTAAATCATTTTTGTTTAATTTAATTTTATTCTCGTTTTTGAAAAAATGCGCTAATGTGGGCGATCATGTGACATTTCAAATTAGAAAAGAATAAACTCAAAATGGAAGTACCTCAAGTACTCACTCAATGTCAATAGACTTTAAGAAAAATCTTGATTGAAGTTAAAGAAGATTTGCTTTTCTATGCTCCAATTAAAAATATAATTTTAAATTTTTGTGTTAAAAGCAGACATTTTGACTGAAAAATTTTTGGGTTAGGTTGGGATACGTATAGATACAGACGGTTGTTAAACCATTCAATAAATGGTACTGGAACTCGCGGGTCAAATGGATTTACAAGCGAGTATGAGAAAGACTGTGAAGCATCAGGTTGTCAAAGCGAAATAACATTGTGTTGCTAGAAGTTGCTTTGGGTGATACAAAAGGCAAAAAAGCCTGTTTTTTTTTTAACAACTAGATATCCTGTTTTTGCTACATAGCTTTAAACTCAACGGGTCTTTCAGATCGGTATCATTAAAAATTCATTTTTGACTTAATTACTCTCACAAAATCTGCGGAAAACCGCGTAAATTCCCGAAAATGATATATATCTCCTCTTGTATAAGCATATCCAAAAAAAATTTGGGTATTGTGGCTCCCCTAGGAGTAGATACGGTTTGACCGAAAAATTCCTTTATTTTTACCGTTTTCACCCGTGAATTGCTTTATGGAATTGTATTTCCCCATAGACAATGGTCCCAGTGTCAATGGTAGCCTTTTAGCTTTCAGAACATATCTTTTTTTATCAATTATTGCTTTTTCCAATCATGTTTACTAAAATGTTTAAACAAAGCACCTTGACGTTTGGCTGCAAAAAGCGGGAGGGGTAGGGTCAAAATTTTCGATTTTTTACCCCAGAAAAAATAAATTTTTTGGGGTTTTCGAGGTCGTAGATTAACGTTAAAAAGTCAAAAATGACGAATTCAGATAGTGTAGACATTTTGTTCCGACCGAACCTTTCAAAGTAAAAATTTCAAAAAAACTCCGATTTTTCGACAATTTCCTGATTTTTCCAAATTTTTTAAAAATTTAAATCATTAAAAACTTAAAAATTAATTTACTTTTCGTAATTTTCCGTGAAAAAACAAGTAAAAGAAGTTATTTGTACATAAAGTCATGCCCAAGATACCAGAGACATGTATTCTCTATTACGGAATCATGCAAAAATCCAGTAAAATACGACTCAAAGAAGCTCCAATTGTCAAAAGCCCAATTTCTACGACATGTCGTAAAAATCACGCCTTTACGTTAATTTCTAATTGACGAAAATTTAATATAAAAGATTTTGAGATGACAAGTTTGTGAATAAAATATTTTTAACTGTCACTTCAATTATCTTTCATGTTGAACTTCTTATTTTTTTCTTTTTTAGTGCTATTTTCTTATAAAAAGTCAATATTTAATGGTAATCATTGCATTAGTCTTTTGACAAAAAGTTTCTTACAAGCGAAAAATTCACTCTAAACGATTTTTTTATGGCCTACATATTATTTTTACATCGGACACTCTTTTGGTTGATTTTAACTCTTGTCTGAGATAGGATACATGTCGATAAAAAATCTGATATGCCCTTAAAGTGTATAAATGTCCTTATACATCTATCGAATGATACTCGTTTATTTAGATCCCTTTTTACTTAAAATCGGATCAGAAAGTGCCCTCGGGCGTTTTAGGTAACTTTTTTCTTACTCGAATAAAATTTAAATTTTAGCTATAAAAAAATGCTAATTTGATTGTTTTAGTCAAGTACAAGGTTAATCAACATGCTAGTTCCCTTTTCCAGATTATAGACATATAAACTCTTCATTTATTTAATAAAGGTGAATTTTTTTTAACAAAAATGAAATCAATTTTTAAAATTCAAATTAAATTTATCAAAAAGTTTTAAAGATTCATTGTAAATTAGGTTGATGTTGATGATTATTGACAACTTAAGGGTCCTAAATTTGAGTCAAATGTGTTTTCACCACTTTTGTTTTGATTAATTGTTCTTTCTGCTGAATTGATGAGTTCTACATTTTAATTATCTTGTATGAAAATGACAGTATTCTCTCCAAAGCTCGATGTTGAAAAGCAAAAATTCATACTTTTCTAGCACATTATTTAAATCATTTAAGTCACAAGAATTTACTTTAAGTTTCAATAATTTATTAACCTGGTTGTGTACTCGTTATTAACCTGGTTTAAATACTAACCTGGTCGTTCACATATTCTAAAAATGAACGTTCATCCGAATTCGTCCGAATGTTCAAAAGTTTTAAGAACCTTTCATATCCTTTCATAAACTTTCATAGCTTTTCGGGACCTATTCGGATGAACGTTCATTTTTGGAATCTGTGAACGACCAGGTTAGTAGAAACAGTTAATGAGCTTTTTGATGGCTTCTTTAGAAAAAAAAATCATTGAAAAAGCTAAGTTCAAATACTACACGGCTCCTGAAAAAAAGGCGTACCGTACCCCGTACCGCAGCGGACTGTACCATACCATCCAACCATACTGTACCATCGTACCATACCACCGTACTGCTTTTTAAATTTCGGAATTTTAACTTAAAATGAAATTTTTTAAATTTTATTTTCCGGTAAGGTACGGTGGACTGGTACGGTAAGCCTTTTTTTCAGGAACCGTGCAGTAAAAGTTATAAAAAATCGAATTTTTACAGATGTACAAAGATAGAATAGTCTTTTTATTGATCAATTTTCAAAGAAGTTAGAATCCTGAGGTCGAATCCTGTGTTAAAAATATTCTATGGAGTCCTTGGTGTTGGTTGGTATGTATGCATCTAAAAATAGTACTTATCTAAGTACAAATCGCAATATTGGTTTAATAAAGTTCACGAAATTCAAAACTTTAGTGTTATCTGAATTTTTCATTTTTGACATCGGAACCGTAATCTACGACCTAGGAAACCTCAAAAAATCATTTTTCTCATGGGGGTAAAAAATCTAAAATTTTACACTTTCTGACCAAAAAATCAAAATTCTCGTATATGAAAACCCTAACAAACATATATATCTTTCCATTAAATAGTCTATTTTTGAAAATCGACTTTGGGTGCTGAAAACGGTACAAATAAGGTTCTTTTTTAGAAAAATTGTTAATATCACTTTTACATATAATCATATATGTTTTCTAGGGTTTTCATACACGAGAATTTCGATTTTTTGGTCAGAAAGTGAAAAATACGTCATCTTTAGGGTTTTTGTTTTTTTGTCACTTTTCGTCTGCTTTTTTAAATGAAATAAAGCAAAAAATGAAAAAAGTAAAACCAGAGATTTGTTCAAAAATTCCTCTAGTTTAACCTAAAATAAAAAGCGGGATGATAAGTGAATATTTTAAAAAATGCCATTTTACCATTTTTGTCTTAAGACGACTTCCGAAAATTTTTTCTTTGGGTACCAGCGCCAATGGGAGCTTTTGAGCTTTCAGGTGGCACCTCTAGATCAAAAATATCTTTTTCCAATCGTGAGTTCTTAATTGTTTAAATTAAGCACCTTATCATTAGGCTACATAAAGCGGAGGGGTAGGGGTTATCTTTTGACCCCCATGAAAAAAATGATTTTTTGAGGTTTTCGAGGTCGTAGATTACGGTTCCGATGTCAAAAATGACAAATTCAGATAGCACTAAAGTTTTGAATTTCGTGAACTTTATACATTTAGGACTCCATCTTATTTTACGGTGCAGTCTTAATAGTGGTCGGATAAGGATAAGATTCGTCTAATCCTCCTTTTATTAACAATTCACTTAATTTTTAATCAATTTAAGTAGTGACGCAAGTTAAAAAATCCTTTTAATCTGAATGCTGACGTAAAAGTATCAAATGCCTTTGAGATGACAAAAAGTGCTTATTCATTCGTGAAGTTTACTTAGTTTGATTAATTTTTATTTTTTAATTAAAAGTAATTTTAGATGTATTTGAGAGTTTTGTTTTATTTTCCAACTTTTACTCGTATTTCTGAATTTGAGACTTATTTGTAAAAAAGAACCCGGAGAGTTTTATTTTTTAATTTGTAATAACTGTGGTCGTAATAAAAAGTAATTTTTGCTAAAACAAAAAAAAAAAAACGCAAAGCTGTTTAAAATTTATTAACTTTCTTCGTGACTAAAACAAATTAATTTTGATTAAAAATTTCATCTTATCAACCGTATCCCTAAAGAGCATTTTTTAGTGAAGGTGTCTAAACCTTGTTAAAAGGGAAGTATTTTCATGTCAAATCAAATTAAAAAATATCTCGAGTAGACACTTGACTTGATATACTAAATAGAGATTTTATTAAATCCAGGGTCTCGTATTTTAAATAATCGGTTGATCGAATGAAAGGGGAAATAGATTTTTAATTTTGGATTTAACCAAACAAAAAAACATCCGTTTGCGTCAATGACATTTAAGAGCCTTAAGGGTTTGATGTTATCATTTTATAAAAAAAAATATTGATTTTAAAAAAAATGACACTCGAATCATAATAATTCATAATCTAAGTGAATGAGAGAAGGGTGCAAGAGAGCATCTAACTAGTGAATAAATTTTATTTCAATGCTTCACATCGTTAAATTATAATTTTAAACGAGTTATAAAAAAGAAATTTATTTTTTTTTCCCTATTATAGATTGAAATCAATAAAACCGGATATAATGATTCAAATAAATATAACATAATAGCTAAGTAAATTTTCTATTTCTTCTTCTTTTATATGATTAGAAATAAATTATATTTTTATAAAAATATAATTTTTTTTTTTAAGTGTTTACATATTCTTTGTAAAGTAATCGAATAGGTCGATGCATTTCTAGGTTTTATGGAGACTTTTTTATTGCTTCTTTAACAAAAGTAAATAAATTTAGATTATTAAATATTTATTAGGTGATTTAAGCAGGTTGAATCGACATTTTGTTATTCTTGAACCGGTTCCGGTCTTGAAAAATTATATTTTCCTGAGGGATTTGTGTGTACCCCAATACTTCAATACACATTCAAAAAATTATTTTTAAAAGATTTTTTTATCGTAATTCCTCATGCAAGGGAAATGAAGACATTTTTTTAAAATCAGATTGATAGATAAGATTGTCATTTTTTTTATTAAATTCAATCCGTAATCAAAATCTTAATTTATTTATGATTTAAAACTGATATCCGCCAGCTGATTAGAATCAAATTATGTAGATTATAATTAAGTTCTTCGGAATATATAAAGCCTTGATCTTTAAAATGTCTTGTCTTGCAAATCATTGTACAGTACAAGATAGAACAAACTCGTCTAGTGTTATTTCAAGACAAAATGAGTCTTGTTTTTGAGGGGTCTTGACACTTCGGATCCCTGGGGTCTGAAAAAATAACTTTAGAAAAAATTTTCTTAGGTTTTCATACATGTAGATTACGAATTTGAGGTTGAAAATCAATTTTAAAGTTTTCAAAGTTTTGCATTTCCGTAACCTTATGTTACTTTGAGTATTAATGCACGCCTTCTTCAGTAGACTATTAAATTTCGTTTATTTTAATCAATTTCCTTCCAAATTAATTGATTCAAAATATTTTAAAAATGAATCATAATGGTTCGACGTTCTAATTCTTCCTGATTTTACGCAAGAAAGTGATCAAGTAAAACGCATTATTCGTTTAAATTTACACAGTTCATGATCAGGACATGATTAAAAAAAAGGTGTCACACTAGGTGTCTTTAAAAATATTCACCATATAATTTATCCATTAGATTGATTGATGTATATGAAAATAACTTACGTCAATATATTTTATAAAATAAAATTTTATTTATAGTTATTAAACATACCTTAAATTTATCAATAAACATGTCTAAATTATTAACGTTTTTGTTTTATTCACAGGAACTTCTGTTAAAGGGGGGTAAATGTTTCATACTTAAGGCATAACAAAACAATCGGGTATAAAAACGGCTAAAAGATCAATACAAACTAATCTTTATATGTTCAAAATAATTTATATTTTATGCATAGTTCCATTCTTTCCATCCACTTATGAAAGGTCTATAGATACTCTTCTTTAGGTATGGTTTTGTACTAAGCTTTCGGACTATCTATCTAAACGCTGTTTGATTTAATCGAAAAGCCAAAAATCTGAAGGAGCAAGGTCTAGCGAGTATAAAGTGAAACATTGTTCTTTTAGATAAGTTATTACAGCTTGATGAACGTACGGTCTTGCGCTGCCATGAAGAAATTTCAATTTTTTGGTCTTTCTGCTCGTCTTAATTAATATTACCAAAGGTTTTAAACAATCATCTATATATTTTTTGTGATCCACACAGCCTCCTCTATCCCAATATGTAATCAGAACCACCCCACTTGTTCTAAAAAAAATACAAACCATTGTTTTATCTTCAAATCTCCCTCTATTTACTACTGTTCATGGAATCTCTCCCTCTGCAAGCCAGTTTGAATTAGATTGCTTCGGCCAATTTGTCTCCAGTAAAACCATGAACCATTCGCCATGCTCCGCTTTTAAACTTAACCAATTTTCTTGACAAATTCGAACCCTATCTCTACGTTTTTTTTCAGTCAATAAATGGGGTACAAATCGAGATGCTATTTTTCGAGGTTTAAGATGATCGTGAATAATGCGCTCGATTGTACCTCGACTAAGAAAAGTCTGAGCTTCAATTTCATCATATGTACAATATGGGTTATCCTCTATATCATTTCGAAATAGGTCAATATTTAAGTCAACAACTGCCGTTATCGGCCGTTCAGAGCGTTCTGAATCTTTTGTTCTCTCTATCCCACCACGAAATATTTTCACCCACCGAGCAACTGTTGCATATGAAAGGGTTTTGTCTCCATAAACTTGTTTAAAGTCATTTTTGGATCGTAGCTGCATTCGATCCCAATTTTACACGCATCTGAATACAAAACCGAAAATTTTGCATTATTTTTAAATTTTTAAAAAGTATGGTCTACTTAGTGCTAAATAAAAATCAGATAGAATTAAGATATAATCTTGAATAGTGGTTCATTTAATAGAGAATCGCATAAAGATTAAAATTATGCATGTTGATAGGAGTCAGTGTTCTTTGATTAAAAAATAATGACAGAATTATCAAAAATTTTGATATGCCCTAAGTAAATATAAATAAATTAATCGTCCTAAAGGTTTCAAATATATTTACAATATTGTCTTTGAATAGTATTCTTCATGAGATCTTCCATTAAGAGTTTATCAAGTACATTATTACATTTACTAAAATATATCATTTAAGATTTTTGAAGGTCTCCTAAAAAATATATTTTTTATCCAAGTTTATTTTAACAGCACGTAGCTCTAAATTAATTTTTTCATTTATTGTTGCACGTTTAATCCTATTATTTTAAACAAGCAACTCGTACCTCGTTTTAATTAGAACCTATTTCGGAACACATGATTAAATATTTTCGAATCAACGCCAATCCAAATCTCGAAAGCAATTCCAATTAATTTTCTTATTCACATGCAACAAATAGTTTGTTTGTTTTTTTCTATCTATCTCTCTCTCAATTATTGATTCTATTTTTAACCCTCTCTATTTTTTTTGTGATTTTAAAAAAAATAATTACGAAACTCTGTTATTTTTTGGGATAAACCCTCTGGGATAATAAATTTTTTGACATATCTTAAGTTTTGATTAGAAAATAAGATAGATTTTAAACCATTGAATAAGTTAATAATCATATTTTTAGATTTTAATTATATGCTTAAGTTAGCCTTAAAAAATTCAATTCGGAAGCGTTTTTAATTTCTTATGAAGGAAACAAATTTTCGTAAAAGAACAAAATTTTGTTCAAATCAAGCAAAAAATTAAGTCTCAAGAGTTTAGGGCAAGGAAGTTAATTAACTAAAATAAACATAAAATTTATTAGATAAATATTTGATGAATTGGATGATGATAAAATTAAATTTAAAAAAGGTGCTTGAAATTTAGTTTATAACTCTTAGATTGAAGGATTTTTTCATTGTTTGCATAAATACTTTGTTTGAATCAATTAAATTAGCGAGTTTTATTTTATTTAAACATAAGAGGCTTTCAAGAAATTTAAAAAAAATAGAGTCTTATATGCGAATTGAGCCTGTGATATCAAATCTAAACAACTAATAATTGATTACTTAGTTTCAAATTCCTTTGCACTCAGCTTCAACTTGGTCTTGGAAATGAGCCATAGAACGGAAGATGATAGAAAAAAAGGGGATAGGTCTGGACTATATGCTTGATGAGGGAGAAGTTCAATACCTTCCAACTCTTAAATTTTTTCCATGGTTTTTCGAGCGGTTATCTTGAAGAGACAAACCAAGCTTTCGGTTAACCAAAGAAGGGTATTTTGCTTGAAGTGAACCATACATTCGTTCTAAATAAAGGTCTGCATTTATCTTACGACCATCAGGAACTATTTCAAAGTGTTTTATTTCTTGGTAATTCCACCATACTCACTACATTACCTTCTTTTCAAATCGTCCTCTTTTAGCCACTGATAGGGCTGGTTAAGATGGGTCCATTTCTAATCACAAGTAATTATTGATTAGATCAAGAGGATTTTTGATTAGTTACGACGTTGAATATCAAAAGGTGTCAAATCGTGTGAAAAAACTCGGCAGTGTCTGTTTACTTTATAGATCAATTTAAGGTGACGAAATATGGTCGACTGTGAAGTGTTAAGGTCATTTGATAATTCGAGAGTACTCACCCGGAAGTTAGTACTCGCGAAAAGAGTACTAAAAAATCAGTATCCAGAAGCTTTGGGGATTTAGGTTCGACGGTAAAGTGGTAATCCGATGAAATGCTCTTTCAAATCCTTTCTTCCTTCGTAGGCAAGTATCACCAAGCTAAGCTTGTGCATTGAACCAAGATTGCGCCTTTCTTATTTTAAGACAATCTCACTTTCTACTTGACATATTTCGCGGGTTATTTTACCGCGAGACCTAAACTAAAATTTCAAAACTTTCATCTAAGCTTTCATAATTTTGTAATTTTGAGTATTTCAAAGTTGAAAGAAAATCACTTAAGATTTGTCTTTAGTTAACATTTTTCAAAAGTGTCAAAAAGAATATCAAGTTGAATAAGTTAATACATTTGTAACGAAATTTGTTTTTTATCAATGAAAATTTCTTTTGAGTTTGCTTTTTTCAAATAATTAAAAAATTGTAGAGTCTTAAAAACAATGAACTCAAATTAATTAAAGCAACAAGGACTTTTTCTTGGTAAAGATCCTATTATCATTAATTACACAAACAAGATGAAATGATCCTCTTTGAAGGATAATTAATCTTTAATTTTTGTTCAATATTTCCATATTTAATTAAAGTTATACAAAATTGGATCTAATTAGACTAACTCATTTTCAATTTAATTACAAAGACCCTTGTGTATGAATAAACCTTAAAATGAAAACAATTTATTTAATGTTGATTCAATATTTTCTGTTTGACTTGGGTGTTACTATAAATATTTAAAAAATGAAACCAGTTTTTTTTTGGTTTTCTGTTATTAAAAACATGCGAGTGAACCTTTTGGGGTTTAATCAAATATGATATATAACATGGCTTTCAGACTTCTTCTTCTTAGATGGTAATTGTCATCAATTGCTCTTGAGTTAATTAATAATGTTTTTTTAATTTTTCAATTATCTAATTTTTATAAGAGAAGAGCTTATTGAGAGTATAAAATCTCTTCGCTTTTTTTTTGTTTCGTTGTTCCAACAAAATCAAAATTGTCAAGGAAATTTAATAGAAAAAAAATGTATCCTTTGGTTAAATTTATTTTAAATTATAATAAAAACTCTGTTGTTTCCGTTTTGTTTCTTGATTTTTATTTTGTTTCTTCAATTTGGAAAAGAAAATTTATTTCACAGTCTTGGCATGTAAGAAGAGAAAAAATTCGTTTCATTAGTAAACTTGCTGACCTCGTCGTAATGCTTTAAATTCATAATTTGCATAGGGTTTTCCTACATGAGGATTACGAATTTATGTTCAAAATATTATCTTTGCGATTTTTGATTTTTTTGATTTTTCTCGGCCTCGATTATACAAAAAGTAAAAATACCGTATTTCCTTGCTTATAAGCGACTAAAAATCGCATTTTTAAGGGATAAAATAATGCCTAATTGAGTCCGATCTACTTCAAAATCATAAGATTTGAATTGAAAAGGGGGATATTAGGGAGCACTTGTAAGCAAGGAAATACGGTAAATTGAAAAAAGTGTTATCGAATCTGTATAGAAAAATATGGGTAAGTTGGTAAACCATGGACTAGATACAAAACAACTGAAAAAAGACATGAAATTTCTCGTTTCCGCGGCATTATCTCGGTCAAAAATTATTTTTTCATAGAAACCAAATACACAGTTTTGTAACTGAGATTATGAGCTTTAAGAATATGTGTAAATTTATGCAATTATGTAAGTTAGTTGATAAGTATTTAGGCACAAAAGGATGAAATATATTCCCCCCCCCCCCCATTTAAAAAATTGGCCTTTTATATATGCAGATTATGAATTTGAGGTCGAAAATTACGTATTAAGATACTGCTGTAGTTTTGATCTCAATTCGAGTCTTAACTTAGTTTCGAGCTTTTTCAGCTTGACCCGGTTTATTGAGCTAGACTATCACCCGCTCGAACTGAGTAAAGTAATTAATTTGATCCCGACTATTCAGCAGCTAGATCTCTAAGACCGGAGATTGCCTCGAAGCAAAACTCGGGTTGGAGCCGGTCAAGGGGACGAAATAGACTTTTTCAGCCGGGAAGGATCCGGCTTTTCAGCTAGATCCCTAATGAATAAAACAAACTTCTTTAAGTGTATAGACATCTTTTAATCTTAATCCCTGACATTACAGTCAGTTGTGAAGTAGAATTTTTGTTCTAGATAAAAGCATCATGTTGAGAAAAAAATCAGGAAGTTATTTTCTTCCCATAAATTCTTACTGTTTTTTTTTAATTGACTCAGTTTGATTCATAAACAGCTAGTATAACTTATGGTATTAACATGATCCCATGAGGCTGTTTCATCTGAATATGATCAAGGGTTTAAATTAATTAATTTTTATAAGCAATGTTAACATTAATAATATATCCGGCACTTAGTAAAATATGCCAAAAGAATCTTTGACTTCTTCTTTGTTATTTTTTTCTCAAGTTAAAGTAAATTAAAATATTATTGATTTTTTTTTTGAACAAAAACCTTAAATCCTGGCTTCAAGCAACGATTTTCTGCATGAACATAATTATGTTCAAAAAAAAAATTCTTTGCTCTCTCTCTCTCTGGGTTATCTTAAATTTTTGCTTAAAATATTGTACTCATTATTTGGTTGTGTTCATTGGTTAATTTAAGATTAACCACGAATTAAAAGGAAATAATTTCCGTTTTTAAGACCTGTCATCTAACTTTGATACAGGCAAAGAGAATTAATTTTTTTTAAATACGGCTTAGGGTTGTATTTGATTAATAAACAGAGTTTGCGCATCTAAACAACAACAAAAAGAAAAAGACAATAATTAAAATTAAAAAAATTTGTAAAATTTTCGTAATATTTATTGAACATGACGTTTTTAGACACCAAAAACAACGGATATTAAATTTAAAAGATAATTTAAAAAAAAACAAGTTTTTGTTAATTCCGAAATGCGTAATAAGTTTTTGATTGATTTTGGTAAATTAAAATTTTTATAATTTAAATCTCATTTTTATTAGATTTTTAAAATCGATTCCATTATGGATTAGTTTGTTGTTGTTTTTCTCAGACGCTTGAAATAAAACACAAAATGAACACACACGAAAAAGAAGTGAACGATAAATTGAATTTTTTGAATAATGAAATCTTATCGAGTTCGTTTAGCCGAGAGAGTAGTTTATACGAAGTACAAGATAAACTTAAAAAAGGGAAAACAAGTTATGACGAATTTGAGCTTGATTCAAAACAAGAATTGGTGTTTCATAGTATTGGCACTGGTAGTGATCATTCGTACTTTCATGAAACAAACGAAGAAAAAATAAAAAAATATAACGGTAGAGCTAGTAAGAAATCATCGTCAAATCGATCGAATAATAAAAGTGACATGGTGTCGAATAAAACACTCAAAAATTCAGAGTATGCATTGATCACTAAAAATGAAAAAACAAGTCAAAAAGTAAATGATGAAACTGTACGTGGTAATCGTTCGACTACTTATAACCCTCAAATGGCCGATTCTTTATCGACTTTATCCGATAAAAAGAAAAAAATAATTGTACGAGTTGTAACTGTATTTTCGATTGTATTTTTTCTAATATGTTTCGCTATGATTGCGTTTACGTTGAGAATGTCCGAAAAAATAGACGCCCAAAGTAAGTCTTTAACTCACACCTAAAATAAAGGTTATCCCGATTACGGAACTTTTTTGCGGAATTCCGCATAATTCCGCAAAAAAAAATTCCGCGTTCTAGAGACAGCCTAAAATAAAGGTTATACCAGATTGCGGAATTTTTTTTTGCGGAATTCCGCGGAATAAAATGCTAAAATTATTTGCGGAATTCCGCAAAAAAATTCGCATTCCGCGTTTTAGGGATAGCCTAAAATAAACTTTATATTTTAACAATTTTTTTGTTATTCAAGTTCGTAAGGGGTATAGTGGATACAATTTTAACACGTTATCAATGTCAACAAAGTCTATACACCCTCAATTAATAACCCAAAATTTAGATAAAAAAAATTCTAAAATAATTCAAAAATTAAAAACACCCGATTCGTTTACGCCATCATTATCTGTTATAACATCTACTTTATTGTTACAAACAAAATTAAATAATCCCATGATTTTTAATCCGACGACGAATTTACAAACCGATATTAAATGAGATATTATTAGAGCAAATGATTTTAGATATTTTTTTGATTTAAAGAAAAAAAAATTATTATCTTTAATGCATGTGAAATATACTCAACGAATTTGGTTCCTTTTCTTTTTCAGTTTTTTTTTTTGAATGTTTCTGTTAAACGTCGACCAAAGTTTAAAATAGACCAAATAAAAGGGGTGAATATCGAATTTCCAACAGAAAAATCTAATATAGGGATAATGGAACATTCAAAAATCCCTCTCAAATTTCTTATTTTTTTTAAATTATTTTATTTTTAAATTATTTTAAAATTTTAGTTAGAGGTCATGTAAATATGTTTTTTTTTTATTATTTTTTTTAATAAATATTTTAAAAACAAAATTCATGTCCTGAATATTTTGCATCAAATGACGATTAAAAAAAATCATATCCTCATTGACAGCTTCCTAATTACAGTTGCCGATAAATGGGCTTTGAATGAACCAATAGAAGAACCAGACAATTATTAATTGTCTCTGTAAACACGCTTAAAACAGCACCAAAGATTTCGTACTCCTTGTACGGTATCGAGGAGAACAAGAAAGCGAAATTATCTGGCAAATGGTAGGTGCTAACCAACCCAACAAACTGAAGGTTGTAATGTCTTACATTGATACCTTTGGGCCCGCCTATCCGATGCTCTCGTTAGATGCTCAAACTATCTCAACTTTCTAAAGTTAAGCTAATTAACTAAACTAGTGGTATCAACGGGTAGTCGCTATATCACATCTTCCCCCTTGTTTTTAAGCAAAAACTAGATGACGACCATTGGGTCTGCCAATGACCGGTATCGGCTCTAGACTATTATTTTTTTTGCCGGTACTAACTGACTCTTGTCAGGTTACTTCAGCACGCAGACAAGACTTATCAAACAGAGCGAATTCGATGTTAGCTTTAATAAGAAAAGGTTTTAAATACTTAGACATTGGTACGGCAAACCTGCTTTATAAATCATTGGTTAGGCCTCATCTTGAATTTGTGATCAGTTATTAGTGTCCTTTACTTGAGAATGATAAAAATGAATTGGAAAAGGTACAAAGACTGGCAACACGATTGGTACCAGAGTTGCGTAAATACGAGTATTCCGACCGCTTAAAAAGACTTAAATTAACAAATTTATCCGTACGCCGAATACGTGATGATCTTATTCAGATGTACAAGATTAAGCATGGACATGGAGGAGCAAACTATCAAATGAAACAATTAACGCGCCGAATGTGAATGTTTTTAAATCGAAAATAGATAAAGTGTTAGATCAAATGAAAACATAAGACTGTTACAGCTCAATAGAGTTCTGCTAGAGGGTTACTCTTCTAGTCGCAGTCATGTTATGCTACTACTGCTGTCTAAACGTTGTTTGATATACTCGACCCGAGTCGTGCATAGCATGTAAAGAGACACTAAAAGACGAAAAGTGACAAAAAATGCCTTTTTTTCCAGTATTTTGTCCGAGGGCGAACATCGAGAAATTTTTTCTCCGGCCGATTTGGGTACCAACGTCAATGGGAGCTTTTGAGCTTATCATTAGGCTGCAAAAAACGGAGGGATTCAAATTTTGATTTTTGACCACCATGAAAAAATTGATTTTTTGGGGTTTTCGGGGTCTTAGATTACGGTTCTGATGTCGAAAATAACAAAATAGCATTAAAAAATCCTTTCTTCAGTTATTATTATAATTAAACCCAAGTTACAAATTACCTAATTTTATTTTTCTATTAATTTAATAGAGGCTCTGTTTCCATAGAGACTAAATAAATGTATATTCGCGTTTTGTTATAGACACAAAAATCGCATAATTAGTTTCGTAAAAAATTATAAAAAATCCCAAAATGGAACTAGCTACCTATGATCAACAGGAGGATGTTCCACGTTTACCACCAATTAAGAATCACGGGTATTCACTCTTTCTTATCAATATTTTATCCTTGTTATTTTTGTTAACAATTTCATTCTAAGACAAATGATCCGAAGTGACTCTGGAACAAAATACACTTTGACAAACAACCCTATAGCTCATAACATACCACCAAGAAACGCTCTTAAGGTTTCATTGAACCTTCAAATTAAACTGATTAGTTAAATTTAAGTTTTATTTTTTTAAAGACCAATGGAGACTATTCAAATGGGGTGATTGACACATGGCCAGCACACTCGGCAAATCAAAGACCTAATAATTTACAAATCTCTCTAACCAAGAATCATAACTTAATAATTACAAACTCCCAAGCCGAAGGAAAACCCCTTATAACACCAAAACCAAAATTTTTGGACAACTTGGAAAAGTTTTTACAACGAGAACTTAAAGTCTTAGGATGCGAAAATTCGAATTCAACAAGTGAAGCTAGACTTCAAGTAAATCTCTTTAATCTTAATTTTTAAGCTCATTAAAACTCAATCTGTTTAAAGGCTTATAGAGAGGCATTTGAATATTTATTGGAAGAATTTAAAACATATAAGCCAATACTTTCGTCAATTAAAAACGAATATGAATTAATGTTGGCGTGTCAACGTGAAAAGATACGCGAACTTGAACCATTAAAACAAATGTTGGTAACATTAGCTGATCAATGTGATCAAAAGTTAATGCAATATCGTGAAGAAGAAAAACAAGATATTAAAAATTTAAAAGAAGAAAAAAAAAAGCTACAAGATTTAGTACTTCAACTTAAAAATGATCGACATACTCTTGAAATACAAGTTGATAAGTTACAGAACGAATTGGCACTC
Organism: Brachionus rubens; assembly: GCA_022207745.1. Classification (NCBI taxonomy): domain Eukaryota; kingdom Metazoa; phylum Rotifera; class Eurotatoria; order Ploima; family Brachionidae; genus Brachionus; species Brachionus rubens. The sequence continues at coordinate 1,223,593 of JAJVHD010000021.1, read as the reverse complement.
GAGCATGAACGTTTCCGTAGTGAACAAGACAAAAGAAAGCTTTTGATTGTTGATTTAAACGATTTAAGATTTCAACAAGAAGAAGCTAAAATGAATGAGTTGAAACGAGAAAAAAAAAGACAAGCTGAAGGTCATGTACCCGTTGAAGATGACACACAAGACGATCCTGTTACACTTAAAATTGCTCTTAGAGTTTGTCGTCAAAATTTGACTGATTCTATGAAACGATTGACAAAAATGGAAGCTGATTATGGTGATGTTATACCACGTAGAGATTACTTGACACTCGAAGCTGTTTACAAGGAACTTGAAGCTAAAAACGAAGATTTAGAAAAAGAGATGAAAACAATTAAAAATGATCACGGGCAAGTCATTGAGGTCAAAAGTTCGAAAAAAATTCTTAATTTTTTTGTTATTCAAGGGCTTTGAAAGAACATACCCGAAAATTGGAAGAAAAATTACAAGAATTAGTCCAAGAACTTGAGAATAGCAGAGAAAATAACACACCGAGACCTGATTGGGATAGATGTGCAGTGTTAGTCGAAGGTGGAATTGAACGATGGAGAGACATTTCAGATAACAAATCAAGTGTTCAATTACTTGAAAATTTAGTTAACGAAATATCAGGAAGTGCTAAAAGTGATTTCACTGGATTGGTATTTTAAAATTGATCGATTTTATTTAAACATGTTTTAATCCTATTTTTTAGGGTACTAGCTCTGATATACCCATTTATTTGAGGTTTGATGGTAAAGTCAAGAATAAAAAATTTTCCAAAAAAGAAACTCTTAAAATTATCAACGAGTATTTGAATTACAGAATGCAAAAAGAAGCTGTAAGTTAACTTTTAAATCCGTCCTCTATAATGGAAATCATAAATTTTTTAGGGATTGTTGTTTTAATATACATAAAAATCTTCTCAACATACATTATAATCTTTTCAGCATACAAGGTTTTATTCTCAGTATAGATTACCCTTTTAACATAAAAATTGCTGAAAAACATGTAGACTTATCGCTAATGATCATACAAATTTAAGAGTACAAATTATCAAAATTTTATTAATAAAGCGAGTAAAAATAAATTTAATCTAGTCTAAAGAGCTTTACCGGATTTGCACACAAAGTTTGCCTTAAAATATTTATTTAAAAAAAAAGGTACACGTACTACAGTACTAGCTGCTCCAGGAGAGAAGCTCCACTAGGAGAAGCTTTTGTAGACGAAGCTCCAGTATAAGAAATTCCAGGATGAGAAGCACCAGCACATGCAACTCCAGTACTTGAAGTTCCAGCACATATAGTACAAGTTACTCCGATACTTGAAACTCCCGTAGAAGTACCTCCAGTGCATGTAGCTCGATTACTACAAGCTTCAAGAGAAGAATATCCACTAGAAGAATCTATTGTATAAGGAGCTGCAGTACATGTAGCTCCAGTAGAAGTTTTTCCGATACGACTAGCACCAGAACTTGCAACTCAGGTACTGGAAGCACCAAGACATGTAGCTCCTAAACGAATCTCCAGTAGAAGAAGCTTTTGTATAAGAAGCTCCAGTTGAAATAATTCCAGTACGAGTAGCTCAGGGACTAGAAGCTCCATGAGAGGAAGCATTCATTAAATATAATTCCAGTTCAAGAAGCTCCGATACCGGAAGCTCGTAGAAGTACGAGGAGCAGCTAAAAATTAACGTATGTTTTTAAGCATTTAGTATGTTATTCAGCAAATTTGTATGTTAATCAGGTATATATGTTGTGAAAAAATTTATGTATGTTAAGAAGATTTGCAAGTATGTTAGTAATGTGGACCCAATTTTTTATTGTAGAAAAAAGAATCGTCTACTTTTGAAAATGATTTTGCTGAATCTTGGATTGGTTACTTAAAAAAACGTTACAATAATGAATCATTCGAGTATAGCTATAACATGAATGATGCATGTGAAAAATATTCTCATGATTTAATTGAATTTTTTCAACATACTCTTTATGGTAATTATGATGAACAAGTTTATTTTTATGAAAAAAAAATGATGACAATGTTAATGGATCAATTGAAAGAGAACGAGATGAGAGATGTCGAAGGGGTAAGTTTTAAATTTCTTTTTTTAAATCGACCTGTTTAACGACTCATTTTATTTAGAATATAATTTCAAAAAGTGTGCTCAAAGACGCTTTCAAAGGGTTCTTTAGATACAAAAACACAGAGCAAATAAACGCATTAATAAAAGCTGCTGAAGATGATTCAAGTTCTGTAGATGGATCCCGTATTGAGTATTTATCACTCTTTTTGGACGAGCATGAAGAAAAACCGCACAGTTTTTTGAACATGGTAAAACAGTACATCAAAGAAGAAAGACTCAATTTTGCCAATCAAATAAAAGAAAGTCTTTCGGGTAATAGTGTTATAACTCAAGTTGATGTACGTAAAGCAATAACGAGTTTAGATGAATCAATACCAGAGAAATGTATCGACAGAATTGTGAGTTGGTGTTTTATATTTGAAAAACAACTTGATCAAGATACATTCAAAAAGAGAATTGAAAATACTAATTTGTTCAATTATCCAAAAAAATAGAAATTTTATAAATAATTTTTTATTAGATTTTTTTTCAATAAATTTTTTTTATTAAAATAAATGTTAGATATCGCATCCTACCAGACCCCTCCAGTACCTTTCTCGCCCTATAGAGGACCAGAAGTGCTTAAAAAAATGTCTATAGAGGATGTAGAAGAAATAGGGGTCGGTTGACCTATAATTTGACACTACTTTATTATTTCTTTATTCCTTTTCTGAAGTTGTCTTTGCGTGGACAACTTCGAAAATTGTGTCTCGATTGTCGAAACACGGTGCCATCTCCAAGTCTGCGAACCTTGCATGTATCGATACGTGCGTGAGGGAGCCAGATCATGTCCCATATGTCGCAACAGACTCTGTACAAACTACTACAGCTGGGTAGAGGAATAAAAGTCGATATTGTGATATTCTCAGTTGTTAGCTAACTTTTGTTTTGTCCATTTTTGGTTTTCTTTTTTTTTTGTTAGTCATTTTTGTTGGTAGTTGTCTGTAGATAGGTTGTCACCTTCTTTATAAAGGGGGAGGTATGTTGAGACCTATAATTTGATACTATTTTATTATTTCTTTATTATTTTTCTTTAATAATCTTAACTCTTCTTTAATCTTTAAAACTACACCACTAACCACTAACAATTTAGATTCCAATAAACAGTTTTTCATATAAATTAGTTTTATTTATTTCATTGTTTCTCACGCGAGGTTATGACCTCTACAGGTCATAATAATGAACAAAACTTCACTTAAATTTTCGTACAATTGAAAATTAAAATGTAATTTTAAAGTCGAAAGGACATGAGCGTCAGTGGTGTAGCGGTTATCATTGTTGCCTTCCAAGCAGCAGATCCGGGTTCGACTCCCGGCTGACGCATTTTTTTTCTAAACTTAAGAAATTAATTTTTGAAAAAAAAATGCTCCGTGACGGGGAATTGAACCCCGGTCTCCCGCGTGACAGGCGGGGATACTCACCACTATACTATCACGGATTACATTTCAAACATAACTTAAAATTGTATTTATTTTTTTTGTTAAAGAAAATGAACGCAAATCTTCAACAAAGTTGTACTGAGATGGGAATGCTCATAAACCGATTCCGAACTAAAACGATTAAACTGTCCGAAAAGTGTATCATCATCCAAAAAATTAACAATCCGATTCTAAGAAAGATTATTTAGTATTCTAAAATGGACTTAATAACAGATCCCGCGTGGTCTAGTGGTTAGGATTTGGCGCTCTCACCGCCAAGGCCCGGGTTCAATTCCCGGCACGGGAAGATATTTTTTTAATCAAAAATTTTCACTCGAACGAAATGTTAGAATTTATCTGAACTTTTGTCAATTTCCTAAACTTTATTAAAGACATCTTGATGTACAGGGCATTTTTTGCAGCGAGCTTTTACAGACAAATAGTCTTTATGAGCTGGGCATGCAATGAGAAAACCAAGAAATTTTGATTAACAAAATTACTTCTCCACCTTTGAAGTGAATGGATGAATGTTGAATAAATAGCTTTGAAAAGCTTGATCCTACCGATTATGATGATTTGTCAAAAATAATTTTCAGTTTCAAAATGAGTCTAAAAATAAAACAATTACATCTATCCTTTGCTTGTTTCAATAAAAATATCTCTCTCTGTGTATCAAGTTTGAAAATTTTTTTATTTATTTCAACTTTAAAAATATTCGTTCTTTATTTTGAAAAAAAAGAAAATTCTTTCATTTTTAGGTTTAGACAAAAACTTGGCTAAAAATGAACAAAAACTGGTTCCTTACTCGACAAACTTATTACACTAACATTGAGTATTATTTTTCCGGATATGGGCGTCTATTAATTGAGGGTGACTCTTTGTTAAATTATCTATCGGAAAAAAGTGGTTCAAATGATTTCAAAAGTTCTTTTTCGAAATTCTTCAATAATCTTCAACAATCAAACTTTGACAGAATTCAAATAATCCGTTTCGAAAATATGTCCAATCTTTCCGAGCAATTTCAACATTCAGACTGTAAAGTGTTCAAGAATTGGAAAGACAAAGAATGGACCGATTATGTCGCTGATGAAAACATAAGTCTTTTATTAACAAGTCGATTGGACATTTTCTCACAAGAAGACATTCAATTTGATTTTATTCATCATGTTTGCAACGAGAACAAAATTCAAGTTGCTTTAATCGATGATTTAAAATTCGAAAACATGAGGGTCTTGTGTTCATTAGTTCAAGCTGACAGGCATATCATGTCAAGCGTTACCGAAGACATAAAATTAGAAAACAATGTCCCAGAAAGCTTACAAGTTACAACAACAACTCGAAAAGTTTACAATATTCAAAATGAAGATTTGAAAAAAATTTTAAAATTTTCAATGAATGATGAAAATGAAGTCGCACAAAATCACGTGACATTCAAAACTGAACAAAATGGATGTTTATGGGAGCTTAAGATCAAACATAAAAATGACTATAAGGGCAAACATCAAAATAAACAAACTGAAATTCAAAAATATTATCGATACATGGAAGTTTACGCGAGTTCTTTGGATTCGTGTAAAAACTTACATCATAAAATAGTAACTGAAATTGATGGAAAAAAGGGTCAAAATATCAAAGAGAAGCTTGGTACTAAAGCACAAAAAATAATCCAACAAAATATGGAATCCGATTTAAAAAAGAAAGAGGAAAAACAAATTAAAATTTTAGAAATGCTCAAAATAAAAGTTTTTGAAGACATTGACAAACAATTGAAGCACATTGACTTGACTGAGTTTGTGCCAAAGTCAAATTTAGCATTGAAAAAACTTAAATTAAAATGGCTTAAACTTGAGTCTGATTCGTTTCAAAACAAAAAGTTAAAACTGTTTCTTTTGATTAGAGATATTTTTGAGACATGTTTAAATCTGTTGAATTTAAATGATGTTGAAGACATTTTGAATTGTTTGAAGACTCTAGGCTTTGAGAGCACATGCAAGCAGTTTTTGAACAAAATTTCAAAGGAAAGAAAAGATTTGAAAAATGTTGAAAAATTACAACTAAGCGATACATTCGATCATGACATTCTTTTTCAATTAAACTTTTGTGGAGAATATTTACCAAAGACTTTGGATTCAGTAAATGATCCCAGAGTTAGATTTGTACCTGATAAATGGCAAAAGGATCTATTGGACATTGTTGACAGAAATGAATCAGCACTCATTTGTAAACATGATTTTTTGTTGCTTTGGGAATCTCTTTTATTTTTTTTTGATTTAAGGTTGTCCTACTTCATCTGGTAAAACATTCATCAGTTATTATGTAATGGAAAAAGCATTGAGAAAAAGTCATGAAGACGTTGTTGTATTTTTGTCTCCAAACAAATCTTTGGCTAATCAAGTCACAACTGAGGTTTATGCAAGATTTAGCTCTAAAATTTATCCCAAAAATTATGATAAAACTGTTTTTGGTGCATCACTACAAGACTTTAAAATAAATGATCCTTTAAATTGTCAAATATTGATAAGTGAACCGGTATTGATAAGTGAACTAGTTTTGAGAGTCTACTTTGCTCACAATCGAACATGGAATGGGTCAAAAAAATAAAATTTGTGATTCTTGATGAAGTTCAAACAATAAACGATTACGAGCTGGCATCAAGTATTGAAAAAATAATTCACATGATTCAATGTCCTATATTAGTCTTGTCGGCGACGATTGGAAATCTGGAAAATTTTTATGAATGGCTCAAAGATATACAAGAATCAAAAGGAATTAAAATGAACAAAATAGTTCACACTGAACGATTTTGTGATCTTAAAAAGTTTATTTTTAAACAAAAAGTTGAAAATGTTGTAGCCGAACTGGTTCCAACGCATGAGCTCTTTGGATATTCAGTCAAGTATTTCATTGATGGAGATTTATCTGAAGACTTTCATCTACTTCCACAAGAGATTGTTGAAATTTTAGACCATTTGGAAGCGATTAGTTCGAGTGATGAACAAAAAGGTTTACTCGACTCGATTCGACCAAATAAATTTTTCAAAAATGTCTTGATTAACAAAAGAGACGTTAAAAATTACGAAAAATTCATAATTCAGAGCTTAAAAAATTGGTTCAAAGACGAAAAATATTCAGCCGAACAAATCAAAAATTTTTTCAATGGAATCAATCACAAGAGTGATGAAGCTGTACGAGTTTTTGAGCAATCAAACGAGTCAAAATGGACTGCAAAAAATATTTATGACTTGGTCAAGACTCTTTATGACAAAAAAATGTTGCCAGCTATTGTGTTTATTAATTCAGGCGAAGAATGTGATCGATTAGCTCAGGTTCTAACTGAACGTTTAGCTCAACTTGAACAATCTGATCAAGATTTACTCAATGTCTCTGAAATTGAAGAGAAATATCTCAAAAATAAGAAAAAAAATCGAGACAAGTCGGATAAAGAAAAAGAGAAAGGTGAACCAGAAGAAGAGTCAGTCTTTGTACCTTTAGTTGATCGAACAAAATACACATTCCTCGATCCTAAATTTAAAATGACCGAAAGTGAGATAAATGATGAAATTGATTTACATCGTTTTAGAAGAATCCCAAAAGTAATGTTTGAAGCATGGAGAAGAGGAATTGGTGTACACCATGCAATGTATCATACAAAATTTAGAAGTTCTGTTGAATGTCTTTTTAGAAAGAGACATTTACAAATTGTGTTTGCGACAAAAACTTTGAGTTTAGGTAAACTTTTGTCTACCTCTGACTCATTAACTTGGTGATCATTTCTTTATTTTTTAGGTATCAATATGCCGTGTAAAACAGTGGTAATTCCAACCGATTCAGTTTATTTCAATTCAATTTATTACAGACACATGGTTGGCAGAGCTGGTCGACGTGGATTCGACACAATCGGAAACATTGTCTTCTACGGTGTACCTAAGAACAAAATTAAAAATTTTATTTCATCAAAAGTTTCGAATATTCGCGGACGTTTCAGTCTAGATCTAAATTTATTGACTCAAATTTCAAGTTTAAACTGTTACAATGTAAATTCTATGTCATTGTTTCAGTCGTTTGTCAAAAACCCAGTGACTCGTTTAAGCTTAAACGACTGTGATTTGAAAACAAATCAAAAGAGTTTGTTCATTAAAACTCAATATCTAATTCATAAATCTTATCTTGATTCTAAATTTGATCCAAATATGTTCAAGATTAAGTGTTCAATTTTGTTAAGAAACAAGTATTTTCCATGTTTTGCTTTAATTGATTTTATTTTGAGCGATTGTTTTGATCGAATTATTTTAAAATCAAATTCAACAATTGATGAAATGTCAAATCGGATGAGTCTAATTTTTTGTCATTTTTTGACTGAACGATATTTATCGGAAGAACAAGCCAAACTAATGAAAAAATCTACTAGTAACATTCTATTACCAGTGATAAGCGAACTTGAGGATTTTATAAAGCATCAAGAAGGTGAAATAGAGGCTTTTGTGAAAGGATTTTTAGACAAAGATGACGAGTATGACCAGTTCATTCGAGGCTTTGAATCACTAAGCGGAGTCTTAAAGCCTAAAAATTCATTTATTTTCGATTTTTATCTTCTAGGTAATATTGAAAAAATCAAAATTACAAATCATATAAACGAGAGCACTATTTGGTATGCAATGAAAGAATTTCAATATTTGACAAAATCGATTCAACCATTGTTCGATAATTACAAGAGCTATTCAATCACCAAGTGTTTCGAGTTTGTTTCAGACAGAGTTGAACAAAGATTTTTAGACATTAAAAATTAATAAAAATAAATATTTTTTTATTCCAAAAAATAATTTAACACATTCCTAAACTCTACTTGTTGTTACCATACGAACATATTGCATTGTGTACCGGTATAGCTGAAAATCCAGCCAAAGCAATTCCAAAACTATCAGCAATACTCGCTATAGCTATTGAAAATTCCCTTACATTTCTAGGAATTTCGATTGATATCATGTTAAATGCACTTTAGGTTTATAAATTTTAGATAAAAAAATTAAATAATTTGGACCCTTGAAAAACATACATCCGGGTGTAACTTTTACACCAAGTGAGGTATGCAAAAAATTATTTTCATATAAGGTAGAGTAAATGTATATGTAATATGAGGGTCCTTTAAGACTGAAAAGTGAAAACTCAGTTTTATTACCCAAATAACTTCACAGGGGGTCTAAATATGGTATAATTTTGTAGCCTTTCATTTAGTCTACCTTATATGAAAATAATTTTTTGCATACCTCACTTCGTGTAAAAGTTACACCCGGGTGTATGTTTTTCATGGGTCCAATAATTTTTGAGTTAGGGATTTACTTTACATAGCATCCACCACCAAGTAGACCTTCCCAAAAAATAATCAAAAAAACAATCCAAATCGATGGAAAATAACCAAAAAATATATGTGATAAAAATATAAAAACATTTAACAGTTGAAATATTGGAAATACTGGTAACCATTTTATTTTGATCCACTTAATAGACGATCTTGATATGAACACTGCTAATTGATACATTACATTGTACCATCTTAAACCAAAAAATCTTTTAAAACCTTCCTTTGCTTCAGCTTAAACTTACCTGTATTGTAACTTGTGCTCTTTGATAAACGAATCTTTGAAATATAAAAGCTCGAAAAGACCTTGATTTATAAAATACTCGGCAAAATAAACAAGAAACAATGGTATCATATACTTAAACAATGGTGGTAAAAGTCGAAATTTGGACGTTAATGAATCTTGACTTGGAGTGTTATTTACAATTTGAGATTCATTTTCAGCATCACTGTCTAGTTCGGAATATACTTTAGCCCTTGCGTATTCGACCGTCGGTAAGGCAATGTAACTCAACGCCATGACCACTGGGATAAACAACATACTTAGAATCGTTGTCTTAGGACTAAGACCTATCGATGTCAACGCAGCGTAACCGAATGATCCAATTAGTCCTGCTGCACCTGTACCTGATGCCCAACCCGTTATGGATAAAGACCTTGTGTAAAGAGTACTCAAACTAAGAAATGTAATCTCCCCAAAACTCGAACTAAAACTTGCCGCGCATACACCAAGAAATATCAATGGTTTTAAATCACTTGGAGTGAGGGAAACGAGTAAAAAACTAGCCGAATTTGCAATTACAACAATGACCACTCTGTACGAATATTTTATTTTGTGAACAAAAAAAGGCGCTACTAACTTAATCGCAATCCCAGGAAGGATATCGGCTAATAAAATAGCTCCTGTTGATAAATCATTACAATCATACTTATTCGTTGTGTTTGTTGAAGTTGAATTAGTTGTTTCATTTTTAGGTGATAAAATGTCATGTGCAGCTGAAAGCATGATTACATAAGCAAAATTATTGCTAAGACCAAGTAGCCAATATGAAACGACTACAAATTGAGCATAATATTTGTCCCAGTACTTTTCTAAATTTTTCATGTTTATTTTAAATGAATTTAAATATTTTAATTTTTTGAATTTCATTTTTTAAAATTTGGTAAAGAAAAATTATGATAAGACCAAAATCACGTGATGGATGATTTCTTGTTTTTTTGAATTAGACAACAATATCGTCAAATTTTTAGGGGTTGGGTTGAGAATAATTTTCTTTTTTTGAGATTTTTTTTTATAAATAGAATTTGTTTTGGAATTTTTTGACTAATTTTAATTTTTTATTACAAAATAAATTTTTGCAGGTATGCAACACCCAGATTGTTTTTCATTCAATCATTTTTTGATTATTTAATTTGCGTTATCAAGATCCTTCCAAAAAGTTGAAAATCCCACTTGTTTATGTTTTTCATTTTTATGACAGTTTTATGGCTTTTTTCGACCACTAGTATACAAAAATGAAAAATAAAGTAAGACCTGATATTTGTAAAGGATCGCCTCTTGTTTAATCAGATGCAAAAAAAAATTGGGTATTGTGTCTCCCCTAGGAGGAGATGCGGTTTGACCGAAAAATTCTCTTATTTTTACCGTTTTCACCCGTGTTATGGTTTATGGAATTTTGTTTCCCCGACGAAAATGGTCCCAGTGTCAATGGTAGCTTTTTAGCTTTCAGAACATATCTTTTTATCAATTAAAGCTTTTTACAATCATGCTTATTAAAATGTTTAAATAAAGCACATTGTTATATAAAAATTCAGATAGTGTGGACATTTTGAACTTAACAGTTCTAATTGCTCTTAATATTCCATCAATGCAAAACGTGAATACTTTTCAAAAAGTGATTTTTGACCTCAAATTCGTATTTCCACATACGAAAACCTAGGAAAGACAATTTTTTTAAGGAGTGTCCAAAAATAATTTTTCAGACCCTAGGGTATAAAGTAAAGCTTTAAATTTAATTCCTCCCGTGTGACCCTCCTTAACAACTTTCGATAGGTAAGGGCTTGTCATTTGAGAAATAGCTACTAGATAAATTTTGACGAAAATCCTTTGTAAAATCCTCACGTATTTTTTATAGACTTTTGCTGTAAAAATGACTCCAAGACAAAAAAAGTTAATGATCACGTTTAACTTACTGACTCATTATCAGGGACGACCAAAAGGTACTTTTTTTTGCCCACAAGTTGCAGAGGTGGGCAATGCTAAGATTCGTATAAAATGGATCAAAATTTAATATCATTTTTTAAGGAGTGAACAAATTTTAAAAAAACTTTGCAGAGGTATTATACGGTGATAAGCATCAAAGAGACACTATTAGAGTGAGCTTTTTAGTGGCTTTTTCAATGATTTTCGCTGTAAAATACCTCTGCAAAGTTTTTTTAAAATTGCCCAGGAATTAATTCTTCAGTTAAGATCGCATCTTGCAGCTCATGATCATCTGATCATACTCAATCCAGCTTATTCTTTAATAACTTATTTTAACGAGTTCAGCAAAGTGCTAAATTATGTAAAAAACATGCCAAAATTTTAATAAAGCCCTGCTCAAAATTAAGTTCCTACGGTACAGTTTAAACAACTGTTTAGAAATGTACAAACAAATGTACCCATGTTGGGTGGGAATGGGTTATCCGAAAAATTCAGGGTCATACCAAAAACCCATTTGTTGTCGAAAAAAAACCTCTAAAATATCAAAATTTTATATATTACCATATCCTACCCAAATGCCAATACCTGAATGTATCAAGTAACTCATACCCACGCAATACGAAAAACTTTTTTCACATTCAATTGAGTAAGCGTGAATTAGATGAAATCAAAATGTACCTGAATTTTTTTGGTAAGAATTTAGTTATTTTCCGAATTTGTTAGAACCGTTTTTCTCGAATAAAGTTATACACGAAGCACATAGCTTGTACTTTAATAAATTCCACTTGTAATCTTTCAAGTAAAATTTGAAATTTTTCATGAAAAATAAAATTGAAATATATTGCTCATAAAAAGACCATTGAACCTTTATCTGCGCATGGTTATCTTAACACCGAAAGGCCGAACAAGCCTTATTTATGAAAAAAATTTATGAAACTCAATAATTTTTGGCTTTGATTATTTTAGAAAGTAAAAAGTTAACTTAGTAAAGAATTTTTGAATAAAAAATATTTCAAAAATTACATAAACATTTTGAAAAAAATTTCACCAAAATCTTTTCTTTATCTTTTTTTGTTGCTTATGCGATTTATAATTACATAATGACCGAAAAAACAGATCATTACTTATCATTGGCCAAAACCATAAACGATTATGAATCCGCTGTTGACTTGATACAAAAAGTTATCGAATCACCTTTTGTTCATTCGTTTAGTGAATTTTTAGACTTACCATTCTTTCAATCGGTAAATTTTTCACCATTTTGACAAACGATTTTTTTTTAAATTCTCTCTTTCAAGTTGAAAAATGACGAAAATTATGGAAAGTTTTACAAACTACTTGAACTATTCTCTTACGGCACCTTCTCCGACTATATAGCTAACAAAGTCTTGTACCCAGAACTTAACGAGTCGTCTAAAACAAAACTTAAACACTTAACAATTATAACAATAGCTAGTAAAAACCGGACAATACCTTACAAACACCTGTGCGAACAACTTAATTTAAACAACATTCGACAACTAGAAGATTTAATAATCGAAGCGTTTTATTCAAACATTATAAAAGGAAAGCTTGATCAATTAAACAATCAATTAGAGATTGAATTTGCTATTGGTAGAGATGTAACTAACCAACAAATTGATGATATTTTAAATGTTTTGGACAGTTGGTGCAAAAATTGTGACATTGCACTTAAGACAATAGAAGTTCAGATAAGTCAAGCTAATTTGTATAAACAAAAACAAATCGAAAAACAAGCAAACATAGACCTTGAAGTAACAGGCTTTTCAAAAATTAAAAAAAAATCATGAATCATGTTCATATTTATTGAAGGTGTTGAATTTAAAGAAGAGTATAAAAATTCAAAGCCAAGAAGTAGAGTCAATGTCTAAAGATTCTAAAAAATCAATCAAAATGAAAGGGTATGTTTAAAAAATCGATTTTATCAAGTCTGTTAAAAAAAGTTTTTATTTTTTTTAAAGAACAAAAGGATCAAGTGGAAAGTCAAGCAATTCTGTTCAAAAATGATAAATTTTTTTTTTGGTGTAAATTTTTTTAAAATTTAAAACTCGATTCTGAATTATTTAAAATAATGAAACTCTTGAACTACCATATTTTAAATAAAAATATATAAAAATAATATTCAGGTCCACGAGAGAGTCTTTCCTTTTAAACTGTAAATGCTTTATTTTCAACTCCAATTTGAAGCTCTTCCAATTTAAAATTTTCAACTTGGTCAATTGAATTAGCTGGTTTCCAGTCTTCATCAGGTTCAAGGTACTTAAAACATTGAAATTTTAAAAATTAATTCATCATCTTCTTGATAAAAAAAAAACTTACGGATTTGATACTTTTAAGATTAAAGACACCCAATTTTTTGTAAGTCTTTTTGACTGATAAATAAAAAAATATTGGGATTGGACATAGAACAATGACAACTATGATCCATCCAATTGCATGTGCCCAACCTGGATACCGATAATCATTTAATGTTATTTCTGAATTTGATACTATCGAGATCACAATAATAGCCTTAAATGTTTTAACTGTTTTAAATTGTGTGTAAAGAATTACAGTTAAAAAATTACAAAAGTGATGACGGGTACAATCGCAAAACAAACAACCCAATAATAATTCAAGTTAATGCCCAACATTAATTTTATATCTCTTTTTATGTTGGCGATTCCATAGATCCAACATAAGCCAAGAGCTTCAAGGAATGCAAATATTACAAATGGGTACCCAGATAAATAGCTGTCTATCAAGTTTTGAAAATAAAGACCACTCTAAAATAAAAAACTTAAAATTTTGATTTGAACATGAAAATATTTTTACATGTGTTGTCATCGGAAAAGCGATTATGTAAAAGATTACACAAATACCAAATCTGTAAAATGTTTCTTTTCCTTGGATGTTAATTTTATTTTTAAGGGCTTCTGTGATTGAGTCCAATACACATTCGGTTAAACTGAGTATACTTCCGAAACCGATTGTAATCATCATTAGGAAAAAGAATATGCACCAAATCCAAGGGAAAGGCATCAATGACAACGCTTCCGGATAAACTTTTAAATTCATAATTAGATTGATTGCAAAGTTAGTTTAAAATCTGTTTGATTAGTACCTATAAATGAAAGACCAGGTCCACCTACAGCAAGGTCTTCAACTTCAATACCAGTTCGAGTCGACATGTATCCCAGTACTTATATTAAGGTGTATGAGAGTAGTTTTTTAAGATGAAACAGAAGTTATGTACCTGAAAAAATTGCTAAACCAGCTAAAAGACCAGTGATTCCATCCAAAACAGCTATGAATACACTTGTTCTAAATTAAAGTTTTAAAATGTTATCTGAAGAATTTAATGGAAGTAAAGAGGTGTACTTTTGGTGATTGTAGTTGAATGCATTATGTCGACCGAGAGTGTACAAACCACCTTGTCCGATACCTTTGAATATTAAAATTTATTAAATCTTGTTGAAGTTTTGTAAAAAACCCTCTCTTACCAAGAATAAAGTAGACTTGACTTTTTAAGGTGTAAGAATTTTAGACCGTTAATGTTTTTTTTTGAATTTTAAAAATTACCTTGCCGCATCTGTCCATGTCTTGAAAAATAATTCATTTATTTTGGAATGTTTTAAGTTAGTCAAACAAAATTACTTCTAATAACTTAAGCTTATCAGTGTTGATATTTCCAATATAATACTTGATCCCTTTCGAAGCGCCTTCTAGAGTAACACCTCTAATTATCAAAGCTATTATCATAATATACGGAAATATTGCTGTAATATACGACACCCTTTAATACACATGATAAAACAATGTTTATTTCTGGACTAAGAATAAGTGAAGATTACTTTCCAAGACTTTTGACTCCTTTTGAAAGACTTAGAAATACAAGTAACCAACAAGCTAAAAGACTCAATGCTAATTTCCAATTGACTCCAGTAAGGTTACCAATGTCATCCGACATGCTCAATACATAATTACTTCAAGTTTATAAAATAAATAATCTTAATAAAATCTGTTTAATTTTTTGTTACTTGAAATATTGTTTAGCTGGTGATTCGGTATCTTTAGAACAAAATCCGACTTGTAAAGAAGTGTTAAGCACGTCTGTTTTAGAAGGTATACAACATTTAGCATCATTCCATTCAAAATTACAATCAGTCCAAGGTAGTTTTGGGATGAACGATGATATTAAATAAATCAAGGAATACGAAATGAGTACATTGTAATAGATTGATATAAAAGTAGCCACTAAAAGTGAGACTATTCCTAGACCACGGAATATTGGAACTACTTTCCAAACATCAATTGGACCAAATTTAGAGTATTGAGCAATTGTTATTTCAAGAAAAAATAATGGAAGACCGATTATAAATAACATGAGGGCAAATGCAATCACAAATGCACCTTACAAATATTGTTTTAGTTTAATTTTAAAATAAAATAAGAATTATAAGAATTACTCCCGCCATTTTTGAAACATAAATAAGGAAATCTTAAAAAAATTACAGTCTTAGGGTTCAAGAATCTAAATTTTAAGTCTTACCTCCACACGTTTCCAAGACCAACAGAAAATCCTATGAAAAGAAAGAGATTATGATTGATTTGCTAATTGCTTTTTTTAAAAAATAATCATACCAATGCATGTCATAAGAAACTCAATTGGGTTACCCCAACCTCCTTCATGCTTCTTTTCGTCTTTTTCAGTTTCAACCAAATCTTTCGAACTCATTTTTTTTCAATTTAAAAAAAGATTTTTTTTAAAAAATTAAAAAACATAAGATATTTTTGAAAATTGTTTATCACTTGCAAAATTCGATAAGATTCGAATAAATTTCATTGTTTATCTTTGTTTATTTGCTGTATCTATTTTTTATTGTTAATAATAAATTAAAAAAGTTATTCAATTTCTTGTTTATTTGCTGAGCAAATGTCTTTTAAAGTCATTACCCAAGCAGGAATGAAAGCGAAAAAAAAGCGAAAAGTTTCACTATTTTTGAAATTTCGAATAAAAAGCGGAATTTTTTCGAAAAAAATTTCATTTAATTTTCACTAAGTCTAAAAAAAGCTTACAGCAGGTTTAATAAAACAACTGACTTGAAAGTCTTGTAAGTCGACATTCGAAATGCTCAATTCCTCAGTTTTAGAAATTCTCAATTTCATGAAAATTTTTGACTACCCAACCCTCTCTAATCTTCAAAGACTAATAATTTTTTTGGACTAGCCGAAGTTCCTTTTTTATTCTAGCGGTTTTCTTGAATCAATTATTAAATTAAAATTAAAAAGAAAACAAAGGAATGTGATAGAGAAAAAAATTCTAAATTTTCATATGATCATACTTTTTACAATCGTTATTTTTTTAAACAATGAGTTTTAATTATGAGGTGAAAATATTAACATGAGACTTTTTCTAAATTAAATTTTTTTAAGACTGTATTTTTTTACAGCTTAAAAAAACCTAACATGACCGTATATAAAATAATAAAAGAAATTTTCTCAGGAAAAGTTCAAAAGTAATTGAAATAAATTACACTTTTGATTTGTAAGGTATATAATCAAAATGAAATTTTCTAAAAAATTGAATATAATCTATTTGATAAAAAAATTGCAAACAAATATTTTTTCACAAGACCATACTTTGGATTGAGGCGGTAAATAAAAGCTGATTTTAATCTCACTTAACTAATCCTTATTTGTTTAAGTTTCACATCGGGCTATTATAGACAAGATTTATATTACAGGAAAAAGACTCTTACGTTATTCAGATTGATATGGGAAGACGATTATCATCAATATACTTCGTAAATAATTCTAACTGAAATCTAAACAAATTCATTAAGTCAAACGACGATTAAGATATTTTGTTCATGAAGAATCATTTTTGTTTATTATCTTACATACCTCTAATTGCACAAAAAGGCAATTTTTTTTCCAAATGGCTACTTTATATTTGAAAATTTTCCCTCTGAAAGTTGTTATTTTATCCAATTAAAGTATTACAAATTTCCTTTCGTAGTAGTTTTCTTATTTATGTTTATAACTATGATTTAGCCTTGTGATGCAATACCCCTAAATTTTAAGATTTATTGAACTCTCAACTTCAACTTTCCAAAGTTTGTAAACACAAGAATGTGTGCTATATTTTTGACTTAGATTGGATTTTCTGGAGATAAAGAAAATTGCGAACCTAAATTGCTATCAAAACTGACATTTGTCCCCATTTATTTTCCGGTATTGGGTCGCTTTGAGTAATCCGAAAAAATGGGTTTTAAGGTACGGGATTAAGTTACCCTGATGCCCTTATACCCTTATGTTTTGATTTTGAGTATAGGTTGACTATTACACAAAATAGGGTATATTAGATCCAAAAAATAAAGCATTAAAATCGAAATAATTTCGAAATAAATTCAAAATAAAATTCGAAATTTCCACGAAAATTTTAACCAATTTTCACGTTTTTTTTTCGCGTACTAAATTTCGCTAATTTCCTATATTTTTTTCGGAAAAATTTGTGCTTGGGTAAAAGTATTTTATTTTAATAATTTCAAGTTGTCATAAAATTATTCATTTTGAAATTAGATGTATTATTTACAAAGTTGTTCGAACAACATTTTTTGGACCCGTATAATTTCAGTAAGGTTCACCAAGTCATAAACCTTAGTATTTATAGCCGCTTTTTCAAAAGGATTCAATTGATCAAAATCTTATCGAACTTTATCATAAAATTTTCATGCAAACAATTTGTAATATTCACTATAGAACTTGCTATAAATCGTTTTAAAATTTATTAAAATATGCGAAATTAGAGACATGTAAAGTTCGGTTTTAACGTGCTTTTACTAAAAATTTTCGGTGAAAACCCGCTTCTAAAACTTTTCATACATTTTCATTCTTAGAAATTATAACATTTTAGAAAAAATTTATAGTAAGATTTGTAGTTAATATGGTAAAATATATACCCATAAATTTTCAAGTCCCTTTGAACATAGTTGAAAGGTGCTGAAACTTTTCTTGGAAACTAAGGTTTATGACTTGGGGAACCTTAGCAGTATACTTTTCTGTCGGTACATATTTAAATTTAACGTTTAAATTTAACGGAATGAACTAAACATCTATGTAGACCATCGTTGAGAGCTTTCGAATGATATATAATAAATAGGGGGTGTATACAACAACTATGGGGGTATATGAGGGTTAGACTGAAAAGAAAAAATCGGTTTTCTTCAACAAATAACTTCACAAGAGAACTAAATAATGGTATATTTTTGTAGCCCTTCATTTACTCTACCTATTATGTGAAAATATTTTTTTACATACCTCACTTCGTTCAAAAGTTACACCTGGGTCTATGTTTTTCAAGGGTCTGAAAAGAGT
Source organism: Brachionus rubens (assembly GCA_022207745.1). NCBI lineage: Eukaryota > Metazoa > Rotifera > Eurotatoria > Ploima > Brachionidae > Brachionus > Brachionus rubens. The sequence continues at coordinate 1,205,121 of JAJVHD010000021.1, read as the reverse complement.
AGGAAGATAAAAGAATTACTTCTTTTATAAAATACAGGAAAAATACAGGTAAAATACAGGAATTTTATTGAATTTTTTACTTTTTTGGGAAAAGCGTTAGATTGTGCGAGTAAAAAAAAAAGAGAAGGAATTTATTTGTCAAGAAAATAAATAAGCGTCAAAAATAGAAAAAATGTGTTGACTAGTGTTAACCAAGTGTTGGACTAGTGTTGAACTATTGTTGGGCTAGTGTTAACCAATTGTTGGGCTATTGTTGGGCTAGTGTTAACCAAGTGTTGGACTAGTGTTGGGCTAGTGTTAACCAAGTGTTGGACTAGTGTTAACCAAGTGTTGGACTAGTGTTGAACTAGTGTTGGGCTAGTGTTAACCAATTGTTGGGCTATTGTTGGGCTAGTGTTAACCAAGTGTTGGGCTAGGGTTGGACTAGTGTTAGACACTATTTTGTCGAAAAAAAACTTACAGTCCAAAAGTGTTGCAATTATATTTTGTTTTTTAAGAAGTAAATTTTGATTAAGATTTTTATCATTTTCTTATGGGACTTATCTAAAAATTTTTAAGTTTTGAGAAAAATTATAAGAAAAAAAGGTGCATGGACAAATTTTTAGATTTATTTATATTTTAAAAATAAATTTGATCTGTAAAAGTCATTTGTTTAAAACCCTTTTAATCTTCTAATCAGGTTAACACTCCCCCAACACTCGGTTAACACTAACCCAACACTATCCAACACTTGATTAACACTAGCCCAACACTAGCCCAACACTAGCCCAACACTTCCCCAACTGGTTTCATCTGATATCAGTTTCCATCAGTATTCGTTGGCAATTCATAATGTGTGTAATTCTCTTATTGATTTCATCTGATATCATATGATTTAAACTGATCGAAGCTGACATCATATGATATCAGTATGGTCATAAATTCTGATACGAACTGATATCAGATGATATCATTTGATATCATGTGACAAGTTAATTTCCGGGACTGTAGACAAATTTATAGCAAGCACAAGATATTTTTCTTGAAACAAGTGTTAAACAACTCGGTCAGTTGTAAAGTTTTTGAGGATCTTAGAAAAGATTATAAGTCGTTTGATAGATAAAACAATTTTCAGTTGTTGAAAACTTGACAAAAATAAACTGTATGGAATATGATCCAAAATTTTCTATTTTTTCAATAGAAAGCCATTTACTATTTATATCTTATAGATCTAGAAATGAGAACAAATCAAGGCTATTATTACTAAATATTATATATTTGTATAATGACTTTAATATTTTATTAAAATGTGTACCGTAATTCCGTGTTTAAGGACGCGTGCATTAATACCCAAAGTCATATGTGAAGTGCATGCACAGACATTAACCTCTTCCATGTTAAAAAAATACTATTTTAGGTTCGACGCACTATATGTGCAACTTTGGGTATTAACGTGTGATACTAATTGAAAAATCAATCATAAAAGTTGAGTTAATATTCAAAAATCCTGGTTTAGTGCAGCACTTTTGTTTAAAATTTTTGGAAATAAAAAAAAAATATTAAAATATATTATTTTTAAATTTAATTTTAGATGAATTTACTTCTTTGAGTTGTTTTTCAATTTCTAATTCTTCGTCTAAAGTTTAAATCGATTAAAATTTTTAGAATTTATTATTTAGATTTTTTAATAGAAGTTAATTGATATTTGTTTACTTACACAAAGTAAACATCTACCAATTACAGTCTTCGCTCGAATTTATCACGTGATTGATTTGTCACGCTTTCCTGTATAAACGAAGATTAAATTCAAAAACTTTAAAGATGAATAAGTTTTCGAGAAAGAGTTGAATCAGGGTAACTCCGAAAGTGATGATGAGAGGTCATTAAATGAGTCCAATGAAAGTTTAACTAATGATGACGAAGATTACGAAACAGATTCAGACGAAATTTTTGAACTCGATAGAATAAAATTAGTGAATATTTGTCTTCTTAGTCTTTTTTAATTTCGACAAAATGACTCAAAGCTCCTTTAATTTGGTAATTCAGTTAATGAAGATAGCAACATGCCTAAAGTTGGCTAATGATTTTGATCAATTGAGTCAATACTTGATAAGTGAAACGAATGAAAATTTTCGATACGAAAAAAAATGAACAACCGAAACAACGTCTATACAACAAATGTGATTCAGGGTTTCTACTATGTTAAATAAATGATTTTATACTTTTTGTAAAATAGTATTGTGTTAAGAGTAAAAGTTAAATAAAACAGTTAGAGTTAGTCCCTTCTTTTTTTGTTATTTATTCCGACTTGACAGAAGGTATGAAAAAAAACACACGAAGTAGCGGCCGGGTTTTTCGGAAATTTTGAATAAAATTACATTTTTTTACGATAAATATAGGACGATAAAAGTTTAAACCAAAAATATTAGTTAAGTATTTACTTAAAAAATCTGAAAAATGGACTTAAGTTGAAGTACTTATTTAATATAGCCAATATAGCCAATTTACTTAAGTATTGAAAATACAATTTAAGTACTTAATGCACATCCCTGCTCAGTTGGTCACTTTATGCGATGAATATCTCGAAATTATGGTGACATCAAAGGTCATAACAAAAATTATGGATTCCATTAATAGATGTTCAATAAATCAAGGTGATAAATTTATAAGGCCAACTTTAAGCTTTGTCTTGGACACTAATGAGATTAAGAATCTATAGCCTTTCTAAAGTTTTAAAAAAGTTTTCATATCTAATAAATCCTATATTTGGTTGTTATTTTTTTATTTTTTGAAATTTAAAAATTTAAATTTTTTTAAACAAGTTTGTTTTTAAACTTGTTAAAAAAAAGGATCCAAATCTATCGGTTGAAAAGCACGAAGAAAAAGTTAACAACATAGTTCAGAATTAGTGTTGGGACGATATCGATAAATATCGATATATCGTATGGAAAACTTAGTATCGAAAAATATCGTATCGATTTTTCTAATATCGATATTTTTGAGTAAAGAGAAGTTTTTTCTGTTAACTTTGAAGGTTAAAACTGTAACTTTACAAATTTTCCTTCAACTGTAATTTTACCCGCCATATCTTTAGTTGAACTTTTTTATTGAACATTTAACGTCTCTGTTTGATGATTTTATGTAAAAGAAAATTTTTGTATTTAATCATAACCAAGTTATAACTTTTTCATATTCTTATTCTACTGATAAAAAAATTTTGAAATGACAAGATCACCTTACTGGAAATATTATGTAAAAAACAAAAATGACTCAACTTTAGCCAAATGTACATTGTGTTCTAATGATGCCGAAGAAATTAAGCGGTCAAACATCATCCTCATGTTCTAGATAGCAAAACTATACAAGGTCAAAGTGAACTAATTCATCAAAAAATCGATTCAACTTTTTCAGTTTCGTTCAAACAAACCTTTAGCAAAGAAGAAAAAATCGATGAACTTATCGCTAAGATGATAATCGTTGTTACTCAGCCATACCAAATTGTTGAAGACAAAGGGTTCCAAATTCTCATCAAGAATTCAACTCCCCAAGTGAAAGAGAAGTTGAAAGATGCTAGTCACGTCGCGTTGACGACAGATTTATCGATAAATCGATAAAATCGATATTTCTATTTCGATAAACAGATAATATCGATATCACAAAAATATGATATCGTCCCATATGAATTTAAAAAATTATTTTTTTATTTTGAAATTTTGAAAATTGATTTAAATTTTTATTTTTTTAAAAATTTTATTTTATTAAATAAATGGAGAGTTAATCAGTCTATATTCTAGACAAGGGCACTAGCCTGTTGATTAACCTTGAACATGAACATTTAAATTAAGCGTTTAAATTATTTGACTTTAATGTTTTGTATTAAAATTTTCAGATTTTTGTCTTTTTATTTTTCGCCCAGAGTTTCGTACGGTGTTATAGGTCAGTTTCTAACCATATTTAATAGAAAAATCAAAGAAACATTGAAATCCTTAAAAATTTAAACTTAAAAGATATGGTACTGTTTGCTGGACACTCAATTTTTTTTCCGTTAAATATATACTTCACGGCTACTGAAAAAAAGGCGTTCCCCGTACCGTACTATCCAACGGTACCACCGTACCGTTTTTCGAAATTTTGAAATTTTACCAAAAAATGAAAATTTTTTAAATTTTATTTTCTGATACGGTACGGTATGATATGATGGTACGGTACGGTACGGCGTACAGTATAGCTTAAAAATTCTTTAAAAAAAGGTTAACTGGGAAAAATTTTTTTCAAATACCTTTTAGATATGTTTGGTCAATCCACTTTGAAAAAAATTCCAAGAAATGAATTTCAAAATTAAAAACAAAATATTCTAAAAAGTCTATGTTTAATCGAGATAAGCACGCTAATAAACTAGACTGGATAGAGACTTAACTAAATGTACTTTTTTTAATTCAAATCTTGTTTCTCTTTTGACTTAAATTAAAAATTTGATCAAATCGTAATTTAATTTTTTATTTTTTCGAACGTAGACAGTAATTTTACAGTCTACGTTCGAATTTACCACGTGATAGATTTGTCACTATTCAGATTTATCCCAAGAAATTTTTGGAACCGATTTCCTTCAATAAGCAATTATCACATTCATATTTGTCACGCTTACCTGAAGGAACGAATGGGTAATAAAATCGAGCGTAAAAAGTTTGAAAGACAAAACGCAACATTTTTTAAGCAACTTGATTACTTCGAGACAAAGATTGATTGAACTGACTATGGTGTAACTACTGTAGTAATCACAACTGTAGTCTCTTTTTCACATTAACAGAATGCATCCAATAGGGGATTCTTTTAAAAGTGTTTTCCAAGTAGATTCTGGATGTTGCTTGTAATTCAATTTAATCTTTTACTTAAAAAAAATCTTCATTATGAGTGCCAGCGTTAACCGGAGTCTTTTAGCTTAAGGATCAGGTGTTCAAAATATTTATGCGTTTTTCCAAAGGTGAGTTCTTAAATTTTTTGTTAATAAGGTGAGCAGTTAAGCAGGATTCGCTATTGAATATCGAAGAAGATTATTTTAAGAGTTTCCATAGTTATTATTATGAGAGAGTCTTTGGGTTTTTTAAGCAAAACTTTCGCATATTCATAAACCAAAAAATTTAAATTAAATGGCTATTAACATACTTTTATTAGAAAACTTTACCTTAAAAGAATTTTTATAAAAATTTAAAAAAAATTATAATAATTTTATGACTCAACGTGAATTTTTTTCAATTTTTTTTTTGATTGTAAAATTTTTTTATCGAAAAAAAAATCATGCATTGAATAAACTAAACACATCAAAAATATTTCTTTTTTCTTTCGACTTCGAAGAGTGAGCATTTTTTACAGAATAAATGAGGTGAATAAAATTCACACTAAAAAAAAAAGAATATGTTACGTTTAACAAATGGATCCGTTTTTGGATTACTTAGGAAATTATATGTTAAATTCCTAGCGATAACCGGTTACCACAGCAACGTACAATCGACAAATGATACTCCTGAAAAATCGTTTCAAGATCGGCTAGAAAATTATCAAAAGTTACATTATTCAAAACTTGTTTTCATTTGTTTCTACCTCATTGGATTTTGTAACTTATTTCCAATTATTACAATGATCTCAGCAGCGCATGATTTACTCAAACCAGAAGACAATCATTTAAAGAACGTTAGTAGACCATATCGAGGTAAATACGATTGTAATGAAATATCAACCGGTGCTGTACTTCTCGCCGATGTCCTTCCAGGTCTATTCATGAAAATCGTGTTCTCTGCATTCTCTGACAAAATATCATACAATAAAAAATTTATGTTAATAATCGTAACTAGTACGTTGAGTTTTTTAATCGTTTCACAAACATCAAACTCAATTAAATGGTTAATTTTCACCGGTATATGTTCAGCAAGTATAAGTACAAGTGTTGGTGAGTTGACATTTTTGAGTCTATCAACACTTTATCCAACAAATATGTCGTTTTTTCCGTATGTAATCGGCTCAGGGTCAAGTGGACTTTTAAGTTCATTTTTTTATGCCGGTCTATCGAGTTTGCTTTCACCAAAAAGGGCTATCTTATGCATGTTATTTGTTCCTTGTTTAATGTCAATAGCTTATTTTATTATGCCAGAACCGGGTAATACGCTAAAACGATCTCAATACAGTGCTCTAAAACTAATACCCCAAAAGTCACAAGAAGAACAAGATGAAAAAAATTTGCCTCCTTTTGAAACAATGAGTATTAGTGATAAATTTAAACTAACTCGACCATTACTCAAATACATGGTGCCTTTGTTCATAATATTCTACTCGGAGTATTTAATAAATCAAGGCCTTTATGAGCTTTTATATTTTAAAAACAATACGTTCATAAAAGATCATAGTTCTCAGTATAGATGGTATAATGTGTCGTTTCGTTTGGGTGTTTTCTTATCTCGTTTATCATTAAAAATTTATCCGATTAGTTTTTTACCAATATTTCCATTTTTTCAAATTATTAATTTTGTTGTTTTGTTTTCGAATGTTATTTACGGGTTCATACCATCAATTTCAATTGTTTTATTAATTACATTCTGGGAGGGTCTAGTGGGTGGTGGGTGCTATGTTAAGTAAGAATTATTTTAGAGTACAAAGTTTAAAAAAAATTTTAAACATTTTGTTTTAAAGTGCATTAAATTTGGTGTCAATTGAAGTTCCAAAGGTTTATAGAGAGTTCTCGATCGGTGTTACAACAATTGCAGATACCATAGGTATCGCTTTGGCTGGTTTTACAGGTAAGCTTTTAACTTCATTGACACTCTTTTGATAATTTTTTTTAGACTTTTTTTATTTTAAGCTCTTCCTCTTCATGATGCTATATGTCGACTGGGCATGTAATTAAATTATTAATTTTGAGCTGTATTTAAGTATTTGAATGTCGCATAATGAACAATTTTCAATTTTTTTAGTTGGCCTCTTTTTTGAATCGCTAAGAAACACAAAGATTGATAATTTTAAAAATTATATTTTTATAATCATTTTTTTTAATTAATAAAATAATATATACAATATCTTTTTTTCTTAACAGTAATGTTCCAAGCAACAGTAAAAGGTCTTTATAAACATTCAATGCTTCAATAACGATGAAGTGAATATTAGCTTATGGAAACGAGCTAATCTCCAAAAAATATAGTCACTATCACATCTATCATCTATCTATTGTATTTTTAACGAGCAAAACAGGGACTGTAAGCAACTTCAATCGGACATAGATAATCTTATACAGTGGTGCAATGAATGGTCAATGAATCTTAATATCGATTAGTGTGAGGTTATCCACATCGGCAGAAACAACCCTGAAAGTGAATATTTTATGTTCAAGAACGATCGCTTTCAAAGACTTTCCAAAACAACAGAACAAAGAGACTTGGGTCTAATCCTTACTGGAGACATGAAATGGATCAAAAAAATGTATACAAGCCTTGTTCGACCTCATTTAGAGCGACTCGGAGCATACATGGCTTTAGAAAGTTTGAATACGTGGAAAGACTCAAAAGACTCAAACTGACAAACCTTACAATCAGAAGAAGAAGAGGTGATCTTATTCAAATGTACAAGCTCCTAAACAAGCAAGATCACGTAAACTGGTATAAACGATTGGATAATGACGAAACATTCAATCGGATATACGATACAAGAGGTAATCGATATAAACTAAGACGAGAACTTGTGAAAAACTGTGCACCAAGATTCAATTTTTTTACAAACCGTATCGTGAATGACTGGAACGAGCTGACGAATGAAGTTATTGAATCAAAATCAATTAGCATTTTTAAGACTAATTTAGACAAACTTTTGAAAGACTAAATGATTGCTTATGGTCTGGATAGAACCAGACTTAACGCGAGAGCGTAGCAACTATTTTTACTACTACTACTACTACTACTATCACATTCATGAAACCGTTTCTTGGCAACCTGAAGTTTTGTACGATTGTTCTGTACGATTCGCGTACTATTCGTGGTAGAATATTTGTTCCTAAAAATGAACCTTATAAACATATTCAGATTTAATTTGTACAACTATTTCATTATGTATCAACTTTATGCCTCTTAAAAGATATGAATAGTACAGCAATAAACATCCCAAAATTAGAAAACTTTTACAAGCAACTTCAGATTAACAAATATTAAAGGTACGATTTTATAGGGATGTGTACAACATTTTTGTACATCTTGTACAATTCTTGGGTTTACTTTTTTTCTCAATCTAGACCAAGATTATATTCAATTTTGAATAGTACAAAATTGTACGTTTTAATCAATCGAACAAGTTTCAAAAATTTTAAGGATTAAAAGCTTTTACCAGTTTTTCGATAGGTGAAACTAATAAAATACTCAAATTTTATGACGAAAATATAAAGTCTCGCATATGAAATGATTAGCTGAAAAAATTAATTTTTTTAGAGTATATAAAAAAATTTGAATTATTTTTTTTCAACGATTTTCTTGATTGATTCTGACTTCTCATCCCGAGAGCTGCATTTTGATACCCATATCAACATACTAAATAATTGTTTTATTTTTCTTGTTTTTAATGTCCTTTTAGACAATATTTATACAGACCAAGTTTACTTTAAAGGAAAAAAACTTAGGATTCTAGAATTGAGTGTACAAGGTGTACATTTTAGCGGAGAATTAGAAAATAATATCAAAATTGCATTTTTTTTAAATACTTTTTGACTCCTTGAGGGTTTTAAGAAAAAGAGTTGGGTAGGGTTGTACAATGATTTTTCTTAAGAGTTGGTGTCCAAAATTATCTTGTACACTGTGTACATTGATTTGTACACAAGATGTGAAAAAAAAATTTCAGAAAAGTATTCTTTAAAGCAATAAGACAATCGTACAATAATACAATCGTACAAAACTTCAGGTTGCCCCGTTTCTTTATATTTCAAATTCCCTCTAATAATGATTTTTCTATTGATATTAGTTTTAGTGTTTTTTACCGAGTGTAAATTCAAAAAAAGCCTGAAAATTTGCGTATATTCGTTTTAAGCGCCCTTTAAAATGACAAAATGGTCGAATTATCAAAAAATTAACCTCACTACATCTGACCCGAAACATAAGTTAACATTTAAGTTCAAAAAAATGATTATTCCGATGAGTTTGGGTTTATGATGCGTTCCCCTTTAAGATACCCGAGTCAGAGCTTTTTATATTGCGAGTAACGAAGCGTTAATTTTTTCTCTTCGCTTGACAATCCCTTTTTCTAAAATTTCAATGAAAATAGGACATAGCCACCTCTTACAATAGAATTTCTTTTACTCATATTGACTTAATTTTTGCATATTTTGGAAATTTTCGCCACAAATAAAATTATGGAAAAAGTAGGCTTTGTCATCTTGTCTTTACCTAATATTCAAGAAGTTTAAAGCCGCTAGAAACGAAACATAGCCTCAGCATCATTAAGAATTCATAAAGTTGAGTCTGATGATCTTGTCCTTATCTGAAGGTCAAATAAGCTTAACTGGTTGTCTAATGAACCATTAAAAGCCTTCTATAGCTCTCAAAAGGTTTCAGAAGTAAAATAGGCCTTTCATTGAGCGAGACTGACAGTGACATACAATCGAGTGGAAGGCATGGCCATAAAAACGTAACGATAGATCAAATTAATTATTGTGAAAATTTTAAAGACATTAAAGCCTCTATACACTGCATTATTGAAACCACACTTTGAGTATGCGGTAAGTTCATGGTGTCTGTATTATAAGACCGACATTAAGATCTTAGAGAGAGTACAAAGAAGAGCAACAAAGTTGGTCAAACCGATCAAATCTAAACCCTATGAGATACGCCTAAAAGAACTCAATTAAATGAGCTTAAAGGACAGACGCCGTCGGGGCGACTTGATACAAACGTACAAGTTGGTAAATGGTCACGAAGATATAAATTTGCTCAACGGTATCAATTTTGCCAAACCTAGCACAATCAATCTAAGAAGGCAGCACAAAAGTCGATTAGTACGTGAAATCAATAAAAAAGGCTTATATCGATATAATTTTATCACAAACCGAGCTACTTCAAGATCGAATGATCTACCTGAAAGTGCAGTATCAGCAACATCAACTAACAGTTTCAAAAACACCACCGATGAGAAATTTTTTTAACTAACTCGTTTCTGTACTGCACTTCTACCGAACTTTTGGTGACAAGCGTAGCCGTACCGAAGCGTAACATACCCTTCCTGTAGCGTAGTAAGGAGTCTCCGTGTCGACGCGTATCCCCTCCGAAGCATAGCTTAATATACTAAAAATAGCTTAAATTATTACGCTACGCCTTTTTGTTGCTAAGCTTCGCTTTGGTACGGCTACGCTACGGTTCGCTGTAAACCAAAAGTTCGGTAGAAGTGCAGTATTATCTAGATTTTGAAGATCGATTTTTTCCTTGCTTTTTTGATACAAAAAAATTTGACATTTTATCTGATTGCTAGTACGAAATCAGACCTCATTTTGAAAGAACAAGTCAAAGTATTAAATCAAAAGTCTTAGCAAGAATTTATGGAATTTATTGTCAGCCTATTTTCAATTATGGATTGGAGACTTTTCACATCAAAAAATCCAAACTGAAGGACTTTGATAAATCCCAAGCCTGCCTCATCAAGAGAAGTCTTGGTCTATCAAAATACACAAGAAATACCGCCCTACTTGAGGCTTTGAGAATAAAGCCGATAAGTAAGCTTTACTACAGGTTTAAACTGTTATTTTTTGGTCAAATTAAGAATCTCGGTCTGTTGAACAACATCACGTCGTACCTCAAGAACTACTACGAACGCTACAAATGCCCAGAAGACTCTTTTATTAAGCAAATCAGGGATGTTACAAAGTTAATTGGTCTTGACCCTTTCCATACTGAAGTTAAAACATGTTTGGATGCCCTCGATCAAGCATATTTAGCCAAAATTACTCACCAAAATAAAGATGAATTGTTCAGAAAAATTTTTAATTTATGTAATATGATCTGCAAAGATCAAACGAATCGTAATCTTTACAAAAATGTCTTAATAAGCGTTTTAAATGACTCAGTAATTTAATTTTGCTTTTTTTGTAAACTCTTTGTTTATCTTTTTTTAAATACTTTTTTTTAAATACTTTTTTTTTATTCAAGTCGCCTATGTGGTGCATTGTGATTTAATAAATAAATAAAATAAAATAAAATTAAATCAGATTTTATTGTATTGAATATTTAAACACATTTAATCAAAAAATACAAAGCATTTTTTTAAACTCATCTAGCAAACATTTACTTGAAAATATTGTATACACAAGATAAAAATTAAAATTAAACATATCAATGGTACCAAAAAGTATATAAAAAATATTCAAATAAACAGTAGCTTCAATGGTATAAATTCCAGACATTTTGTTTGGTATATCCAAATTTCCAATCTTCAAATTCTTAGCACTCAATTCCATATTTATATTATCGATTACATTTGAATTCCATTCAGTCACATAACTTAACATATTTGTCGGAAACGTGTTTATTATTTGAAATAAAGTAGCTATAATGCAAACATATGTAATGTCTGATTGATAAAAAAAAATAACATTCAACTTTGAAAATATAATTGGCTTCTGAGGTCGACGAATTATTTTCGAATAATTTCTAATCGGTGAATTAGTTGACGAAAGTCTTTTACGCTTTGAGTTATCTTTTAGAGTAGTTGACGAATTTCGACCACTTGATCCCACAGACGTATTCCTTAATCTTGTATCTGACTTGGACTCGATCTCTCTATAAGTCATCACTCCTAAAATTATGCTCAATATTAATGGGATTATGTTGTAGATCAACGTGTGAATGTGATCATAAATATGAGTATCAAACTTAAGAGTCTTTAAAAGTTTGAAGCTATCGTTAATCACACAAGAGTAGATCATGGTAAAAGGACAATAGATGATAGTTATAAAATAATTATCAAATAGATAAAATTCGTCAATAATAAAAACGAATAAAATTAAAGCTGCGCATATAAAATAACTCAATGCATGATTGTACAATAAAATGTTTAAATTGGTCATCTTTTTTCGGATTGTTAAAAATCTTTGAAATTGTATTAATAGAACGAGATAAACAGCTATATGATTCGCAAAACGTTCCATAAAACGAAACCATCGACAAATAAAGTCATTTGAAACTGAATTTGGATTGTTTAAAATTGTTTTATCACTTTCAGTATCTATTATTTTGAGTTTTACTAAAACGGATAGGTAAAACTCGGCAAGACGGATTAAAATTGTTAAATTAAGAAAAAAAATGTAAATACACAATGGAGATCGCTTAGTTTTTTTGTTTATTATAAAAAATGTAACTGCTAATGTGTTAACTACTAGGACAAAAATTGAAAAAATACCACCAATTGTTATGTATAGTATTGATGAGATCAAAAGCTGATGTTGAAGACGACCTTTTTCTAAGCAAAAGTTTGTTTTGTTCTCCATTTTGAAATTATCTCAAAATTTCTAAAGTAAATATAAACTTAAGACCATCTTTAGAAATATTTGAAAACTTGGTACTGTTCAAAAACAAGATATTATGTCTTTAACGAATGGTGTAGCCAGAAATAAAAATTGTGTCCGACATCTACCGGAAAAAGCTGCTGAAGAGGGGTCATCTTTGGCAGCTAGTGGGATTAGTGTTGTGCTGCTTGGAAACGATCCGACTAGAATCATCGACTAGTCATTCTCTAGATGGCCTGATACTAAATCATCGTCGAAAGATGCATACGTAGCGAGTATAAATATTCTGTTACAGTCTCCCCGGCTAAGAAGTCTAATCAGCTTCTGCAGCTAATAAAGTCTAGGATTGTTCTACTAGATGTTAGATCTGCATAGAAAAATTACTACTTCTAATACTACTAAATCAGCTAAAAAATCTTACTTTTCACTTCAGTTTAGACGATACTATGTCTTAATAAGACCATTCCCAAAAGTATAAATCAATTTCAGTTGAAGATTTTCAGTTGCAACTAAAATTTATTTATCCCTTAGATAATGGCTCTATTAAGACACTTAGGGTACCATTTTGAAGCTGACCTAAATGTAAATTTACCATCCATGTTTTAGTCCATTTGGTTTATTAGTAGATTAACAACTGTTAAAACTAACTTACATTATCCTTGATTAGTATAGTGGTTCTTGTGAAAATGTAACGCTCTGCTTGCATTCGTTCCTAGCACGTAACGGATACAGTACAAAGCTGAAATAAGTTAACAGCATGTTTCAAAATGTTTAAACACGTTTTTGAAACTTTTCAAACATGTTTTTAGTTCTAAAAATGTTTATAGTGTTCATTTTTGTCATTATTTATAACTTATTTCAGCTTTGTACTGTATTTAAAAGAGTTCTTTTCCAAATGAGGGTCAAGTTCCTGAAACGTAACCAATTAAGAACGGAACGTTACATTATCGCAATTATCACTATTGTAAGACGGTGTAATTGGGTGAATGAAATTTTCGGAACTATAATGAAAAATTTCTTAGACCCTTCTACTTATAGAGAATTTCGTCCTTTACAAGCCGATATATTTTGTTTATGTACTTATTCATATTGATTGGGGTACAGACCCTGTTAAAAGAATTTTGGGGTAAATGGATAAAAATAGGGCTGTTATGTGAGGGACTTTTTCACCCTAAAGAGATTTTAACATGTCAAAGTTAAACATATCAGTAAGTAGCTTATCCGATCCTCTTTTAAATGAATTACAAATAGTTAGCAAAATAAATAATCAGTGGGTTTAGCTTTTGATTTAAAAATGGTAAACCTTTTTTTTTGTTGTTATTGGTAAAAAAGTAAGGTCCAGAAAATAGGTTCATACAATTTATTCTTATAATAGTTCATTTGAAAGAGGGCAATTTCGACATGTTAAAATCTCTATAATAGTAGCCCCATTTTTATCCATTTACCCAAAAATCCCTTTGACTGTGTCTGTACCATAGATGATGTTAACGATATCTAAACAATATATATTGGCTTGTAGAAGAATTAATTATCTCTAAGCGAAAGGGTCTTTGTCTATCGATAAGCTTTATTCTAGCTCTTTACAATCGTTCCGAGGATTTCATTAACCCAATTAGGCCGTCTTACAATATTTTACTGTCAAAAAATTGTTTCCTCTTTTTTTTAAGAGTTTAGATTAGAAATTTATTTTAAAAAATGATTTAAGAATTGTCAAAGCACGTTTAATTTAATTTTCTATAAACTTTTGGTTCTTGAAGAAAACAAAAACGTTTTCATTCCAACCCTTAAAAAAATAAATCAGTTCAATCTTAATTAATATTTTTTTATACTCTAAACCCTGAAAAGAGAGAGAGAGAGAGACAGAAATGAAATTATTGATTTTTTTATTTTTATTGGCTTCCTTTTTTAAACTATTTGTGTAAAAAAGATAAAACATTTTTAATATTAAATTTACCTTTTTTTTCTTTAAAAATTGGAACCAATAAGTGCTGTGTAAAGATTTTTCGAGGACTAAAGGTTCTAAATTTTCAAATTGAAAATTTTCAATGTTTGATTATGAAATTAAGTCAGAGAGTTCGAGGGGACAACTCTTGGCAAAGTCAATTTGTGAGAAGGACCTTGGTATTTATATCAAAAACGACTTAAAGTGGGACGTACAAGTCAAAAATTGCACTGCTAAGGCAAATAGAGTTTTAGGAATGATCAAGAAAGCTTTTAATTTTCCTAAGCAAGAAAACGTCAGATTACTATACACATCATTGGTCAGACCTCATCTAGAATACACTATCAGCTCGTGGTGCCCGTATTTTGAAAAGGATATCGCGGAGCTTGAGAAAGTACAGAGTAGAGCGACGAAGCTTGTTCCGGAGCTCAAACATCTCGAATACCTCCAACGGCTTAAAAGGCTAGGCCTTAGTGACCTGAAGACGCGAAGATTGAGAGGTGATTTGATCCAAATGTACAAATTAGTAAATAAAATGGAGAAAGTGAATTTTGTAAATGGTATAAATTTTAGTTTTGGTGCTGGCTCAAGTTGCACTTACAATCTAAGAAGGCACAGAAAAACGATTCATAGAGAAAAAGTTAAAAATTGCCTTCCCAGATTTAATTTTTTTGTTAACAGAGTTGTGAATGATTGGAATAAATTGCCGGAAGAGGTAATTGAAGCAAGAAGCCTGAACAGTTTTAAGTCGAAGCTTGATTGCTGGCTCGAGAACAAACGTGTAACGACTGCTATAGCTCTATGAGCTCACTTGAACTGGTTTCAAGTTGCAGTTTATTTTACTACTACTACTACTACTAACCCTTAAAAAAATAAATCAGTTCAATCTTAACTAATATTTTTTTATACTCTAAACCCTGAAAAGAGAGAGAGAGAGAGACAGAAATGAAATTATTGATTTTTTTATTTTTATTGGCTTCCTTTTTTAAACTATTTGTGTAAAAAAGATAAAACATTTTTAATATTAAATTTACCTTTTTTTTCTTTAAAAATTGGAACCAATAAGTGCTGTGTAAAGATTTTTCGAGGACTAAAGGTTCTAAATTTTCAAATTGAAAATCAATTTAATAATATTTAATTATCCTTTGAGAGTAAAACATTAAAGGTTTATTTGTAGCGTTAAAATTATATTAGATTTTAAAATTTATGTCAGCAATATTAGTAAATTCAATTATGTTATGTCCTATCATGTTGAGATTTTTTAATAATAAAAAAATTGAGTTTGTGTCAAGATAAATATTTTTTGAAAAAAAAATCAATTTTGTCAATTTTTATTCAACATTGTTATTAAACTTTTACATTGTTTTTTTCAAAACTGTAATGTTCCACTAAAAAACGCCTCTCTTGGAACATTATTTTCTTAATCGAAGCGTTTGATTGTCATTAAACAAATTGAAATTATAATTGAATATAAGGCTTTGATTCTGACGTTTTTTGGAAAAAAAATCACTTTCAATTGAAAAGCTGACTGAAACAGCTATTGATTATAAGCAGGGCACATCAAAATATGCGGAACTTGGGACCCCAAATATGCGCTATTATATGCAAAAAATATGCAATATATGCACATATATATGTAAATATGCAAAATATTCAAAAATATGCGTTCAAAAAAAAGATATTTCTTAGGCTGTTGCTAAAACACGGACCACCTATTTTTTGAAAAAAACTGACCTATGCTTTTTTTCTGAAGGGAAGGTCCAACTTACGATTTTCATCAAGCATTAGATAATTACTTTTACTTTTAAATGGACCGCTTTCTGAAAGTAAAAAAGTTACGGTTCGTGAGAAATTCCCAAAAAACTTCCAAGGACCTATGGTTTTCTCAAAAATTTGATAGAAAATCGTCTTAGCTTTCAATTGAAAAAAATCAGCCCGGTTAGCTGAACTGGACAAAGATCACAAAATTCAACTTTTTTATTTGACGTTAAAAAAAGCACCACGAACCGTAACTTTTTGACTTTCAGAAAGCGGTGCATATAAAAGTAAAAGTAATTATCTATCTAATGCTATATGAAAATCTAAGGTTGGACCTTCCCTTCAGAAAAAAAGCATAGGTCCGTTTTTTTCAAAAAATAGGTGGTCCGTGTTTTTAACAACAGCCGTTTTTTAGAAATTGAGTTATTTTATAGAAAATTTATTGATACACAAGCTAAGTAAAAACACAAAAAAAGTATAAAAACAGTTTAAAAAGTCATTGTGGTTAATAAAAATTAATTTAAAGGAACAATGTCATAATCAGGGTGCGAATTTTCGTCTTTATTATCATAGAAATCAATATTTAAAAAAAATTGTTTATAAAAAAGTTTTGAATCTGAATCGTATTTTCTGACATGCTTCGGCGATTATCTGTTAAAATAAATTTTTTACTTAGAAAAAGACCTCTCTGAATCGCAAGTACTAGATTGGGTTCTTAAGATCCATCTAGCAATCGAAAGCAAATCTTATTTTTCCACCATAAATCGAGATCGAAATCATTTGATTGTTCGGGTAAAGTTTTGCAAATATTTATGTAAATTGGCCACTCTTCTTTAATTTTATCCTCAATCGACTTAGGAATCAAATGTTAACTTAAATTTTTTGAAAGCAGGCCTATTTGAAAAGAATCGAAAATTCTAACCCATTGAAAAGTATTCATCCCCGGTTGAGAATGCAGAAAAATTCTAAGCAGCTATCAGGAGAGTAATAGTTGACATTTTAATTCAAATAAATTTTGTAATTATACCATCCAACCGAACCGTAACACTGTACCGTACCACCGTACCGTTTTTTGAAATTTTTAAAATTTTAACTAAAAATCAAAATATTTTAAATTTTATTTTCCGGTACGGTACGGTTGGATGGTACGCTCAGGAACGGTATGGTACGATGGTACGGTACGGGGTACGCTTTTTCAGGAACCCTGCAGTATATTATGAATAAACGAAGCAAAATAATGTTATTATTTATTTTTTAGCAAAAAAAAATTGAAATTTTAAAAATGTGCATTTATATACAAAATACGCGAAATATGCGCTCGCATATTTTGGCGGGCCCTGATTATAAGACATCAAAAATAAATTTCGGTAAAGCGATTGCTTTTGAATTATTAGTGTTTAAAATGCAAGAAAAACTTGAACTAGCTTCAATCTTAAATTTCTATCAACAAGTCGAATATCTTTGAAATATTTACTACAGTTAATTAATTGCAGTAAATTCAAATATTTAAATATTAAATTTATCAATTTTTCACAGTTGGGTTTAGTCAGAAAGACCGAAGGTCTAGTGAGTGTATTGCGGGTATATCACATGGTACACTAAAATAACTTAAAAAACCAAATATATGATTTCAAATGAGATTTCAACGTTTTAGGTTTGAATAATTGACCTCTTTTTTCTCATCCAGGTATAACTTCGTCTCAAACTCTTTCTTCTTCTTACTCTGTATAGCAAATCGATATTGAAACGTTTATTCTTAGACTTAATACAGATGTTGCAAGAAATACTGATAATTACATTTGACAAATATCACGCTGAAAAATTGTAAAAATTCGTTTATATCAACCCTGAAAATGTCACATAGCTTTTGAGCAAAAATTATATTTTCCTTAGTGGACCTTAATTACCAGAGACACTAAAAAGTTGATTTAATTTGCTTCTCAGAAGAGAACAAAAAACCTGAATTTTCAAATTGAAAAAGAGTGAATTTAAAACGAGCAAAAAAGGTAAATTTTTCGATTCGAGTTAATTTAAAGAACAAAAAAATAAAATTAATTTTTTTTTCTTTAACACCTTACTGAAAAAAGATTTCCCCATGTATTTGGGTGATTCATAAAATTTCGCATTCTTTTGAATTTTTTTACTTTATTAAAATTCGATACCTCTCTTGTACCATTATTGGCTTTTTGAGCTATAAAACTCAAGGCAACCAGCTTCAACTTGGTCTTGGTTAGTAAAATTTCTATAAGGAAATGAGCCATAGAACGGAAGATGATAGAAAAGAAGGGGAAAGGTCTGTACTATATGCTTGATGAGGGAGAAGTTCAATCCCTTCCAACTCTTAAATTTTTTCCATGGTTTTTTGAGCGGTTTTGCGTTATCTTGAAGAGTTCAAAAGTGTATTAACCCTTGGTAATTCCACATAACGAACAACATTACCTTCTATTCGAATCGTCCTCTTTAAATGACTGGCAGGGCTGGTTGAGATTGGTCTAACCACTGGTTTCTGTCATCAGTATTTCAAAAAAAAGATCCATCTCTCCTCGCAAATAGTTACCCTTCTGAAAAATCTTTCATCAAGAGGGTTTTTGATTGGTTTTCTACATATTTCGATTAGAATTTGAATATCAAAAGGTGTCAAATCGCGTGGAACAACCCGGGAGCGTCTATTAACTTTGTGGATCAACTTAAGCTGACGAAATATGTTCGAGTGTGAAGAGCCAAGGTCACTTGATAATTTGTGAGTACTAAACCGAGGATTGCTGTCTACGCCCATACGTAGGGCATCCTGGTGTAAAATCTCTGGTCTTTCAGACCCCTTTTTCCCTCGAAGGGTAGAATCACCACTGTTAAACTTATTGAAAAAAGATTGTGCTTTTCTTACTATAAAGGCGTTCTCACCTTCTACTTGTTATATTTCGTGGATTGCTGCTGTTGCTGTGAGGCCTTTTTTACTAATAATGACGTAACAGCAACAAAATTTCAAAAATACTTGGAATCAAAAATATTGAAATTTAAGTCATCCTTTAATTTACAAATCATGCAAATAAGTTAACAGTTTAAATTGACTTAATAACAGATCCCGCGTGGTCTAGTGGTTAGGATTTGGCGCTCTCACCGCCAAGGCCCGGGTTCAATTCCCGGCACGGGAAGATTTTTTTGTTCAAAAAAATATTTTTATTTTTAAAAAGAAAAAAAAATGCGTCAGCCGGGAGTCGAACCCGGATCTGCTGCTTGGAAGGCAACAATGATAACCGCTACACCACTGACGCTTGTATATTAATATTCTTCTAATTTTATATGTATTTCATCAGCCATTCGTTTCTTAAGATATCAAGCTAAAGATTAAAATAAGATGCTTTATTAAGAAAAAAATGAAAGAAAAGTTTTTTTAAAACTCGAAATTTTATGATTAAAAATAATTTTTTAAAACAGGTCTAAAGATTAATTCGTTCACCGCAAACCAATCTTGACTTCAATTTCCAAATATCTTTCAAATCCATTTGCACACCAGCTCTTCGTTTAGCTACTTCTTCAACTTCTTTTTTAAACTCTTCTTGTATGGTACCACTAACATCAATATACTCACACTCAGACGCTGCGTAATGACACGAAATAGCTTTACGAAAACCCTCTGTTCTATTCGCACCACTACCATGAATCAAAATCGGATGAAAAAATACAGTATCACCTTTTTCCATTGGCAAATGCACTAATTTTGACTTACTCATATCAATGTCTTGTATTCCATAGTACATTTTGTTCACACCACCTTCCCATTTTGGATAATCATGTTTTAAAAACTCTCCTTTATGACTACCTGGAATGACTACTAAACACCCATTTTGACGGTTTATTGTCTCCATTGCTGTCCATGCACACACAATACGATCGGCTGGTCGGAATGGAAAATAGTACAAATCTTGATGCAACGGGTGTCTTGAAGTCAAAGTGCCCGGATCAGGTGGTTTATTAATCAACATTGTATGCATTGCCATTACGTTCTCACCTAGAAATGATTTAACATAATCAACAACTTCAGGTAGACAACAGTACTCGAAAAGATCATCATCAAAGGCAAAATCTTGAATTTTAGTTATCGCTTTTTCCCCTTCTAAAAATTCTGATTTTGCTATTGCAACGTCTTTCATTACAGTCATGCCTGGAATTTCAATCTTTTTCGAACATATCTCTTGAAATCTAGTCTTATACTTTTCTAATTTTTCATTAGATATCAAATTTTTGATGACTATATAACCATTTGTTTCATAAAAATCACGTTGTTGTTGATTCAAAATGCCATTTGGTAAAGTATACTTTTTTTGGTTAAGAGGACTTTGTTCTAAATGACGTTTAATAACACTCAAACGAAACAAGCCTGTTATTTCAAACTCGTTTGAATCCATCAACTGACAAAAAAATTCAAAATTATAAAAAATTATGAACGATAAAAGTTAGTTAAACCTGTATCAGGGTGTGTTTGAAAAGATAAATTTTTTTTATCACAAGTTTTTTATTTAAACTAAAAAAATATTTTCTAATCGGACTATTTACAGTCCCTTCTAAAAAAAAAAAACATCAAATTCCATTTCCACAATTTTATCAAAATTTCACTTTTATTATTTACAATGGCGGGGGATGGTAAAAAGGAGTCGATTAATCTAACTTGATTTGTTTGTTTGTTCTTCTTTTAGCTTTGATGTTGATTTCATATCGTTTGAAAATATGTCATCGAATTGAAAATAATCTGATATATTGAACGGCTCGTACTGGATCAACTCGGTACCTTTTGAAAAAAATAAAATGTTAACATTGAGAATCATTTCAACCTAAAAACCCCTTTTATCGGCCGTAAAAAAAAAACAACATAAATTTATTTGATTTTTATTTGTTAAAATTTAAAAAAAAATATTTTAAGTTTTGAACCATTCAACAAAAAAAACAAACAACCAAACATAATGTTCACATAGGAACACTCAAAAGTGATTAAATAATCAAAATTTTTATTTACATTCATAATAAAAAATGATAAAAGAAATTAAACGTTAAACTAAAAAAAAACAATAAATTAAGTCCACCAGGTCAACGGGGTTTTTAGTTTGTTGAACAAAAATTCATTTAAATAAGCGATGTAAATTGATAATTGGAAAAATCATTACCAATTATTTTAGCGCGATTGACCACCGATGGACTAGTTGTATTACTGTTTATTTCATCGGTAGATGTGTTTGTCATTTGTCGAGGTGAATGATCGATTGTTCGATCCATGTTTAACTCGACTGGTGATTCGAGATACTGTTCATTATCCATTTGATCCAAAACAATCGGTGAAAATAACTTGAAAAAAAAATTAAATTTTTTTCTCAACTATAAAAATGGACTTACATTATTAATGGTGTATGGATCGACTTGATTGAACGAATTTTGTGTCAAAAATTCTTTAATCGAGTTCAAGTCCAATTGTAACGATTCAACATGTTCATTCATCTGTGTAGAACTATAAGGATTTTTTAAACTGTTTTTAGTGTAAGGTTAGAAAACTGATTTAGATTTTTTTTCATTTAATTTGTTTAGCCCGAGATACGTTTTGACACGTAACCTGAACTAGTTACTTAAGAATTAAATTAAAAAAAGAAGAAACCTCGATATTGGTAGTTTGTGATTACTCAAATTGTTCTGATCGTTTTGTGAAATGGACTCGATCAAACTTGAATAACAATTAACTTAAAGACCCTCTAATATATACAGTCATGTCTCACTTATATCACCGCAATTATGCTAAGATTAAACCACCATTTCAATTATGATTAAACCGCGTTTTGTGACCAAGTACAAAACGGGTTTAGGATGCCCTCTACAAATGTCTTTTTAACGTTTTTTAATAGAAACTAACGGGGTGATATAAGCGCAATACATGACTGTACAATAAAATATAAAACTTACTCATTTGAATTCATATGTGGTGAATTTGTTTGTGTTTCAATGGGGTCAGTTGTAACCGATGTGTTTGTGTTTAAGAATAAATTTGTGTCCAAAAAGTCTTGGTTTGATTTTTTTTGAGAATTTTCCATTTGATTCTTTTCGCAAAAAAAAAATTTAAAAATTTAATCTCAGGTTCATTGTTTGACCTACTTTGAGATCTAATAAATTTGTGTTTGGTTGATACAAATTAATTGTTGTTATTTCACTTGGATTTTGATTGACAAGTGTTTTAAGCTTTTTAACTGCTGGTTGTGAGTCTAAAGTTAATTTATTATTTTTACTCGTATTAATTGTTTCGATTTCGGCATCGTTAATATATGATCTCTTTATAGTTGTTGTTTCATCATCGGATTGTTCATCATCGTCTTTGAGTTCGATTATATTATTACGATTTGACGATCTTGCTAGACCGTTTCTTAATGAATCAATTTGATACTCGTCATCATCGTCATTTGAGTTATCATTATCGTCTAATTCTTGAGTCAAGTTAGTACTTGATAAGTTAATTGAATCGATCATCAATGGACGTGTTCGTTTTAAACTCGACATTGACGATGGATTCACCAAATGAACCAGAAAATGTATCAATTTGTTCACGATTTGTTGTTGATGTTGATGTTTTTGACGCAATGTAGCAATCTCTTTCCATAATGCTTCATTTTCTCTGTTAATACAAAAAATTGGGTTAGGGTATATTGAGGACATACGGTCTAATATTCATCAGCTTTCCCTTTTATGAAATTAACTTACTTTTTAACACTAAATAAAGAGTCATCGACCATTTTTTGTTTGCTCTTAATCACATTAACATCGTCCAAAACTCTGTTTAGCTCATCGTGTTTAACTGGTGGATATTGTAATGTTAATTGTTGATTCGAGTTTCCATTTGGCTGACTAGTCGGTTGACTAGTGCTAGTCTTAAGATCTGGTACCTGACAAAAAAATAATTAACAATTTTTATTTTAGGGTAGCTCTCTGGTAGAATAAAAATTGAAATTTCGATGTTATTAGCCGTATTGTGAAGTATAGAATAATTTAATCAAACCTTTTTAAATATTGAATTTTCTCATCTGTATCGATGTGTTTGTCTTTAAGAGCTTTGATAGTGTTTAACAATTCAGGATTGTTACACTCACTAATAAGAGTAGAATTAATCTACATTTGAACAAAAATTATTAAAAATTTACAAATTTTTAAAAATAGAAATTTTTTACTGGCGGCGATTTAAAGCTAGCTTGAGCTTTTTCATTTTTATCAATTGGTTGACAAAGTGGTTTAATACTATGAAGTATATTATTAAGATTTAGTCTAAGTGTTTGATCTATCTTAATCGGAGTGGGTTTTTTTGTGAGACTTTCGAGATTAGCGAGATTTTGTTGTGAAGAATTAGAAGTATTGACAGCACCATTTGAAACCTTGTTAGTTTAAGCTTATATCAATTTAAATAAGACATTTTCAATTTTTTTTCTATCCAGAGCCCTACCTCAAAAAGGCCCAAAGTATAATCGAAAAAAAAGTGAAATTTTTTCAAAAAACTTACTTTTCGTTTTATAAATTCTAAAAATTGTTCCTTTCCGCGTATAAAATACGGATGATGAAATTCCATGTCTTCTTTCTCATTTTTGAGACTACCATGGTCTATGCTATTTACTTTACGAAATCCGTCTTATAATTTATCAAAGTTTAATCAATTTAATAAAAATTAAGAGACTGTGGTTACACTTACACATGTTTAATTGGCGTATAAAACTAGCCATATTGTTGTGTTTAAAAAATCTTGGTAATATCTCACGAGCGAATCTTGTTTGATCATAAACATGAAAACTAAAACCAGTCTAATTTTATAAAAAAAATAAAAAAAGGGGAAAATTTTTTTCTTTGCTTTTTTGATTTTTACAGGATCCCAAGCGATTAGCTCGTCGTATTTAGTATCTTCAACAAGTGTCCATAATTTGCTTAAAAACGCCGGTATATTTGAAGTTGTGTATTCGAAATTAGGGCTCGATAAAGGCATTGTGTATGTGTGTTTATAAAAAAATATTCGTAAAAAAAAATTTTTAATTTTTCTATGTCCAAACTTAAAATAGAAAAATTAATCAAAAATAGGGGTTGCTTGTTGAAAATAATTTTTTTTGAAAGGTAACAAAAAAAATGAAAAAAAAATGATGTCTTTTGAAATAACAACAAAGTTGTATGTGTACTTAAAATGTGCATGGATTCACATTTTCGTACCCGTGCAACAATTTAAAAATTATTATTATTTTATTTCAAATGAATAATTTGGATATTTGTTTTAATTTCGTTAAGACAACTTGGTATAAATTATGCGCTTAAAAAATTTTGTTAAAGAGCAATTGGGTATTTTTTTAACTTTGATGCTTAAATTATGATTGAATTTATTTATAATTTATTATTTTTGACTCACACCAATGACAAAATAAAGTTAACATTTTTTGTTTTATTTCATCAGCTGTTTGAGAAACGTTTCATACTTAATTTAAGCTAAATATATTATTCAACATTTTTTTTTCAATTCAAGCGGTTCGTGCTCGTGATCATCTGTTTTGAAAACATGACTTGAAAAAATAATTATTTTGTTCAAACTTCCGCTGTCAAGTCGCTTAACCGTAATCGAGTTTTGTTTAAATGTAAAAAATTTAATGCTGATTCATCATTTGAAACATGAAAAAAATCTTTACTAATGAATTTTGAAATTTCTGCTTGATATTCTTTAAGTTAAACACTGTGTCGAAGATGTGTACATGTACATGTTCGTAAAGGTATTTTTTACCAAACTGAAAATTAAGAAGCATTAAGTAGTAGTAGTAGTAGTGTTGAGACTGCAGTAAAGATATCTATACTAACGCCTTTCGACATTTAGCTCTATAAGAGTCAGTCTTTCTTTTCTTTCTTCGTTCCATACCAAACACTTCTCTGTCGATACCCGCTTTAAAGCCATTAACTGTTTCTGCGTTGACAACACTTTGCGGCAAAACATTCCACCTTGAAACCACTCTGTTGAACATTTGGATAAGTTCCCCTCTTGTTCTAACGTCTTCTAAACTCATTAAGTCTAAGGCCATAAGCCTTTCTTGATACGGTTTCTCCTTCAAACATTTGACTAGTTTCGTCGCTCTTCTTTGGACTCTTTCAATAATATTTATGCTAGCTTTCGTTGAAGAGTTCCAAATACTTACAGCATATTTAAGATGTGGCCTCACAAGCCCTGTGTATAAAAGTCTAAATTTTTTTTGTCCAAACTAACGAATGAATTCCTAAATTGACCCAACACTCTATTGGCTTTAGAAGCCGCTGATGAACACTGTTTGTTCCATTTTAAGTCATTCGATACAACAACCCCGAGGTCCTTTTCTTCAGCAGTTTCTTTCAGGGTCACCTCACCATCCCAAATTGGAATTGTATATCCAGTCTTATCTCTATTCCGACCAATGTACATTGTTTTGCATTTTAACACATTCAGTTCAGTAGACCATTTTATTGTCCAATTATTCAGTACGAGACGATCATTTTGAAGATGAGTCGATCCTGATTCATTCCTATTAAAAACTCCCAGCATTTTCAAGTCGTCTGCATAGGATAGACACGGACCTTGAATTGAATCCAATAGATCATTTTTATAGAAAACGAACAAAATCGGGCCCAAACCCGACCCTTGAGGAACACCACTAGTGACTCCTTCCCATTCTGACACTGCATCCCCAAGAAGAAAGGACTTAATCTATTCATATGGTTCATTGACAATGCCATACGCTTTGCATTAAGCAATGCAAACAATTCAAGTGGTCAATAATAATCATAGAGTAGTATTATTCGTTATTCGTTGGCCTTTTGGTGAATTTTTCCGGCCTTTACTGTACAAAAAGTAAAACGAAAACGAATAAACTAATCTCAACATTTTGCTCAGAATTTAGTCTAGTTTCAGAATCTATTGGGGGTAATGGGTATTTTGAAGAACGGGATTCGATTTAATTGGAATTATGCACATTTTTCCGCTTTTTTCCTAGGATTAAATCACACATTATTTTTTCCGCAGCATTAAACACGTTATCTTGTAGCCTAGAATATGCGCTTTCAGAATATATGTGCATTATATATGATTCATAATCAAATACCTGAGATATCGGTCAAAAACGATGACCAACTTACTCATGTTTTATAAAACTAGAGGGGAGGGGGTCAGAAAATTTTTTTTTTCGAAAATATAAAAAAATACATTTTTTGGGACGCAGATTCTGAATCTGATATTGAGATTGAAAAGTTTTGATAGCGTGGAAGTTTTTTTTTGCCGGAACCTTAGTTTTTACTGCTGTATTTTACATATCCTGAATAACTCTAATGAGTTGTGTCAATCGCTTCATATTGTTTTAGACATCCAAAAAACGCTTCTTGCTTTGAAACAGTTAATTTCTTAGCGCTGAAAACGTCTTCCGGGAGTTTGTGAAGTCGAAAACGCGGTGATTCTTGTTTTTTCAAAGACAAATAAATATGATTTCCATGAAAATATAGTGTACATACCTTGTATTAGGATGTTTGATCAAATTTGGCGTTTTTTAAAATGGTAAGTTGATTCTAGCTCTTATGTAATCTCATATGCTTTTTTCTCGAAGGGACCTGACCTTTGGTTTCCTAAAAAAAGAAAAGCAAACTTTCAACTTAACTGCCAGAAGCTTGTAGAAAATCGTCTAAACTTTCGTTTGAAAAAGGAATTATTCTTCTAGAATGTTTGGTTCACTGTAAAAAATCATATTTAACAGAAGTCTAGCCTTTTTTTAAAAAGTTTTAAATTTTTTCAAAATAAAGACGATTTTTTCAAAAAAGAGGTGGTCTGTGTTTTAGCAACGACCGGAAAAAAGGCCTCAAAACAACAGCACCAATCCACGAAATATAACAAGTAGAAGGTGAGAATGCCTTTAAAGTAAGAAAAGCACAATCTTTTTTCAATAAGTTTAACAGTGGTGATTCTAGCCTTCGAGGGAAAAAGGGGTCTGAAAGACAAGAGATTTTACACCAGGATGCCCTGCGTATGGGCGTAGAGAGCAACCCTCGGTTTAGTACTCACAAATTATCAAGTGACCTTGGCTCTTCACACTCGAACATATTTCGTCAGCTTAAGTTGATCCACAAAGTTAATAGACGCTCCCGGGTTGTTCCACGCGATTTGACACCTTTTGATATTCAAAGTCTAATCGAAATATGTAGAAAACCAATCAAAAACCCTCTTGATGAAAGATTTTTCAGAAGGGTAAATATTTGCGAGGAGAGATGGATCTTTTTTTTTAAATACTGATGACAGAAACCAGTGGTTAGACCAATCTCAACCAGCCCTACCAGTCATTTAAAGAGGACGATTCGAAAAGAAGGTAATTTTGTCCGTTATGTGGAATTACCAAGGGTTAATACACTTTTGAACTCTTCAAGATAACGCAAACCGCTCGAAAAACCACGAAAAAAATTTAAGAGTTGGAAGGGATTGAACTTCTCCCTCATCAAGCATATAGTCCAGACCTTTCCCCTTCTTTTCTATCAACTTCCGTTCTATGGCTCATTTCCTTATAGAAATTTTACTAACCAAGACCAAGTTGAAGCTGGTTGCCTTGAGTTTTTTAGCTCAAAAAGCCAGGAATGGTATAAGAGAGGAAAGTTCTGCTTGCTGATAGATGGCTAAAGGTCATAGAGTATAATGGTGTATATTTTGAAGATTAGATGTATACCGTTTTTTTTCAATTATTGCTCATTTATATTAAACTCAAATGACTTTAATTCGAATCGTTCATTTACAAGTTTTGAATTATAGGTACTGCATTTGACATTCAAAACTGAACAAAAGCTTTTGGGAATCCTTTGGTTACCCAGTTTTTGGTTGACCATATATGGTTAACTTTCTAACCAAGCTTAACCAATATCACCAGTAAGGGTTAAAGATAATGGAGGAAAACATTTAACAGTAATCAAAACAAACAAGAAACCATATTACCATAATTCGAATATTTTTTCAAAAAAAAAAGGCACCGCCGGGAATCGAACCCGGGATCTCCTGTTTACTAGACAGGCGCTTTAGCCACTAAGCCACGACGCCACTTCGACACTAAATAATTTTAACAAAAATTTATTCATATTTTATAAATTACACTTTGATTAACAATGAGTTTAATTCTAAATTTTAATAGACTTAATTAAGAAATAGAGGCGTCGTGGCTTAGTGGCTAAAGCGCCTGTCTAGTAAACAGGAGATCCCGGGTTCGATTCCCGGCGGTGCCTTTTTTTTAAAAACTTAACTTTTTATCTTAACTTTAAATAAAGAAAATTTAAAATTTAGTAAATCGAAAAATTTTATTTTAAACAAAACTAATTTTTAATGTCAAAAAATCTATGCTCGACTCGATTTGAAAGAAACTCGAAACACTTAATGATCGAACAACTCTTGTAATTATCGAACAATGGTTGAATCGATTTCATCAAATATTGAAATTCTTTCATTGCATACCAAATAACGGTCTCGTTTACATGATTCGCGGCCTTAACTTTTGCAATATCACCTTTGAGATAATAATCGAAAATAAATGAATTTTTAGGCTTTAAGACTCCGCTTAGTGATTCAAAGCCTCGAATGAACTGGTCATACTCGTCATCTTTGTCTAAAAATCCTTTCACAAAAGCCTCTATTTCACCTTCTTGATGCTTTATAAAATCCTCAAGTTCGCTTATCACTGGTAATAGAATGTTATTAGAAGATTTTTTCTTTAGTTTGACTTGTTCTTTTGACAAATATTGATCAGTCAAAAAATGACAAAAAATTAAACTCATCTTATTTGACATTTCATCAATTGTTGAATTTGATTTTAAAATAATTCGATCAAAACAATCGCTCAAAATAAAATCAATTAAAGCAAAACATGGAAAATACTTGTTTCTTAACAAAATTGAACACTTAATCTTGAACATATTTGGATCAAATTTAGAATCAAGATAAGATTTATGAATTAGATATTGAGTTTTAATGAACAAACTCTTTTGATTTGTTTTCAAATCACAGTCGTTTAAGCTTAAACGAGTCACTGGGTTTTTGACAAACGACTGAAACAATGACATAGAATTTACATTGTAACAGTTTAAACTTGAAATTTGAGTCAATAAATTTAGATCTAGACTGAAACGTCCGCGAATATTCGAAACTTTTGATGAAATAAAATTTTTAATTTTGTTCTTAGGTACACCGTAGAAGACAATGTTTCCGATTGTGTCGAATCCACGTCGACCAGCTCTGCCAACCATGTGCCTGTAATAAATTGAATTGAAATAAACTGAATCAGTTGGAATTACCACTGTTTTACACGGCATATTGATACCTAAAAAATAAAGAGATGATCACCAAGTTAATGAGTAAGAGGTAGACAAAAGTTTACCTAAACTCAAAGTTTTTGTCGCAAACACAATTTGTAAATGTCTCTTTCTAAAAAGACATTCAACAGAACTTCTAAATTTTGTATGATACATTGCATGGTGAACACCAATTCCTCTTCTCCATGCTTCAAACATTACTTTTGGGATTCTTCTAAAACGATGTAAATCGATTTCATCATTTATCTCACTTTCGGTCATTTTAAATTTAGGATCGAGGAATGTGTATTTTGTTCGATCAACTAAAGGTACAAAGACTGACTCTTCTTCTGGTTCACCTTTCTCTTTTTCTTTATCCGACTTGTCTCGATTTTTTTTCTTATTTTTGAGATATTTCTCTTCAATTTCAGCGACATTGAGTAAATCTTGATCAGATTGTTCAAGTTGAACTAAACGTTCAGTTAGAACCTGAGCTAATCGATCACATTCTTCGCCTGAATTAATAAACACAATAGCTGGCAACATTTTTTTGTCATAAAGAGTCTTGACCAAGTCATAAATATTTTTTGCAGTCCATTTTGACTCGTTTGATTGTTCAAAAACTCGTACAGCTTCATCACTCTTGTGATTGATTCCATTGAAAAAATTTTTGATTTGTTCGGCTGAATATTTTTCGTCTTTGAACCACTTTTTTAAGCTCTGAATTATGAATTTTTCGTAATTTTTAACGTCTCTTTTGTTAATCAAGACATTTTTGAAAAATTTATTTGGTCGAATCGAGTCGAGTAAACTTTTTTGTTCATCACTCGAACTAATCGCTTCCAAATGGTCTAAAATTTCAACAATCTCTTGTGGAAGTAGATGAAAGTCTTCAGATAAATCTCCATCAATGAAATACTTGACTGAATATCCAAAGAGCTCATGCGTTGGAACCAGTTCGGCTTCAACATCTTCAACTTTTTGTTTAAAAATAAACTTTTTAAGATCACAAAATCGTTCAGTGTGAACTATTTTGTTCATTTTAATTCCTTTTGATTCTTGTATATCTTTGAGCCATTCATAAAATTTGTCCAAATTTCCAATCGTCGCCGACAAGACTAAAATAGGACATTGAATCATGTGAATTATTTTTTCAATACTTGATGCCAGCTCGTAATCGTTTATTGTTTGAACTTCGTCAAGAATCACAAATTTTATTTTTTTGACCCATTCCATGTTCGATTGTGAGCAAAGTAGACTCTCAAAACTAGCCGGTTCACTTATCAATATTTGACAATTTAAAGGATCATTTATTTTAAAGTCTTGTAGTGATGCACCAAAAACAGTTTTATCATAATTTTTGGGATAAATTTTAGAGCTAAATCTTGCATAAACCTCAGTTGTGACTTGATTAGCCAAAGATTTGTTTGGAGACAAAAATACAACAACGTCTTCATGACTTTTTCTCAATGCTTTTTCCATTACATAATAACTGATGAATGTTTTACCAGATGAAGTAGGACAACCTTAAATCAAAAAAAAATAAAAGAGATTCCCAAAGCAACAAAAAATCATGTTTACAAATGAGTGCTGATTCATTTCTGTCAACAATGTCCAATAGATCCTTTTGCCATTTATCAGGTAAAAATCTAACTCTGGGATCATTTACTGAATCCAAAGTCTTTGGTAAATATTCTCCACAAAAGTTTAATTGAAAAAGAATGTCATGATCGAATGTATCGCTTAGTTGTAATTTTTCAACATTTTTCAAATCTTTTCTTTCCTTTGAAATTTTGTTCAAAAACTGCTTGCATGTGCTCTCAAAGCCTAGAGTCTTCAAACAATTCAAAATGTCTTCAACATCATTTAAATTCAACAGATTTAAACATGTCTCAAAAATATCTCTAATCAAAAGAAACAGTTTTAACTTTTTGTTTTGAAACGAATCAGACTCAAGTTTAAGCCATTTTAATTTAAGTTTTTTCAATGCTAAATTTGACTTTGGCACAAACTCAGTCAAGTCAATGTACCTCAATTGCTTGTCAATGTCATCGAAACATTTAATGTTGAGCATTTCTAAAATTTTAATTTGTTTTTCCTCTTTCTTTTTTAAATCGGATTCCATATTTTGTTGGATTATTTTTTGTGCTTTAGTACCAAGCTTCTCTTTGATATTTTGACCCTTTTTTCCATCAATTTCAGTTACTATTTTATGATGTAAGTTTTTACACGAATCCAAAGAACTCGCATAAACTTCGATGTATCGATAATATTTTTGAATTTCAGTTTGTTTATTTTGATGTTTGCCCTTAAAGTCCTTATTTTTGTGCTTGATCTTAAGCTCCCATAAACATCCATTTTGTTCAGTTTTGAATGTCACGTGATTTTGTGCGACTTCATTTTCATCATTCATTGAAAAGTTTAAAATTTTTTTCAAATCTTCATTTTGAATATTGTAAACTTTTCGAGTTGTTGTTGTAACTTGTAAGCTTCCTGGAACATTGTTTTCTAATTTTATGTCTTCGGTAACGCTTGACATGATATGCCTGTCAGCTTGAACTAATGAACACAAGACCCTTATATTTTCGAATTTTAAATCATCGATTAAAGCAACTTGAATTTTGTTCTCGTTGCAAACATGATGAATAAAATCAAATTGAATGTCTTCTTGTGAGAAAATGTCCAATCGACTTGTTAATAAAAGACTTATGTTTTCATCAGCGACATAATCGGTCCATTCTTTGTCTTTCCAATTCTTGAACACTTTACAGTCTGAATGTTGAAATTGCTCGGAAAGATTGGACATATTTTCGAAACGGATTATTTGAATTCTGTCAAAGTTTGATTGTTGAAGATTCTTGATGAATTTCGAAAAAGAAGTTTTGAAATCATTTGAACCACTTTTTTCCGATAGATAATTTAACAAAGAGTCACCTTCGATTAGAAGACATCCATAGCCGGAAAAATAATACTCAATGTTAGTGTAATAAGTTTGGCGAGTAAGGAACCAGTTTTTGTTCATTTTTAGCCAAGTTTTTGTCTAAACCTAAAAATGAAAGAATTTTTTTTTAGACTTGCTATGAAACTAGAAATTAAATTTAATCTTAAAAAAATCTTCCCGTGCCGGGAATTGAACCCGGGCCTTGGCGGTGAGAGCGCCAAATCCTAACCACTAGACCACGCGGGATCTGTTATTAAGTCCATTTTAAAATAACCTTTATATTTAGAATTCATTTGACATAAATTTCCGGATCAAGTATTTCAGGAATCCTTTTGACAGACAGAGGGATTTTGTTTTAATATTTGGTGCTGTTTGATTCATCATTCTTTTTTCTTATTTGAAACAAATTAGTTATGATAAAAAAAGTCATTCTTTCTCAAAAATGTCTTCCAGCTAGTGCCTCTTTGACATTTTTTTATTAAAAACATAAATTGTTACCTTGGAAATTAAGCATTAACAAAATTTATGATTAACCTTAACCAAACACTTAAAGCAACTTGATGAATAAATGGATGACAACCAAGAAAATAATTATTGGTCCCTTACCTCTAAGCTGCAGTTTAAACTACTACTACTACTAGTAATGTTGTGAAAAATTTGAAAAAAAAGGATCATAAAAACAAGAACTTAAAAAATAAAAAGGTAAAATAATCGTAAAATGTTAAAATATTTGAAAATATTTTTATCAAAAAAGAAATTTAAATTAAGATTAATTTGAGTGATCATTGTAAAGATATTACTTGATAAATCAACTTCGAAAAAAATTATTTTTGAAGATCAAGGTTCAAGGTGAATCAACAGACTAGTCAACTATTTTTGTTTGAAAGAAATACAAATTTCAGTTAAGTTTAAGATGTAATCCGTGATAGTATAGTGGTGAGTATCCCCGCCTGTCACGCGGGAGACCGGGGTTCAATTCCCCGTCACGGAGCATTTTTTTTTCGAAAATTAAATTCTTAAGTTTAAAAAAAAAAATGCGTCAGCCGGGAGTCGAACCCGGATCTGCTGCTTGGAAGGCAACAATGATAACCGCTACACCACTGACGCTCGTTATTATATTTAATATTTTATTTTATTTTAAAAATCAAATGATTAATTCTCAAATATACCAACAGGTCAATGGGATATTAAAGTTGAAATTTTAAACCATTTTACTCTTCTTCAATATTCTGAACATATCCCGAAAATAAAGGATAAAATATTTGCAAGGAGTTTTGTGGATTATAGAATAATTTTTTGAAAAAAAATTCGTTTATAATTAAATGCAATTTAAGACTAACTATATTCATCCTCCTTTTTGTCCTTTATGGAACCCCTTATCCTCTACATCCTTTTTATCCTTTAACATTTTTAAGCTTTCCTAGGTAGGGTTTGGGTAAGGTATTGGTGAGGGTTAGGCATAAAAAAAGAGGATTTATCTTTAAATGGCTAAATATCTTCGGAATTTTTAGCATATAGGGGTCTAAAAAAGGTTAAAAAATTGTTAAAGGACAAAAAGCATAAAAAGGATGTAGAGGATATAGGGTTCTAAAAAAGGAGCTTTTGTAAGAAGCTTATTCTCATTAAAATTCTCTAAATAAGGTCTTAAATTTAATCAAAAGAATTATTACGAGAACGCAACAATGTTAGTATCTAACAATGGAGAATTTTCTGAAGTCTTCAAAGCAACGATCGGTGTCAGACAAGGTGGAAGAGCTTCTTCAAAACTTTTTGCGGTGTATATTCAGCCCTAAATACAGTCACAGCTTGCGAAAGAGAAGAAAAGATAATCTAAAATTGGACATTCTTGTGTATGCAGACGATATTATTCTACTGTGCGAGACAAAAACTTCTATGCCGAATTTAATGTTAAAAACAATCCAGAAACACTACATGAATTCAACGAAAAAGTTGCACGTAATACGGACTGAATACGTGAAGATATTTGGCAAGGCGATCTACTGCTCTGTGGTTTAGTCATCCAGAAAATTGAAAGCATCAGGTACCTAAGAACCGAACTAGACCCACTGGACAGGGGGTGACAAACATATCAAAAGATTAAAGCAAAAAACTATCATCGCGATTGCCAAGTTAAACATAATCGGTGTAACAAAAAGGTTCTCTGTCCTTTCAAGAAATTCTCCGGGGTAAAAACCCCGAGAACATGACGACTAATCCGATCTAGGATTAATAAGAAAGTACTTAGGATTAATATGTTTGTTTAACAGATCCCGCGTGGTCTAGTGGTTAGGATTTGGCGCTCTCACCGCCAAGGCCCGGGTTCAATTCCCGGCACGGGAAGATTTTTTTTTTCAAAGAAATATTTTTTTTTTAATAACAAAAAAAAAATGCGTCAGCCGGGAGTCGAACCCGGATCTGCTGCTTGGAAGGCAACAATGATAACCGCTACACCACTGACGCTTGTTAATTTTAGAGTAACTATTTTCAATCAAACTTTTAATTGGTACTTAAATCTTGAACATTTTAAAAAAAGGCACCGCCGGGAATCGAACCCGGGATCTCCTGTTTACTAGACAGGCGCTTTAGCCACTAAGCCACGACGCCACTTGATTTAATTAACACAAATTTTAATCTTAAAATTTTTATTTTTATAAAAAAAAAGTTTCGAATAATTTAAATAAAGGTTTGATAAATGAAGCGTCAGTGGTGTAGCGGTTATCATTGTTGCCTTCCAAGCAGCAGATCCGGGTTCGACTCCCGGCTGACGCATTTTTTTAAAATGAAAAGTCGAGTAGTTATGTTAATTTTTTTATTAAAAATTGTTTCAAAATTTTTCTAAAAGACTTGTTAAAAAAATAAAAAACAAAAATATCCGAAGACTGAATAAAAAGAAACACTGTATTTGAACTCACCAAAAATATACGATAAAATAAATCATTATTGTCAAATATTTGTTGCATTATATACGACGCTGAATTTGGTACATAAGCTATAAAATAAAATATACCCAATACAATGACCATGCTTGTTACATTACGATTAGCTCTTGTTTCATTTCCTTCATACTTAGACGATCTTGTGCACTTAATCGCTTTTTTTAAATTCATTCGTTTTCT
This sequence comes from Brachionus rubens, assembly GCA_022207745.1. NCBI lineage: Eukaryota > Metazoa > Rotifera > Eurotatoria > Ploima > Brachionidae > Brachionus > Brachionus rubens. The sequence continues at coordinate 1,169,551 of JAJVHD010000021.1, read as the reverse complement.
AATCTTGAACATCGAGACAATGTTAATGAACAAAATTAGACCTATTAGAATAAACCCTCTTAACACGGATATTATTATAACAAGCCATTTTCCGATCATTGTCTTTCCAAAATCGTTCAAAACAACCGAATAATATTGTGATTTCTTAACCTCTTTTGTCAATAGAAAAGGTAAATTAAGGACGGTTGATAAAATTAAAAGACTTAGGTTAATCAAAATAATTCGATCCAACTTGAACCATCTTATGTTTACAATAAACACGAGTCTTTGAACTGAGACCAAAATTTGAATGAATAAGTTAAATAAAGAGGCTATATTTTTCAAATAATTATAGAATAGATACAAATAGAACTGAGGGATGTAAGTCTGACTGAAATTACAAAATACTCCACATCGGGGTAAGAATATAAAAAAGCATATTGTAAAATAATACAAATTCGAAATGGCGTTTAAAATCAAGTATTTGTAGATAATACTCTTAAGAGACTTGTTAGTGAATATTAGAATGTTAATTGTGTTTGTTAAGATACCATAGACACAAATGGATGGCAGAAGGAACGTGTAGACAAAGTCAATTTTATGAGTTGATAAAGTAGACGAATTCATTTTTGAGTTGATGCTGAAATGGAGAAGTATTTTTTTTTATATAGTTGAATGACGGGTAAATATTTGTTTTAAATGGCAATAAAAAATGAAGGATAACAAAAAAAAAGTTTAATTGTTTCATCAGATCCTATAAAAATTTGATGTTGATTGATGCAAGTTGAATTACTCAATTTATTTAAAACCCCGAAAGAGATTTAACCCAAAATGAGTGCTTTCTGTTAATAATCTTAAAATTAGAATAATTTTTATTAATGTTTTGGGTTTATAGATTATTTATTTTTAGTCTTTAGGGTGTCTTAACAAAAATTTAATCAAGTTATACAAATATTATTATTTTATTGTGAAAAAAGGAACAAATAAATTTTAAAATTGTTTTATTCAAACTAAAAATAATCCACATTCAAGGCTTGTGCACTTAGGACCGAGCTGAAAATTTTATGCTTGAAACATCTTTTGAATTTTTTTTAAAAAATATCTTCCCGTGCCGGGAATTGAACCCGGGCCTTGGCGGTGAGAGCGCCAAATCCTAACCACTAGACCACGCGGGATCTGTTAAACAAACACATTAATCCTTAGTGCTTTCTTGTTAATCTTAGATTGGAAATAATAACAGGTTTATTTCCAATCTCATTTAAGATCTTAACCTGATCTTACATTGAGTTTATAAGAAACAAAAATCTTGATTCAAGAGTCGCTTTGCTCCCTGCTCTGAGCTGCAAAATAACATTTTTACTGTTTTAAGCTGAAATAAGATTTACCGTATTGTCTTGAACTCAGTGACCGCATTAAAATCCGAAATTTCGTTTTTTAATGCACGCATTAAACATGTAAAAACGAATATTTTTATTATTTGATTAATGCGGCATCATTACCTGACTCCTTGATTTCAAAAGCAGCTCCAAAACTTGAAAATTTGAAAATTAATGCGGCAATAAAGATTGAAAAAAAAGCTCATTATTACGCATTATTTTTTAATATTTTTAATATTTTTTACCCGATGGATTGCTTACTAACCTTTAATTAATAAGGTTTTACAATGATTTCAATCAAAAAATTTAATTGAAAATATTGTTGTCTATTAAGAAAAATGAGGATTTTCTCAAGTTTAAATGCCGCATTAAACTCGACTAAATTCAACTGAATTCGACTTTTAATGCGGCATTTAAAAATAATAAAAAATAATCGTTTTTACATAGTTACTGCGGCATTAAAAAACGAAAATTTAGGTTTTAATGCAATGCTACTAATTGCAAGGCAATACGGTAGATCAAAATGGCTTTAAACAGACAGTACTTACTCGTTTAGTTTAAAAAATTTAGTAGAGTTGACTTTTGAATTAAACAACAGTAATGGGGAAAATTTAGAAAACGATTCGTATTTTTAGCTAAAAAAGATCAATACCATGTCACCCCCCCCCTTGTCTTTCAAACATTCATTAATTCTTCTTGACATTGAGGCAACTAGATTCTACGGCCCGACTCTCTGTCTAGCCAACTCTACATATTTTTGATGCAATTTTAAACTGGGCTGAAAGCTGGTAACTTCGATCGGTGAACCATTCAGCTACTTTTTTGACTCAATGACATGTTGCAATGTCCTGCTGAAATTTAAACGGCTCAGCTTGGCGTAGCTTTTCTATCAATTAACTCAAGCAGCACCATATTTCAATGGAACCACTTCCTTGTTTTGTAGGCTTAATTATAAAATCTTTATTGTCCTTCTCTGATGTAGTTCTACAAATTCAAAAAGAGCTTAAATCCAAAATTTCATAAGGATCGGTTGAGTATTCAGTGAATATGATGGAAAAGTTCAAACCGTTTTCTATTCATTTTTCGTTTTCAACTAACTTGGCTGCTCTTTTTTGTACTTTCTCTAAAATTTTTATGTCGGTTTTTAAGTGTGGACACCGCGTACTCCAAATGTGGTCTCACTAGGGCTGTGTACCAAATATCTAAAGGATTTTTTTATTTGACACAATAAATTATTTGCCTTTGCAGCTGCAAGCGAACATTGTTTATTCCATTTCATATTATTGAAAACCAGGACTCCAAGATCTCTTCCTTGACCTGATTCACTCAGAACATGATTGACTCGTGAGTTGGTATTTTCTGTCTCTTCTACCTATATACATGGCTTTACACTTAGACAGCACCAATTCAGTTTACCATAAGTCAATCCAACCCATTAGCAAGTTTAAATCCTCTTGCGATTCTAATGACTTGTGATCCTGACTTGAAATTCCAATAAGTTCTAGATAATCAGTATATAACGAACAAAATCGGGCCAAGTACTGATCCCTGAGCTTCACCACTACTCACTTGTTCCCAATTTTAAAAAGTATTACCCATAACCACTCTCTGCCTTTGGCCAATCAAAAACAATACAATCCATTTTAAAGCCTCGTTTGTAATACCATTTGATTTAAGTTTGGAAAAAAGCAGACTAATTCTACAGTCAGCTAATTCATTTAATTGAATTTATGAGTAAAAAAAAAGGCACCGCCGGGAATCGAACCCGGGATCTCCTGTTTACTAGACAGGCGCTTTAGCCACTAAGCCACGACGCCTCTATTTCTTAATTAAGTCTATTAAAATTTAAAATTAAACTCATTGTTTATCAACGTGTAATTTATAAAATATGAATAAATTTTTGTTAAAATTATTTAGTGTCGAAGTGGCGTCGTGGCTTAGTGGCTAAAGCGCCTGTCTAGTAAACAGGAGATCCCGGGTTCGATTCCCGGCGGTGCCTTTTTAAAAAAAATATAAAAAAATTGAAATAAATTTTTTTTATTCCTCAAATTTTACAAAACTCAAAAGATTAAAATTATTTAAATATTTTTGTTCTAATATTCGATGTGGCTGTTGGCATAAGAACTGACGAATTGTTCGCTCGTATAATCTTTTCATACTGATTCTTCAATTGAGTATTACCATTAACAAAAGCAGCCGAGAATAATGTTGCTGAACTTGTTGAATTACTTAATAATGGTGAATTAGTCTCGCCTAAACTAGTTAAATTATTTGCCGATGCGGATGTGTGAATTTTATTTTGTATTTTAACATTTTGATTACTCGTTTGTTGATTTACCTGTTGTTGCTGCTGTTGCTGAACTTGAGTTACTTGTTTTTGAAATAATTGATTATTTTGTTGTTGATTGTGAATTTGTGTTTGAATTTTAGCAGTTCGATTTCCTTTTCGATGTAAATCACGTGTTAAATTTTCAACAATTTCGCTTGTATTTTTACTATTGTAAAAATTATACGGTGCTATCACATTCGCATTTTGCATAATCATCGAACCAGTTGTATTCAATACTCGTTTCTCACCAATCTGTTTAAGAACTGTCTTTGGCATGTAATCCATTAGCGATTTTGTGTCTTGATTTTTAAAGTAATCAGCCGATAGGATTTTCGTATCCTCTGTTTTTCGATAGTCTTGTTCCTGTAATGGTTTTATTAGCTTTGATGCTTGATTTAAAGTTTGAGAAAATGATTGGGTTGTTTTAACTCGTCGATGGTGTTTGATCGGGGTCACCTCAGCTACACCAAACAAAAATTTCTTCATTTTTATTAAAAATTTAAAATTTAAAAAAATTACTGAAAACATGTTTTTTGACATATTCTTCAAGAGTTGGTTTTTTTTGTTTGTTAGTGAGAATAATTTCGTCATCTTGTTCAGCTTCGTCATCACTTGCTTCACCGTCTGATTCCGATTTAACTTCATCTTAAAGTTAACAGTTTTAGAAATTGAGAGTGAAAGTAATGAAAATTCAAGTTAAACTTAAAATTGACTTGAACCTTTTAGAAAAGAAAGGTTACAAGATCAATTTTATTGAACACTACATTTACACATTAATTGACTTACGTAGTTTAGATTTATATAAACAAAAATCTGTGTATCCTAAAATAGTTTTAGTTTTACGAATGTTGTGAACTTTGTTTCATTTCAATCATCTCATTATCGAATCAAGAAATCATACTGCACGGATACTGAAAAAAGGCGTACCCCGTACCGTGCCGTACCACTCAACCCAACCGTGCCATACCGTACCGTACCACCGTACTGTTTTTTGAAATTTTAACGGTATGGTATGATACGGTACGGTACGGTATGGTATGATACTGTACGGTACGGTATGGTATGATACTGTACGGTACGGTATGGTATGATACTGTACGGTACGGTATGGTATGATACTGTACGGTACGGTATGGTATGATACTGTACGGTACGGTATGGTATGATACTGTACGGTACGGTATGGTATGATACTGTACGGTACGGTATGGTATGATACTGTACGGTACGGTATGGTATGATACTGTACGGTACGGTATGGTATGATACGGTACGGTACCGCATTAACTTTAAAATATCTCTATACCCTTTAGATGTTCCCATCGAAATGAAACGATTAAAATGATTTAATTTTCATAACTCGATTTAAAAATTAAAACAAGTCCCTTTGAAAGAAACAAGACTTACTTGAAAGATTACGGAGTAAAAATAAATCCGTCAACTTTTTGCGATGATGTTCACATAAATGACTATGTGGATATACATTTCCCGGATAATTAACTTCATTGGGTACAGTGTATCGAAATGTCATAAAATTCGGATCAGCTTGAAATTGAGCTGATTCCGTGTCAAGTTGTAATTGAATCGCCTTTTTAAATTTTTTAAAATAAAAATTACATAAAAATTAAAAATAAAAATTACATTTGGGTTAACTTTTTTAGAGTAATCAACTCGATCTGAATTTTGTTTTGCCGATTTTGGATGAGAAAAAGTTTGTGATTGATTTAAACTTGAATTTATAAGAGCTGGTTTAAGCAATTTCTTTTCCGTTTCCTATTTTAATCAATAAAATATATTATTGTTCAATTTTTTATTTATTTTTTAAATGTCTTGAAAATAAGTCATTTTCCCACTTCCTAGAGCGATAAAAAAAGGCTTAGAGCAAAAAAATCGAAAGAAACTTAAATTCAAGACAAACGAATATTTTTAATGTCTGTGTTTTTTAAAATGACGGTTAGTGTTGGGTTTACCCGTGGTTTAAAATGATGAATTTTAAGGGTATTCTTAAATGATTTTGGTCTCATGGAATTCAGCTTTTTGAAAAAGGTGGAAGTGCTTGGTGAATAAATTTTATAAAAAAAAAATCTTGTCTTTTACCATGATATAGCGATGCTTGTTGTGAAGCTAGAATAGAAATGAAAACCCTTTAATAGATTATACCTATTTAATTAACCTTTGGAAACAAGTGTCCCAAAGATTAAAAGCTAGCAAATTTATAAAATTTTTTGATTTAAGCTTACTTTTATTAAAGTTTCATTTTTTTGTTTAGTCGTAATGACTGTGTTCAAGTTTGAGCTTATTGGAGCTGATTTTTCTGCTTTTTTCTCATTCTTACAAAAAAAAAATTTACAATAAAATTTTTATTTTTTTAATTCTCAAAACATGAAGCATTAAAAATAAAAAAAAGTGAAAAAACTGATCCATGAGAATCTCAAAGATAATCTCAAGTCTTCAATTTAAAGAATTAAGATCATCCATTGATTGAATTGATTAATCATGGTCATTCTATTGGCAATTTGATTCATTGGTAAGCTTAAATTTGACACAAAAAAAGCTTGGGATTTTGTTAGAGCTTTAAAATCTAAATTTTAGACTAATTTCACACTTCTAAAAAATTCAACTAGTAGACTAGTAGACTGGAATACTGACAAGTGTAAAGTGATGCACCTTAGCCACTGGAACCCAAAATTTGACTTCAGTGAGAGACCTGGGTATTATTGTTTCAAATGATTTGAAATTGTCTGACCAAGTAAATGGATGTGCAGGTAGAGCGAATAAAGTTTTAGGATTGGTCAAGAGAACACTCAAATTCCAAAACACTGAATCTGTAAATAGACTTTAAAAAGTCCTTGTTAGACCACATTAGGATCTAAAATAATACGTTGCTGTGCTAGAACCAGTCCAAAGGAGGGTCATGGATATACTCATGAATTTAACAACACTTGAAACAAGAAGACTAAGAGGTGATTTAATATAAATGTTTAGGTTATAACAAGATGGTTCAAACCCCTGTTGTTCAAAAATGGATAAAGCAATCATTTCCGTCAAACTTCAAGAAGTAATGAATACGTTATGGAGAGACAACTGGTCAAAAATTGCGATCAAAGGAATAGATTGACCAAAGAAATTGAGGACTAGCTATCACAGCGAAGGTAAAACCTCATTTTATGTTATTATAGTTAACCCATTGAGATTAAGCTTTTGGATTTTTAAGGGTTAAAATACTTCTTACTGTAACAATTTTTAATTTTTTTTTCATATTTTCAAAAATCTTTAAAAATGATTGAAATGAAAATTTAAATTACGAGCACCTGTTAAAGACACCTTTGTCTAGAACGGTGCTATAAAGCGTTTTTTTGTTTTAGCGAGCGATTAATTGACTTAAATTGATTAAACTAATAAAACAAGTTAACAAAAATTTTTAAGAGAAACCCTCAAAAATTGCCAATATTAAGTGTAAAATTAAAAAAAAAATAAACGATTAGGGAAGTGAAGCCGGGATAATCAAAAAAATAAAAATAATTAAAAACACGAAAATAACATAGAAATATTCGTTTAATCAATTTATGAATGTGAACAAAAAAAAATTAAAATTTTTTGCTCATTTTTTTTTATTGTTGTTTGCGTGGCGTATTATTCGAGTTATTAGCCAAAAATTACCTCGTTAATCGTATTCGAGTAAAATACACTTACTTTACTCGTTATATTACTAGACTGTACTATTTCAACAGCTAGACTTTTATTATTATTATTATCATTATTATTACTTTGTGTTGAACTATTATTATTTACAACTGGTACTGTAGCTGTATTGCTACTACTAGGAGTACTCGTTATTTGAGATATTTTAGACGCCTTTTTTTTTCGAAAAATATAATGGATGGTGAAAGTAACAAAAATTAGAGCAAGGAAACATTTTATAATTTTTGGTTATTTATATTATTTGAGTTATACCTGTTCTTTTTTAGGTGGAATAACTTGTTGTGGTGGTGCTGTTGGTTTTCTTGTTTTTACTTTTCGTTTCTTTCGTTGTCGCATCTTTTAACAAAAAAAGTTACGATCATTTTTGTTTTGATTGTTAAACAATTTACTTTGGCAAATCGTTCCAAATGCAATGGAAGACCATCATCAGCTGAACTGTCTGATCCAGCATCGTCACTTTAATTCAAAATAAATCAAAATTTCAATTATAGGATTTAATATAAAAGTAAAGAACCTTGATTCTTGTTCGTCTTCATCGTTTAGTTGAATATTTAATTTATCGAGATCATCAAGTAAATTTATTTGATCAACATTAATACCCTGAGATTCTAATTTAGATCTAATCTGTTCTCTTAACAGTGCTTCTATTTCGTTCATTATTAATTTACACTAAAAACAAAATTAGAAAATAGAATATGCGGAATTACTTAGGGGTATCCAAAAGTTTTGACGTTTTGATCAATAATTGGGGGAGGATAGCCGAGTTGGTACCGTCGTGGAAGTCCATGCAAAAGGTTGAAGGTTCAATTCGAGTTCCCAAATTATCCTCAGTGTTATGAGCCGAACACAGCATACCCCAGCTACTGGTCGTCAAACATCAGTTTGATAAACTTTACTTTGTATTTTACTTCTCCAAACAGAAGGTTAATTCTTCAAATGTTGATCGAACTCGACTACTAATTGAAATGAACCCGAGGATATCTATACATTATATTGAAGCTAAGAGAGTTATGGAACAATTAAACGGATCTTGCACGACCATCTAAATCATCGTAAATTTTCCTCGCGTTGGATCCCCCATGAATTGAACGAGAAATAACAGAAAAAAGGGGTTGAGATTTGTCGCAAAAATTTAGACCTTTTAGAGACCCAGAGATGGCGCTTATGTGATATAGTTACAAGAGATGAGTCATGGATTTACCCCCGTAAAATTGCGACCAAACATCTAATTCGAGCTGGGTTCCAAACTCTAGTAAAATACAATCAATTTGATCCGAAATCAATGATGTGTGTCTTTATAAAAACAACAGGGCCTATTTTAGTACATGGAGTTCTTAGGGGGCAGTCTATAAATATCACCTATTATGTTGAAAATGTCTTAGGTCCTCTTATTGAGACCTTAAAATCGCAAAAACCAATATCAGGTATCAAAAATATGGAAATTTTGAATGACAATGCTCGACCTCATGTTCATGAAAACGTCAAGAACTTTCTAAATTCTGATCATATGACAATAATCCGCCATCCGGCTTACTCTCCAGACTTAGCTTCATGTGATTTTTGGTTATTTAATGAAATATAAAAACGTTTACCCGATCTCTTGAAACCCAAATTACAGAGATACTTGATTGGATCCCTAAAGAGTAGTTTCAAAGGACCTTTCAGAAAGTGGGCTGAGGGGATGGAACTTTGCAATTAATTTGAACACCTAAAAAATAAAATCGATGAAAAAATTTTTTTTTTGTCTTTTTTAACCCGAAAGTTTTGGATACCCCACTAAGTATATTTTTTATTTTAATACTTTAGTTTGATCTGGATCACAATAATCCAAAATAGAATCACAAAAATGATATGCTAATTGTTCTAAATCTCGTGAATTAAAATGATAACCACTTTTTTGATTAAGTGTTGATCCACTAAAAGTAGCTTCCATTGTAAAGCTATTCATTATGCCCATATTCCACATAACTATTCTACCAGTTCCTTGTTTACTTTTTTGAATTTTAAATTTACACGATTTATAAGAGAACTTTTAAAAAAGGAAATCATTAAAATTGAATATCCATATTTGCTCGATGTCTAACAAAACTTACCAAATCTTTAGAATTTTTGCTCATTATCATTGGAAATACATGTTCTTGAAACCGTCTCTTTGCATTATGATTATTATGACAACCGTAAATGAATACATTGTTTTTTCTACTATGACCATGTAAATCACAATAAAGTAAAACTTCACGTTCTTGTAGTAGCTTTTTAATCATTTCTCTAGTATGCCAAATACTTGGAAAAGCCTCTTTTAGAACAGTTTTATAATTACGATTTAAATCTCGACCGGTTAATGAACATCTATAATTTCCAATAATAACACCATCGGGATTGAGCATAGGCACTATTTTAAATATAAATGTGTCTCGTAACAGTTTAGCATCGGGTGAATTACTGAGTAGAAAATCTAAAAATCCTTTCATCATCCATGATGAATTTGTTTCACCTGGATGTACACGTGCGGTTAATACAATCGCTTTTTTATTCGAACTTTCCTGTTCACTTTGTGATGGATTTGATATTGTTAATAAATGAATTAAATTTTCTCCTAATGATCGACACAATATTTTAACTTTACAATATTTATTTTTAACAGGGTCTTGTTGAATGTCAGCAATGTATTCCTTCATTTTTCAAAAAACATTAATAAAATTTTATCATATAACTTGGAACATGCTTACTTGAAGATCAGTGTAAGTATATGGATAACAATGGGCAAAATAATAAGTATCATTTTCATTTTGAAATCTACACACCCAAGTAAGCGAATACAAACTTTTAAAATTTCCGTCTTGATCTTCAACTCTTCAAGTAAAAAAAAAAAATTTAATCATTCAAATCAGGAAGGAAAATTCTAAGAATTAAAAATTTTTTTTTTTACTAAACAGGAAAAACAAATTTAAGAGGAAATTGTTGAAAATAAACCCTCTTCATCAGTAGGAGCTTAAACTTTTTTCATTACGTAACATTTTTAGAGACTAGGGCTGAACTTCCAAACTATCTGAATTTGTCATTTACAACATCATATCTGTAATCTACGACCCAAAACCCCCCTAAGAAATCAATGTATTGATTGGAAAATCAAGAATTTTACCCCTACCCCTCAGCTTTTTGGTACCAAGGATAAAGGTGCCATATTTAAATGGGGCTCCAAGATTCTGTAACAAATCGATGGAAATCGATAAGTTTTGACTAAAAATTTGAAATTCTCGTACAAAACTATCCCAGAAAACATGTATCTGACGATCCTAAAATCATAATTTCAGAATCTTGGTTTTGGGTGCTATTAATGTGTGAAATCGGGTCATTTTTTCAAAAACCGAATAAAAAGTCTTAGAAACTTAAAAAACATGTTCTTTAGGGTAGTTTAGCACTAGGATTTCAAATTTTTAGTCAAAACTTATCGATTTCCATATCTTAACAAAATTTCAAAAATATCCCTTTTTGCACCCCTTAGTACACCATAATTGAAAAAAAAATTGCAAAAGTAGCCGAGTAGATTTATGCAGAATCGTCTCTTGGTGATGCTAGATTGTAGAAAAACACGGGTATCAGGGGTTTCCTTGGACTAGATACAATTTAATTGAGAAAATGCTAATTTTTTACCGTTTAAACACGATTTTAAATTTACGGAATTTTTTTACCGGAACGAGTTTGGTCCTGGCATCAATGGTAACTTTTTAGCTTTCGTTTTGTACCTTCAGGGTAAGAATACCTTTTCCCATTTATGAGATCTTTACTGTTTAAATAGAGCACCTTTACACTTGGTACTAAAAAGCGGAGGGGTAGGGGTAAAATACTTGATTTTTATTTCCCATCAAAAAAGCTAGTGTCATGATCAGATTGCGTGCTCAACTAATCCTTTTTAATTTTGATATTTAACATCAAGGCATTTACAGGATTACATTAACAACTAACTTGTTTTTTCAATAAATATTAAATTTTTAAAAGATTTTAAATAAATGTTTAATGTGCAAATATTTACATTTTTAAAAAGAATAAAAGTAATAAAATAGAAAAAAAAAGAGTTTCTAACAGACTTACTTTTGATTATTTTTATAATATCTAATGCTAGTACCGCATCGTTTCCATCCGATATTTTTGTTCTTAGCATCCAATTCGCTGTAAACTAACGGTTTCATACCCATGTTATATAACGAATCATTTTTCATTAAATTCGATATTGTAAATCTGTAATCGACATTTGGTTTGGCATTTTTAATCTGAAAATAGAACCATTGTGTGTGCTTAGTCGTGTACAAGTCATACCTTAATGTTAGCTCGTATTCATAATCATTTCTTTAAACAAACATTTTAAATAATAAATTATTATTTTTTTCGTTTTGTTTATGATATTTTACATTTTGACAGCTTTCATTAGGTTTCCTGATTCGAAACGTGATTCGAATAATAAAGTATTTCCCATCTCAATTTCAGGCAAGTCACAAGTGAGTCTAGGACACCCGTCTCTGTTGCCTCCCACTCTCGAACGTATAAACTTAAGAAAATAAAAAAAGTTTCAATAACACCTTATCAATGCTTGTTATTCAAAGACTTAATTACGAAACCATATTTAAAATTTAAATATGTCTATGGTTTCTTAATTATAAAAAGTCTGATCAACAAGCGTTGTTTGCACATGTAAATTATGTTACATATCCACAGTTGATCGGATTATAATAAAAAACTGTTTTGTATTTTTGATCATTCTTGTAAACGGGCATCTCTTCATTACCAGCTATTCAAAACAAGATTAGAACTTAGCATAAAGACAGTTGAAATTTATTTTACTTTTGACATAAAATGGTTCTGGTTGATCACAAACAGTGGTTATATGACGTATCTTTTCGGGTAGGACTTGCATTTCAACGGGCCATCTAGGTTCCCGTTGATACTCTGTCTCTCGTTGTCCAAAATTGTAAACATTATCTTTAAGCCACCATTTGTAATTTTCATTTTTTTTTGAATTTTTATTATTCCAATCGATTTTGTCTTGAACAACAAAAAAAGATACAAAAAGTTAAGATTTTTTTTTATTAAGTATGGGATTAACTTTTAATTTTGTTATTAGATGTTGAATTTTCACTTTCATCGCTTTCAAAATCCGAATCCTCGCTTTCAACATTTTTGACACCACGTCTCGGCTCATAACCAAAACGAGCAATGGCCATATTTCTACCTGTAAAGTAACCATAATGCTCTAAGTGTTTTTTCATAAAGCTATCATAGGGATTCTTTAATTAAAAAAAAATTCATAGACCAAAAACACTTGAAACAAATAAACTTTAAAAAACAAATATTTACGATTATTAGCGGGTATTTAGGTGTGCTCCAACTCATTTTTTAATTACAAAATCAAATATTAAACAATCCATCAAAGACAAAACAAAAACAAATTAAAAAAAAAATTTAAAAAAAAACGACCGGATTGTCTAAAATAAAATACTTCAAAAAAAGAAGATAAAAATTTTTTTTTAGATTATATGATTTTGCCATTAAATTTTTAGCATATAGGATACTGTCTTAGTGTTATTTTGTTAATACTGAAATGAAAAAAGAAAGAAAAAAAAAGCTTTTTTCGAGTTACCATAACAACCAAAATTTAACACTTCAAAAAAAAAAAAGTAATAATTTTAATATTTGAGTTTTGACTTGTTTATATAATAATAATCATTTTTTTTTCAAGTATTTTTGATACACCGGACAAAAATATCCGGTTGTTAAACCGACTCTGCTGGATAGAGATTATTAGAAAATATTTAAACAAAAAGTTTATAACTTTTTTAGTTTGAGTAATAAACACTAGTCTAATCTTTGTATGTGTGTGTGTGTGTGTTTTAAATTTTTTAATTCGATTTTAGAACGAAAACAACAAAATTTAATTAATGTTAAAAAACATTTGAGTTTCTATTCATTAAAATAACAACAACTAACAAGCCTAATTATTACATGAAACAGCTCTAAAATTTTATTGAAAAAAATACTCAACAAAAAAAAAAAAGGGTTAAATTTGATTTTTTACTTTCAACTGTCATTCAAAAAAATCACAAGTGAAAATTTAATTTTTGGTCCGGTCTTACATAACCAGTGATACGTAATAGCTTGCATTAATTGAGCGACTTTCACATTTGAATTATTTCGTTTTTGTGTTTTTAATAGAATTTTTGTTTCTTTTATTTTTAAAATCGAAGCTTTCATATTTTACTTGCGGCACATTACTTACTTAAGAATCTTGATTTAATTTTTTTTCCAAGCGTGGCTCTGTTTTTAAAATTAAAAATTGAAACTTTAAAATTTCACTCTACTTTTAGAGTCAATAACAACAACAAAAACACTTGCACTGGTATTGATGTTACATCAATAAAGTTTAAACAAGTGTCGTTTACCTAAATAAAATTCATTTTTCCAATTCAATCTAACAGAAATTTAGAGTTTCTTTTCATGTCGGAAAACGAACCGTTATAGCAGCAAATGTTACCGTAAATATTTGTTTTTTAAAACTCAAAAATACACTTATAGAGCAGGAATCCTATGCTAAAGTGTGTTAAACATGTATTTTCAAGAAATTTACAATCCATTCAACAACGGTTTGGTGCTGCATTAATTTCTAAATTCATGAAAATACATGTTTTACTCACTGTACCATGGGATCGAGGGTAAAAGATGCCTGCTCTATAAGTTTTTTTTGATTTTTAGTGCAGCGTAGACATAAGTACAGACATAAGTACATCAAGGTATTAGGTGGGTATGGGTTGGGTAACCCTAATTTTGTCAAAATAAAAACCTAAAAATCTATATAATACCCAAATTTTTGGGTTACCCAAAACATACCCATACCTGAAATCCAAGATTTCGGGGTAACCCACAACATACCCGAACCCAAAACCTGAACCCTTATGGGTACATATGTCTGGTGCAACGTTAAAAAACAAATATTTACAGTCCAAAAGTATGAAAGGTCCCGAAAGGATTCGAAAGCTAATAAAAGGTTCCGAAAGCTTTTGAACGTTCGGATGTATTCTGCTGAACGTGAACGTTCATGAATGTTCAAGAAAGGAATTGAACGTTCAGTTTTGGAACTTCTGAATGACCAGTTATCTAAAATGATTAAAAAACAAGCCTCGATTGATGCGAATAAGGTTTTTTTATGACATTGTTTGCTTAATATAAACAACTTATTGGAACATAAGGTTAGTTAACTTTTTTTCCGAAAAGAATCATTTTGACCCTATTGACATTTTTAGGTTCCCGAAATGGTCCAAGTCAATTATTTTCTCAAATCAACCAAAGTGATTCAAACTAAACAAAACTTTTAAAATTTAAAAATATAATTACGAAAACTTTAAGTTAAAATAAAGAAATAGAGAGAGAAAGAAAATAAGTTTTAAACAAATAGTTTATTAACTAAAATATTGATTGTATAATAAATCATAAATATTTTTTTTTCAAAAATATTAGGCAACTCAATTTTAATTAGAAAAATAGCCCGATTGAACAAAAAATCACTTTCAATTTTGTTTAGCTTTTTATCCGTTAAATATTAGACCACTTTTAAAAATTGCATGATTCTCAAAACCCTCTCTCTTTTGAATGAAAATTTTTTTTTTG
The DNA here is from genome assembly GCA_022207745.1 of Brachionus rubens. Lineage (NCBI taxonomy): Eukaryota > Metazoa > Rotifera > Eurotatoria > Ploima > Brachionidae > Brachionus > Brachionus rubens. The sequence continues at coordinate 1,154,509 of JAJVHD010000021.1, read as the reverse complement.
AAATAAAAATATTTTTATTAAATTTTTTTTTTTTTGTGATGGATAAATATAAGCGAGCGAATACTTTTTCTATTTTTTATTGTAAATTGAATGGCTTATTTATTTAATTGTATGATTACCTACAATTCAAGTGCTTTTATTTTATTTTTTTTTTTATTTCAAAGTTTGTTTCTATGAGGCTAAACTCACATTGAAACAAAATAAAAAAATTTAATAAAAAATTAATAACAAAAAAAATTGCTTTTCTAAAATCGTTTGTTCGTTTGTCGTAGTAAAATCGAACAAATAAACAAAAGGAAATTGATTTCGATTTAATCTATCATTTGAAACTAGACAAATTATTTTAGGTAAACACTTTTAAGAAAATGTTCATTCTATAAATAATATTTTTTTCACATAAATTGAATTAAAACAAACATCTTGAGAATGAATAAAATATATTTTTAAAAAATGAAAAGGTATTTTGATTTTTTTTCTTTTTAATAAAAAAAGAAAGTTACTCAAGTTCAAAAATTTGAATTATTTCAAATTTATTTTTACTCAATTTACGTAATTTGATATTTTTTGAATCTATACACTTTAGTAAACGATTTTCTAGGTATATCTTAATTAACTTCTTATTGATTTTAAAAAACAGTAAAAATCGATCATGACCTACTATTGAAAATAATAAAACAATAGTAAATGAATATAGATTCTAGTTCCAGTTATAACATTTCAATGACTAGAAACTCTACTTTTGTTGAAAATTTTGAAATTTTACGTCATTATTGGAAAAAATACCTCAAAGCAACAACAGCAACCCGCGAAATATAAGGTGATAATGTCCTTAAAGTAAGAAAGGCACAAACTTGATTCAACAAGTTTAACAGTGGTGATACTAGCTTTTGAAAGAAGAATGGATCTGACTGTGATACTAGTGAGTTCGATCAGGACGCCCTGCGTACGGCTGTAGAGAGCAACCCGCGGGTTAGTAATCGCGAATTTTCAAATTACCCTAGCACTTTGCAGTCGACCATATTTCGTCACCTTAAGTTAATCCATAAAGTTAATAGACGCTGCCGAGTTGTTCGGCACACGATTTGACACCTTTTGATATTCAACGACGTATCAAAATCTGTAAAAAACTTGATGAACGATAATTACTAGTGATGAGAGATGGGTTCTTTTTCGAAATACTGCTGACAGAAACCATTGGTTGGACCCATCTCAACCAACCCTACCAGTCGTTAAAAGAGGACGATTCGAAAAGAAAGTAATGCTGTTCGTTTGATGGAATTACCAATACACTTTGAACTGGTTCCTGATGGTCGAACGATGAATGATGACCTTTATTGTGAGCAACAGAAAACTTGGTTTGTTTCTTCAATACTTCGCAAAACCGCATACCGCGCGAAAAACCATGGAAAATATTGAAGAGCTGGAATGGCTTGAACTTCTCCCTCATCCAGACGTTTCCCCTTCTGATTATCATCTTTTCCACCGAGCATGGCTCATTTCCTTAGAGAGCGGAATTTTACTAACCAAGGCCAAGTTGACTTTCAGTTACAACTAAGTCCATTTTTCTCATAAAGGAATGGCTCTATCAAAACAATCAGGGTAGCATTTTGACGCAGGCAAAGAGATCTACAATTAACATGTATGCACGTGGTGTGAAAATTTACCGTTCTTGTTTTAGTCCAGTTGGTTCATTAGTCGACTGCCAACACTAAGCTGGTTGTTTTGAGTTTTTTAACTCAAAAAGCCAGGAATGGTACAAGAGAGATATCGGCTTGCTCGGCGATAGATGGCTAAAGACCATAGAGCATAATGGAGTATATTTTGAAGATTAGATGTTAACCGTTTTTTTTTATGTTTCGGATCCAATTATCCTTAGGATTGATAATTACTGCTGTTTTTTGTAGGTAAAACATAATTAGTCAAAATTAATTCTTTTAAACTTTTTGAACTCTTAATTTGTTCGTTTAAAAAATTTTTTGTCTTTTTTTTTTTAAATTACACATTTACCTTTTTGGTTTTGAAATAATCACTTAAATTAAATTTTAAAAAATGCATCACTCTTTAATTCGTAATTAATTTTGCTTCACGTTAAAATGAGAGATTTTTAAAAACTCTTAAATAAATGAATTATTACAAGCCTGACCATTGTAAGAATTCAGAATAAATAGATATTTGAAAATTTTTAAATATCTTATAAAGACTAGCTCGTATCTCAACTCCTAAGTATCTAACTATGCTATCTCTTATTAAAGACAAAAGATTTAATTGGTCTTCTTGAAAATAGTCAAACAAAATACTGAATTTAAAATAAAGCTTAATAAATAGTAGACTAAAAATATTATAATGATTCTGTTTAGATTCATAAAATAAATATCGCAAAATTTTATTTAAGTTTTAAAATCATGCTTCATTTAGATAAAAAAGTTAATTTCGTGTATAGAAGATAGGCTAATAATTAAAAAGTGAAGTATCCAATATTTACTACTTTTTTTTTTTATGATAAGAAAAATGGGGTCTTGCGGAATATGTGATCAAGTGATCACAGATTATGTGATCATTCAACTCTTGCGGAATATATGATCAATACTGATCACCAAATCTATGATCACACAACATGTGATCATTATAAAATATCAGAAAAATAGGAAAAAAATTTGGTGATCATAAAAAAATTTCATGTGATCAAAAATTAAAAAGTTATGTGACCATTAGTCTAAATAAAAATAATAATATTCAAAATCAGTGTTTCTTTGCTATATGTAGTTTGACACCTCGTTCATTTTTCATTAATTCACCACAAATATGGCAAGGCGTTCCATTTGAATACTTTGTAAGGACACTTTTGACCTCAGTTTTAGCTTCTAGAGATGGTTCAGGTAAAGATAAGACTACCTCTTGGTACCTAATTGACAAAGATTTAACCGAAGTAATTTGAATGCTACTAAGTTTTTGCACTAATAGACTCAACGGGGCTAGTCCTCGGTGAAGATTCTACAATAAAATCATTTTCATTATCACTCGTATCAAAACATTTATCATTTACAGTGACCGAATTACTGTACATGAAAAAACTTTTTTTTGTGATCAGACTTTTTAGTCATGTGATCATTAAATGATCACATATTGTGTGATCATAGATTTGGTGATCAGTATTGATCATATATTCCGCAAGAGTTGACTGATCACATAATCTGTGATCACTTGATCACATATTCCGCAAGACCCGAAAAATGATTTGAAAATAAGATCGTCACATTTGTCAATACCATTTCAACAAAGTAAATTTTCAGTTTTATAAAATCGAATTAAGTGACCTCAGTATTCTTTTGTCTAGACTAGTTTGATCCAATAAAGTAAATCGCTCGTCATTTTTCCTGTATTGCTTGCACATTTGAAGTGTTGATAATTGTGAAGATTCTTGCATACCAGTGTTTAAAACAAGTATAATTCGATCAAGGCAACAGTTTGGTATTTTAAGTTATCATGTAGCATCACCCCCAGATTCCGTTTATAACTAATTTTCGATTCGAATTATTAAAGACGGTTCTGGTAAATAATAAGGTTGACAAGATGTATGAATTTACATTTAGTTTCCAATCATTTGTTCTTTCGAGTATTTTGCTGTTATTTGCGAAGAGTTTATAAATTATCATTAGCTCACTCACATCTTATATAAAACAAAAAAATCGCCCGATAAGGGGCTCGAACCCTTGGCCTTGAGATTAAAAGTCTCACGCTCTACCGACTGAGCTAACCGGGCAGTCTGATTTGGAATGCTATCTCATCCTATATCACTAATGCGGTAACTTAAAAAATTTAAATCGTCTTAATTTTAAGTTGAATGATTTGACATTCGCCTTGAGTATTATTTTAATCGATTTTTTATACCTCTGCAGAATTTGAACCTTATCCATAAGTCGTCAAAGATTTTATTCGTTATACCAAGAACCCTAAATTCATTAATGGTATTTTACGTTTAGACTTTAAGAGAACAATTATAAAATAATCTTGGTATTTTTTACTTGCTTTACGTTCTTGTCCTTAACGTAAATTTCAATGCTAAAATTTTGTAGTAAAACAGTTTCCTTTTCAACTGTGTAGATTATTTTCCATATCATGTGAGCGCCCAAACATCCAACGTAAATAAAATATATTTTTTCAAAAGAACTTCCTTTTCATTAATTAACTACCGTAAACCCCCCACTTTTTATATCCAGTAGTTTTTTTTTAAATATTTCGATAGACAAAGTATTGTTTCAAAATCTCATACCTTCAGTTTAAAGACTAGGTTGAGGCGGTTAGAATGAGGTATTTCGAGCCATTGATACAAAGAAATTTAAGCATAAATCGAATGTTAAAGGCCAAATTTTCTGGGTACAAAAAGTGGGGGTTTACGGTAGTTATTTTAATAATTATTTTGACGTCAAACTAAACGATTTTGAATTAATTTATTAATTTTTGATTATCATTAATTATTAAAGAAATAAAAAGTCAATCAAGGTATGTATTAGGGTTTAGAGTGCGTTCGAGATTTTAAAAAAATTTAAAAAATTTTTGAATATGTTTTTGGTCGATTTTGGTTATTGAACAGCTCAATTTGATCAGCAGTAGTTGAAGCCTACACGTCACCATTCTGAATAATCTCAGGGCAATCGTCATATTTATCCTTCTGCGTTTAGCAGGTGACTTGTAGAATAGACAGATTTTTGAAATATCTGATTATCTGTGTGTGAAAATATTCTTTGATTTTAAGCTTATTCAAATTTTTAAACTCCCTTCTGGCTTCTTTGTACTCCGAGTGATCTTGAGCACTTCAACTATCGGAGAAAAGGCTTAAATCTCGATAGTTCTTGGAGATTCTCAGCTTCTAATCAAATCAAACTTTGGTTTGTGAGACTTGTTTTTAAAAGTCTTCTTCGTCAGCTTTACGATATATATGCAGATTGAAAGAAGCTACTAAAAACCATAGGTCAATAAATACAGTCCCGGAAATTAACTTGTCACATGATATCATATGATATCATCTGATATCAGTTCGTATCAGAATTTATGACCATACTGGTATCATATGATGTCAGCTTCGATCAGTTTAAATCATATGATATCAGATGATATCAATAAATGAATTACACACATTATGAATTGCCAACGAATACTGATGGAAACTGATATCAGATGATACCAGATGACATCAGATGAGGTAAGCTGATATCATATGATATCATGTGACAAGTTAATTTCCGGGACTGTAGACATCAAATTCTTGGTATTCAAGCCGTCTTGGTGTATTAAATGATCGATTTGACTAAACTTTACAACAGTTATACTAGACTTGTTTAACTTTACCGAGTCGGTTGTTTAGCTACTGTCTTAAATCTAAAATTCTCTATAAAAGAAGTAAAACGCAGATCACCTATAACAGATTATTAAGGTCACCAATGATTAATTAACCACCATTTTTATTTACTGAGAGAAAAAAGGTTTCAAGAAATTCTATAAATCCTTGTTATTTAACGAGATTGGTTTGTGGGTAAGTTTTTTTCGGATCAAAATATTATCAAGTTAAATTAATTCATGATTTAGGAAAATTTGGTACAGTATATTTTTGAATCAAATTAGAAGTTCCATCGTAGATTTTATCATAAGGCGACTTTGCATCGGAGATTGATTTCACTTTAATTTTGTTATTTTATTCTGAATCGACATAACTTTTTAATCTTAAGTTCTAAAAATTTTCAAATCTTCTAAATCTCTCAAAAGAAATGAAGAAATTAATTGGTCGAAAAAAAAATGCTTCAATCGACATTAATCGATTTTTAATATTTTGAAAAGGTTTTAACAAGCCTTTATCAAATTACCGCTTCTAATTAGTAATGGTCAAACACAAAAAGAGAACGGGAGTTTTCTTCTTTTAAACATTTGAGATTATTTTGACCTTAAATCAATCAATTTATATGATAATCAAGATAATTTAAAATTTTAATTAATTCAAACCCCTCTCTTGAGATAAAGCATTCTCTTTAGGAAATCGATAGATGAACTTCATGCTGTTTGAACTTAATTAACAATCTATCTTATCTATCAATCTAAAGCTATTCATATTTAAATTAAATCTAACTTAATCTCTTCTTTTTTTTTGTTGTTGCTCTGTTTGACATCGGACATTAATTCATGCATGTCTCAAAAACAAAACAAATTATTCTTTAATTCTAAAACCAACAAGATTTAAACATTTATAAAAACAACGATACTAGAACAACAAAACTGAATCATTTCATATTTTTTCGTTTTTTTGTTCAAATCCACGTCAATTATAATTTTAACATATCCATATATGGTAATAAAGCTAACGATTTTAAAACGAGGACTCGTATATGCATAGAAAAAAAATAGAATAAACATTAATATTTTATAATACCAAGATTCAAATGAATTAGTCATTTTTAAAACACGACTTATTAAGTCTCGTACATATCCATATATGGTAAAAACTGTGTGCTTTATATTTATTTTTTTTTCATTTAAGTATTCATTAATCATATAGTCCCCATAATTTATATTTGAAAAAAATAGACAAAATTAAGAACATTTAAATAGTTTATTTTAAGCTTACAATATTCATTTTGAATTTTTTTTAGAAAAAAAAAAGTTTTTTTGTTGTTGATAATTTATAAATAAAATTAAGTTAAAATGTGTGACGACGACGTTGCTGCTTTAGTTATTGATAATGGTTCTGGTATGTGTAAAGCTGGTTTCGCTGGTGATGACGCTCCAAGAGCTGTATTTCCATCGATCGTAGGTCGTCCAAGACATCAAGGTGTCATGGTCGGTATGGGACAAAAAGACTCGTATGTAGGTGATGAAGCTCAATCAAAAAGAGGTATATTGACTCTTAAATACCCTATTGAACACGGTATTGTTACAAACTGGGACGATATGGAAAAAATTTGGCATCACACTTTTTACAACGAATTGAGAGTTGCTCCAGAAGAACATCCAGTTTTGTTAACCGAAGCTCCATTAAATCCAAAAGCAAATAGAGAAAAAATGACCCAAATTATGTTCGAAACATTCAACACACCAGCCATGTATGTTGCCATTCAAGCTGTATTGTCATTGTACGCATCAGGTCGTACCACTGGTATTGTTTTAGATTCAGGTGATGGTGTATCACATACTGTACCAATTTATGAAGGCTATGCTTTACCACATGCCATTCTTCGTCTAGATTTAGCTGGTCGTGATCTAACTGATTATTTAATGAAAATATTAACTGAACGTGGTTACTCATTTGTCACCACAGCCGAAAGAGAAATCGTCAGAGACATTAAAGAAAAATTGTGCTATGTCGCTTTGGACTTTGAACAAGAAATGGCCACTGCTGCCTCAAGTTCATCACTAGAAAAATCCTATGAATTACCAGATGGTCAAGTAATCACAATTGGTAATGAAAGATTCCGTTGTCCAGAGGCTCTATTTCAACCATCGTTTTTGGGAATGGAAACAGCTGGCATTCACGAGACATGCTACAATTCAATCATGAAGTGCGACATTGATATCCGTAAAGACTTGTACGCAAACACAGTGTTATCTGGTGGTACTACCATGTATCCAGGTATTGCTGATCGTATGCAAAAAGAAATAACTGCTTTGGCACCAAGCACAATGAAAATTAAAATAATTGCTCCACCAGAGCGTAAATACTCTGTTTGGATTGGTGGTTCAATTTTAGCTTCTCTATCTACATTTCAATCTATGTGGATTTCAAAACAAGAGTATGACGAATCCGGTCCATCAATTGTACATCGTAAATGTTTTTAGACAAATTTATTTTTAAAAAAACAACAACAACAAACATTTATTTCTATCTTTCTCTCTCTCTCTCATTTTATTTGTCACAATCTTTCTTTAGGTAAAAATCAAATAAAAAAAACACAAAACAAAAGCGTCCTTTAGTTTATTAAAGGTTAAATATTTTATTATTATTTTTTTTTTTTTTGATTGTATTCGTCTCTTAGTCTTTTTTTTTGTTTATAAACTTCTATAAAAAATACAAATTATTAATTATTATTAAAATAAATTTAAATTTAAATTTAAAAAATAATCATTTTGTGTCTCTTTTTCTTCTTTTTAAATAAAAAAAAAATAAAATCAAATAATTTACTTTATTTTATAAAACTTCTTTTCTTTATTTAAAAAATAAAAATAATTAAAAAATTTAAATCTTTTTGGTGAGTTTGAAACTTCCAATAAGAGACTCCTGAGTCGAGGTAAAATTAATCAATATTTTTTGAGGCAATCTTATACAATTTCCCATATTTTGATAGACTTATCATAAGAGGAACTCAAAATTCCAAAATTAGGATCAAAGTCAATTGAATTTATTTGATCTGAATGAATTTTAAATTTGTTAACACACTTATCTGAGTTGACGTTCCAAATTTTTAAATCACCATTACGAGTTCCTGCAAAAATATAATTATTGAATACGTTCATACATGTTATATCTTCACTCTCATTATAAACCCTTAATATTTTTTCAGTCTCTAAATTGAAGAGACTTATGCTCGACTTATTCACCATAACAACTAATTCATCGTTAATCACTTTCATAAATTTGACGGGATCTTGAAAATCACTGTAAGTCTTTAAAGGAGAACCAGAGTTTTGATCCCATTTAATAACCGTTTTGTCATCTGATCCACTTAAAATATTTCCATTTGATAATTCCTCAATACACAAGACATGGTTTTTATGTCCATTTAATGTTTTTAAATGAACACATTCTTTATAATCCCATATTTTAATTGTTTTATCATATGATCCACTTATTAGACTCTTATTCTTACTCAACTTTAAGCAACTTACAATATTTTCATGCTTTCCAAGTACTTTTTTAGATTTACCTTGAAACCAAAGACGAATTGTTTTATCATTTGAACCACTAGCGAAATGTGAGTCCTCTAGAATGCAAATGCAATTTACACTTGCTTTATGGCCAACATAATCTGCATAACATGTAGCGACATTTTTATTCCACAATTTGATTTTTTTGTTAATTGAACAACTCAAAAAAGATCCATCCTTAATAAAAATTGAACATAAAACTGAACATTCATGTCCATTAAATGTTCTTATATGATTAAGGTTAATGATAAAATTTTCATGTGAACTTGAATGCTTATTATTATTATCGTTTGGGCTTTCATCGTCATCGAGTTTTCTTTTTCTTGTTTCAATTTTATTTAATTTACCAAATATTTCCTCGATATTAAGATTTCCAGTTTTAAATTCTAAATTTGTTTCTTTTGCTAAATGAAATATGGCGTCGTTGCTTTGAGCAATTTTTTTTTGAACATTTTTCATATTTTTTTCCAAAGTGTTTTCTTTAGCCAAAATATCAAAATCATCGGACATTTTTTCAAGCTGTGATTTTTCAATCAATTCGACTTTCTGATAAAATATATCACGAATTGAATTTTTTTCATTTTCAATTTTTTGTCTCAATTCAACAAAGTAATCAGCGATCATTTTTTTAATTATTTCTCGTTTTGATTCGACGTTTTCGATCAAATCAACAAAATGTTTGTTAATCACTTTGTTGGGATCTATATTTTTTGATTGGATGAATTCTTCGAGACCTTTGACTTTTTCATTCAAAAGTTCAACTTGTAATTCGGTTAGTTTTAAACGGTTACGTGGTATCATTTCACATTCTTGTAGCGTAAAATAATGATTTTTGCAAAATGTGCACAATATAGGTCCTGTTTTTTGACGCAAATCGTCGTATTTTACTTTAAAACCACATGTTGGCATAATAATCTCTAAACTATTCATTTTTAGTTATAATTTGAACATATTTTTACTATTCTTTTTTTCAATATAAAATACCTTGGAAACTAAAATAAAATTTTAAACAAATATAGAATCATGTATTCAAAAATTGTACTAAAATCTCTGCAAATTTGTGGGGTTTTAAAGAAAATAAATAAGGTAAGGTTCAGCAAGCCATAAACCCAAGTTGTCAAGGGAGTCAAAAAATTAAGAAAAAACATCATAACTATGTTTTTTAGGGCCAAAAAAACGAATTTTGATCAAAAAAATTTTGAAGATGGGGTATAATTTTTTGGTCAGACCCTCACTAATCTAAAGGCTTCTCACACTAGTTTAGATAAAATTAAAAGTCAGTTGATTTTTTTTTTAATTTTAACGCTTAAAACACATAAAATTATAATATTTAAAATATTTTTGGTCAAAAAAGTTTTATATATAGTGTTTGAAATATTAAACACAAGGAAAAATAGGCAAAAAAACGAAATTTCCACAAAAAACTTATCATCTCCCGTAAGAAAACTCAAAAAATCTCAAAAATGGTCTTAAATTGTTCCTCAAATTCTTCTCTATCGAACGTGGTAGGATCTTGATGATATTTTAAAATTAAGGTATCAGACCAATTTATTTCAAAGACATACTTCAAGAATAAATTAAAAAAAGCAAAAATTTTTCTAAACTTCTTTTAAATTTGTGTTAAATGTAGTGTTATTTTTTATGTGTTATGATTTGACAACTAGATTTTGTACCAAATAAAGCTTGTAACACTTCTTGGTATGTTGAATTATTTGCATACATTTCCAATGCCCGCCAAAATCGATTCCATAATTTTATGTTCAATTTTTTTGTTGTATATTGTTCAAAGCCTCGTAAAATTAATGCTCCTAATTTTTTAAAATCTTGATCATTGTTCTTTCGAACATAACATTTAACATCGCACCAAACTCCTTCAATCGGGTTCAATTCACAATGGAACTTAGGACAAAAGCTCGTTTAAACTTTAAAAGAATAAAAAGCCGTCTGAACTGTTTTAAAATTGACTCGTTATCAAAGTAGCAATCTTTTTTAGGCTCAATCCAATCATTAGCAGATCGCTCATCATAATTGATACCTTTGTCACCTTTATCTAATTCAGGAAAATTTTTTTTTGCCTTCTCAAACTCTTCTTTATCAAGCTCAAATAGATCACAAACATCACTTTGAACCATAAATAACGAAACCATAATACTTCTACCTTTTCCTTTATTATAAAAAGTCGACTTATCTGGAAAAAGCCATCGACGGGAAGGAATTTCACCCGATCTGAAAGTCGATTCATCGTGCGATATTAGAATCCGTCTATTTCTCATCGATCTTAACCACTCTAAAACGCTTGAGCCAGGAAAAATGAACGGAAGATAATAAAAATCTTTTGAATCGAGAAGATATTGAATATACTTTTTTCTATCTTCAATAACGTCCGAACGCTCATGTCCTTCAAAGTATGGACGGTTTTTATTCTTTTCATACTTGGCTCCCCATTTTAAAAGATCTGCTCTGTAACTCTCTATCGATCGGACATACTCATCATCTTCCAAATCATGATTGGGAAAAAGTTCTCTAAAACGTTTATCATAAACAGCTAGCTCTTGTACATTGAAGCTACACGTTTTTTTGCAGGTTTTTGATAAAGCAAACGATTTTCGGGTTTATGACTTGCTGAACCTTACAAGGTGTAGCGAAATTTGCTCCATCAATTGATTTAGTCTGCAAAAACTCTAGAAAATGAACTACGCATTTAAAATAACTACATGACATTGAAAATGATTTATAGCTTATTTAATTTATATAAAATGGCACAATAATTGATACACGCTCATATTGTTGTATCTGTGAATTACTCTATATTAGGTTACAACTTTTAGTTCTGTGTCATTTAGGCAGAGACTTGGTGATGTTTCTGAGTCTTTTCCAGACGAAAATACGATTTTACATTTGTTTGTGTTTAAGCCCATTTTGTTTTCAGCACACCATTTTTAACTCCATTGATAATTTCTTTTGGTATACATTACACAAATAAAAGTTCAAGGGTAAAAAGAGATTAGTAGTTGTTCACTTGTTTGATATATCAAGCATGCTTTTTACTGTCATTTTGGTGCGACGAATATTATTTAGGTCTGTCTTAGTAAGGCTAAGGTTTTCGATTATGTAATTGACTCACAAATGTCTTATAAAGGGGCCCTTTTAAGTACGGGTTTAGACGCCGTATGTCTTGAATGCTAAAGCAATAGCAAGCTTATTTTTTTTGTCGAAATTCGACTCGTGAACGTCAACTCCTAAATATTACATTTGGTCAACTTTTTGTATTACTACCCTATCGAGCATAACTTCCTCTAGCCAAACGTCTTCTATCTGACGTTTTTTTGCAAATAATGTCTTTGGTCATAACATTATCAGTTCCTAATGAATAACCCGGTGCAGATTGAGTAAATCTAATCTTGAAGAGTCTGCTGAAAGCTAATCCGATGCATTATCGACCATTTTAATCTATTTAAATTTCTAATTTTATGGGTCTTAAACGGGTATCGATCATTTTTTTCCGGTAAAGTAACACACTTATACATGTGTAAAATTAAATTCTGTATCAGAATTGATAATATAAACATATCATATTAGGTGATTTTTCATAGAAACTAATGATTTTCTAGAAGCATCTCTCTCAAGGGTCAGCATCCTCTAAGATATAAATTTGGCTTTGTCAGAGATGAAAATTAGAGATGGATTTTGGGGTTTTCATAGATGAAGAACACAAAAATATAGTCAGATTTTTGAAATTCTCATGACATCTTTAAGACGATATCATAAAAACCCCAAAGCATCAGTCCTAGACAAAAAACAAGTTGTTTTTCGGGTTTATTGACCCTGAAAACCCTTCATGTTTCCGACCTATTATACAATTGTTTTTACCAAAAAATCAAGGGTGTCTTGGTTAAACCCCCCTAAATCGTTTTTAGCTAGAATTTAGCCGCTGGGACTAGGGCAAGTCCAAAAAAACACATATATTAAATATGATAGATTTTAAAATTCTCTATCAGAATATAATAAAAAATCCCTTTTAAATTTATGTGTCCACAAGTTAGTGGGCTCATTTTGTAGCTCTTATCGAGTAGAATGAATTTAAAAAAAAAAACTTCAAAAAAATTCGAAATGTGGTCTCCACACCATGGTTTTGGTTTTATTTAAAGTAGGGGTGTTGCTTTCACAGAATACATTGAGGCTTTATTGAAAAAGAAAAACGGATTTTGAGTTTTTAAACTTCAATTTAAAATTTAATTAATTTGTTCCGAGTGTTGATTAAAATTTGTTTTCTCTTTATTCACAGGATTTTTCTTCTTTATCGTTTTTTCGGTGTTTTTTTCGATAAGATTGCCAAAAATATCGGCTGGTAGAAAGCCTCGATTGTCGACTTTTATTTCAAAAGTTTGACTATTCATTAATTGAGAGATAATTTCCTCACAAAGATTATTTTTTTGTTGTAATTTTTTTAAATTTCGATCTAAACATTGTTGTCTAGCAACTATATCACAATCCTCTGGAATTTGTTCAAGTATGAATGTTTCAATATTTCCAATTTTTTTATTAAATTCGTCCTGATTTAACTTTTCCTCATTTTCGATTATTATTTTCAATTGGTTTGAGTGATCGTCAACTTTTTTTTTCAAACTTTCTTCGTGTTTATTTAAATTATCGATTAATTTCTCAAAATTTTCGTTCATCGCTTTATTTGTATCTATTTTAATTCGTTCAATTATTTCATCCAATCTTTCAGATTTTTGAACCTCTAGTTCAAGTCTTGTTTCGTTCATAATAAAACGATTATATGGAATATTTAAACATTCTTGCAGCGTAAATTTGTGGTTTTTACAAAATGTACATAATATAGGATCGATTTTTTGACTCAATTTGTTGTATTTTTCCTCAAATCCGCATAATGGTAAGATTAGATTTAACTCATCCATTTCACAAATATATATTTGAATATAAAACTAAAACATAATTTAAATATTTTATTATTTGCGTTTATATAGTTTAAAATTACTTTGGTAACACATTCTAACATAATAATTTGAAAATTAATAAATTTTATCGACTTTCATCAAGTATGTGACACCTAGGACACGAGCTTTAAAAGCAGATGTGTCTGTGTATTGAAAATCAAGGGGGACAATTTAAAAATTTTTAATACTGAAAATTTAAATTGGTATACGTTTGTAAAAAAATTTTATTCAAAAAATTATTTTTTTTTAATTTGAACTCTTAACCCAAATAATCAATTAAAGACAATAATATATTTTATATAACGTCTCGTTACTCGTATATAAAGCCCTGCTTCTCTATCTTAACCCAGTTAAATTGAAATATCTGAAACATGCATAATTTTTTATGATTTATTCATGTGTCAACAGTCGTCCAATCAATAAAATTTAACTGGAACTCGATGTTAAATTTTTTTGAAAGTTCAACTCGATCTTAAAGGCATTGTGAAGTTTAGTACAAAAAAACAGAACAATTTTTAAAAATTGAAATAATTTTTATTCTGTTGGTCTTATGATGAATCTGCGCATGTAACAAAGTGTAACAAACTTTGTTACACCATTGAGCAACCTCTGCTAAATTTATGCAAAGTCTCTGCAAAATGCACACTAGTAAAAAGTATTATAACTAAATGCGCAATTTGACTGCAGAGTTTTTGCAGAGTTTGCTGAATGGTGTAACAAAGTTTGTTACACTTTGTTACATGCGCAGATTCATCATAAGGCCAACAGAATAAAAATTATTTCAATTTTTAAAAATTGTTCTGTTTTTTTGTACTAAACTTCACAATGCCGATCTTAAAAATATATCTAATTGCAGCCCCACTAATCGCTTATTTATCGAAACGTAAATGCGTGTTTTTATTTCATAGTTGGACTGAGAGTTCATTTAAAGACTTAAGGTTTCGGAAATGCAAAACATCCACACTAATTTTTAAATTGATTCTGACCTCAAAATCGTAATCTCCACATATGAACACCTAGGAAAGCCTATATTTTAGGGGGTGTCCAATATAATTTTTTAAGACTCCTCAAAAACCATACTTTACTTTTTAAACTCATTTTTTTTAACTTATCAAGCCTTTATTATTTATACATATTCTGAAAGGGTGTAAAATTTTGAGCAATAGACAATGAAATCAATATTTAGTAAAAGATTCTTTTCTGTATTTTGTTTATTTTGCTTACTAATCCACTGTCCTTTTCTACCTTTTGTGTCCTTTTCTTATAGAAGACTCTACTCTAAAACCTTACAGACCCCTTCCGAGTAATGGTTTTATCGTTTACCAAGTTGCCTTACCCTAACCTTATCCTTACCTGAACCCTACCTGGGGCTCCGCCCCAGACCCCTTCCGAAAAATGGTTTGATCTTTTATCAATGAGTCTGAATTTTCTATAAGAAAAGGACAGAAAAGGTAGAAAAGAATCGATCTTGCAAATATCTAGCATACAACAAAAGGACAGAAAAGGTTTAATCTAATTATTTTGACTTCATTGTCAATCCATGAAGATTTTCTACAAATTAAAAGTATTTACAATGATCCTTGAGTTATTTGATGGGTGCAAATTAAGGAAAAAAGGGCAAATTTCACAATTTTTTTACTTTTTTTGATATAACTTCTTCAGTGTTCATCTCATATCTATGATTAATACCAATTCGAAAATTAGACCTAAAATTCTAGCCCAATGGATGGCTTCGATTCCATAAAAAAAATGGGATCAATATTTAACATATCAATCAATAAGATTGCATAGTTAAAAATTTTAATTTTTTTTTAAATCGTGAATTAAAATTTAAAAAATGTTAAAATGTAAAATATTGATCCCATTTTTTTTACTGGAGTGAAGTTTCGAATTGAATTAAAAATTGAGTTGATTGAATAAAAAAATAACTCAATAAATTTTTTTCTTAATTCAATTTTAATTTAATTCAATAAAAAAAGCTTAATTGTTCATAACAAAGACTTTAATTGTTGAAAAAAACTTAATTGTTCATAACAAAGACTTAAATTGTTGAAAAAAATTTTTTTTACTAAACATCCCTCCTATAATATCTTTGATTTACAGTCAACTCTCTTTAATCCGTAACAGACGGGACCGAAAATAACCGTTACGGATTAAGTTTTACGGATTATCTTTAATCCGTAAAAGAACAAAAATCTTAAAATTTTCGGATTAAACGAATGAAAATTTTAGTACAAAATTTATTGATAACAATTTATAGAAATATAGTTTAATTAACATTCAATTTAAAAGAATACGGAATAATTTTTAATTTTTGAATTAATTTTTTATAAAAAAAAGAAGAAATAGATGTCTGGTTTAGACATGATAACCTCATATCAGACATCCGCTCTTTTATTTTACTCGTTAAAATCGTTAAAATCTTTAGAAATTTCAATAAAACTTGAACTTGATCTATTGCCTCCTTTGCTTGTTTATAACTTACAGATACAGGTTCTTGTTCGATAACCTCAACTTCATCATCACATTTTTCATTGTTTTTTTGAACAATTTCAATTATATCTTGATCTGTTAAGGCCTCACCCGTCGATTCATCAACATCAACGTCTATCAATTCATCAGTGGTCATTCTATAATTATAAAAGCCACTTTTGAGTTTTTTTAAAAGTTCATCTAGACTCTCGATGGCTTTTAAATGTTCATCTTGGATACTCGGAGTTTGTACGTTTGTTGGCATAATACTGCACCTCTTCCAACAGTTGTTGATAGTAGTTGAGGTTACGTTTTTCCTAGAATCTCTAATCATGTGCAAAGAATCTCTTAAATCTGGTAACTTTAGTTCGCCGTGAAATTCAATCGATTCAAGAAAAAATTCGACTAATTTTTTTCTATAATGAGCCTTTAACGAGCGGATAATACCAGCATCTAATTAAGTTGAAAAAATATAACGGATATACAAAACTTAAAAATATATGCAAAAAATAAACCGCTTTATTATCTCCTTTATCGCTCTATTCTTGAAAGCATACCGCAATTTACCTTAAAAATAAAATGAATATAAAACTATAAATTTGAAATTTGAATTGACATAATTGACTTTAATTGATTATACCTTTGCGAAAAAAAAAATTTACTCATCACCAAATTAAAATGACCGAATATATACTGCCTTTTTGAACGATGACATAAAAAAAATCATTGCTCACCTTATAGTCGATAAATCAAATAAAGATAAATACCACATTAGTGGAAAATTTATGCCGATCATCGAGACGTACGTAACAAAACATGAAAAAACGACCGTACAACTGAGAAAAACAAATGCGGTCGTCTATACAGCCTGTGATCGATCTAAAACTCCGTTTTTGCGTATCAATGCTAATTGTCCTTGAGTTATCAATGCTAGTTGTAAATACACAATCGTAATTCAAAATGATCCTTTCAAAGAAAAATGCAGTATCAAAGATTATACCGATACTGTAGTAAATATTTCAGACACCCATACACACTCCGATGCTGTACGACTTACAGGACATTTCCGGGACGAAGCCGCCCAAGAAATAAAACATAAATACAACGGATCCGCAAAAAAATACCAACTTGCTCAAATAGCGTAGGGGATAAACCCTCCAAGTGTACTTGCGTTGCGTAAATGTCACTCGGAGTATACTCAAAAACAGAGTGTTAAGGCTTCGACCGATTTGGTAATATCAAAAGACTCTAACATAACCGTAAGTGAACAAATATCGAACGAAACACAAGCGAACAAGTATTCATCGGATATCATTACCGTTTCAGAAACATACAGACGATGTATAATCGGGAGTAAAATCAACGGATACGTTCAAGATGTTACGACGTACCCTTCGTTAAAATTATCAATATTTACCGAAAAACAATTTGAATCGATAAACAAAACTCCTGTTGATTGCGAGGAACGAAGTGACGAAGCTAATAACCAGACGTGAGAAACTAAGACCGAGTGATTTTGAGCCTTTGTTCGACCACTTGATTTCTATTGGATTAAAAAGTACAGGAATCTTTTGACTCGCATTATCAAAAAAAGCTGATAAATTTAATTTTCGTATCATCGCTTTTTTCCACTTTTATTGTTCTCCAAAGTAAAATGTGTGAAAAGCGGTAAAGATAAAATAAAAAGTGGAAATAAACGACTAATTATAACTGACCAATTAAATTTATTTTATCTAAATTATCATAAAAAATATAATAAAAAAAATAATTAAAAGAAAACTAATGCAAATTATGTCTAAAAAAGTTAATTTTCGTAGCTTTTATGTTTTAAGGTGTTAAATAATTATAAATTCAGTGTGAAATAAATAAACTGTAATACTAATTAGTCGCTTTTTTACACAATTGCAATAATTGAAATTTTAAACGTTGAAGCTTAACGTTAAAGGTATAAACTTGAAATATCCTTTAATTAGAGTACTTTTTAATTGATTGTTTATTGTTTATTTTTATCAGTATCAATTTAAACAATAAAATCATTGTTTTCAAAAATTAATTATTTTTATTTACAACCAATTAAAAATAAACAGAACCGTTAAATTAACACAAGACTGATACAGTAGAAATTCGCTTATACATAATGAAAAAATTTTGAGATTTATGTTCGAGCGAATTTTATGTAAAATCGAATATGCATAATGAAATTTTTTTTGTCTTATTGAAAAAAAAATTTATATAAAAAAGTTAGTTTTTTGAAGACTTTCCACAATGGACTGTTTGGATTCTCTTCGCGGTGTTTTGGTGTTCAATGAGTTAGTAAGTGCTCTGACAATTTGATAAACAGCCGATACTCCGATGTTGTATTCATAGGCGATTTTATTTATAATTTCATCTTTAAAACTTAAAACTCAGCATAATTTTAAGTTTTCCATACCGACTTTTAATTAAAAAGATTGCCCAACGATTTTAGCGGCTTTTAAACTTCGATTTTCAAGATTGATGATTTTCTCTTTAGAAGACTATCTGACTCTTATCTTAAGATTTGCTTCATGAAAAGTCTAAGGTTTTCTTATTTCTAAAACTCAAATAAAATTTAAAAATCTAGCTTGGTCCCCTTTCATCAAGAAAAAAAATTTATGTGTTACGATAATTTTAGGTATTCACTTTTTTATGATTTTTTAATCGAGGTTCATAGAAAAACTTAAGACAATTATTTTGTCGTCATACTTTTTCAAGATTATGTTTAAACGAATTTATGTATAATCGAGCTCTGTATAATCGAATTTTTACTGTAAAATACACATTATTGTTGACTTTCTACACTTTTTTGAAAAACACACACAGAAAGAATAAAGCGAATTTTTTAATTTATTCACATCGAATTAAATCAGAATAAATAGATCCATTCAATTTACTTAAATTGAATGAAATTGAATGATTCAATTTACTGAAATTTTTATTGTTAGCCTTCCCTAGTGTTTGGGCCATGCCTTCCCTAGTGTTAGAGCCTTGTCTTCTATGCCCTAAGCGATTTTGTTTCTAATATCCAAATCCACTAAAACTGAAGCCTCCCCGAAGATATCAAAATAATAAAATTTAAACATTTTCTTAATTATTATTATTTATTATTGTTTAAGCCTCATAGGCAAAATTTAGTGTAAAGAAAGAGTCTAAAAAAGAATAATAAAATAAAAAATTAAAATGTACAAATTTAAGTTATTTGAAAGTCTAGTTTTAGCAACATTTTTAACAATGTATAAAAATAATAAGAAAATTCCGCATTTTGTGTGAATACTTGTTTTAATTGTTGAATTACATACTTGACTGAGTCCCCTATTTTTTTCTTGGAACAGGAATTCGATTACTGCTCTACTCTTTCAACCTTTAGAGCTTCGAACAGCGGCTTGAATCGAGTATAGTTATGTAAACCAAATACCCTTTTAAAGAGTAAATTTTGTCTTACCTCTAATTCATTAAGTTGTTTTTCACTTATAAAGACATTGTCCAAGTGGTATCTGAAGATCGATTGACAAAATTGTTTGTATAAAAAAGAAACTAGTTCAGGACACGAGCTTTTAGGTTTGCAGCCTAATCCATACAGTGAATAGAAGCTTCTCTCGACACATTTCCATTTGTCCTCAACATATTTATTCAAAGTATCTTTGTCACCAATTGGAAGACCAAGATATTCAAGACTACAAACGTTTGGTATTCGCACATCATTTAAACTAAATTCTACTTCAGGAATCGACTTACCTTTATAAGTTGTAAAGGCCACAGATTTGCTAGGGTTGAAATCCATTTTCCATTTTTCTGCATAATTAGCACACTTATCCAGGAGGATTGTACAGTGATAACTAGAAGGAGATAAAATGATGACATCGTCACAATATGCAATGATTGAGAGATTGAGTTCATTGATCTTTGCACCGATTCCCAGATCAACACATTCACTAATCATTTCATTAATGAAAAAGTTGAAAAGATACGGCGAAAGAATCCCACCTTGTTTAACACCCTCAGTGGTCTCAATCAGTATTGAGTTATTTTGTAAATTAGAGACTTCACTCCAGTATTTTTTTTAATTAAAAAAAGTAAAAAAAGGGTGAAATTTGCCCTTTTTTCTTTAATTTGCACCCATCAAATAACTCAAGGATCATTGTAAATACTTTTAATTTGTAGAAAATTTTACACCTTTTCAGAATATGTATAAATAATATAGGCGTGATGAGTAAAAAAAAAATTACAGGTAAAGTATGGTTTTTGAGGGGTCTGAAAAAGTTATTTTGGACACCCCCTAAAATATTGTCTTTCCTAGGTTTTCATATGTGGAGATTACGATTTTGAGGTCGAAAATCAATTTAAAAATTACTGTCGACATAAACACGACAAAATTCGTTTACACTTGCCAATTTAATTCGTGTCACACTCCTTACACTTTCACTTGTAAACTACAAGTTCTTCTTGATTTTTCTTTGAACTTTGGTGTTTGATAAGCGACGCTGAAGTCTACTTGTGGAAAATTGCTGCTGCTGCTGATTTTGAGTATTTTAGCAAAATTTTCGCATTTGTTATTTGCTGGCGATGTTCCTTTTATAATCTTATGGCCTCTATACGGTTAAGAAGACAATGGAAAAGACCTATTTTGTACTTCCTGGCTGTCAGGCTAGTCCAATTGAGGTAGACTCCTGTGAAAGTCTTTTTTGTGGTAGATGGTGGTTCCGTACTTATCGATGCTCCTCTTAACTCGGGTATCTATAATCAGTAGTGTTTCGTCCTCATGTTCGATTGTGAACCTGATATTTGAGTGCTGTTTATTCAGAAACTCGAGACATTAGTTTGCATTTCTTATGTTATTGAGAGTCACAAAAACATCATCTACGTAATTTTCCAAGGACCAATGTTCAACTCTTGAGGTTGGTTCATGTGTCTTTTTTCGAATTCCGACATGAAGATATTGTCAAGCTACCCCGTCGACTTAATATTCACCATCAAATTTAAAATGTGACTCTTGAGTACAAATAATAAGAAGGTTTTTAAGCTCATCTCTTTTCAATCCGTGGAAATTATTACGCCCGTCTTTATAAACATGATCAAGGATGATCTCAATCGTTCCTAAGGTATTATAATTGATTTTAGTGAACAATGACTCAACATTAAAGCTTAGCATATACGGGTGATCGTTAGGATTCAAACCTGATACTTAATCGAACATCTCTTTCAATATCGATTCATTACATGGTGTTAATTTTTTTAAAGAAACAATAAATACTATACTCCTTCTTGGTTAACAAAAAATTAGGGTTATTGTAAAATATCGAACGAGAAACGGTAACGATTAAATTAAAAAATTTGATTAATTTAAAATTTAAAAATTTATTAATATTCTTTAAAGTTTATAAACAAAAAAAAAGACTAAGAGACGAATACAATCAAAAAAAAAGAAATAATAATAAAATATTTAACCTTTAATAAACTAAAGGACGCTTTTGTTTTGTGTTTTTTTTTTATTTGATTTTTACCTAAAGAAAGATTTTGACAAGTAAAGTGAGAGAGAGAGAGAAAGATAGAAATAAATGTTTGTTGTTGTTGTTTTTTTAAAAATTAATTTGTCTAAAAACATTTACGATGTACAATTGATGGACCGGATTCGTCATACTCTTGTTTTGAAATCCACATAGATTGAAATGTAGATAGAGAAGCTAAAATTGAACCACCAATCCAAACAGAGTATTTACGCTCTGGTGGAGCAATTATTTTAATTTTCATTGTGCTTGGTGCCAAAGCAGTTATTTCTTTTTGCATACGATCAGCAATACCTGGATACATGGTAGTACCACCAGATAACACTGTGTTTGCGTACAAGTCTTTACGGATATCAATGTCGCACTTCATGATTGAATTGTAGCATGTCTCGTGAATGCCAGCTGTTTCCATTCCCAAAAACGATGGTTGAAATAGAGCCTCTGGACAACGGAATCTTTCATTACCAATTGTGATTACTTGACCATCTGGTAATTCATAGGATTTTTCTAGTGATGAACTTGAGGCAGCAGTGGCCATTTCTTGTTCAAAGTCCAAAGCGACATAGCACAATTTTTCTTTAATGTCTCTGACGATTTCTCTTTCGGCTGTGGTGACAAATGAGTAACCACGTTCAGTTAATATTTTCATTAAATAATCAGTTAGATCACGACCAGCTAAATCTAGACGAAGAATGGCATGTGGTAAAGCATAGCCTTCATAAATTGGTACAGTATGTGATACACCATCACCTGAATCTAAAACAATACCAGTGGTACGACCTGATGCGTACAATGACAATACAGCTTGAATGGCAACATACATGGCTGGTGTGTTGAATGTTTCGAACATAATTTGGGTCATTTTTTCCCTATTTGCTTTTGGATTTAATGGAGCTTCGGTTAACAAAACTGGATGTTCTTCTGGAGCAACTCTCAATTCGTTGTAAAAAGTGTGATGCCAAATTTTTTCCATATCGTCCCAGTTTGTAACAATACCGTGTTCAATAGGGTATTTAAGAGTCAATATACCTCTTTTTGATTGAGCTTCATCACCTACATACGAGTCTTTTTGTCCCATACCGACCATGACACCTTGATGTCTTGGACGACCTACGATCGATGGAAATACAGCTCTTGGAGCGTCATCACCAGCGAAACCAGCTTTACACATACCAGAACCATTATCAATAACTAAAGCAGCAACGTCGTCGTCACACATTTTAACTTAATTTTATTTATAAATTATCAACAACAAAAAAACTTTTTTTTTCTAAAAAAAATTCAAAATGAATATTGTAAGCTTAAAATAAACTATTTAAATGTTCTTAAGTTTGTCTATTTTTTTTCAAGCATAAATTATGGGGACTATATGATGATTAATGAATACTTTCTAATACTTAAAATGAAAAAAAAATAATAAACAAGCACACAGTTTTACCATATATGGATATGTACGAGACTTAATAAGTCGTGTTTTAAAAATGACTAATTCATTTGAATCATAGTATTATAAAAAATTAATGTTTTTTTGTATTTTTCCCTATGCATATACGAATTCTTTTCCTCTTCATACTTGTCCTTGATTTTAAAACTAATCGTACGTTTTATTACCATATATGGAATTATTGAAATAAAAAATAATTCAAGTTCATTTTAGTAAAAAATAAACAATTAAAACTGTTTTACAATGAAAAACACATAAATAATTTTAGTTACCCTCAATCACTATTTTTTGTCTTTTGTAAAATTTATATTAACAGTGTTCGCAAACATCCGATTCCGAAAATCTTCAATCCCTTAATTAGTCAAAGAATCAAGAAACCTTAAGCAAGTCAAATATGATCTAAATATGAGCATTTTTTGATTGATTTAAATCGATTGTTAATTAAGTTCAAACAGCATCAAGTTCATCTATTGATCTGAGAGGGGTTTGATTAAATTAAAATTTTAAAATAACATATAAATTGGAAGGGTCAATTTAAGGTCAAAATGATTTTAAAATTTTTTGATGTTTTTTGATCAAGTCTTTCACTTATTCAAAACTAAAATCGAAAACCGAAAAAAGCAAAATTTAGTTAAAAGCAATGCTTATAAAAACACATTTATGTTTTTTTTTATTTTAAAAAGTGTTTGTCAACTTGTGTTTGAATAATTGTGAACTGTAATATTTTAACATTAATCAAGCATAAATTAAATACTCTTTTTCAAATTGTTTAAACATGACATTTTTTATGTCAAGCCATATATGGGTAGACTTTATAAGAGTCCAATTAAAATGTGCATAATTGTACCTCTTTTTTATCCTAATTAATAAGCCTCTTTTTCAAATAATTTTGTGTTGTAAAATACCTCTTCCATAAATGGTAAAAAATTTTTGTCCTAATTTATTATTACCATATAAGGTAATTTTTAAAATATTTTGTATCATAATGATTAAGCGACTTTTTTTTAATAATTTTCTAGAAAATTTATTCACGTTTGTTGTCATGTTTTCAATGCATGACATGTCTCGATAATTGTCTGAAATTAAAAATTTTATATTCTTAAATAGGTTGATTGTTGCATAATTTAGAATAAAAAAAAAATTTTTTTTTAAAAATTAACAAAAAAAAATTACATGAAATGGTCAAAAATTAAGTCCAACTTTGCTTTAAAAGAATCTAAATTCTTAGCTTGAACAAAATCGTTTGGTGGCTTATTTCAAATATTTACGATTCTGTTTCTAAAGAAGTTTGCTCTTGTTGTAAAATTCTTGTTGAGATCTTTTTTCCGTTTGAGTAATTACTGATGCTGAATCTAACTTGTTCATAAACAGCTATTATCTTATAAAATTGAATCAGATCACCTATGCTTATTCTTACTTTGTTTTCAACATAGTTAACATGATTCCCCATTTCAGATCATTTGAAAACATAACACCCAAATCTTTCTCACCACAGCTCGTTAACAGCTTCTGTGCACTACCATCACAGCTTATAATTACGTAATTAGGCTTCTCGATACTGTTACCATATCGAAAAATTGAAATAAAAAATTTTTTATTTTAACTTTGATCAAATTTTGGATCCACCACCACTGATCTTAACTTTGAAGGATATAACGATGAAATTTTTTTTAATGGACCTTGTGTTAAAATTTTTTCTTCCTCATACCTCCTGCCTAACATACTTTCATTTAACTGATTTCTCTCTCTTATTTTAACATGATCCCTGATTACATTCTCCATCTTGCTTAACAAAAATTCCTTGATCGCACATCAACACCCATCTCGGCCAAAAAAAGCAAAACACTTTTAACTCCATAATTTTCAAAAAATGTGATACCATATTATCATGCTACGAATTGCATGTATTAAAACCAGAGTGTTCGTTTTGAAGCAAATTTTTTGATTTGCCCATCTTTTTAACCAACCAGGGAAGGCTTGGTCCTACCATACTCATTGGAATCATCATTTGCTGACATTTATTACCGCAAAAACTTGTTAGTTATCAAGTGTAATTTTAAATTTTTTGGATTAATGTCTATGGTACAACTTCATACCCATTTCAGGGAGGTAAATTGGACTTGTCTTATTTCGAATTTAGACCTAGTACATCACTTCTATCGGACTTTACGTGGACAACGAACCGGAGCGTATCCATAAAGGTTTCAAAGTTTCGGAAAATAAATTCGATAAGTTTTTTTCTCTATCAAAAGATATTCGAAGATGTTTTTTTATTCCGATATTTCGATAAATTATTTGATTCAGCATGTTTTTGTTGTAAATTTTTTGTTATGATGACTACTTTAAATTTTCATTTTTCAAACATTCTATTTCGGAAAGAAATCATGCAAAACTAATCGATTAACTGACTAATATTTGGCCTTTTTAGAACTAAATATGGTACCTGATCTTTCTCACAACAGAGTTAACCTTTAAAGAATAAAATTAAGCCAGGAAAAAGTTCTATGAATGATTTGTGTCATTATTTAGACTAAATAAAAATTTCTAATTCGAAAGTGGAATTAAATCGAAAAATAAAACTCGATTCCGAAACACTTTTTGCAAAAATATTCGATAATTGCTTATTCGAAGTGTAACCCTAGAAGCGAAGCACATGAAGGTAAAGCGTATCTCATCCGGAGCATACTGTACCATACTAAATATACGAAAGCGTACCGTGTTCAATCGATCGCTTCGCTTTGGTACATTTAGATATTTTAGGATCTTAAATTTTCAATTTAATAAATCTTAAAAATACTATCCCTTAATCCATCATCAAGATTTAACTAATGTTCAGGAATTGTAATTCAATTTTGGTCATTTTCAATGCAATGCTTAGCACTTACCGTATTTCCTAATACCCCCTTTTTACAGACCACTGGAGATCAGATCAATTCTAATCTTGTGATTTTGAAGTAGATCGGACTGAGTTGTATATAAAACGTCCCAAAAGAACCTCAAATTCAATTCGCGTTGCCATTATTTTATCCCTTAAAGATGCGATTTTTAGTCGCTTATAAGCAAGAAAATACGGTAACATAAACATTTTTCATTAAGTTACACAAAAGAAGGATCCTTGAAAAAACAACACCCCTCTTTTGATCCCGGGTGTCTATTTTGAAAGTTAACTAAAAAATAAATATGATAGGAAATTCAGCATCGGAACAATAAATACCCTTCGGAACCAATTAATTTACATGTCTCTAAATTTTACAAACAACTTTAAAATTTCCGGAAATAAACAACTTAAAATGCTGAATTTCCTAGCATACAGTGGTGCTATGATATTTGTATTTTACAAAATTTTATGTAAATTATTGTAAATTTACTGTTTTTTCCGTAAAATGAGGTAAATTTACGTAAATTGACTGAAGTAAAAAGTAGTAAATATACAGCCGTCTCGCGCTTATATCCCCTAATCGGTTCTCGACTAGTATGTGGATATTACGAAATTGGGATAAAATGAAATAAAAATCTTTAAAAATGATGAGCTGAAATTTGTCTTAAAAAATGATTACTTGAGAATTACATGAGCAGTATGGGTAAATAACCGATTATTTAATGTCACTGCTTCTTTTTAGATTAATATAGCGAATTGCATATAATCGAATTTCGACTGTAGATCGATCAACCCCAAACTCGAGACCAATTGTTTCATCTGAATAATTTGTAGATAATTTTCTATCAATAATCGCTTAATTCGTTATTTTTTGTCTTTTTTAGAGGTCTTGTTTGAGGTTAATTTCTCTTGATACAAATAAGGGCACGTCAAATGAAGAAAAAAAATGAAAAAAAATAATGGGTTATAATAGAGAGACTATTGTATGCTATAAGTGTTTATGTTCTAATATTTGTACGGGTTATAATTAAATTTTGGGGATAAAGATGGGATATAACAAAAAAAAACTTACATTATACAATATTTGGGAAAACCGTTCTGAAGTTTAATTGGGCTATAAACCCGAGGGGATTTAATGATAGTGGGATATAACGGCGATACGACTGTACTAATTTTGACGTTAAAAAAGATAAATTAACAATAATTTACGTAAATTGTTGTAAATATCAAAATGTCCAAAATAAATTCTCAAAAATTTATTATTTTCGATAAAAACTCAACATTTAAGCTTCTTGAAAAAAAACGGTATTTACTGATAAATCAACCTTTAAACTACCAAGTAAAAAAGTGAATCCAACTTCAAAGTTTTTTTTGTGATGTGTCTCACTAAAAGACCAAAAATGGGTCAGAATTTAATTTGGACATTTTGATATTTACAACAATTTACGTAAATTATTGTTAATTTATCTTTTTTAACGTCAAAATTAGTATATTTACTACTTTTTACTTCAGTCAATTTAAGTAAATTTACCTCATTTTACGTAAAAAGCAGTAAATTTGCAATAATTTACGTAAAATTTTGTAAAATACAAATATCATAGCACCACTGTATTTATTTAGTTAGAAATATTACACCCAGGTGTATGCATTAGGATCAAAAGGGGGGGGGGTGTTGTTTTGCAAGGATCCCAAAAGAAGAACTTCTAATTTTCTTAGATTTTTAATATATTGATCCTTTTCTCTTCTTTTTTAGTTCATATTTCTTGCACCGGTCTCATTTTAAAAGTATACTAGGTCTAAATCAGGGATGTGCATTAAGTACTTAAATCGTATTTTCAATACTTAAGTAAATTGGAAATATTTTTAAATAAATACTTAAACTTAAGTCCATTTTTCAGATTTTCTTAAGTAAATACTTAAGTAATGAACAGTATACTTAAGTATTACTTAATTCCTTATGCACATAATCGCGGCGTACTACGAAAACTCAAAGGCAGCAGTTTTTGTTGATAAACTGTCAAAAAAATTTAGTATCAGTAATTTAGTATTCCCTCCCTCTTCATAATTGTTACTGACTTTGTATTGTTAGAGGTTCAACACAAGCTCGGATTTAGATATAAAATAGGTACCAGTAGTAAGTACCCAGATAAGCTAATCAGTGATCCTGATTACGCCGAAGATATTGCCCTTTTCGAACCTAACCATGAACTAAACATCAACATCTTATTTTACGGGTGTGAATTATGAATAGTGTCTAAATAACTAGAAGGCGAAATCAACAGTTTTTCTCTGACATGCTATAGAATGTGGCTAAACATTAAACTGTACAATCGAGTGAGGCTCGAAGAAATCAGAATTTGAGTGTAATAGAAGTCATTTTAAAATTCATTTTAAAATTTAAAAAAAAATTTCTTCATTTTGATATTACGACCGGTTTGAAAATTGATGGATAGAAACGACGATTCGAAGAAAGAAGCCGCTTTTGTTTATTCGAACTCAGGATTGTTAATTGATCGTGTGAAAAAAAAATAATCAAAGAAAATTAAATTTTACAAACCAATTCTAGATTTTTTCAATTCTCATGAACTAATGATAGTTCATCAGTAAGTCAAAAATAATGTCTCAGTCAAGATGTAAATTAAATTTTAACGTTTTTTTTTGGTGAAAAACCTTAAGTAACCTTAAATACTTAAGTAAAATGACCAATATTTAAGTACTTAACAAAAAGAGAAAATTTTCAAATTTCTTACTTAAGTATTTACTTAAATTCAAAAAAATTTTAATTACTTAAGTATTTAATACTTAATGCACATCCCTGGTCTAAATACTATCTTGTAAAATCCTTTTAAACAATAATTTTTTCGAAAATTGTTTTTTTAGTACCTTCCTCTAAATTCATTTTTAAAATCTTTTAAGAAAATCCAAGAATCTCAAGAGAGTGTTTGACAAACAAAAAAAAAATAATTTCAAATTTTAATTTATTTATCTATTTAAAAAAAAAAGAAAATTTTTCAATGTACACATTAATCAATTCAAAAAAAAAGAAAAAGAAATTCGTCACATTCAGTTTAATTAAAAAAAATGAGCAAAATTTTTCACTGTTTAAAAATATTGGAAATTTATTTAAAAACGATTGGTTCAAATTCTAGGCAAATTGACGACACATTGTTTCATTGGATACTTGTTTTTTAAAATTGCTCTCGTTGTTGACGATAACTTGATACCTTAAAAAACCAAAAATTGAATTGTTTTCGACACTGTTAAAAATTTTAGAATTAAAAAAATCTACTTTTGTCAATATCTTTTAAATTTAACTTTTCAACAACAACAGTACAATTTTTAATCGCTGTTTTTTTTCTCACTAAATTTTGATTGTTGACCGTATCGTGTTTTAAAAAGCATTTAAACTTGAGCGCCAAATCTTTAAGTTGAAATTTTTTGGTTCGATTTTTAAATTTATCAATTTTAGAATTTAGTCTATCACTTTGTCTATTTGGTATTGTTTGGTCGGTTTTCTTAACAAAGCTACCAATGTTAATCTTTGTTACAAGTATTTTGCATTTTTGATTCAATTTAACATTTTCTGTAATTTTAATTTTCATTTTTTGTTTTTTTAATTTTTGTTTTGAACAACAAAAAAATAAAATTTGATTTTTTAATAATCAACTTTTAACAAGTCTTGGATACTTGTTAGAAATAAATTTTTTGAATTGAAAATAAAAAAAAAAGGATTAGATCAAGTTATCCTTTGTTTACGATTTAAAAATTGTCTTAAACATTTTTTTTATTTTAATGCATTTTCAAAATCAAAAAGTTGGGTTTTAACATTTAAATATTTCATAGGTGAGTAAAAAGGCTTCGTGGATATTTTTCGACAATCTCGGTCGAACCGTTAGTTCCTGAAATCGAAAAGATGGTTCAATTACCAATAGAATGGTATATGGATAAAAACTTTTCAGAGCCTTGAAATCTAAATTAAGTGTGGCCAAAAACTCTGCAAATAAATTGCGCAGTTATTTTTTGATATTACAGTCGTTATATCCGCTAATCGGCTATCAAACTGTTCCAAGAATTGAATATATTTTCCCATTAGCTTTCTAACTTCTTCAAGAGATATGTTTGCTAAAATTTTCATGACATAAATGGATTTAGTGAATCCTATGAAAGTGACAAAACTGAAGAAGAGATGGGGGAAGTGAATCTGATGTGAGGTCATTTGTATCTGATCATGAAGGAAAATATGAAGCCGAATGATTAAGTGACTAAGTATGATAAATTGAATGATATATTGAAAGGTTCTCAAACCAATATAAACATCTCCTTATGATTCTTAAGTTTTAATACCACTAAAGACTAAATGTGATATTTTTTGTTACACACTCTACTCGGGTTAAAACTGGTTCAGATTATTAAAAGTTGACCAGACACAAGATACGGTCTCGAAGAAATTAACAATTCATTATTTTCTATCAGCCAGATTTGATTCATTCAGCTGGTTATTTTGTCCAGCTACTGGGATTAAACTATATCTGGCTGGCAATTATACCTTTGAGACAATTTAACCCGTACCGTAAACACTCGATAGTTATCCTGGTACAATTTTAAATTGTTCGGATTTATGCTCATGGGACAATTTCATTTTTGTACCCATTTTAGGGGATAAATTGGACCGGTCTAATTCCGAATTTAGATCAGGTATACTTTAAAAATAAGACCGGTACAAAAAATAGGATTTTTTATGTTTGGAGGTAGGTCAAAATATGACACACTTTTTTACGCCGACGACATACTTATAATGAACCAGAGTAAATTAGGGCTCCAAAATCAATTAAAGATTGTAGAAGAGTACGGTATCGAATTCGACATAAAGTATAATCCAAACAAAACTTTCGTAATGGTATTCAATGAAGAAGTTAACAGGTGTCTGACGTCAAGAAAAAACGACATTTGACAATAGGATCTTGTGTTATGTGATACAGTTACTCAACAAGTCACAACGATGCGATATTTAGGGTTTGAACTCAGTTCAGACAACAAAGACGAACACCACTTACAAATACGTAAGCAAAAAGCCAACGCAGCACTTGCCAAACTCAATCTCTTAGAAATAAACACAGACCGTCTAAACCGACACATGAAAGGTCAATTATTTAAAGTTTTTATTAGGCCAGTACTATACTATGGATTAGAAAACGTCTTCGTCCAAAAAACGACCCTCAACCTAATTAAAAGAATCGATGGAAACCTATTAAAACGAATCTTTGGTCTATCAACAAGATGTCACTATACAGACTTACAAATTGCCCTGGGAATTAAACCCGTTTCGGAAGTCATAAAAAAATTGAAACTAGATTTCTACCTAAGATTGGTCGAAAATACGTACACTAAACACCTTTTAACAGAGACATCAGATGAATTTAGTCGCGATGACCTCTTGTCAGAAATAATAAATCATATCGATGAGATAGATGACCCAATTGTTGAATGTCAGACTACAACAACTGAAAAAATTAGAGCTATTAACTACGTCATGGACGTAGACTTTAAAATGAGGAAAATTGGAAATGAAAACGTTGACCAAATAAAAAATATTTTTGCAAACAAGAACAGATACAACATGGCAAGTGAACTGTTCAATGTCTTAAAATTTTAAGAATCCAAATACCGCAAATACATGATGTCACAGTCGTATGGTAAATTATTGCATGCAGACTAAAGTACCCTTTTATTATTTTTTTGAGTTTAACTGTGTGGTTTATTTATTTTTTTACTTTTTTTATTTTTTTTTCTACTGGACATTTAATTTTTATTTTTTAAAAAATGTTTTTGACAATTATCTCTTTTATTTTTTTAAAAAAATAACAATTTGTTTGCAAATAATACGCTCTTTTTATGGGTGTATTAAATTTGGTTTTGATCGCCAAGCAGTCTTTAAATAAATAAACTGCAGTTAGTTAATAAACTTCAGTTAGAATCAAAATTTTTGATTTTCAAATTTATACCGGGACATTTTCGAATTTAGACCGGCACAATTTTAGTTTAAAAAATGACCAGATAAACGAACTTTCCCCATGGTTCAAAAGCGAAATTTTCGTATTTGTATTGCTGCCTTTATTTTAGCCTAGTTTCCAATGTGAGATGACATTTAAAAAACAAAAAAAAATTATCTATCAATTTTAGAAACAGAATTAAAGTTTGATATAACTTTTCAATAAAGTAAATCAAAAATACATCTTATCAAACTAAGATAATAACTTAAAAAAAATCTAACCTCATTTATAACGGAAAAATGTAGACTTAGATATATTTTTTGTTAAAAAATATCTAAACCACTGAACAAAAACATCATGATAAACAAACTTATTCTTTTCAACTTGATGACCATTTTTATAAGTAATTTCTAATTTAAAAAATTTGTTTACTTCCATTTTGTTTGAGATCAAATATTTTTGTTTAGTTTTATGTTATGCCAGTCGACAGGAACTAGTATGGACTGACAACATAGCATATGCTTGTAACTTTACAACTAATCAAGATTTTAAAATAATCGAAAAAATCGATAAAGATAAATGTAAAACAACTTGTATTAAAACTTATGGGTGTTCTCATTTTGTTTGGAACACTAATCTTAATGGTACTTGCATTTTAAAAAAAAATGAAGTCAATACAAGTAGTGTTACTTATTCAAATGACCCTAACTCGATGTGTGGAATCGTCGAAGGTATTCAAAAAGTTTTTAAATTTTTTAAACTTAATCAACACATTTAACTTTAGGTAACCCATTGGTTACAGATGTTCAATCGTTGAAGCATACTTACATAAATGACGAAGGCGCATGTTTACTTCCAGCTGAAGATTATGCAATTGTTTATCCAATAGCTTTAGGAAATAGAGAAACATTGGACTATTTAAAATTTAGACCTCAACTTTGTGGTCATGTTTTAGAAATAGATTGTGGATTGGGAAAATTTGATGCAATTATAATGAATTCTAATTTTGGTGGTGGTTTAGATTTGTATGAATCGTTATGGGATGTAGCTGTTCCAAAACGTAATAAAAAGATGTCCGAAGCGAGATGTAATATAACATTATCAAAAAAAAATCCATTCAAAAGTTACGGTTATAAATGCTATCATGCATCCGATCAAACTGATAATCCATATTTTAGAAGTGTTGGTTTATTTAACACGAATGGAAAAGTAGTTGTTGGAGCTCAATTTAACGGATGGAATGGAACTGCATCTGAAAATGGTTATTTTACTTTTTTTAATTTTGGAACAGACGAAGATTTAGTTACGTTTTACTTTCAATTTGGTGGATCGTATTCGGTTTATATAAAAGATTGTCCTGGAAGCTTAAAAAAGCAGCAATGGACCTAATTTTTGTTTTTTTGTTCAATTTTTGTTTTATTTTAGAATAAAAAAATTTTAATTTAAAAGCTATTTATTTGTAAAAAATATTCTCCAACGTGTTTTAGAGCTGCCTGAGACGAGTTTTCACTAAAATCATCTTTAAATCCTCATGTTTTTTTAAATCGAAACAAAATCAAAAGTTCTGAGTTTAAATGCCTAGTTACAACCGCGAACTGGTAAATACAGTCACAAATATATCTTTGTGTTAATAAATTTGTAATTAAAAATTTGGTTATCTGGGCTCATTTGCTTGTAAAATTAAAATCAAATTTGTTAATATTATGTCCAAGGAGCTGACCAAAAAGTAAACTAGGTCGAACAAAACTAAGAACCAAATCTTGATGAGTTTCCATTCTATCAAGTATTTAAGGGTCTCAAATATTTTTAAAATAATAAATGTTATTCCTAAAGTTTTTAAAAGGCTATTAAAAAAATATTTTTAAAATTTTGGTTTGTTTGAAATTCAAAAGTATTTTGGCTTAAATTTTAATTAATTATAAGAACAGGTTTATGTTAAATGATTGTCAAAAAATCGGTCAAGCAAAGCAATACTAACTCACGGGTCTCGAACTAAAGTTGTTGTTTCATAATTTTTAAGTCCGTATTTTATTTACGTCACAAATTAAAGTCTATCACCTTTCATTATTGTTACGCCTAAAATTTTGTTTTAAAATTGTAAAACTTTCAATCAAATTTTTTTATTTTTTTATATTGTTTATAAAACGACCAAAAAGAAAACAATCAAGTATCACAAAAAAATAAACTATGTTTATAGAATTGAATTTAATCAAATTTTAGAACCCATCGAGTATATCATTTTATCATAAAATGTTCTTATACATACTCATATATAATTCTAAAGGTTCTTTTTTCCATTTAACAAAAATTTCAACAAAAAAATAGGTTGATTTTTTAGACTTTTAGGCGAAAAGACTTTATCTAAAAATAAAGTTTTCAAGACAAGAGCTTTTAAATTTTTTTGTTGGTACCGAAAATAAGATTCATTCTGCTATTCAAACTTGGGATAAGACACGTGTTGCCTCCATTGAAAACTTACCAGTTCTAGTAAGGAAAAAAATTGATTTTTAAAGTTGGAAAATATATTCGGACTTATTTTTAAAAATACTTGAACAATTTATGCTCCAAAACTTGTTCTAATTTTTTTGTTGTTGCACTCAGGTCCAAAATCTCAGGGTTAATGAGTATCATGATAAAAATTAAAATTTAATTATTTTCAACAAAAAAGAAACTCTTAAAATAAATTACCATTTTGTACTCTTAAAGGGGTTATTAATTACCCTATGCTAAACAAAATCTGATTTATTAGAAATAACAACTTAAATCTTAATAAATCGCAAAATAATTATATTTTCGACTAGTGTATTAATTACGCACTAGACATTGAGAAATTATTATCAAATATATTTATATATTAAAAATGGTTATTTTTAAGTCCATTTTGTTTTTTCTCGTAATAAATTTTTGATTTATATGGAATATCTTTTTAGGCTTAAGCTTTATCAATTTAAGACGACTCTCTCGAAAAACAAAAAAGGCTAATGAGTAAATATACTAAAAAAGTAGAGTAAGATGTGTAAACACATTTAATTGGTCATTAAAAGCTTAGTCTAAATCTAGAAAACATTTTTGGTCTATCTCTTTTAAGTTTTTAATTTTCGTGAGTTATAAAACTAAAACGTGATGTACCAAGTGAGTATATTCATCGTAAAAGTAGAATATATTGTTCATTTACCTGTATTTATGATGAGAGCACCCAAGGTGAAGAAAAATTCTTTTTTTTTTGTTTTTCATTCAATTTTTAAGCTAAAAAAAGTGAAACTAGCGGATTGTCTCAAAACTCATTCGTAAAATGTTCACCTCTTTGTAAAATAAGAATTAATTTATAAATATTTAAAACTTTAGCAAACTAAGTTAGGTCTAGTAAATCAGTCAAGTAATGAATCAATCTATCGATGTGTATGTTGTAACCTAAATTGCTTCATTTTATTTTCAACTAAATAATTAAATGTATACTTTAGAGTACGAATATTAAAATTAGTTTTTAGTTTTACACAAATATTTGACGATTTGTTGATTTGGACTTATTCAACATAAATAATAAATATTTTTTTCTAAATTAGGATTTATCAGGTACGTAAAAACTAGATGTAATTTTTGTTCCAGCAAAATATGTGAAATGACAAATGTAGCAATTAACTGCACCACGTTTTTCAGCGCGATTTTTTCTCAAAGAATAAGATAAAAAACTCATGACCATAAAATCAACCCTTAGGTCCGAAAATAGACATTTTTTTATGACTTTTTTTGTGATAAAGATGATTATTTTTCATTCTTAATAATGTTTGCCACACAAAAATACCTAGGAGAGCAAATTTTTAACCAAATCCATCATGAAATATCACAAAAAATAGTTTTTCTAAAAGGTGCTTGCAAACTCGGCTAATGATCTCCCACAAGACATATTTTCGGATATGAGATATGGGTATTAAAATGTAGGAAATTGAATTTAGAAACTTATTATCGAGGCACTTTTTTGAAAAAAAAACTTAATTTTTCTAAAACAATTCGAAAACAGAAAATTTCATTTTCCGGTCGTTGTAAATTGAATCCAAGACAATTTAGACTAATTTACCTATATTTTAATTTTGAATCTTTTTTTCTAGATAGTCGTGCTTGTTTAGCAAAAGTTTGTATAAAATATGTATTGAAGTAAGTAATGGAACTCAACTTATCAACTTCGGAGACTGTATTTATTTATTTATTTATTTATTATTTTATTTATTAATTACAAAATTCAACAGGCTAGTGCCCAAAATACTAATGAGATTAGTACTGAATTAGGAAAGAGTAATCGGTTAATAATAATATTTACATTTACAATAAGTTTTTGCATTAAATTTCGGAAAAGAGATTAAAAATTCGTTTAAAAAGTTTTTACAATTTTTATGAATAAAAGTTTTGATTGTTTTTAAATTAGGTACAAGACTAGGATCACATATTGAAAGCTTATTAAACAATTTACAAAAAAAGTACTTAAAAGTTTTTTCTCCGTGTTTGTTTGATGATTTTGGTAATGTAAATTGCTGTTCACGTCTTAGATTGTAGTTTTGATTTCTTTCTCTTCTTGAATCAATTAAAGAGCGTTTTAAGATTGACGGTGCATTAGATCTAAATAGAATTGAGTTTCCAAAAATCAAAAGCTTGTTCAATACTCTGTGATGGAAAGTGAAAATATTGTACAGCTGAAGAAATGAATTGAAATCATGTATGTTGTCATGGTTTGTTATTGAAAATTCGAAGAGCTTGAATAAACAAATGTAGTACATATTGGCCAGTTTTTGAATTACGGTTTTTGACATATAGATCGTTAGAGACAAGCAGTAGTCGAAGTAAGGGAGAAGGAACGTTTTGAAAAATTGAATTTTTACGGATGTAGCCAAGTAGAAAATGCGTTTAATTGAGTATAGCTTTCTGTTGACAAGTAAGCAGATGTTAGCAACATGTTGCTCAAAACTTAACTTCTCATCAATGATACAGCCTAGGAGTCTAAAAACATTCGTTCGTTGGATAATGATGTTATGGTCAACCAAACAAAGATTCTCAAGATCATTAACGTCTTGATTTGAAAAAACCATAAAATAAGTTTTTGACCAATTAACATCCATATGATTATATTCACACCATTCTAAAAGATTATTAATTTCCGATTCAATTAGCTTTTGACATTCAGGCAAGTTTTTACCAATGGTATATAGGGTTGTGTCGTCCGCGAATAGCTTAACGCTTCCTTTTTCGATAAACAGAGGAAGATAATGTATTGGTTTTTCCCCCCTTTCAATAATTTTCTATTCAATCAAATCCTTTAGGATCATAAATTTTACCTAAAAAAATAAAAAAGCTTGAAGAGATTTTCATAAAGTACTTGGAAATTTCATTGAATATTATATTTCTAAAATTTTTAATAATTTAACCAAAGACTTTAAATAAAATTTGCATAATATCTAGTTATCTAATTACAAAACTCTAAGGGTTGTACTTAAACTGTAAGTGTACTTTAGGTCGACTTTTTAGTTTATTGAAAAGTCTTATTTGTGACTTAAAACTTGTTCACTCTTTGAATGAAAATTAATAGAAAGCAGTTTGTGAGAATATCTCTCAGTAACAAGAATATTAGAGCTACAAAACTCGAATACACTGCATAGACATAGAGACATAATTATTCAACTCTTAAGACATTCTGATGAGTCAAACGTAAATTTGAGAAAATGTTAAATATTTTTTTTTGCATTTAAACAAAAAGAAAATCGGGATTAAAAATTTGCACAAATGCACACTACATAAATTATAAATTTCGTTCTTTTAATTTTTCTTTTTTTGTTTTATTTCACTTGAAACTTATTCGCATTTTTGTTGTTGTTGTTGTTCGATATAGAAAAAAAAACGATACGAAAATAAATTAAACTCACTCATAAAAAATTATAATATCCCCAAAAAAAATAGTTTAAGTTTTTTTTTAGCTTGCAAAAGAAAAAAAAAAGCAATAGATTTCATCTTGATTATGATTTTTTCTTAATTATCATTTAAAGCCATTTACAAAAGTCGTTTAACTTTTTTTTTTTTGTTGATTAAGTTCCTAGAAATGAAAAAAAATTAAATTTGAAAAAAAGGTAAACAAGAAAGCGAGTGTGTGTGAGAGAGATAGAAAGAGATTATAAAATGAATGCTGCCCTAGGTCTCATGAACCTACAGTTTTATCCTAATAATAAACCGGAGAATACAAATACAACAAATTATCAACATCAAAATTTTAATCAATATCAAGACATGTCACAAAAGACAGACACCGCTTTGAATCTAACTCGACAAAACACTGGACAAACTGTTTTGGACTCTAGGGTTCAATCAGGTCCAAATGCCACTTCGACTCCTAATCCAATACAACAACAACAATCAACTACCTTAAATCAGGATATTCTAACTAATCTTTTTTTTAAATTTGATCCGAATCTATTTCAAAAAAAGGATCAATTGAATTTAATTTTAAATAATACGAACGCTCAAGGCTCTCAAATATTAATCAATCAACAGCAACAGCAACCGCAGTTAAATCAACAACAACTACAACAACAGACTAAGATTATACTTAACCCGATTATAAGTCAAGATCCTAAAAAGACTCTTACATTTACCACTGTGCCTACAAATACACAACAACAACAACAACAATTTGTACAAATTAAAACTCCACAATTACAAGCACCACAAAATTTATATGTCATTCAACAACCTCAACCGCTGCAGCAACAACAACAACAACAACAGCAACAGCAACAGCAACAGCAACAACAACAAGTTTATACGACACAGAATGTACAACATCAAAAAGACATGCTAAACGAATCGACGAGTTCAGACGAGCAATCGGGCGAAAAACCTTATAAATGTTCACAATGTTTTAAATTATTTCGTAAAAAAGTACATTTAAATCAACATATTCGAATACATTCAGGAGAACGACCGTACGGTTGTGATTTTTGTGAGAAACGTTTCACACAATTATCACATCTATGGCAACATACTAGGCGACATACGGGCGAACGACCGTACAAATGTGACATAGGTACTTGTGATAAATCATTTACACAATTATCTAATTTACAATCTCATATACGAACACATGGTCAAGCAGCGGCATCTAGTTCATATAATAATCTAAATCTAGTTACTAATACGAATACAACGACGTCAACAGTGACGACGACGGCGGCGGCCGTAGCGATAAATAATTTAAATAACAACACATATACGTCTAATAACACCGGTGTACAAAAAATAAGTAAAAAATCACGTAATTCAAATAAAAAACATTATTGTGAATTTTGTCATAAACGTTTTGCAACCGAGGGTGTTATTAGACAACATCAATGTACAAGACAACCAAGTGCTTTACTAGAGCGTAATAGTGAAGGTGGTCTTATACTTAAATCAAAACATTAGAGTTAAACTCCTCTGTCTATTTGTATGTCTTTCTGCTTGTCCAAATTAACACAACCAACCATCCACCGACACCACAAATCCTTATACATATACACAGTATTATATTGTAATTTATTTGAAGAAAGAATAAACAAAAATAGAGAAATTTAATAAAAGGCTGATATAAAAAAATTTATTTGTTGAAACATAAAAAATTAAAGAATTGTACTTTTTTTCCCGTTCTTATTTTTTTTCTTCTTTGGTTAATGTTTTTTTTTTTGTTTTCTTTTTGTTTTGTATTCTTTTTTTTGCGATTAAACGAAATAATTTAAGAATTTTTAAAAAATTTAAAAAAAAAAGAGGATTTTTGTTGAGGTTATATTTTGTAAATAAAAAAAAAATTCAATAATTAGCAATAAAAACTTTTTTATTCTCATTATATTTTAAATGAATATTAAACGCTTCAATCTAAAATCAGCTCTCGATGTTCCGTTCTCCTTTCTTGCAACCCCATATAACACTAGTAAAGTCTATTATCGAATTTTTTGGAATTATAATTAATGAAAGTTTTACCTAAATTAATCACGTGATTTAATTATTACCAATGTTACACGTCATTAATTTTGCTCTAGACTTACTTTAAAAGTTTAAATTTTAAATATGAAATAAAATAGAGATTCTCATTAACAACAGCTTATTTACTTCAAAATATCTCAATCAACATCATCATTAAGATTACGATTTAAAATACTTTCAGAGCGAATTTCGAAGAATTTTAGTTAAGAAAGCAACTTGTATATTAATACATACCCGATACCGTTGATTTGCAACTTTGAGTATCATTCATTTTACTTAATTAAGAAGTTAAAAAAGAAGAAGTTTTTTAATGATAAATCAGTTTGTTGAGCAAGTGATCAAAAATCGGCTGATTTAATGTAAATAAATTTCTGTATTAAAGCATAATTACTTGAGCATTGTGAAGTTTCGTTCAAAAAGTTCAAAAAGATCAGAAAAAAAATAAAAAAGCTGAATAATTTTTGATAGGAAGTGATGATGGGTTTAAAAAATGTACCAAAAGGTGTAACAAAAATTGTTACATGACTAAGAATAAAGAAAAATCAAAAACAAAATTTTATCAATCGATTATTGATTTTTGAAAAAAAACGAGTGTTTTGTTAAGTTCATCATGAGATAAAAATTCAAGACTATCCCTTAATGATTTTTCAAGAAAATCGTAAAATATTCAACGCCGTAAGCGAGAGTTATTGCGATTTTATTGAAATAGTCCTAATTAATCATCTAATTATCACTTAATGTTTGTGGATAGGGTGTTGTACAAAACAAAATATAACTGTAATCTAAAGGTCTTGGGTTCGATCCCCGCTCAAACTTTAGAGGAGAGTGTTCAAACATTTTTTTGTTCCATTATTTCGGCTCTTAATAGGCAATTTTTTTATAGCTTAAGTATGAAATGGGTTTTGTTGGACACTGGATTCAATAATTCGAACATTTTTTTGCATATAATCGATTATTTAAAATTTTTATCTCATGATGACATAATAAACTTAACAAAACACTCGTTTTTTTTCAAAAATCAATAATCGATTGATAAAATTTTGTTTTTGATTTTTCTTTATTCTTAGTCATGTAACAATTTTTGTTACACCTTTTGGTACATTTTTTAAACCCATCATCACTTCCTATCAAAAATTATTCAGCTTTTTTATTTTTTTTCTGATCTTTTTGAACTTTTTGAACGAAACTTCACAATGCTATTACTTGGATATATCAAAGATTTATCCAAATTCGAATGAATCACTGGCGACTTGAAGTTGCAAATCAATTCATAAAAAATCAAAAAACTCAACTAAAATTTTAAAAGATTTAATAAAAGTAGGGCTAAGGTTTTACTTCTGCAGAGTTATTCCATTAAGGTAAACATTAAATGTAAATCCTTAGGTTATGTTCTGCAAACTTCTGCAAAATTATTGCGCATTTAAATCAAATCGATTAACACTGTCTGCATTCTGAACTCTGCAGGAATTATTTGCAGAACATACCCTAAGGTTTTACATTTAATGTTTACCTTGATGAAATAACTCTGCAGAAGTAAAACCGTATCCCTACTTTTATTAAATCTTTTAAAATTTTAGTTGAGTTTTTTGATTTTTTATGAATTGATTTGCAACTTCAAGTCGCCGAATCACTAAAAATTATTCAATGCATTCAAATATATCACTATTCGGTCATATCACTTTTTTTTTGCTGTAACGAAAGCGTTGATGTATCCAAGATTTTATTTTGGGTGAATTAGTAAAAAAATTTTAAGAGTTTTTTTCAAAACGATTTGTACTCTTTGTTTTACGGCAAGTTTTTTTCGGCAAGTTAAAATTTTTTGTCAATTTTCTTTTTCCAATTTTTTGAAGCCTAAGAATTAACATCTAAAGTTTTAATAGCTCTTTTTTCTAACAAATAAACCCTCGGACATTGTGCAGCAAATTTTGCTGCATCTGGCAAAATAAGAAATTTTACGAATAAAGCTCGTGAAAAGATGACCGCTTCCTATTGCGCAGTTAAAAAATGAACCATTTTAATCATATTTTAAAAAATTATAATGTACTGTGCAGCAAAATTTGCTGCATCTGGCAATATAGATATTACCCCAAAACGAAATCTATTAAAAATTTCGAAAAAGTGTGCAAAAATGCACAAATTTAATTGCGCAGTTAGATAAATTTTTCAATGTAATTTTTTTTTTTAAATGCGCAATTTAAATTCAGAAATATGCAGATATCCAAAAACCATTATTATTAGCATCTTTGAAATTAGTATTAGTTCTTTTTTATAAGAATAGAATGCAGCAAATTTTGCTGCATAATACCATTCAGTCTGGAATGAATTTTACATTTATTCAATTGTATACTTTAGTCAAAAAAAT
This sequence comes from Brachionus rubens, assembly GCA_022207745.1. Classification (NCBI taxonomy): domain Eukaryota; kingdom Metazoa; phylum Rotifera; class Eurotatoria; order Ploima; family Brachionidae; genus Brachionus; species Brachionus rubens. Next base: position 1,111,978 of record JAJVHD010000021.1, on the reverse strand, counting down.
TGAAAAAGAAAACTGATCAAAAATTTTAACTTGCCGTTTTTTCCAGATTTTCTTTTTCTCAATTTTAAAACCGGTAAAAAATCTGTGCAAAAGTGGGTTTTGACAATTGAGCATTTATATAAATACATTTTGACGAAATTGTAAAAATTTAAGATTCCATGTAAGCAACGTTTTTTAACGTTAAATAAATTTCATTAGAGGAAAATTATGATTTTTAATAACTTCCGTAACGTAATTTGGCGTTTTTTAACGTTAAGTTTGAATATTGAAATTTAACGTAAACTAAAAACGATTTTACGAGCAAAACTTCCTGTTTAAGAAACCAGTTGTTAAATAATTTGTCTTCTTTTTTTGATGCTTATAAAAATCACTGAATTTCTTAAATCATTTAATTAAAATCTACTTTGGATCTTATCTATTATTAGAGGTACTAAAGCTCGTTAACTCACATTAAGGAAACTAGTATTAAAATTTAATGTCATCAAACACGATCTCCAAGATGTTCAGAACCCTCATATACCCCCCATAGTTGTTGTATACACCCACCATTTTTTATATATCAATCGAAAGCTCTCATTGAGATCTACATAGATATTTAGTCCATTTGTATCTGGGATGCTCTTTTATAGAGATACAAATCGAAAAAGGAAAATGCCGTTTTTTAATGAAAAATTAAAATCGAAAAAGAAGTGGGAATTACCACTTGTTGATTTCAAATGGGATTGTTGTTTTAACATACATAAAAATCTTCTCAACATACATTGAAATCTTTTCAGCATACGTCGTTTTATTCTCAGCATACATTACCCTTTTAACATACAAATTTCTGAAAAACATACACAAGTCTGATAAACATACTTACCGTAAAACCTTGCAAACTACCCATGGGCTTCTCAATAAAAAATTGTGGGGTACTAAATTAACAAAAGTTTTTTACCACTGATTTTAAAAAATAAAAATGCTGATTAGCCACGTTACTGTAAAAGTTTGGTAAGTCGTCTATTTACAGCCTTTAACCCCGGGGTAGTTTGCAAGATTTTACGGTATGGCTAATGAACATACAAATTTAAGAGTACAGACTATCAAAATTTTATTAATAAATCGAGTAAAAATAGATTTAATCTAGTCTAAAGAGCTTTACTGCATTTGCACACAAAGTTTGCCCTAAAATATTTTAAAAAAGAAGGTAGAAAGATTTAAAAATATGATATAAGTAGCAAAAAGTCAAAAATGCAAGAGAAGCTCAAATTTCAGTTTTAAGCTTTCCCATAGGTGCAATTTTGCAAAAAAGTTTGGAGCTGCAGTACATGTAGCTCCAAACTTTTTTGTAGCTCCTAACATTTTTAAGACTAATTTAGACAAACTTTTGAAAGACTAAAACATTGCTTATGGTCTGGATAGAACCAGACTTAACGCGAGAGCGTAGCAATTATTTTTAGGGTTGGTCGACCGGTTTTTATCGTAAAACCGGTTAATCTAAATTTATGGTTTCATGGAACGGCCGAATTCTTATAAAAAACCCACAAGTTGTAGGAAATAAAATTTTCTAAATTTTGGTACCATCAAAGTTGAATTGTAAAATTATTGTCATTGATTACATAGCAATTTTTTCGTTAAAAAATTCGGTCAAAAAAACCGGTTCTAAAACCGGTCAAATTCAAATATAAGGCTCAATTAGACAAATGCATAACCTACAATACCAAAAGATAGAGAATTTAATTTCCTACAATCCAGTATGTGATTTATAAGGATTAGACCATCATATGAAACCATAAATTAAAACCGGTTTGATCCGGTTTTAGCGATATTAAGCAAAAAAATATTCTAATAGAAGCACTGGATACTGGAAGCTCCAGGAGAAATATTTCCAGTACGAGGAGCAGTTAAAAATTAACGTATGTTTGTAAGCATTTAGTATGTTATTCAGCAAATATGTATGTTAATCAAGTATGTATGCTGTGAAAAAATTTATGTATGGTAAAAAGATTTTAATGTATGTTAAGAAGATTTGCATGTATGTTAGGAATGTGGACCCATTTCAAATTCTGAATTCTCGTATAGAAAAATATGGTATAATTTTGTAGCCCTTCATTTACTCTACCTTATATGAAAATTGTACTTCGTGTAAAAGTTACACCTGGGTGTATGTTTTTCAGGGTCCATATTGATTGCAATTTCATTAATAATTGATTTGAATAATGTTTTCTTTTTTAAAAAATTCAACTGTTTATGAATTTTATGTATTTTTTGATTAAAAAAACGCACAAACCCACTAAAATCGATTGTTAAGATATGAGACTGGAACTTTAATTTTTCTCCTTAAAATTGAAGAATCTATTTTCGACAGTTCCAAATCATGAATTGACAATATTTATAAGTTAATCCCTCTAAAATAAACCACTTTTTAATGATTTTTTAAAAGTATTGATGATTAAGTATTGATAATTTATAAATATCAAAAAACTATATGATACCGGGTGGGTCTATTAATTAAATATGTATATTTAGCCATAATAAAATGGTGTTGTTTTTGTTGTAGATCTATTTGCGTTTAAAGTTTTAATTAAAACCCTCCTCAATAAAAAAAAATTGTCTTTTAAAATAAAGAACAAATGAAAAAGGAGTTCAAAAAAGATAAAAAGTTTTAAAAAAATTTTAGATTGAATCGACTAAATTTATTTACAATAATGATTAATGATTTTTTTTTTGAAAAAATATTTTAGCTAAACAAAAGGAAAACATAACCCGTAAACCATCTATCATTACTCGATTTACGTCATTATCAAACTTTTTTTTTTTTATAACTTGTAAAAAATAAAAATAATCCCAATATATAAAGATATATTTCAACTATATTTAGATTGCTTCGTTAAATAAATTATGTAATCAACAAAAAAAAGAAAATAAAAATTTTATTTTTTCATGTAATTTAATTCGTTACGTCTTGAACAAAAAATCCACGTTTTATTTTATTTTTTTTTGATTGTCTCATTTGATCACCTAGATCAAATTAAATTATGTAATTTAGTGTATTCGAAATGTCAACTTGTAAATCTAAGATTAAAGAATACAGGTCAATTTATACAATGCATTAAGCTTTGAAAAATAAGATTAGCTTTATGAAGGTTTTAATTCCTTTTCAATAAAATATACTAGTATATAATGATAGACTACCTAAACACTTTCATACATACATACAAAAGATTTTTTATACATCAGATGGTATATTGTGGATTGACTCATCGCAATTTGTTTTTCAAACCAAAAACAACATATTAGTAATAAAAAATTCAAATATCTACCAAGTCATCAAATAATATTTTTGCCTTTTTTGTACTTTTTAGAGATAAAATTTCAACTGGCTTAAAAAGTACGTCTTTTTCTTGAAACAACTTAGAAAAAAACATCTAGGAACGGATGTATTTTCATGATTGTTCACCCAGCACTGTACATCGACTAGAAAGTCAATCTTTGAAATTTTTTCCTCTTGAATAATGTTTTCAGATTTTTTAAAAACAAAGATTCATCAAGACGGAAAAAACCATCTATTGACAATGAAAAAAAAAACTTTTTAATGGTTTTCATATTTTTCAAAAAATAATTTTGAAAATTAAACAGTTTCAAAAAACGAATTTACATTTAAAATAGTACTTTTTGTACTTTTTAGAGATAAAATTTCAACTGGCTTAAAAAGTACGTTCTTTTTGTTCTATTTTGAGATTTTTGTTGACCTGGCTGGTAAAAAGAACGTACTTTTTCTTCTTTTAAGAGACTAACTTCTTTTACGAGTCATGAATCGGGTAACAAGATCAAGTCAACTCCCGAAAGGGTACAAAAAGTTTGTACTTATTTCAGGGGAAGAATATTTATTCTCTCATTTTGAAGACTTTCTTAAAAAATTTTGTAAATAATATAAAGTATATAGAGGACATGTCTTCATCGATTGTCAATAGCTCAGTTACTAGTGTTGAAATCACGTTAGTTTTTTCTTTTTGAATTTTTTAAATGACTTTTTACTAATAGTTAATATAATAATGATAATAAAGAAAAAGCTATTATGTGGGTAAACCACATACCGTATTCCCTCGTTCGATATTCGATTTATATTCAAGACTCGATTTTAAAGAAAAAAAAATCGAAAATATAAAAAATGAATTTTTTAATATTTTTTTTTTCTTAATCTTTGGTGCTGCACCAAATGCATAATTCAAAAAAATTATTTTTTATTTTTTTCTTTACAATCAAGTCTTGATGACGCATTAAACTAAGACTTTCAGTGTTTAATGCTGACCTAAACGCGTGATTACGCTATTAGAGCATGCGCTCCAAGTTAACAATGTTATAGCATGGGCGAGAAGTACTTTGGTGCATGGTCCAAAGGCGTGTCTTAACTTGTGGTGCAGCAATATCGAACGAGGGAATACGGTAAAATGAGGTTTTACCCTCACTGTTATAACTTGTTTAAATCTATTAAGTAAATTTTGTTTTTAAATTCAGTTGAGTTGACAATTTTCTTGGTCAATTTATTCCAAACGCTCGACACTCTATTTGTGTTGATCGCAATTTTTGACCAGTTGTCTCTGCATAAGGTATTCATGATATCTTCAAGTTTGCTAGTTAGTTAGCTTTTATGTTAAGATTTCATTCAACGATCAGTTCTCTCAAAATCATCAAGTTTTAACTTCGATCTTATGAAATTCATGCAAAACAAGACTGTTATTTAAAAAAAAATCCAGGATCGAATTTGTCTCGATTTTTAAATTCTGGGTCATTAAATTGTGGTTCTTTAATTCATAAATAAAATGATCAAGATTAAAAGAAAATTTGTAAAAGTACATCCCTATTCTCACATTTAATTCATTTAATTTCATTTATGTGCAGCGACCAAGCAATATCAAATTTAAAACAGTCGTAAGTCTGAATTCTACTCGAGTAAACAAATTCAATGAGTACAAGGATGCATATGATAGATCTTTAAATGTTCCCTTGATAGTTAAGCGATTTAAAAAAATGCCGTTTACCAGGATCCAAACTTAAATAAACTAATTATAATAGTAATAACAATACAAAAGCAAAAAATAAATCTTAAGGCGATTTATTTAGAAATTGTTTCACAAAAATTATTACGAGAAGGAAATTAAATTGAAATCAATTTGATATTTTTTTTTATTTTTTTGGTTTTCTAAGCGGGATAATATAAAACAAATCGTACCGGTAGTTGTTGTAATTGTTGTTGTTTTTTTTTAAATTTATTTAAAAAAAAATTTTTTGAAAGCTTTTCAAAATCATTTGCAAACAATACCATTACAACCAAGTTAAATGAATCAAAGCAGAAAAAAAAAAAATAAAGAGGATTTCAAATTCATTCAAATGTAAAATTTTGTCTACATTTTATTTCTAACAGAGTTCTTTAAAACTTAATCTTTTTTATCATACCATCTATGAAGCGTTATATACCATTGTATAATAGACATATAATTACTTACACTTATGTAAAAGCATATATTGTTTACTTAAAAAACTTGAAAGATTTAAAAAATTTTATTTTTTTTATTTAAAATTAAAAATAAAATTAAGGGGGGTTAAGATTTATAAACATGATATCCTGAAGTTGTTTAGTGCTTTTTTATTTGATTTTTAAAAAATTAATATAAATAATATACCTTGTTTACTTTCTATTGCATAACCTTTTTTTTTTACTATGATTTAGCTAATTCTTTGTTAAATTCATGAGTCAAATCAAAATTGTAAATTATTAGTAGTAGGAGTAGGATCATGAATCATGCGCATTGGTCAAGTTGAGATTGTCCTCATTTTTTAAGTAATGAGACTGAATTTTTTTCTCGTGTAAAAGAAATTTAAAGTTAGCGTTGAGATTTACGTTTTAGTATGGTCATCTTGGAAGAAGTATTTTGCACGGTTTTCTCAGAAAAAAGTTCAAAAACAATGACCATTACATTTTATTGGCCTTTTCCATGCAGTGGTGTTTTACAGTCATACGCATTAAATTAGACACTCTTAGAATCAACTCTACAAAATTCTGCAAAAAGATCTTTTTGGAATATTAATAAAGAGTGATACCATGGAATATTGTCTCGGACAATTTTTTCAGTCAATCATCAAATCATTTACAGTTATTTCCAAATTATTTGACGTCAAATATGTCCCCAAAATCTCTAAGAATCGATTTATCAGAATATATTATTGAAGGGAAAAGACTTTTAAGAGCCATGCCTCCCCAACTTTTTACAGTAATGCCGTCCTAGTGGCTCAATGACAAATCCAGAGATCATGGTTTATTTTCCAATGAAATAATAGCGCTATCGGTATTCTTTCTTGAAAATATTTCACCTTCTCCTAGTATGGTTCAGGTCATTTTTAAAGCCTAAACTATATATGATCAATACGGAATAAACAGACTAACGTTTCGTTACTCGCATATCAAAAGCTTTGCTTCGAGTATCTTAATACATTTTGTTTAAATATTCAGCATTTTTCCAATTTAAATGATTATCATTTACTCTTGTTTACTTATCAGTATGGCAGAGTCTAGTAAATACATATTCTCCAGTGATATGATATGATATTAATAAATGTTTTCATGAAGCGTAAATACTGACATATACATTAAAAATTTTATATTGGATTTGTATAAATTTAAGGATAAAGCAATTAGAATTATGTTTCGTTTAGCAGAGGTCTAATCAAATTATTAAATTTAATGCACATAAAAGTACATTAATAATGTTAATTTCAAAAACGATTAATTTTCAAAATTCATCAAAATGTTAAAAGTGCGAAAGAAGTTGAAGGAAACACCCATTTTCTTAATTCATTTTAAAAATTAAATCAAGACTTATAAGGAAGAGATATTCTCTAAAGATGTCTAAATTAGGTCAACTTGTTTTAAAAAAAAAGAGTGCATATTTAATAAGAATCAAGATCAAGGACCAAATAAGTTTGTTTTTTTTAATGGATAACTTTTGCATATTAAATTAATAAGTTTAATTTACAAACGTTCTCTCTCTCTATCAAGTTCCTTTTTAATTCCCCTGTTTTAGTTCTCACACAGACAACAACAACTATGATAAAACTTTAATTTATGATAACAAAATACAATTAGATAAAAAGAAAAAAAATCATGTGAATTTATTTAACTCAATTATATTTAGAAATTTATTTTGTTTTGTTCTTCATTAATTCAGCCTAACTCTCTCCTTCTCTCTTTCTCTCTTTGTCTAATTTATTTTATTTACATTTATTGATTTTTTGTTGTAAATCATCATTTTAATTTAATAATCATAATTTATTTCATTGCAGCCTCAACTTAGTGATCATTAATGATACATTCTAAATAAATTCTTATTTCATGGTTCTAGTGATTTTAGTTTCTGATTTTTCAGATAAAAAAAAGGGAGAGAGAGAATTATAAATTATTATAATGAATCCGAAATGAGGATTTCTTTGTAAAGATAGGCAATTTTTATTTTTTTCTTGTTATAGCTAATCTGTATTTTAATAATAATATTCATAATTCATAACAAAAAAAAAAAGAGAGAAGAGATTTTAACATTTAAATTTTTTATATTTTAGACTCTACATTTTTAACTGTTATATAAGACTAGAAAAATCTAGAAGAGTGAGTTCTGGTTAGTTATTTTGGAGATAACAAACAGATAGTTAAATAAATGGATAGCAGCACTTGGATCGATTTTTCTTCAATTTCGAAATAATTTATGTTTCAGTAATAATAAGAAGAAAATAAGGCTTAGACTATTTTTTTTTTTAATTTTTGCTTTATGAATCGAACAATTCGCTTGAGTGACCTGTCAATCAATATATCCTGGTTATTTGTTAAAAAAATTGATTTTTTCGTTACTATTCCCGGGATTTTTATCATCAGCTTATTTGCTCTTGTTGTTTTTTATTTATGTTTAAGAATTAGAATTTCAAATTTTTATTTGTGATTTAAAGCTCTAATCAATCAAAATATAACATTGTTCATTTGATTAGATGAGAGTTAATAAATGACCCTTGGTCTCTTTTAAAATTCCTACGCTTTTGACTCAATGGTCGTGTTAAAGCAGTAAATATTTAAAGGATACATTTTGTGTTTTTTTTTAAATAAAAATCATAAATATTTGATATGTCTCTGTTCTCTTTAAAATTGATTTTTTTGTTGTTGTCTTTGTATACGATAATTTTAATTTTTTTTAAATTTCAAAAATATTGATTTTTTTTTTAATTATTTTTCTCCTTTTTTTATTTTATTTTGATAAACATATCGATTTGGTATTTTCAATCAATAACTCGGCAAAGTACGCACATAAAGAAACAAGAGCAACAACAAAAAAACGGTTCTCTAAAATTTATTTGTAACTAAAATTGTCTTGTTAATAGAGTAACCGTTTTAACTCAAGTGTTATTTTAAAAATAAATTCACTACTATTTTCCGGATATCGTAGTTATGTAATTCTAGTTCGTCTCCTTTTTATTTTACACACAAAAATTAAAATTGTTGAAAATTTTTTTTTCCTTGATTTTTGTATTTTGAATCTACAAAACTCACCGTTGATAGTCTCGGATAAGAGGATTTTCGAAGCCTTTAAAAAAAGAAAAATTAATTTTACAAATTACAAAAGCTGATAATTTTTGATCGAAATTTAATTAAAATTTTACACTTTTTTAAATTTAAAAAAAAAAGTGATAGAAAATAAAAATTTGTTTTTTTGTCGCCCTATGACGTAAATGTTTAATCCAAAAAATGAATAAGGAATCTATATATGTGTGCTTGTGATAGAAATAGAGAGAGAGAGAAGGCTAGAATTCGTTTTTGTGTGAAATCTAATTTTGATAATTTACAAAAAAAATTTTTTTTTTCTCGATCATCAATATTTATTATTTGGTTTTTTTAGAATTTTATATAACAGAATAACAACCAACAAAAAAAAAAATAAAAATTAAATTTTCGATTACAAATCAAGCAATACGAGTTTCTTTGTCGATCGATCGATCGTTTTTTCGCCAATCAATCGAAAAGAGGTAATATAAATAAATATTTTTATAAAATGTCCTTTTTTAAAGAGAAAAAATTTAATTTCCTTTTTTTGTTTTTGTTCTTGTCCATAAATGAAACACAAATCGATCGATCTAACTCTAATTAGTTTTTATTTTTAAAAAGCCACTTTTAAATAAAAAAAAATAATTCTCAAACTCAAATTACAAATTAATAAAAATGTGAAAATGTTATTTTATTTTGTTTAACAGTATGTTTAGGTAGTCTAGACTTTTTATTCTTCTTTAAGGTAAACAAAGTTTTATCCTAATTTTAGTTAGTTCTTAAAAAAGGAGTATTCAAACTGATGAATGGCCGAAAATTTCAATTTTTGTGGCAAAATAAAATAGTCTGATTAAAAAGAGCAGTTATAAATGCTGATAGTTTTAAACCTTTACATTACTGCACAATTGTAGGTGTGTTATTTATCCGCAATATTTTCCTATGATTCACGAAACAAGTTCAAAACAATGTTTTTAAATGTTTAAGTAACTTTGAGTTTAGTCCTATACGAAGTATAACTAGTCCGACCTCGTAAACAGTCGCAAATTAACACAATTTCTACCTCGATTTTGTTGACAATATCGAGGTCGAAATGAAATGAAAATCTTCGATGCCTCGTAATATTAATAATAATAATTTATATTTAGATATCGTTTCGTTTAAAATAAAGTTTGTTTTTTTTTAATCAGTCGGTTAATTAAAATTTATAGAAATCAAGTGTTTTATAAAATTTAATGTTCATTATAGATTTATGAAACTTTTTTTTTACAGCTATTCAAATCGAACCTAAACAGATTCTTTGGATGGAGTTCTAGAAAAAAACGAAAATCAGCACCAAACCGATTTAATCAAGTATTATTGTACACCGTAAAAGTACAAGATATTTTATAGTTGCTTGAGTAAAATTTACGATTAAGATCCTTGTTCTAAAAAACATGGTCGTTTTTGATTCTTTTTTTAGATTGGAGCAAACATTCAAAGTTAAATATTTGATTAGCTTTAACAAAATTATTTTTACATGTTTTTTTTTATGAGAAGACCCTTATTGACTCGAGTATTTTAGTTAAAAATTAAACACCCAAAGTTTCTAGAAGAAAGATTATATAAGTGTAATCAACACACACTAAAACATGATAAAAATTAGAATAACAACTGTTTTTGTTGTTTTCTCTGATTCTTTTATTTCTACACTTAATATTAAGTTTAGACTAAGAACTGTCTCAATCATTTATTTTTTCATTAAAGTTAATTATATGTTAAAAGTATTTGTCGGCACTTATCAGTAACAAAGCGTTGGTCAAAGTTTTCAGTTCAAACAGCAAAAAAAAGAAAGAAAATATTTATTCAAGTGAATAGCTAAAGGGTCAAATTTAATTTAAGCAAATTTACTAATCAAAGAAAGGCAAGAAAATGAGGTAATGAAAAAAGAATGAATCATCATTCAGGGATACTCAGTATTAAAAGAGGGTTAAGTTTGATCAGTTAATATTAAAGATGACACCAAAAGTGTCTTGTTCAATCGAATTTGTTCCGATAATCGAATTATTTTTTTTAAATATTATTTACTAGTTTTAACAAGATTTCCTACAACAACTTTATAAACATAATAATTTTATTATAACGAAAAAAAAGAGAGAGAGAGAGAGAGAGAACGTAACGAAACTGGTTAGAAATAAAATAATAATAAATTATAGTTCATGTTTAACAATGTAAACTCAACGAAAATAAAAATAATCGAAACATAAAAGGAAGACTATAGATTATTTTTGTTAATTTATTATTCCAAATAATAACTAAAATAAATGATAAAAAAATTCCTCGGCGAACAAGAAACAAAAAAAAAAAAGAAAAAAATCAATTCTGTTATTCTTTTTGTTTTATTAACATAAAATTTAAAATTATAATTTAAATGAACTCCCGTGGCTGTCTTTATGCGTTTATGTTGATTTTTGTGCGATTTCAGTTTGCATCCGACACCCGAAATTTCAAAATAAATTATTATAAATTTACATTAAATTTTGAATTTATGTTTGTTTGTGTATTTCTCTCTCTCTCTCTCTCATTCTTCTTTTCTAGTTTGGTTCATTTTTATTATTATTACTAATAATAATAGAATTATAATTATCATGAAGAGCAGCAGTAGAAACTATAGAGAGCGAACGAGTGAGTGAGTGAGAGAGAGAGAGAGAGAGAAACTAAAACTAACTGAAACAAAAATCTTAGAAATTCACTGTTTGGCTAGAGAAAATAAAATAAAAATTTCATTTCTTATTCTTATTATTATTTTGTTGTTGTTGTTGTTTAGATAATTATTAATTATTGATAGCCAATATTATAAACGAATATACGATAATAATAACTAGGGTACGAACAAACTCGAACGTTTAAAATTTTAGACGAAAATTACGAAAACGACGACTAAGACGACGACGAAGACGAATTACGTTAACCCAAAACCCGAGACTGTGTCAGACCCATTTTTTTTTGTTATTTTTTTGTTTAATTTTTTTTAAAAATAATTTTTAGTCGTTTTTAATTGTAATAATAATTATAAAAATTAATTTTTTTTTCTATCATCATCATCATCATCATCATCAATAATAACAAAATAATAAAATAATTTTATATTTATTTAAATATAAATATATTTTTTTAAAAAAATGGCAACGGAAATCGAACAGTTGAGGCAAGAAGCCGAGGCTTTAAAAAATCAAATTAGGGACGCTCGTAAAGCGGCATGCGACACAACTTTAATACAAACAGCTCAAAGTTTGGAGCCAGTAGGACGAATTCAAATGAGAGCGAGACGCACATTGCGAGGTCACTTGGCAAAAATATACGCCATGCATTGGGGCTCTGAATCACGAAATCTCGTCTCAGCCTCACAAGATGGAAAATTAATCGTATGGGACTCGTATACAACAAACAAGGTACATGCCATTCCTCTTCGTTCAAGTTGGGTAATGACTTGTGCATACGCACCGTCGGGTAGTTTTGTAGCATGCGGTGGTCTCGATAACATATGTTCCATATATAGTTTAAAAACACGTGAAGGAAATGTTAGAGTGAGCCGTGAATTACCCGGACATACTGGGTATTTATCGTGTTGTCGTTTTATAGATGATAATCAAATAGTGACTAGTTCGGGCGATATGACATGTGCTTTGTGGGACATCGAGACCGGCCAACAGATAATCTCGTTTCAAGGCCACACTGGCGATGTCATGTCCTTGTCTTTATCGCCCGATTTTAAAACATTTGTATCAGGTGCATGCGATGCCTCCGCTAAATTATGGGACATACGCGAAGGTCTGTGTAAACAAACATTTCCGGGACACGAGTCGGATATTAATGCTGTCACTTTTTTCCCTAATGGTTACGTTTTTGCCACCGGATCCGACGACGCTACATGTCGATTATTTGACATTAGAGCCGATCAAGAAATTGGCATGTACTCGCACGATAACATCATATGTGGCATTACATCAGTCGCATTTTCTAAGAGTGGTCGTCTACTATTAGCCGGATACGACGATTTCAATTGCAACGTTTGGGACACTCTCAGACTCGAGCGTGCAGGTAAGTTACTACTTACAAAAACTCGTATACCTTCAAATTTTAAAAAAAAATTTCTCTCTCTTTTTTCTAGGCGTTTTGGCAGGTCACGATAATCGTGTTAGTTGTTTAGGTGTTACTGAAGATGGTATGGCTGTTGCAACTGGATCGTGGGACAGTTTCCTCAAGATATGGAACTAGTTACACCTTAAAAAAAAATATTAATAATAATAATAAATTTATAAACACACAATGGACTTTCTTTAAAATTAGATTAAACGACACAACAACACTTTAACAAAAAATACAATACACTGGAGAAAGACATTTAATAATTGCTATTTTTTTTCTCTTTTTTTTTTTTTAAATTTAATTAATTTTTTTTTTCATTGAATGTAAAAATTTTTAATCTCTCTCTCTCTATCTACAACAACTTGGTAAAATTAACTAAAAAAATATAACTTTTTTTTTCTCTATCTCTTCTTCTTCTTCTTTTTCGTGTTTGTTTGATTGTTTGTTTGTTTGGAGAACAAAATAAAATTTGGAATCAGTTTTTTTTCATTTTTTTGGACAAAAATTAGTAAATTTTTTTTTCAAAAACTCATCAAAATCAACTCAAAAACAACAAAAAAAAACACTTTTTTTTTCACGACAATTTATTTAATAAAAAAATTTTCAAATAATTCAAAAACGCTTTTTTAATTTTGAACTAATAATAATAACAAAGCAAATTAACAACAAATTAGGAGAATTTTACACGAAACAAAAACTTGTTTACATTTTTCGTCTCATCTCTTTTGTTCTTTCTCTTTTTGCAATTTTGTACTTTTTTTTTTCTCTTTATTTATGTTGTTTGGCAAATTTTTTTTGTAATTTTTTTTTTGTATTTTTTTTCGAATGGAAGAGAAACAAAACGTGCCTGTGCGTGTATGAGAAAATCGAAGAAGAACAGACTCGCTCTATCTTTCTCAATATCTCTCTTTTTTTTTTAAATTTTTAATTTTTTTTTTACAATCAAAACAAATTTTTTTCTAAGTCACTATCAAGTCAGTCATTCTGTCTAATTGTCTATCTTTTTTTTTTGTTCATTTTTAAAATAAAATTTCAATTTAATTTTTTGCTTTTTTTATTTTTTCTTTCGATTTTTGTTTTTCTAAAAAACTTGATTTCTTTTTTTTTTAAATTCAAAATTATATCAGTATGCTAGAAGAATAACCATCTACAAATGACACGCTACCAATCATGCATCGTTTTTTTTTTTAACTTTTTAATTCTTGAAATAAAAATTTTTGAAAATAAATTTTTTCTTTTTAATTTTTGTTCATCGTCGTATCTAGTCCTTCATATTTTTGCATTTATAGTTGACACACACTCATAGTGTTGTATCTGTGAATTACTTTATATTAGGTTACAACGGTTCAAATTTTAAAATTAAATAAAATTGAAAAAGTGTTAAAATAAAAAGATATTATTTTTTTTTGGCAATTGTTAGGATTATATTTTTGTTACATGGCATGATCTCATATGTGTTGTTATACCGATCTTTGCTTCAAAATATTTACCACAACTGGTGCACTCTGTTTTAGGTTTAATGGACTTTTTCAATGCATATGTTTCTTCGTTATTATCTTTCGTAGTTTTTGCAGAATTAAAAAAATTTTTGTTGCTTTGGTCATCTCTTAGGATTCGGATACTTTTTTGTACAATACTATCTTTGTATGTGTTCGTTTTAGTCGGTTTTGTTTTGAAGCAAAAATCAGAGTTAGATCTGTCGGTGTTTCGATATTTTATGGACACTTCGTTATTTGGGTTTGCGAGGAGCTTTGATACTTTGTTGATACCTATGATTCTCAGAATTCGCTTCAAATGGTTGAAATTTTTAAAAACTTTATGCAATTTTGAGAATAGTAAATTTAGCAAAATTGATTTCAATTTATTGAATTTATTGAACCGTAAAAGTAACGCGTACTTAATTAACAAGTGTCGCTAAATATTCATAGTTTACTCAAAAGACTCCTCTTTTATTTAATAATACCGGTATAATAATGACTAGGTTTTATTCCATTTTCAAACTTTTATATCTCGTGATGTTGTTTAGTAATCTTAAAGGGATCTGTCAGCTTTAATTAACTTGCAACATTTATTCGCTGGCATAATTTTTTATTCAATACTTTTATCAGTAGGAGTCTTTAAATCAAAATCAACAAAAAAATTAATTTACTTGGAACAAAAAATTGAGAGCTTTTTGAAGATCAAATTCAAGGTAAGTGAATATCAAATAAATGTGTAAAAATTTTATTAAATTCATGAATCGATGAGACTGAATTGTTTAAAATTCCACAGTCTTAAAAATAAATGAATAAAACGAAAAAATAAAAATGAAAATAGTTTAATCAGTAAAAAATACGACAAACAAAATAATGATTTGATTACCCTGGATATTTCGATTGATTAATTAATTAAACTAATTTTATTTGAATTTTATTAAATTCATTTATTTCAAGGTTTCTTTTTTTTATAAATTTAATTCAAAATAAAACTAAAAAGAGAAGATATACTAAATCTGATATTTATTTAAAAGGTATTTTTTTATTTAATCAAGGGATTTTGAGGTCTAGAGTTAAGTCGAGCCAATCAAACAACAAAACTAAACAAAATCCTATTTTATCAAATTGAATAAAACAGTTATGCTTAGATAATGCACAATGACTTTATTAGAAATTATTATAAGCAAACAAAATACTCATAAATTAAGATAATATTTTTTTCTAATTGATTACTAATAATAATAATGAGACTTTGTTTTACTCGTTTTTGATGACGCACAAACAAAAAATATCTAGGCATCGTTTAGTTGACTAAATTCGAACGAAATTATAATGACGCAATTCTAAGTATTCACCATTCAATCATTGCTGAAAGTTTTTCCGCAAAGAAATAATAAACTTAATTTGAGTTGAAATCTGATTGAAGCCATGTTATTTTAGACAAACAAATGTTCCTATTATTCGGCGAGTTCATGCAGTTGCAACAAACAAATCTAAAGAAACTTATCCGTAATAATTGTCTTGTTGGAATTTAAACCAATAAAATCCTTTACTTCCCATTAAAGAGTGCATAGCTAACATCTAGTTTTCGGAAAGTCTATTTTATTTATGATATGTCTTGATTGATTTCAAAAGAGGTGAACAATACAATCTAAAAAAATAACAGCCATCTACTTTATCAAAATCATTAAACAAAAATGGTGAAAAAACTTTAATAGTCTTGGATCCAACCTAAAAACAATCGAAACTTTTATTCATAAAATTTTTAAATAAATTTTAAGTTTATTTGATTAAATAAAATTCTTTTGCGCTCAATTTTTGATTCAATATCTCAACTGAATCAACTATAATCAACTATAAAAAAACAAATAAAATATTCTTTAGGAATGAAACAAAAGTTAAACATGACTTGGACGTTGAATAATAGGCAATTTGAAGTTGCTTATCAATTCAAAAAGATCAATTCGATCATTTCAAATTAAAACTTTAATATAAATTAAAGTTATATAGAAATGGCTTTGCAGAGATACATTTGATGATGTTACAAAGCATGTCACATTTAGAAAAAACTTGTGCAATTATCAAAATTTACACTGCAGATCACACATTAAAATGATATATTTTTAACTGCGCCATTTTTTGCAGAGACTTTTTGCAGAAGTTAAATTTAAATGTGACATGCTTTGTCACATCCAAAAATGAAAAGCCATTTTCTAATTTTATTGATAGGTTTCTCTGAATCGGGCTATTTGAAGTTGTGAATCAATTTAAAAAAATCAAAACTCAATTCAAATCCTAAAAATCCTAATTAAACTTTACAGAATTACTTTTTACTATTGCAGAGGTATTTCTTTAAAGTAAACGTTGAATGTAAAACGTAAGGTATAGTTCAGCAAACTTCTAAAACAAGTTACTCGCGATAATCCGTATACAAAAAGCCCTAGAAAATTGTTGTACGGATTAAAATCTACGGATAATCAAATACATGTAATAGCATCGGAAAGGGCTCCGAGCCCGGGTATTTCTGTTCGGATGTCAAATTATTCAGATTAAACTGTATACGGATTATCGCAAGTCGACTCTATTCTCTAAACTTTTATTAGAATTTTTAGGAATAGAATTGAGTTTTGATATTTTTAAATTGATTCACAACTTGCCTTGAATCGAGCTTTTTTTTCGAAAAGAATAATAAAAACTAAAAATTTTCAAGTCTGTATAACATATCCTCCTCTTAATCAACCCTGAACCGCTTTATGTGAAAGGGCGGCCATTGGTCAAAAAAAAGTCAAGTCGGTAATTCTTTACAAAATGATATGTCTAATCATATTGTTAATCCACGAATTTAACCAAGTTCAAGTTCAAGGTTAATCAACAGGCTAGTGCCCTTGCCTAATTAAAGACTGATTAACTCTCCATTTATTCAATAAAAATAAAATAAAATTAATGAATTGAATATAAAAATTTTGTTTTCAAAAATAAAAAAATTTAAAATTTAATCAAGTTAATCCATGAATTTAACTGCGCAATTAAATTTGCAGAATTGCAGAGTTTTGCCTAAGAGTGGCTTCTGAATAGATATTATTCAAAAAACATCTCTGTAAAGTTAATTCTATTGCTTTCACTTCAAATAATTTCATCCCGTTTGGCTTTATGGTAACCTTGACCAAATTAAGTATTATACTTAATTAAACTATTTTAGATTTTAAATATTTTATTTTTTATTTAAACTTTTTTTTTATGGAATAAAGCACAAAGCAAATATTAAACGTTAAGATTGTTGAGTGTTTAGTCATCAAGAATTTCCCTGTACACATAAATAAAAATACACAAATTAAAAAAGGCTTTAAAAATGTGTTTCTCGTGGGTAATACCTTCAAAATAGCAGAAAGACAAGTAGCAATGAAAAGGGTCTATTAATCATTTTAATTATACAAGTTACGAAAATAAGTTTCACGTTTCGATATTTTATTTTCATTTGGGCATTTTAAAGTTTAGAACAAAAACAGAACATTTTTTTAAAATCGAAAGGATTTTTTTATTTTTGTCTTATGATGGTTTTGCATATTTGTACACTTAATCAAAGTGTAACTGACTTTGTTAAAAATTGTGCAAGCTAATTATGCATTTAATATATAAAGGTTTTAATGACGTGCTTTTTGCAGACATTGCTCATTTGTGTAACAAACTTTATTACACTAAGTTACAGAACAATCATAAGACCAAAAGAAAAAAAATTAATTCGATTTTTAAAAATTCATTTGCCTTAGTTAGTCTAAATTCAAGTTGAGTTACCCTCTTTGTTTGTGAAATAAAATATTGAAACACTTTTAATGTATTTCTGATTCGAAATGGTGAAACTTCCTGGTTAACACTTTATAAAATCGAGATAACACTGTAATATACCTTGATCATTAAATTTTAATTTTCACATTATTTAAAATAACAACAGGATATTTTGAGTAGTTTTGCCAAAAATTTTGTTAAAAGATAAGTATTGTACCCGTACTAAGAAATCACAAATTCATTGCAAAATCATGCGTTTGAAATTTTGAGAATTTTTAGCACGGGTATGGTTCGGGTACGGCAAGCGATTAATTGGATGGAAGTGTAATTTAAAATTTAAAAAAAAATTAAAATTAGAGTAAAAAATCTTATTTCTTTTTAAGACTCGATGACATAATTCGTCAAAAAAAAATTTAAATTTAAAATATTGACAATTGGATTAAGATTTTGTTTCATCGACTCATTTCAAATTTCGATTTAAATAAAAGTTTAGATTTATTTTAATTAGAATACCGTAATCCCTCATATTTTTTACCATGGACAGAAAATTTTCAGCGTATTTGTTAAAAATGAAAACTTTGTTTTAATAAATTAAAAATGCGGAAAGTAAAAACATGGTGCAGTCGTGTATAGACTAAGAGAAAAAAATGATGATGCAGAAAGATGCAGAAAAGAATTTTTCCATGGTACAAAAAATGAGAGATTACGGTTTAATAAAGTATCCATATCATTATTGTGCAGGATTATTTGTTGTTGTTAAGTTGGCCTGATACATCTTGTCTTGCAGTTTATTTATAAAAAAAAGATCTCAAGAACTGAGTGAAGGGTTAATCAAAAGTTTTATTAAGATCCTAAACGAATGAATCAAACTTGATCAAATTATGATACTGTTCTTACTTACTAAGAATTTAAATGAGATTGTGTTCATGGATTAGATTCAATAAAAGGTGCATTCGTAGGATAACTTAGAACGTTATTCAATGTGTTTATTAAAAGAATAAATGAAAAAAAATATCTGAATAAATTTCCTGTTAAAACACATTTTCGGGCTATCTCCTAAAATAGATTTCAAACTTTTCAATTTAACACAATTTCCTATTAAAAAATTTATTATTGTTATTTAACGGGCACATCCGGGGAGCTCGTGACCTGTTCCCTATTCATAAGATTTCAAATTTAGACGATTCGATATGACACTTTAGGAAGATGTCTTATCGTATTCCTAGTGCAGCAAAACAGGCATGTCGTGTTTGACTGAACCCAGTGAAAATCCCAAGTTGATATTGTTAAGTTTATTACATAAAATGTCATACTACCATAATCAATCAATTTTAGCTAGATACAGCCCCGGAAATCAACTTGTCACATGATATCATATGATTTCAACTTATAAGAGCTGATAGTAGATGATACCATAATGGTCTTAAATTCTGATACTTACTGATATCAAATGATATACTGTGACAAGATTATTTCCAGGACTATAATCAATTAAAATAATTTGATTTATTCTTTCTTGTAGAGATCTCAGTCATCACGATCGCTGAGGAGATCTTGAATAAAAATTCTGAATTAAAGCGAACCAATTACTAACCTTTTATTTATTAAGGCTCAACCAAAAGTTCGCTTCAAAAACCTGCTATAGTTCTAACATTATCTAAAAATTTCTTTGGATTCCGTTCCAGATAACCTTTACATTCCAAATAGGGTTACTTGGAACGGCATTTTACTTAAAAATGAGAAATTTTCGCAAGAATTACAGTAAGATAAAAATATCCGAGCAAATATTATAAGGTGTAGCAAAAATTGTAAAATTGTAGCATTTTGTAGAATGAGTTTATCTCATCTAGAAAAAAGAATTTTAAAATTCATCTGAATTAAAATGAGCGAATTGAATGAAGCTGTTCCAATTGTAAACTAGTCTTAGATTGACATTGTTTGGCCTGCCGATTTGAAATCAAACTAATTATTTTATTTGTAAATTACCGTAATTTAATGTAAAGTTGTGCGCTTTGGTTATTCAAATTCAATGTTTGACTATGAAATTCAGACAGCGAGTTCGGATAGACAACATTTGAAAAGGATATCGCTGAGCTTGAAAAAGTACAGAGTAGAGCTACCAAGTTTGTTCGGGAGCTCAAACAATCCGCAACGACTTATGAGACTAGACCTTAGTGACCTGAAGACAAGAAAATTGTGAGATGATTTGATCAAAATGTCCAGATTTGTAAAGTAAAATGACTCAAGTTGCACTTGAAATAGAAAAGGTAAAAAATTGTCTTCGCAGATTTAAATTTTGTGTTAACAGGGTTGTGAATGATTGGAATAAATTGCCGGAAGAGGTAATTGAAGCAAAAAGTCTGAACAGTTTTAAGTCGAATCTTGTTGACTGACTGACGAGTGCTATAGTTCTATGAGCTCACTTGGACTGGTTTCAAGCTGCAGTTTACTTTTCTACTACTACTAATACTCCAGAAGGTACCCACTCTAGTAAATTATTATTATTATTATTATTATTATTACTTTATTTAAGCCTCATAGGCAGACATATAAAAAAGGATACAGAAAAAAAGAATAATAAAAAAAAAGCTTTTTACAAATTAAGTATAAAAATTTATCTTGAGTAGATCATTTACTAGTTCATAAAGGTAGAAATATTCTAAATTTGTATTCATCAAACTTTTAATTTGAATAAAAATATATTTAATTGAGTCGACCAAACCATCATTCTTGCATTTGAACAGGTCATCAATTAGAGCCAACGAGATGTTGCCACTGTATTCAACACAATCAATAAAAATCTTTTTTCCAACATAGTCCAGTTGTTTGCAAAATGTCGTATTTTGCCTATCAAACGTTTTGTAGTACCCTTTAAGATAAAGAAGAACGTCTTTACATACTTTGTCATTCATTAATTGTTTCAAAAAGAACATTTTGTGTTTCATGTACAACTGTTTGATACTATCAATCTTTATTGCTTTGTTTAGCGGACTGCTTCTTCGAAATTTCTTAATTCCGATAGCTTTTTTGATCAACAAGTTTTGTCTCACATCCAGTTCATCTAGCTTACTTTCGCCAATGTACAAATTATCGAGTGGGTATCGAAAGATCGATTGAGCGAATTGCTTAAATAAGAATCCAATCAAGTCGGGATTCATCAATTTAGGTTTACACCCTAAACCAATTAGTGAGTAGAAGCTTCTCTCAACTTTTTTCCATTTTTCTTCAATAAAATTATAAACAACCTCTCGATTACCTACCGGGAGACCAAGGTACATCAAATTTGAGACAATTGGGATCTAGTAAATGAATTTAAAACCTTCAGAATCAGTTCAAAATTTTATTTTATTTCTACATGACAGATCTTAAAAGGTTTTCTCACACCTTTTAAACAAAAATGAAGAAATACAGGGCATTTAAAGAATTTATATAACCCCTTTAACCAACCCGATAAATAAGGAATTCAATTTCGTCTTTCTAACATTAATATTGTTATCAGCAAATATCATTGATCTTTTTAGGGTTTCCTCTTAGCAACCTTTTTCTATTAACCATCTGCCAAGGCTTTCCATATTTTCATGATGTTGTATAGTTTTCAACAATTCAAAATTTTAATTTAACTATTAGTATTTTTAGTCTATATTTTCAGTAATATTGGTTAAATACTAAATATTTGAGCTGCTTTTTTTCTGGACTCAAGGATTCATTTTTATTTAAAAAGTTTATCGCTTTGCCTGTTGGCGATTGCTTATACTTTTATTGAAATCTCTAGATCAACTTTTTTAAATGACTTGGATATTTTTAAGCTCATCAAGTCAATCAAACCACTTTTTTAGGAACTAACCTGATCGTTCAAAAAATGTACGTTCATTTTCGCAACATGTAAACGCTCAAGTAAGTATTCGAAATAGAAATTAATTTAAGGAATTATAAAAACAACAACATAAATATAAAGCTTAAACAAAAAAAAATGAATAAATATTAATTTGAATGAATCACCATTTTAACTATTTCAATTGCCTGCCTTAATGCTCGAATAATAGAGAAAACAAGAATTTAAAAAAAATTACAAAATCTAGTTTTCTTTTCTTTTCAAAAATTAAAAAAAAATAATTTTTTTTTAATTTTGCGCTTGTTTAACACATCAAGGTTTAAGACCACACATTCCAAAATAAACTCTATTTTTTTTTACAAGAACAATATTTTTAAATATTAAGGTGCGATATTAATGTGGAAAATTGTGAACATATAAATTATAATTTCATTATTCGCCGGTTTTTTATGCTAGCATTTTTTTTTACACAAGTTCCATTTAAACACCATTAGAAAAAATTTTGAAATTTTAATTCCATTTTACCGTGTATCAAAATGCTCGTCCCCCTTTTTTTTTTTACAAAAATCAACATTGTTCCATTAAGATGCCACTTAGGCAGTTAATTGAGTACAGTCAGATAATTTTTAATTTAAAATGTCAAAATATTTGTTTTAAAATTCAACTTTAAATGAAAAAAAAACATGTTTTAATTTAAAATTTAGACTTTATTGCACGCTCATAAAGTAACTCATAGCAGTGTACCTAAACTATATAATCTAGTTTGAGAATTTATCAAATAATTATGAAGAGAGACATGAATTTTAATCAATTTTTTAATAAAAAGTATAGATAAGTGCTTCACACGATTTTTAAAGTTTGTATTGCGTAAATGAACCTGTCTATTGATCTAAATACCTATTAATTGACTTTTTGATCACGCAAATACTAATTAATTATCATGGTCCTGTTATAACATTAAAAACAACTAAAAAAATTTAATTCGTGATAGAATTATTATTTCTATTTTAGTCTTATTTAGAAATAATTATCAATGGAAAAGTTGAATCTATTGATTAATTAAGAAAAACAACTTGTTCTTATAAATAAATATTACATGGGAGTTGAACAAATTTAATTTAATCGTTGGTTATTTTTGTTGTTAATTGTTTTATTTTGTTTTACTAGTATTTTTTTTATTTTAAAATTTTATCAACAAATTTTTTCAAAGTTAAAAAATGAACGATAATTTAAAAAATAATAATAATAATAAAAGTAAGTTTGAATTGATAAAAATAAACGATACGGGGTTAGAGGCCAACAATAAAGATGTTGAGGATACGTTAATCGAAGACCAAGAACAATCAGATGAAATTGAAAATGAAAACGAACGCGATCAATGGAGCAATAAAATTGAGTATATGCTATCTGTAATAGGTTATGTTGTCGATTTAGGCAATTGTGTTCGATTTCCCTATGTAACTTATAAAAATGGTGGTGGAGCTTTTTTGATACCTTATTTTGTATTCTTAGTCCTAATAGGAATACCTATGATGCTTTTAGAAATGTCAGCTGGACAATACTTTCGTGTTGGAAACATAACTCTATGGGGTAAAATAAACGTTTTTATGAAAGGTATTGGTTATGCGTCGCTTTTAGTTGTTTCTTATATTACTTTGTATTATGCAACCATAATAGCTTATTCAGTTTATTATTTATTCGCTTCGTTACGATTTAAAATGCCGTGGTCAACATGTAACAATGAATGGAATAGTGAATTTTGTGTTGAAAGAATTAAGGAAAATAATTTAACAAATAAATCGTTTATCGAAAATCGGACATCTCCAGCCGAGGAGTATTATAAACGTCACATGTTAGGCATCCATAAATCAAATGGCATAGACGATTTGGGATCCTTAAAGTTGGATTTAGTATTGTGTTTAGCTCTAGTTTATTTTTTAATGTATATATGTATTTGCAAAGGTGTGAAAGGCACAGGAAAAGCTGTTTATGTAACAGCTACTCTGCCCTATATAATATTATTATTTTTGTTAGCTCATGGATTAACGTTGTCTGGATCGGCAAATGGGGTTTTTTATTTTCTAACACCATCGTTTTCAAAATTAACAAGTTTTGAATGTTGGAAAGATGCAGCCATACAAATTTTTTTTACCCTTGGACCTGGCATAAGTGTTCTTACCACGTATGCAAGCTATTCGAAAAAAAATAACAACTGTCAAATAGATGCTTTGAGTGCAAGTGTTGCAAATGTAATAGCAAGTTTTTTAGCAGGTAATTTATATTTAAATTTTTATTTTTTTTCTTCCAATTTCAAAACCCAACAAAAATTGCAGTCGCGAATAAATTCAAAGAAATCAAAACGCTAAAATTTTACAAAATAGACCGTTAAGTTTAGTAGTAGTCGTACTTTAATAGCTTAAAGTCTGGTTCTATCCAGGGCATAAGCAATGGTTTAGTCTTTCAAAATTTTGTCTAAATTAGCCTTAAAAACTGTTGATTTTGATTTAATGACTTCATTTGTCAGACCGTTCCAGTCATTCACTTAACGGTTTGTAAAAAAACTGAATCTTGGTGCAATTGAATCTTGTATACCCGATTGACTGTTACGTCGCTATCCACTCGTTTATACCAGATCACATTACATGATCTTGCTTTTTTAGGAGCCTCTTCTTCTTCTGGTTGTAAGGTTTGAAGGTTCGTTCTCCTTTGCATCCTCCCAAGTATGTCCATATCTTTGTTTAAGTAAGGATTCCATACTGACACCGTATACTCTAAATGGGGTCGA
Organism: Brachionus rubens; assembly: GCA_022207745.1. Taxonomy (NCBI): domain Eukaryota; kingdom Metazoa; phylum Rotifera; class Eurotatoria; order Ploima; family Brachionidae; genus Brachionus; species Brachionus rubens. The sequence continues at coordinate 1,087,418 of JAJVHD010000021.1, read as the reverse complement.
ACAACACTTGTATACATTTTAGTTGATGATCTCTGCATTGTGATTGCTTAAACCGTTCAAAATTCGACCAAGTATTATAATGCCGACATACTCACTTGTTTACTCCATTTCATGTCTCCAGTAAGAATTAAACCCAAGCTTCTTTTTTCTGTTTTTTAGAAAGTATGTGAAGTCGATCATTCTTGAACATAAAATATTCACTAACTGGGTTGATTCTACCGATATGGATAACCTCACACGTTGAGGTCCATTGACCAGTCATTGACACAATTGTGTAAGGCTATCTATGTCCGATTGAAGTTGCTCTTTATTTGAGTCCTCGTTTTCTTCATTAATTAGAAATACAATAAATCTTACAATCATCGGGCATAAAGTGAACACACGTTTTTGAATCTCTCGAGAGATCGTTGAAGGATTTACTTAAGTCCCAATTCTTAACGAAATATCGTAAAAAGTTTTCGATTTTCTATAAAAATAACTTATTTGTATTTGATTCCAGTTAACTCAGATCTAAACTCAAGTGTCCTTAATTTGCACCCTTCAAATAACTCAAGGATCCTTGAAAATAAATTTTTATAATAGGATATTATACGCTCTTTCAGAATATATATAGTTTATATGGGAATGATTGGTGAATACGAGAGTTATCTATTAAAAAGTAAAGTTTGGTTTTTGAGGGGTCTTGACACTTCGAACCCATAAGGTCTGAAAAAATTATTTTGGACACCCCCTAAAAAATTGGTTTTGCTATGTGTAGATTACGATTTTGAGGTCGAAAATCAATTTAAAAATTAGTGTGGACGTTGTGCATTTCCGGAACCTTACCCGTTGAAGGTGACCTTTGGTTTATGTAATCTATCTGATTTATACAATTTTGGATCCAAACTAGATTTTTTAAAATTTTTAATAAAGGTTCATTTTTATTTTAAAATTGTAATCATTATTTTGTTTTAAGGCATTGTTGTATTTGCTTCGTTGGGTCATTTGAGTTATGAAATTGGTAAACCAATACAAGAAGTAACAACATCTGACTTTGGATTATCATTCATAGCATATCCAGAGATATTAGCCACATTCGAATACTCATCATTTTTTTCAATAATTTTTTTTCTAATGATAATTAATTTGGGACTTGATAGTGGTTTTGGTGGTCTAGAAGCCATTTACACAGCCTTGGCTGACGAATTCAAATTAGTTAAACGATACCGAAAATCATTTATGGCTTTAATTCATATTGTTTTGTTTATAGGTTCATTACCAACAGTTACTTATGGTGGAATGTATTTAGTTACTTTTTTGGACACATTTTCAACTTCACCAGCCTTAATGGCCATTGTTTTCTTTGAAACCGTGTCCGTTTGTTGGATGTACGGCATAAGTAAATTTTCAGATAACATTTATAGTATGTTTAAAGTGCGACCTAATAAATATTGGTTATTTTGTTGGGCGTTTGCATCGCCGCTTATAATACTAGCCTTGTTTTTTGTAAGTATATTTATTTTCGAAGAGCCAACTGTTGACAACTACAACTATCCTAAATCATATATTTATTTTGGATGGCTATTAAATACTTCAATTATGGTACCAATACCTGTGTATGCACTTTATAAATTTGTTAAAATAAGAATCAAAAGGTCTTAGTTAAAATAACGTTTCCCGAATTTTTCAAACAAACAGTATCTTAAATTTAAAAACCTTTTTTTTTAGACTAGAATATTTTATTTTTTTGTTTGATGCATGTTTAACAATTTTTTTTAAAATTAAATCTTCCTTGTCAATTTTTTTTTTAAATAAATGAATCATGACTTTGTTTTTTCTCTTTAATTTATCGATAAGTTAAATACCTTGTCTATTGTTATTGGCCCTTTCACTATCCAGATCTCAGTTCCAAAACCGGAGTGATAAAATTAAACTATATCTGATCTGACCAAAATCGTTCAGGTAAAAAAATTCAGTAAATTTAAAATCGGGTTTAAACGTTAAAAAAATAGCATTTTTTCAGATAAACTGTATCTAGTCAAAGGAAACCCCCGATACCCGTATTTTTCTAAAATCTAGTATCAACAAGAGACGATTATACATAAATCTATGGGGCTAATTTTGCAATTTTTTTCCAATTATGGTGTACTAAGAGGCGCAAAAAGGCATATTTTTGAATTTTTTTACCGGAACGATTTTGGTCCTAGCATCAATGGTAGCTTTTTAGATATTCGTTTTGTACCTTCAGGGCAAGAATATCTTTTACCATTCATGAGATCTTGACCGTTTAAATATAGCACCTTTACACTTGGTACCAAAAAGCGGAGGGGCAGGGGTAAAATTCTTGTTTTTCACCCCATCAAAAAATTGATTTCTTGGGTTTTTTTGGGTGGTAGATTACAGCTATGATGTCGAAAATGACAAATTCAGATAGTGTTGAAGTTTTGCTCCGCGCGCACCTTTATTTTCTATTTAGTCATTTTGATTCGGAATAAAATCGTTATCTAAAGTATCGTCATCCTCGTCATTGGATGTCTCATCGTCTTTCCGAGTTGAGTTAGGGATGGTCGACCGGTTAAAAATTCTAACCGGTTAAACTTGACTGGTTAAAATCTTAACCCATTAATTTTAACCGGTTGGAATTTCAAACCGGTTAGGATTTTTAACTGGATAGGTTTAACTGGTTAATTAAAATTGACCGGTTAATTGATTTGAATTAAGGAACATATTTTTGAAAGATAGGCATACTTTTAGAGCTATAGAACCTCCGACTGAGAAAACTTTTTCTGATAGTACGCAACTCGGCAGTACTAGATTTTTTATTTATTTACCTGCAGAATAGAAACAATGTGCCTAAAAAGGTGCTAAAAATCAAAAACCTTAAAGATGAAGAAATTTGCATTTTCTGACCCAAAATTCGTGATTCTCGTATAGAATTACCATAGAAAACATATACAGTCGACTCGCGATAATCCGTATACAGTTTAATCCGAATAATTTGAGATCCGAACAGAAATACCCGGGCTCGGATCCCTTTCCGATACTATTACATGTATTTGATTATCCGTAGATTCTAATCCGTACAACAATTTTCTAGGGCTTTTTTGTATACGGATTATCGCGAGTCGACTGTATAAATATTCATATAAACGATCCTTCAATCTATCAAAAAAATGCCTAAATTAGCCTTGAAAAAACTCCCAAAACCGAATTCAGAAATAATATATTCTATAACAAAAAATAAATGTTTTCTATAGTAATTCTATACGAGAATCACAATTTTAGAATCCAATAGGTTAAAAAGTATATGTTTTGGGACTTTCCGCGGACTAGATTCCAAAAAACTAAAAAAAATTTACAATTTTTTTTCTTCAAAAACATTTTTAGCTTGTGTAAATTTTTTTTCTCTTTCAGAATCAGTATCGTTAACCATAAAATTGTGTATATTTCACATTGATACAAACGATATACTAAAGACAACTCACTCAAGAGTGGCTAAATTTAGGGATGGTCGACCGGTTAAAATTGAACCTTACAACATTTCATAAAATTTGTAGTTTTGCTATATTGTAAAATTTCATGAAAAAATTTTGATTTGTTATCCGACATGTACTTAATTCAAAATCGGTTTTCAAACTTGCACATGAAAACTTACCCTGATTATTTTCAGTCCTTTCAATTTCGAAGTTTTTTGTTTCAAAGAGTTTACTTATCCTTTTTTTATATCAGATTTTGTCTTAACCGCCTAAAACACTAAACCTATTTTAATATAATATTTTGAATTTGGGGAGGATAGCTCAATTGGTACCATCGTGGGCTTCCATGCAGTAGGTCGAATGTTAGGAGGTTAATTACTCGCAATGAATAAATTTTGAATTTAACCAGTTAAATTCGGTTAATCGGTTAATTTAGCCGGTTAAAATTCTTAACCAGTTAGGTTTAACCGGTTAAATTTTTAAGTTGAGTTACCATCCCTAAGTTGAGTTATTAAAGACAAGAAGTTAGTAATCATATGAACTTTGAGAAAGCCGGCTCATAATCACAAGAAGATGTCGGTAACTTAAGAACCTATTTTGCGTATTCAAACATTATTTGTAAGGCTATTTTTACTCTGCAACCACCATTGATCCAAGTCGAAATTTTCTGTATGTGTAATATTTGATTCTGAAATTATATTGATATAAATAGGCCGTTCATTAGAAATTGAATTGTAAATTTTAAACGGGTTTTTTAATTCGGAAAAATTAGAGTTACAAATATCGAACTTGGGACGGGTCAAATATTCGAGGGGCTCAGAAAATATCCATTCTAGGTTGAGGACCGTCAAAAAAATCAAAAATAATTTAGATAAAAATAATTGAATGTTTTTCTATTAGATTTTATCAAATTTTGAAAAGTTTCGGAAGTTGCTCGAGCAACTTTTGGTCGTCCCTGATTATAGGAATTTAAAGTTAATAGAGAATAGGCCCCATAAGTATTTAAAATTATTTCAACAAGTATTGATGGCGAGATAAAATAAAAGAAAACGTCTTTTTTTCTCTTAATAAATTGATTTAACCTTTTTTGTTTAGTACTCATTGAATTATTAATGCCTCAAAAAATGTTCTATTGAGATTTAGAAATTGATTGATCTTTTGAACAACAAGAAACACACAAAAAAAACAAAGACATTCTACCGATTATTATTATCTCTTGAAAAATACTCATCGTTTAATAAATGAGTGGACTCAGGGGCATGTAGAATTAAATCTACTTAATCATATTGTCATTTTAGAGAGCACTTACTTACTTTAAATCCCTAAACGCTTGTCGTCGAAAAAACAACAACAACAAAAAAACAAGAAAATATTCTTTGAAATTAAATTAAGTGGATCTAATCAAATTTAGCTAGTAGGCTTTTGTTAACTTATTCTTTTATTTTTTACAAACTACAAAAGATCAACTAAAGAGAAAGAGAGAGAGAGAGAATGGAGCATATGTCATTATCTTTGCTGATAATTGATTGAGGTAAGTTTGATCGTTGTTGCTTAAACTCATTAATCTTTCATAGAGACACAACAAAAAAGAATTCTTTAGTTTTTCGTTTAGATTCGCCGTTTTATAAAGTAAAATGCTTTTAACGCCTTAAAACTATCAAACTTAATTTCTTTCAATTCTTTCAATTTTAATTCAGTAAGTTATTCGATACTTTTTAGATTTTTGTTTAACACCACCACCACAATCTCTTCAAGATCATTTCGAACAACAAAAAAGTCAAAGATTTTTATCATTTTCGAATATTTTCGTTTAAGAGTAACAGTAACATTATGACTTTATAATATTTATTTAATCGATAGATTTTATTTATTCGTTCCAATAGAGTTTTATTTTTGGTTTTATCTTGATTTTTAATCATGGTCGAGTCTCTCACTGTGGACTTGATGTTTTTATTTTATGATCATCTTAAAAAAAAAATTTTAAATTTCGATTTTGCGTGATCGAATTAATCTATTTTTTTTAATAGGCGTTTCTTATATTACGTAAACTATGAGTTTAGTTGCGTTTTTTAGCTTGAGTCATTCATACAGACAAGATCTGATAAGTTTTTAATTACCTTCAAGTTACATAAGAAACATTTTTTTTCTAAACTTTACCATTAACTTATCTTTCTATTGATTTCTCTCTGCTTAAATTTATGACATTTTTTAATTTTATTCAATTCAAAAATAACCTCCTCTAAGGAGAAGTAAATATGAAACAAATCAAAATATGTCAAGTTACGAAATTGTGATCCTAGATAAACCAATCAAGAATTTATTCAGAAAGTACCGATTAGATTTCTAAGGTTTTTTTTTTTAAAGTGCATGGATTTTAGTTTATTAAGGCATAGTTTGATGGAGTTCGATAAGCCATTTTTGGAGTTACTGAAGTTGATACTAGTTATTTTTAATAAATTGTATTTCTTTACCAATTTAAGAAACTGCTTAAAAGACTTAATTCTTGAATTCTAGAGTTAATCTGATAGTTTTTACACATACACTCAAAAATATAAGAAGCGAGGATATTATACTTAAGATTGCTGATAAAAGAAAGTTTTGAAAAAAAGGTTAAATTGCTCAAATGTGAAAATTTTCAAGGCCTTAAGAATATTTGAGATGTGACAACTAAAGTTCAAACCTAGCATGGTCCTTTTTAAGGTTGTTTTGGGAGGTATTTAAGAATTTTAAAGCTTCTACTTTTAGAGTTGAGATACCTAGACCATAGGTAAATTTAGAAAGACAATATGTTTAAAATTAAAGATTTTAGATATTTCTGTTTCGCTCCATTCCAAGGTAGCAAATAGAGAAAAAAAATTTTGTACTTTTTTGAATTTTTCTGTAGCTGAAGCATCAAAGTTAAGATTAGAACAAATAATCATCATATATTCAAAACTTTATTCGATAAAATGGTTTCATTTTAATTGGGTTTAAGGGTATTAATTAGCAGTAAGGGACTTTCCTGTTGAGGCGAGACTCGAGAACGTCCAGTGTTATTTTTCGTCACCTCTTTTAAAACTTGGGTATCTTCTAATTTACCAAACAAAAATAACAAGTTTTGAAGATAAAGTATAATATGTCGGAAAATAATGCAAATGCCGATTTAAAAATGTCATTGATTGATTTTAATCAGCAACCAAAAAAAGTCTATTTCCGTAAAGAATTTATAATTTATATGTTTTAAAATCTACATGAGCTCTTGTCAAAAAAAAAGAGATAATTAAATAATAAAAATATTAATTAATTAGTTAATTTGTTTTTCTTTTTTTTTGTTATCAAAATAAAACCATCACGACGTAAGAGAAAAAGAGAGAGAAAGCTCAGAGCTCATTTACACAATTCGATACAAAAATAACAATTATCTATTTTATGTATCATTATGAGCTCACACTGAGTCAATAAGAGTACAAAAATTAAGAAGAATTTATTTTGTTTGACAATATCAGTACAACTAAATGATTAATTTACTTATTCAATCAGCAGGTAGTATTTTTTTTTTCTTATAAAGGTCTCTACATAAACAACAACCAACAGCATTAACAAAAAAAAAGATAATATTTAATCTTAGAGTTCGAAGGGAAAAAAAGTTACAACAATAACTAAAAAAACCCTCCAATAAGATTAATCATAAAGGCTTAACCAATCACTTTTATTCAAAAGACTTAAATTAAGTGTTAATTTAAAAACTTTAGAGAATTTCTTCAATCAAGTTGAATAAATTTTCAAGTATTCCAATGATTTTTTAATTGATTCGCAAATATTTATTAATTTAAGAATTTATTTGATTGGTTCCTTTTCTATTCTCTTTTGAGTATTTATAAATATTTGATCGCCGTCGTCGTTGATTGTGGACCATATTTTTACTTTAACAATTTCCTTTAGCTATTTTAATTTTTCTTTGTTTTGTTAACTAATTGAACATTATCGAAATAATTGCTCCAAGGCTTACACACACACACAAACAAATAACTCTTATCAAGTTAACTTTTTCTTTATGTCGATTGAAATTTTCGTTCTTTAGAGCATGTTCCCATAATACGATTGAGATTTAAAAGGTAAAAAATAGCCAACTAAAAAACTTTTTCGTAATAATTTTATTCTTTCACAAATTACGTAATCATAAATTTCTTATTCAAAAATCATGATTCTGTTATATTTGTGAAAGTGATATTTATGATAATGTAAAAATGATTTTTTTTTCGTTCTTCAAGTTTGACACATTTTGTATTGCATCAAAACTATTTCGTACTGATTTTGTTTAAAAATTCAATTTCACAGGCGTTACAAAAACGCTTTTAAAATTCCATAAAAATTACATAAATATCATTTTAAAATTGATTTAATTTAGATTTATTTTTTTTTATTTCAAAAAATAAAAATGAAAAAGACTTTGTTCAGTTTGAAACCAACAATGTACAACACAATTTTGAATCGAAAATTAAAGGATTCCGATTCACCTAAAATGACATGCCAAAAATTAACCATTTTTGGAAAACGATTGATCGGTCGTGCTTTGGAATTCGATTTCAATGACAAAAAAGTAATATCAAGCACCAAAATAGAGACTAAGATAGAGACTAAAACAAGTCAACTAACCAAAAAACAAACAAAAAAAGAGTGTTCGATTTCATTTTGTCCAGACTTTACATCAACACCAACTTACAAAATACCAAAAACATCCACTCCAGTGATGTCCAAAGAGATTGTTTCTAGAACGTGTGCGAGAAAAGTTTCAAAAAAAAATTCTGAATGCTCTTACAAATGTAAATGTTATTGCAATTCGACATTCAAAGAAGGCATTGACGTATCTTTGGTGTTCTTTGGCAATAAGTTAAACCGTTACACAAAGAAAAATGTTTCTCTACAAAATAATTTGTATCGAAAAGTCAAAACGATTAGGAAAACAACGTACTTTAGACAAGAAGTGTATAGTAAATCAAAGGTGCTAATCGAAAAGAAAAAAAATTTTATTATAAACGATGATTTTCTCAATAGTAAAAAAACAAAATTTAATTTTAATACTTATGATTTTTATTATACAGAGAAAAATTTTCAACAATTTAAATTGAAATTAATCAAAAAAAAACTTAAAAACAAAAAACTAAAACGTTTAGCACAAAACAATTCGACCGTTGTTGCAACATTTACCGACAAAATTTAAACAATAATATTATATAAATTAAGTTTATTAGATTTAGTAGTACTAGGAGTAGTAGTAGTGGTAATAAAAATTTAGTATTTAGGATGTTTAGTATAGACTTTTTTTTGCTGTTCTAGTAAATCTATTGATTAGTCAATTCAATTGATTTGTTGGATATTTATAAATATTAAATACCCGTGATAAATACTTAACTTTTTTACATAAATTTTTTTTTCTCTTTTTTTTCTATTCGGATTTTTTAAAATATTTGGAATCAATAAACTATTTAAAATGCATGTTAAATTTTTTTTCATTTCAGCTGTGAATCCTTTTTATTCCTAAACCGTCACTCAAAGCAATATTTCTATAAGATGCCTCAAATCATAAATGTTAATAGCTTTAATAAAACTGATATTTCAGACTTATTGTAGTATAAAAAGTTACTAATCGTTTGAAAAACCCTAATCTATTTTTGAAGAGAAGGACTTAATCTACGCATACATAGACAATCTTTTTAAAATTCCATTCATATTAAAATTTTTAGACCCTTGAATAAACGACATTGTCGGATAAGCGATTATCTTTTTTTTTAATTAATTGGCCTGCCGGATATTCGGATATACAAAAAAGGCTTTTTGAAAGGGGTCCTGTGACCATCGGGGCTATTGAGATTAGAGGGGGAGACTGTGACAAGCTTATAAAAAAAGCAACTTAGATCTGATTTATCAGGGTAGTTAGAACCGGGGTCGACGGCCAATCCCAATAACGGCCGTCGACGTCGATTCAAATACCCAAAGCTACTGAGACCACCGGTAACAAATCATTTTAAGCCGATCCTGAGTCAAGATGAATCAATGATTAATGCAATCGGTTAGATAAATGTTCTTTTTATGTATTTATAGTTCATAGAAAAAAAATGAAAAGAGAGAAGCTGAATCATAACTCTAGTTAACTGTCGATTCGAAAATCAAGTCCGAAATTTTTAGTTAAATTTTAAATATACGAATATCCGTTTATCCGGCAAGGCATTTTCATTAGAAAGTTGAATAATCGAATATCTGAAATTTGAATTATCGGATATCCGTATATCCGTCTGAAATTAAATATAAAGTCTTTGTTGATCCTGATTTTTTGAATAATTGGCAAAGAAAATGAATGATTTATAAAAAAAAATTGCCCATATCTGACTTGTCTGACTCTTCGCCGCAAATGAACAAATTTTAAAATTATTCTAACGCGTTTACAATAGATTATACAAAATTTTGATCTAAGAAAATTTTTTGACATGAAAAAGTTTAATTCATGTCTCATGATACCTGTGATCTGAAGGTTTTCGAGCTAAAGGGGGAAAAACTGTGTCAAGCTTAGAAAAAAAGTTTGTTACACTTTAATCTATCAGGGTAGTTAGCAAATTTTTGTCTCAGCGATGTTTTGATCGTTATTTACATTGAATATCATGCATTCAAGATTCAAAGAAAATATTAAACACAGACATAAAAACATTTTAAGTTCTTTTATTATGTCCTTTTAGATAACTCAGATTGGATTCGTTAAAAAATTTATAATGTAAAATAAATTTAAATTAAATTAATTTATTTAACAATAAAAACTTTTAAAAATTTTGTTGCTATTGTTTTATAATCTTTCTTGAGAAAATGATTGATTATTAGCGCTAGATGATTTAGACGTAAGTAAAAAATCGAATAATTGAATATTTGAATAATCGAATAATTCCTAGACCAAAAGAAGATCTGAATTTTTGAATAATTTTGAATAATTCTTAAAAAGAAAAAATTGTCCATGTCTCAATCTACAAGGCTGATGGGTTTATGTCCTATATAGATACAAAATTGGAGAGAAATTGGCTCTCAAGATCCACGAAAAACTAACTACCCTTTATGATTTGGGGCATCTATTATACTGTAGATTTTTGGACCCCTGAAAAACATACACTCAGGTGTAACTTATAACCGAAATGAGATGTGCAAAAAATTATTTTCATACTAGGTTAAGTAAATGTAGGGCTACAAAATGAAACCATATTTAGATCCCAATTGAAGTCATATGAGGAAGAAAATTGTTTTTTTACTTTTCAGTCTTAAAGGACCCTCATACACACTCTCCATAGTTGTTGTATGCACACGAATACATTATAGTATCAGAGATGAAACTAACCAAGCATAAAAAAAAGAATATAGGAACATAGAAACAGGAATTCTATTAAAAAGTAAATAGGATCTTAATTTGGATGAAAAATGTCATTTTTTGGATGTTTTTAACTTTAGAATCCAGAATTATTTAAGGCTATGAAGTCATTTTTTATTGTTTCAAATCACTAGTTGTATAAATGAAGATTCAGATTCTACAATTATAGTCATCTTCAAGAGTTTAATCAAAGTAAATCCAGGAATCTTTATTTTAAATTTTTTTCAACTACAATAGAATTACGTAATTTCAGGTAAATTAGCCTAAAATCCGGTAAATAAAGATAAATTTGCCGTTTTTTACAAATATAATTTTACGTAAAATTACCTGTTTTCATGTAAATTCACATAAAAAATTAGTAAAAACACAAAATCGTAGCAGTACTGTAATACATCCCACGAGTCTGCCAAAGTTTTGGTATGGTACGGCACGGTTGGCAGTATGGCTTCTTTTCACTGCCGTTCTGTATAATCTAGCGTTGCTAAATGAGCCTGTTTCATAAATATCCATCGGAATCTCCATTGTGCTATTATAAAATAAGAGAATGAGTATTTAAAAAGTCATCGACGAGACAAAAAAAATTGATTTAATCAAATTAATTTAAAATTTAATTTTATAAAATCAAAAAAAAAACAAGCAAACTAAAAATCGTAATTTTATTTATTAAATTTTTGACGAATACAATTTATTTTTATTTTAAATAAATGAAATTTGAAATTATTTATTTAGTTTTTTGTTTTGATTTTACTATATCGTTCTATAATTCTTACAACAGTCTTTCATTCAAAAATGATAAAACAGAATCGACTGAATTTAAGTTTTTTAAAAAAAATAAATTTTTATTTGAAAATCATTTTTCAAAACAAGTTGAAACTTTTAAGTCCTATGGCGAATCAGTCGAGTCGAATTTCATTGGTCTCAAAAATGCTGGTATTGAAATAATAAATTTGCAAGACTATAAAAAAATTACTGATTCAAGTTTAGAAACTTCTGATGAATCTGGTCTAAATTTATGGAAAAAAGACAATATATTATACAATTTAGAAAATACATCGAATAACAACAACCACTCAAACAAATTTAATGATAAAATTACATTTATTAAGAACTTTGAGATTCCAATTTGGCATTTGATTGGATACGAGTACCTAATAGTCATTTTTATTGCAATCGTAATTTTAGTAATCGTTATGATTTTAAAATTAATTGCGTCAAAAAAAGAGAGACGTTTAAAATTGTAAGTTTTCAATTTTATGCGAATTAAATTTATGTTCATTTAAGAGTTAAATTTTAGTTTGGAGAATTTTATCGATGAAGAAAGTCCAGTTAAAAGGGAAAATCAAAACAAAATAAATAGAGAAAACGTTGTTTTTGATAAAAGAGATTACAATATTGGAAATTAGAATCTCTCTTGAGAACAAAAACACTTTCTCAACTTGCTCTTATCTTTTATTGACTTTTTGTAAATTTAAAAATGCTGATCACATCTAAAAGATTTTAAATGTGATTAGACTTGCATTTCATTTTGAAATTTTTTTTTAAATTAATTATTTGAATAAAAAAAATTTTATTTTTTTTGTTTTCCAAATTGTGAATCTTGAATATGAGTTTAGAGGCGATTATCTTTAAGAATGGTCAATTGAAACTACTAGACCAACTTCAGTTACCGTTTAACACAACTTACGTCGACATTGAAACTATTCAAGATGGATGGGATGCTATTCATCAAATGAAAGTACGCGGTGCTCCTGCAATCGCTATTGCTGGTGTCTTAACAGTCGCTGTTGAATTACATAAAAGAAATTTTCAATCAGTTGAAGAGATTAAAAAATTCACTTTCGAAAGGTAAAGTTAAAATTTTAAACGTGACCCTAATAGTCTTAATCTAAAGCTTTGTTTATAGCTTAGATTATTTAGTAACTTCAAGACCAACGGCTGTGAACATAGCCGATGCAGCTCAAAAGATCAAAGAATTTTGTTTGAAACTACAAGTTTCGAATTCAAACGATTATAAGCAAAAATTAATCGAAAAAATGAACGACATGTTGGAAGAAGATGTGGCCACTAACAAAAGTATAGGCAAACATGGAGCGAATGATATTCTTGAAAGCATTGGTTCACAGAACGCTACTATTTTGACTATTTGTAACACTGGTTCTCTTGCAACTGCGGGATATGGAACGGCTTTGGGAGTTGTACGAATGTTACACGAAATGGGTCGTTTAGATCATTGTTATTGTACCGAAACAAGACCCTACAATCAAGGCTCTCGTTTGACTGCTTACGAGCTTGTTTATGAAAAGATTCCTTCGACTCTAATTTGTGATAACATGGTTGGTTTATTGTTAAAAACAAGAAAAGTTTCAGCTATAGTAGTTGGGGCTGATAGAGTTGTTGCCAATGGAGATACAGCTAATAAGATTGGAACTTATCAATTGGCAATTCTAGCCAAATATCATAACGTTCCATTCTATGTAGCTGTCCCAACAACCACTATTGATTTGAATAAAAGAACCGGATCTGAAATAGTAATTGAAGAAAGACCTTCAAAAGAAATGACCCATGTTAAAGATATTAGAATCGCTGCCGATGGCATAAATTGTTGGAATCCATGTTTTGATGTGACACCCGCTGAGTTGATAACTGGTGGTTTAATAACTGAACATGGTGTTTTTAAACCTCATGAGCTTGAATTGAAAATAAAAGATATTTTTAAAGTTCAATAAATTATTAGATTTTATAGTTTTATTGTTTATGTTCTTCATCATCACCCGGTTGTACTCTCAAAAGTGACCAATAACTTTTCGTGGTCAATGGAATGACAATTTTCCGATTTTTTCTCCCTTGAAGAAAATATCTGTTTGATTGTTTATGTAGTAGTAGTAGTAATAGTAGTAAAAAAAACTGCAGTATGAACTGTGTCCATACCAGCGCAATTAAGCGCTTAGTCCAATTATGGACCATTGCAGTTGCTGCATCAGTTGAATTTAAACACTTCTCTATCAATACACGCTTTGAATTTGTTAACCGATTTGGCTGACACTGTACTAGCTGATAACATATTCCAAGTAGAGACTATTCTATTTGACAAAAAATTATATCGACATGAGCTCTTTTTGTTGATTTCTCTGACAAGTCTCTTGTCGTTTGACCTTCTTAGGTTAAGTGACAGACTTTTGGCGTAATTAATTCCATTAACTAGGTTGATTTTCTCTACACCATTAACCAACTTATACGTTTGAATCAAGTCACCCCTCAATCTCCTATCTTCAAGATTTTGCAAGTTCAAGATACCCAATCTTTCATTATAGGACTTGTCTTTTATTGATTTTACGAGTTTAGTTGCTCTTCTTTGTACCCTTTCAAGAATCGAAATGTCAGTCTTAAATGACGGACACCACATACTTACGGCATATTCAAGATGAGGTCTAACTAGTGCTGTATACAACGGTTTGATTATTTGGATATCCAGATTCACAAACGAATTTTTAATTTGGCCCAAAACTCTGTTTGCTTTTGCAGCAGCAATTGTACATTGTTTATTCCATTTCAAGTCATTTGTTACCATAACTCCAATATCCCTCTCCTCTATTGTCTCATTAAGGGTGTGAAAACCATTAGGGCTGTTCATTTGATACTCATGTTTTAATCTGTTCCCGCCCAGATACATGGCTTTGCACTTCGATAAATTCAGTTCAGTTGACCATAATTTAGACCACTCTGTCAGTACATGCAAGTCTTGTTGAAGTTGCAGAGATCCATCTGAATTACTCGACAATGTACCCAACAATTTAAGATCATCTGCATACGACAGTGAATCACTTTGAAACGTCTCTAGTAAATCATTGATGTAAATTACAAAAAGAATCGGTCCCAAAACAGAACCTTGTGGTACTCCACTCGTAACTTGCTCCCACTCTGAAACGGTATCACCAAGTACTACCCGCTGTTTCTTGCCAAGGAGAAATGATTTGATCCATTCAAATGTCTCACCAACAATTCCATACGCCTTTAGCTTAATCAATAATTTCTCGTGGGATACCTTGTCAAACGCCTTCGAGAAGTCCGTATAAATTATATCAATATAGTTACCTTGGTCCAGTTCGTGAGATACCTTGTCAAGGAATTCTAACAAATTAGTTGTACACGACTTACCAGGCATAAAACCATGTTGTCTCTCATCAATTAACGTAAAGGCGCGATTTTTGCGACATTTCGTTATAATCGAATTTCGAATTTAACGACATGTCGCTCAATGTTAAAAGATGGGGATTTTTTTTTCAATTCGATTTTAACGACATGTCGCAAAAATCGCGCCTTTTCGTTAATTTATTTTCCAATAAATATAACATCAACTCATCTCTAATAATTCTCTCCATTAATTTTCCAACTACCGATGTTAATGACACGGGCCTATAGTTCTTAATTTCAACTTTAGATCCCCCTTTATGTAAGGGAGATACGTTGGCAATCTTCCAAAGTTCAGGTAGTGTACCATCTGAATATGATCTGATAAATATCAACGACAAAGGCAACGATAGTATTGAGGAACAATTTTTGAGTATCGACGGATTAATTTTGTCCGGGCCCACGGACTTGTTTATGTTTACTTTGTTCAAATATTTTTCGATGTTATGGGTCGTACCTTATTATTTTGGGAATAGTTGCATAGAGACAAGATTAATTAAAAGAATCTAGATCTTTAAAACTTGATTTGAATTCTAGTTTATCAAAAACTGACTTGATTTAAGAGAGTTTATTTTAAGTATTTCACAATAAAACAAATCTAATTCTAATGAAAAAAAGCACTTAAAACAATGATCGTAAGCTTTCGAATCGATTCATTGTTTTTATAAGGTTTAGTTTTTTGTTACTCAAAAAATAAAATTTGAAACCTTTACAAAATTTGAGTATTTTTATAAAAAAAATAGCGAAGAATTGCACAACAAGTCTATTTAAGTTTGCATATGTCTAATTTTAAAGTACGACTTCAATCAAACAAATTGACGGTCTTATCCATTTTAAAGATGTAAAAAAAATCAAAATAATCAGCCTCGATAAATGACTTTAAGGGGAAGATTTTATTTTTTATTTTACTGTTACCATGGCGACATAATTAAGTTTAAGGTTTAATTATTCTTTTTTTATCGTTATATAGAGTACACAGTGTATGAAAAAATCTCGACACATAAATGTTGGTTAATGTATAAAATACTTACGTCATTGGATGTATTTGTGTGATGATAAAATTATTCCATGTCGTAAAGAACTTATTGCGACATTAAAAAAAAAATAAAAATTTATTAAAATAATATGCTTATTAGATTTTTTTTTTCTAAAGCCATTTTGGAACATGAGTTTGAGCTAAATTATTGATTTTGCTTTTCTTATTTTTTTTGTTTCTCATTTTACTTAAAAGATTTCTTATGTAAATGGTGTATTCGAATTTAATATTGTAAACGAAAATGTGTGACTCTCAATTGGACCATAGTCTTACATCTATGGAATGGTTGTCTCGTATTTCAGTCAACAAACAAATTCTTAACATAAATAACAACAATGACTTTAAAATAGAATCAAAAAAATTAGATGAAATACCCAAAATACCTGTTGTTGTTAATTATACATTTGCACAAAGAGCTGAACCAAATCGACCTATAGACCTTAATGCCGAATACAAAGGAAGTGATCACGGTAGACGAGAAGGAAAGCCACCATATAGTTATGTTAATTTAATAACATTTGCAATTAATAGCACAACAAAAAAGAGAATGACTTTAAACGAAATATACCAATGGATTTCGGATAATTTTAACTATTATAAAAACGCCGGAAACGGATGGAAAAACTCAATAAGACATAATTTATCATTGAATAAATGTTTTAGGAGGGTACAAAGGACAAGAGATGACCCTGGAAAGGTAGCTATCATCTTTTTAATAATCTAAATACACTTATACTAAATATAGTTTTTTTTAGGGATCTTATTGGACCATAGATAATACATATCAAGATGTAGCGTTAATAAATCCTGTACGAGTTAAATCAAAGACTGAACTTAATCAAAATTCAAATTCAAGCGATTCGCAGCAAACAAGTTTTATCTACTCGCCGTCTATTTCACCAAGTTTAAACAGTCATAATGATCAGGTAAGAGGATTTTCAAGTCGCTCGCTGCTTAAAATAATCCTCTTAATTTATTTTTAAAGATTCTACCTGGGTCAAATTCAGAAAGCACATCAAACATAAAAGAAAATTTAACATTTGTCGATAATAGTCCAATATTTGAAGATCTAAGTGCTTCGTTTAAAATATTATTCAAATCAGTTGTGACAAATAAAGATGTAAAGCCAACAAGTTAGTGAATACGTTTATAACATATTTTAAAATAGTCTAGAGATTTTATTTGTTTAAGATGCAATCGCAAGTATACAAGATTTTGATTTGACCAAAAGTGGAGAAACAGCTCACATAGAACCAACATTGAATTCAATAAACACACTTGACTTTAATAAAAGTTTTGATAATTTTGTTGAGAATGTAAAATTGGCGAGTATGGGTGACGTTAATTGGAATGAAATAGACACGTCTCAATTCAAAAGTAAAATCTCTAACTATTAGTTTTTAATAAAAACAATTAAACGAGTTATTAGATTTAGTTGAGAGCATACGAACAGTTGACAAGAACAATTGGAATCTGAGCACAAATCAATTTAATGATTTTGCGTCATCATTGTCAAATTTTTTGGCCCAATCAGGCATAATGACAAAAGATCAATTAAATGATCTACAAAATAGTGTGTTTAAAAATTTTGATTTTAAAAAAGAGTTCAAGGGTGAAAAAGAAACCGTGACTGCAACAAATACTTTAACCGAGTCAAAATTGAATTCATTTTTGCCTAGTGAAACAACAAAAAATATCAAAAATGATTTAGTTGAAAATCGAATAGAGGATTCAAATGATTCAAATGATTCACTTAGTCTTCTTAGAAATTCACTTTGTTCGTTTAGTTTTTTGAATAATATTGAGCTTAATCCAGAGCAAATTACTACTAGTTGTAATAAAAAGCAAGACACTTATTACCAGCATAATTCGAATAATTCAAATAAATCAAATCCGTTATTGTCGTATAATAGTTATAATGATAGTGAAGATGATGAAACAAATTGGGAAAACTTACTTTAGTCTTAAAAAATAATTCTTAAAAATTGTATAAATTTTTTAAATTTTGTTTTTATTTTCATAAATGTCTTTATTATAATTTTTTACTTTGGTTTTATGTTACGTGCATAGATCTGATAAAGCCTTTATTAACTTGATTTAAAAAAAAAAATATTAAAAATAGATTGTGTTTTAACTAATGCCATTACTTTGCTTTTAAACATGATTTAACTAATTTATTTGAAACTCGCCAACGAAAATCTAAGTTTAATTGATACTTTTATAGCACGACGGAATAAATATTACCTCAAAGATCAGTGGCGGCGCTAGGATACATGAAAAAAGCTCATAGGGGTATAAATCCTTAATTTTGAGGTCAATATTTTAACTAATAGTATAGAAAGGTTCCTCTCATCGAGAGCTTTCGTTTGGTACCCATATCATGAGCATTGAATGTGAATTTCCTAAATAAAAATTTAAAAAAATACTTTTACTTAAAAAAACTTCCACACCTACCGTAAAACCTTGCAAACTACCCAATGGGCTTCTCAATAAAAAATGGTGGGGTACTAAATTAACGAAAAGTTTTTTACCACTGAATTAAAAAAATAAAAAAACTGATTAGACCTGGGGTTAAGAATAGAAAAAATTTTTTTTTTGACTGGGCTACTAACGATTTTGTTCGATTTTTTGTTCCAAAAAAAAAAAGAACGTAACTAGTGATGACTCATCACTAGTTCTTGCTGTCATGCAAATATCGTCAATTTTCATCACCAGAATAAAAGCCATGAATGTTTGCTTTAGTGCACTTTTTCTCTGAGTTTATTATTTCAAAGGTCTAAATCATATAATCTATATCTGCTGGCTGTAAAAGATTGGTTAGTCTTTTCAGGACTAATGTTAAATCGACATTTGGAGCCGCAAGCGAATTACTGACCAACTTTAAATTGAGAAAATTTTTTTTTGCAAAGCTTAAAAGTGTATGTTTAAAAAAAATTTTAAGCTCGTGGTGTGTAATTTAATAGAATTATTAATCCCATGAGACTATACAGTGGATTTTGCGAAAATGTAACGTTCCGTTACAGGAATGTTCCAAAAAGAAGATCGGACTGAAGGGTTCCGTTCTCAAAGCTTTCCGTTCAACAAGAGTTCCGTTCAAAAAGGGTTCCGTTCTAGTTATTAAAGGGTTCAGTTCTTAAAGCGTTCCGTTCCCGTTCTCAAAGAAAACCTTTAGAACGTAACCCTTTAAGAACAGGAACGGAACCCTTTGAGAACGGAACTCTTGTTGAACGGAAAACTTTGAGAACGGAACGCTTTATGAACGGGAACGGAACTCTTTTAGACCGAGAACGGTGTCCTTTTGACCGTTCTTCCTTTTGGAACATTCCTGTAACGGAACGTTACATTTTCACAAAATCCACTGTAAACAAAATAATATTAAAAATTATAGGTATTTATAAAATTATTTTGATATAATCCCGGGGTTAAAAAGAAAATTTGATAAAAAAACCAAGGGGTTAAAGTATATTCTTAGGTATACGAGATCTCCTGCACATCACCAACAAACTCTTTATTTTTACATTTTAGATAAAGAATTCAAAGAGCTAAAAAAAGGTAGCTTCAGAATTTCAATGTCTTTTTGAGATGTTCTATGAAAACAATAAGCAATTTTCTAATTTGCAAACACGTGTGCAAAAATAAAGTATTTTTTCAGGTATCCCGCCGCTAGACCAATTTTAAAATCTAATTTTTAAAAATTGAATAATTAATTTTTACAAATGGCGCTGACCTTTCTCTTATAGAATAGTTTTTTATTTTAAAAAAATTTATTTTGAAGATGAGTAGCCGACACTTTGGAAAGTTTATCATGGGAAATAATATTTAAAAATCACATTATCCAATTGATACCGTGGTTTTGGTAAGGTTTGGTAATTTGTACAGTACGACTTTTTTTCACTAGCCGTGCTGTATCTGAAGATCGATTGACAAAATTGTTGTTTTTAACAAACTCAGGACATGAGCTTTTAGTTTTACAGTCTAGTCCATACAGTGAATAGAAGGTCCTCTCGACACACTTTCGTTTTATTCTCAACATACTTATTTAAAGTAGCTTTGTCACCAAATGGAAGACCAAGATATTCTAGGCTACAAACGTTATTTAACAGTGCAATGACCTGTTAAGCGGTCTTAATGCTAATAAATAAGATTATTAATGTAGAATTTTATTTATGTAAATGAAAAAAAAATACTAATTATAAATTGCCTAAATGATTTTACAAGCTAAAAGAGTAAAACTAATATATACATTAAAAACTTAAAACAAACAAATTTTCATAACAAAAAGAAACAAAAACTTAATATGAAATAAACCAGATTAAACATTTTAAATTCATTTCTTCGATTATTGTTTAACGCAAACTCTTCAACTTTAACAAGTTTCGTTTTAGATGTTATATTCAATTTGTTTAAACATTCATCATATATTTCATTTGGTAATTTTTCGTACCAAAACTCATGTGTTTTCAGCCATTCTGAAAACAGCTTATGGTTTGATACAATTTTATTTCCGTTTAAATCGATAATATTATTATTTGTTGCATTGAATACTTCCCATTGTTCATTATGCTTCGAATTCGGATCACTTAATTTAAAAAAAAATTAAAAATACAAGTACAAAAAAAATAAAATATTAAAGCTTACCCATGCTTGGCAAAATTAGACCAATACTCAATTAATGAAATACTAAAATCATACTCTTGTTGTGTATAATTATATGCTAATTCACTTTTAGCTACAATTAAATTTTCTCTACTCAAAATAGGTAAACCAAAAGAAAAATCCAATTCACTAAAATGTGGAGTTACGGTTTTGTTGAAATTTTTTAAAAGTGTTTCATAATCCTTGTAAAAACTTTTCATA
The DNA here is from genome assembly GCA_022207745.1 of Brachionus rubens. Taxonomy (NCBI): domain Eukaryota; kingdom Metazoa; phylum Rotifera; class Eurotatoria; order Ploima; family Brachionidae; genus Brachionus; species Brachionus rubens. The sequence continues at coordinate 1,066,498 of JAJVHD010000021.1, read as the reverse complement.
TGATCCATTAAATAATTAAAAGACGATTTATGAGAGTATGAGTAAACATACAATTTAGTTGGACTCTTATTTTCTAAATAAGCTTTCATTTGAGTTATGACAGGTAACTTGAAATCAAAATCAGACATTAAATCTAAAGCATCCAATCGTTTTTTAAGCGCACCTTTTTCAAGCTCTTGTTGACTCATATTCATTCCATAAAAATCTATTAAATTTTTTTTTAAGCATAAACACAATTTTTTGTCGGTGTTTATAGTTAATAATTTTTCCAATAAATTTTGAGTGCGATTAATCAACGACGAATAGATAAATGTTTGCGTTATAATTTCGTTTAGATTATACTCATGAAGTAAAAAATAAAACGACTCTGTACTTGTTACACCCACAAGTACGTCTATGTTTGTATTAAAATATTTATTATTATACAATTCTGAATGCGGATGATCTGCTATTAATTCGCCATCAATAGTTGGCTTGTGTAAATAATTCGAATTCTCAGTCAAAAAGCTCATTTCTTTAAGAGTAGAGTTGACATTAGAGTCCATAATTTGGCCGTTGTGATAAAAATTCACTCCTTGTGATACACAAGCGTCAAGTTCATTCAAAATCATACTCGATTTAACAATCAACAGCGATTCAAGAGGGCCTTGGTCGCTTGTTTTAAAATATCTTGCATAACAGCTCATTAAATATTTGATTATTTTACTCGAAAATAAATCGTGGTATGGTTTTTTAAAACTTTTAAAAAATTCACAAACTGTGTTAATGGAATTAGGACTCGAAATTATTAATGTTAAATCCATGTGACATGATGACTTGTTTACGGTTAACTTATGAAGTGCTTCTATATCATGTTTTTGGTTCTTTCGTTGCATAAAATTATCGTACAAATTAGAATCATTTTTATTGCTGGTTAAATGATCAAAGTCCCCATTGTGCCGAAAATAGAAATCGTTCAAGAAATTAACGTCCATATTGTCAATTAACAACTTTTGAAAGTATCCTAATAGATTTAAGATTTCATAATAGTCCAAAGATAATAGAAGATTATGAATAAATTTGAGGTACTTTAATTCATTAGTGTCCAACAAAAGTTGCGAATTGGTTACAATACGAGAAATATTTAAAATTTTTTCCTTAAAACATGTGTATTTATGAGTCAAATTACATGAAGTAATTGACATAAAATTTAAAAATGTATCATTTAATGAATTAATGTATTTAGAATTTTTAAAATTTAAACTCTCAAGAGTTTTTTTTGTGTCGATTTTGTATTTTCTTAATTGTTCTAGTACGTGTCTTTCATAAGAGTAGGCCCAATGAGCCAAACCAGAACCACTTTGCATTATGATACGCTTTATGTATGGTTGCGCATGCTTTGACAAAGCTAATATTAAAGAATCTGCTGAGCCAGCTGAATGACCAAAAACAGTTATCGAGTTTTTATCACAACCTAATATGGGACAATTTTTGTGCAACCATTTGAGAGCTAGTATTTGATCCCAAAGACCATAGTTTCCAGAAAAATTTGACTTTTCGTCTTTAAGATTTTGAATGTTCAAAAATCCAAGTACGTCAAGTCTGTAATTTGGAATAGCAACAATTACGTTGCCTACAGCAGCAAGAGCTGTGCCATCGATAAAATTTGATCCTCCAGCAGCGTTTGAACCACCGTGAATAAAGAACATAACAGATAGATTTGACTGATTGATTCCAACAGGCACATATATGTTAATGTAAAGACAATCGAGAGACATTTCATAGTCATGAGGTATCTTAAAATTACCGTAAAAGCTGTTTTGAAAAATGAATGGTTGATAACAAAAAGGAGCCCATTTATCAGCTTTAGTCGAGTTTGTTTTTTTATTCGGCGAATATTCGGTTGATTGCTTGAAAGGCTGAGGTATATTCGCAAAAGGCACTCCGATTAATTGATGTACAGTCTTGTTTAAAACAATCACTTGTTTAGGTAAATATGTACCGGTAGTTAATTTATAGCCAAGAGCCAAGTCTACAAGTAATAAAATTATCGAATAGTATGTTTTATGTAAATTCATTATCTAAAATTATAAAAGATAAAATTTGTTTGTTGAGCAAATGTTTTTTATGAAATAAGTATAAAATTTGTAGCGCTTGTTTTACCTTAAAATTTATGTTGATTAAATTTCAAATTAATTTCTACTTAATCTCATTCGATTTTAAACACAAACAAAATAAAAAGAAAAGAAAAAAGTATATAGAAATGTTCAACCAACTTTTGAAAGTGTTAAAATAGAATAATAGAATAGATAAGGAATTATTTGCATGAGAATTTTTTGTTATTGTTTTGGAAGTAATTCGTTTTAAAACCATTTTTTTTCTATCTTTAAATCGTTTTGATCTCGAGGATAATTGATAACTCTAACAGCATTAAAAAAGAAAAAAACGAAAAAATACAAAAAGGAAGAAGAAAAGAACCATAGTCTGTCTAGAATAAAATTTACGTTTGTTTATAGAGTTATAAACGGTTCCGTTTGTAATTAATTTAGCATTAAGTTCCTTTAGATTAATGGAAATTTTTAAACTAGGGTACATGATTGATCATTTTTTTTTCATTTAACAATTAAATAAATAAAAGGCTTTTTGTAGCAAATTGAGAAAAAAATTAAATGACAAGAAAAAATTTTACTTATAAAGCTCACGGATACTAACGTATTTACTTGATTAAAGCATTTTATGACATGTCAAAATTGTGGGCATTAATTTTTGATACCTGAGCCTTTAATAAACGACCTAAGAATGCTAATGGATTTTGGTTGCATGTTATGACATTGATTTTAATTTTGTTTGGTGGTTTTGACGTCTCGTGGGTGTCTAAGCTCTTTTACGGATGTGAGTCACACGAAATGGATTTTTTGTACAAACATACCTATGAAAGTTTTCGGATTTTCCCAAAATGACTTCCATATAAAATAATAGTTTTTTCAAAAAAAAAATACATCGCAAAAATTTGATTTGTCGAGAAAATTTTTTTGGGTGTTTTTAGATGATGTCAAACAAAAGTCTTTATCGCGTTATTTTGAGGAAAAAAATTCTAGCAAATAAATATCGAACACAAACGGGAGATCCGCTGTGTTTTTATAAATTTAAAATAATATTCCTTAGAAAGATAAATTTTAAAACTCTATGGATTTAAGATTTAGGTATTGTGTTGAAAAATTAAAATCAAATAAAAGAGCGTTTGTTCTTTCAATTAAAAATTTACATGGTTCATATTTTTTTTTCTCTATTAGATTTATTTTAATGAAGGATTTACTTTCAAACACTTTCTTAACTAGTCAAGTATTTGCTTTAGTATTAACAAAATTTCAACATGAGCCTTACATAGAACAGGTGTGATTCAAATTATAATCGAAAAAATAATAATATTCTTGGCAATTGATCAATTAAAACAAATGACGATGCCGTTTCTGGTTAAAATTAAATTTAAAAAATTTTCAAAACAAATATTACTTCTTTTTTTTTACATTTTATTAATTTATTGAGAAAGTCTTTAAAGTCGATTACAATTTAAAATTTTCTTTGAATAAAACATTTCCTTTAGAATCAATAAAGTTGACTGTAATCAATTCTTTTGCAAAAGAAAATTCAATAAAACCACCCTCAAGTGGTGATATTAGTTTTCCAAGCTCTTTTTTTCCATTCCAATAAAATTTTGTTAAAATTTTCTTTTCTTGTTTAACACTGGGTAATTTATAAACACTAGAGCCTGTACCACTTAGAAATAAACGAGTTGTTTCTTGTGTATATCTATTTAAATACTGATGATATTGCAATGTATGATCATGTCCACTTAAATACATTCGAACGGAATATCTATCCAAAAGATTTTTAAGATGATTTATTAAACATTGAGATGTTTGTCTTCCAAACATTGTGGTATAAATAGGATGGTGGCCAACAACAATTATATAACTTGCATTTTTTGAGTTTATCAGCTCTTTTTCGAACCAATCAAAATAGGTTTTGTTAGCTTTATCATAATCTTGAGAAAATTCATCGTCAAATAAATTACACATTAAGATTGTGTCTATAAAAATAAACATAATAGTCATATTTTGATTATGATTAACATTTAATGAGTGAAAATAATCTGGAAAGTTCCAAAATTTTGATTTTTTTGAATATTCAATTTGGTGATGAGCTCGGTTCATACGATGATCATGGTTACCAGCGATTAAATACCATGGTGTATTCCTAATTGACGAGTTCTCGTTTGAATACACACTAGAAAAAGTGTAATTAAATCTTGGATCATCTGAAGACACAACTCCATTTGGATAAAAATTGTCTCCTGTTGAAATAATAAACGAAACATTTTTGTATTTTGCAATTGCTTTGATTTGATTAGCGACTTCTATTTGAGAAGGTGTTGTATATGGTGCTTCATCTTGACCTCCCCAATCACCCAAGACAACAAAATTGAGAGTTTCGTTTGAATCAAGATAATTTTGACAAAAACAAAATTTTATTAATATTAAAATTATAATTTTCATATTTTTAAGGTCAAAAGCTGGTTATGCTTTTCTTGCAGTTGCTGTACTCAAATTTTTAATTTAATTTTTTTTATAAAAAGAAATTCTTTTACTGAGAGCCAAATTAGATTATAAATAGAGAATTAGGTTGAAAAATTTCAGAAATTTATTATGTGAACATAAACCTTGCGATAATGATTATAAAACTACTTCAAGTTCATGTTTAGCAATTAAACTCAGTCGTGTTAACCTGGAAAAAAGTAATTCTTTTTATATTTTGGACATTTTTTTCTACACCAAAACTAAGCAAATATACAGTACCAGCAAAAACTAAACGAGATAAATGATGTGAATAATCGATAAATTGAAAAACTCACCAAGACTCTCGTGATTTCCATATATGTTAAGGTTTAACTTTAAAGACTCTTGAAAAACATACACCCTTTAACACGAAGTGAGGTATGCAAAAAATTATTTTCATATTAGGTAGAGTAAATGAAGGGCTACTAAATTATACCATATTTAGACCCCCTGTGAAGTTATTTGGGTAAGAAAACTGAGTTTTAACTTTTCAGTCTTAAAGGACCCTCATACAGCCCCCATAAATGTTGTATACACCCACCATTTTTTATATATCAATCGAAAGCTCTCATTGAGATCTACATAGATATTCATTCCATTTTTATCTGGGATGCTCGGTTGTAGAGATACAAATCGGAAAATGAAATGGCGTTTTTTAATGAAAAACGAAAAAGAAGTGGGAATTATCACTTGTTGACTTCAAATTCTGAATTCTCCTATAGAAAAATATGGTATAATTTTGAAGCCCTTAATTTACTCTACCTTATATGAAAATAATTTTTTGCATACCACACTTCGTGTTAAAGTTACACCGGGGTGTATGTTTTACAAGGGTCGAACTTTAATACCTTTTGATACTTTTATATTCTTTCTAAAAACTACATTTTTTTTCAATTATTCTGCTTTTACGATTAGATTTGGTGGGGTAAAAAAGTATCGGAAAGAGCTTATTTTTATAATTTACACTACATAGATTGGTATGATATACATATATATATATATATATACTAGAATATCCCATTAACGGTAAACGAATAAAAAAACATAGCATATGTTTAGGCGATTCGAATTTTGTGAACGTAAGGCTTTTTGACGCGACCCTTATTTTTCTTCCATTCTAGTCTCTTCCACAGTGATTAATTACCCTTGTATTTCCTAAATCTCTAAATTACAAAAGCTATTGAAGACGTAGAAAGATTAAAACTGGGACTGATAATTCATTCGAGCTATTATTCGGGTAAATTCAGAATTCTTTTTTATCCATATTAAATCGAATAGGAACAAATAATTAAATTGTAACTGTACTTTAATCTCGTTTGGGAATACATAAAACTACAAATATTTATAAATTTTATTGGGATAAGTTTGAATGTTGTTTTGTTAATTTTTTAAGCTTTTTTTAATTTAATCTGAGGGTACTTTTTTGACTTTTTTGGAACACGATACTGGAGTTTTTTTGGTTGGAAGAATTATTCTCACTTAATGACATTCTGAGAATTGGACAACGCTAGCCTTGCGTTGAAATTTTTAAAACTAACTGTTTATGATACCGTAAAAATCTTGCCCACTTCTCTAAGAACAAATACAAAATTGAGGTTTGTTCTTTATGGAACTAATACCATCGAAACCATGTTATAACATTTTTTTTTAATTTTTTTAGAATAAACCTGACTTAAGGCTAATGGAAAGGATGGATTATGAAAAAATTTAATTAATTAATTTCTATTCAATTTCGAAATTAGTTCCACAATTTTTTGAATTTATTCCAGAAAAAATACAAAAAATTAAGCGAACATTCGAGCTTACTCTTAGTCTTAAGTCAGGAGTTCTAAAAAAATTTAAAAAAATTGTTATAACATGGTTTAGATGGTATTAGTTCCATATAGAACAAACTTCAATTTTGTCTTTGTTCTTGAAGTGGGCAAGAGTTTACGGTATGTATATGTACCAAAATGTATATGAGGGTGTCCAATTTATTTTTGAATTTCTTCTCATGACTTATTTTGAGAATTTTCTTTTTTGAGAATTCATCTGATAAACTAAATGTCGAATCTAATTTAATTAGCTCACACTTAGAAGAAAAGTAAATGATAAAATTTGAACTTAGCTAAGATTGTCTATTTTTTTAAATCCCAACAGGTGAATTTTTTTTGAAAAAAAACTCTCAATAGAAATTCCGCAGAGTACTGGTAGAGCTGATGCTCCTTCAGCAAAAAAAAAAAAAACAAAAAATAAATTAAAAGAAACGTTTTTTTTTAAATCAGTCGAATTTCGAGAAAGTTATTTTTTGGTACCAAGAACGTTTAGGAAGATGGTTTTCGGTCAAGTTAATTGATTAACATAAGATAGTAAATATTTCAGTTAATTCTTTTGTGTCAATTAACAATTAACCCTCGAATAATTGATATCTTTTTATTTTACCTGTAAATTATCTACGAAAACGGAAATGTCACACATTTAGAGAGCGTGGGAATTTTTTTCTTTTACTTCCTATCTTTTTAACACAATGTAAAAGTATTAGAGCAAAGAATCGCTGAAATTTTAAATATATAGATATCTTATTCTTAATTGAAAAATGAACTTCAGTCTTGAAATTGGCAAAAGTTAAAGTAACTCACACGTTAATCAAAAAAATATACATGTAGATTTTTTGGTCATATGGGAAGCTATAAAAAATTAAGGACACTTGTTTCAATTTATTTAATTTTATAATGGAGTCTTTCTATGGAGTCAAAATAAAATATTTATTTCCGTCTTCTAGGACACTTTAATAAAAATATTTGACTTCATTTCGTGTCAAAAAACAATAAAATAATTAAGACGTGTATTGTATCAAAATAATCGATTTACAAGAACGAGAAAATTAATTTCGAGGAAGAAGGCTAATTGCTATAACACGGCAATTAAACTAAAATAACTTTTTTTTTCTTTCATTTTACTTTGAGATTCATTTTACGTAATAAAAAATCTTGATTTTTATTTTAGCCGAGCCTCGAAAAAAATAAAAAAATAATTCAAATTCCCAAATTAGCCTTGTTAAATTAGTTTCAAAATTTTCATTAATGAAACGAAAATCAAAAATGGGTAAAAAATTAATTAACCATAATGGTCATTTGTATAAAATAACTACGAAACAAAATTTAAAAATTTTATTTCAAAAAATATTAAAAAATTTTTTAAAAACGAAATGCTTTCGGTTTATAACCAAACTTCAACGGTTCCTCTGCCCATGGGAACACCTGAATCGCAGACAAAACAACCTTTTGAAGTACCAGTCGCTGCTTTTCCTTTGAGAGGACGTTGTAATCCATACATAGTCTATCTTTTACCGTTACTCATACTTCGCTGTTTAATCTTTGTAATATTTATATTTATTTTTTAAAAAAAATGAATTCATTTGTTTGAATCTCAAAATTGTTTTTGATTTAGCTTGCGCTTTTAGGTGCTCTTATTTGCACTGTCATAATACCAAGGATCATTGTAAACTATGAAACAGAAGTACCTGAAGTGTATAAATCAACACGAGTAGCTGCAATCGTTATTTATGCTGTTGGAATCGGTATAACTTTGATTACATTCTTAGTCGAAATGCTTAATGGATGTAACATTGCCGATTCAAGGTACACTCCTATATTTATAAGTGTAAGTTTTTTTTCTAATCTTGTTACCTGTTAGTTTAAAGTTAATAAGATATAACTTAGTTTTCAGATTTGATACTTTCATTGATTATAATTGCAATGTCGATTCCAATGATGATCAGAGAATTTCAAATTGAACAAGATCCAAATTTATTTGTTAATGCCATTGATAAAAACACATTTTTAGCTGCAGGGGTAAAATTTGTTAAACTTTTAAAGCTATAAAAAAGACGTTCACTAAATTTTATTTTTTTTAAGATTTTTGGAATGAGTGGTGTTTTCTTTTTCATGTTGCATTTATTTTTATCACGTTTTTATCAATTTTGCATTGGTAATTATAAAAATTTTAAAAGAGAGTTCATTTATGGTACCATACCATTTGGAAGTCCATCTGTTACATCGTTTTCCCAACAACCAAGTTTGAGTTCAATGAGTAGAGTTGGTATGTTGTAATGTATATGATCATTTATGAATCTATGTATCTCAAATTTTATTTTATTTTTAATTTAAATTTGTGTAAATAATAAACCTTTATTAATCTTAGTCTCTAAGTCTTTTTCACTCTCATTTTGAAGCATAAGTGATCGCATAATATTAATGGTATGATTGGTTCTCATTTTTGATACACAAATAAAGAGTTAAATTTGTATGTATGGGCCAAGGTGAACGGTTAATGTAAGTGTTAGAAAATAACCAAGACCAAAAAAGAGAGAGTCTCCAAAATTAGATTAAATTCGTTTCGTACTGGAGCGTACCGTATCATACCATATACCTTTCAAAAAAAGTTAAAATTTTTTAAATTTTAGAGTTGATACGGTAAGGTATGGTACGGAGTACTTATTTTTAGGAGCAGTTCAGGATTATTTTTTGTTGATCACATTTTCAAAAGATAAAACTTCTTATAAATGATTTATTTAAGTACTCCCAGCTACAGGCCATTCTAAATTAGTTAGAATTTTTTCCTTTTCAACTCAATGGAATTTTTAAATTAGGGATTTCGCATTATATTAGGAATAAGCTAATATGTCAGTTCAGAAGCGATTGAATGAAACAAATAAAAAAATAATTTTTAATATTTTTATTGGAATTATAATTTTATTTTTCGTTTGCGATTTTCATTCAAAAATCGCCCATCGTGGAAGCAGCTTTTATCAAAAAAAAATTTTTGGTCATCGAAATAGAAAAAGATTTTAAAGGATTAAAAAATATTTTACCAGCTTTAATGGCAACAATCGTACCAAAAAACAAAACTATATTCAATTTGAACATAATGTCTTGCATTCTTGTTTCATCTTCATTTTCTTCTGGAGCTTGAGATCGGAACATTTTTGATTTTTATTGTTAAACAATTCAATTTTTTTTGTAAAGAATGAATTTATTTTTAGTAAATTTAAAGAAAGCTTTTTGAATATTGTAACATTGAGTTTAGTTGGTATTTTATAATATTTTTAAAGTTTCACATAAAATTGTCTGCTTTTTTTAAAAATAAATCTAACTTTAATTTTTCTTATTTTAAAAAATTATATTCCAAAAACCTGGAAATCGTTTTGTAAACATATCACAAATTTTGTCATATGCCGTTATATGGCGCAAAAATGACAGAAAATTTTGAAAATTTAATACGCCAATTTTTCCTGAAAATTAAATGTGAAATATCGTCATTTGAGGTCAGATTTTAAACTATGTCGATCAAAGAAAAAGTATCAGCTATGCAGTGGACTACAAACTGTCTGTTTGGTTGCGTTTAGCCTTAATCGAGCAATCGCATTATTTGAACCATCCAAAACACTTTTGTGTCTATAATTGTTTTAAAAGAATTTATCATCTATTAATTTTTCCTAGCTTTAATCACTCTATTTGTTAAGAAATTTTAACAATTGCTCTTATCTATCTCCCGTCAGATTTCAATGTATCGTTAGTGACACCAATTCCCAAAAAAGGTAAAGCACCTTAAATGAGTGACTTTACACCGATTTCCATTTCAATTTCGTGTCGTCATGCCTACTTCTTTGTGAACGAGGTAATAAACTACTACCGTCAATTTGGGTCAAGGATTCGTCTTATTAGCCTGGATGCGAGTAAAGCTTTTGATAAGCTTTGGCGGGATGGGCTTTTTTCGGCTTGTTTCGCAAGTTGCTCGAGCAACTTTTGGGCGTCCCTGATAATGGTTAAATATGAAGGCAAGCGAGCTAATCGAAACAACCGAAGATGTGAAGCTGGGCGGGATTCTCTCGCCATAACTTTTTAACTTCTTCGTGAATGACATGATATCAATCTTTTAATAATTGTTTATTGTGATGATGTAATCATTCTATCACCATCCAGTTTTCTCTGTAAAATTTTTTAGATATGTGTGGCAGCTATAAACTCAAATGGAAAATGGATTTTAACTCTAATAAATCTGCTACGTACACAACCTCCAATGGTAATCGGTTCAGGATACCGAATTCAGTTTGAATGGTGTGCAAATTGCAAATTTCAGTAGCTTAGAATATCTTGGTCTTCCTATTGGTGACAAAGATGTATTGAGTGTATACATTGAAGACAAGTGGAAGTGTGTTGAAAAGACTTTTTACTCCTTATATGGACTAGGTTTTAAGCCTAGAAGCTCTTGTCCTTAGCTTGTTGCTTATCTTTATAAACAATTCTGCCAATCGATCTTCAGGTATCATTCGGACACTGTACTTATTAGTGACAAGAAACTAAATGAATTAGAAGTAAGACAAAACTTATTTTTCAAGAAAACCTTCCGGCTGCACAAGTATACTAGATTTAGACCACTCTTTGAGGCTCTAAAAGTTGAAAGAGTGGAACAAATTTATTATAAACATAAAATATTGATAAGAAATTGCATGGGGTACTTGAAAAAAAAATTCCCAACACGAGGCCTATTTCGAAATTTTTACATGCCTAGACCCCCCTCCCCCCTGAAAAAATAACATCAATAAATGGAAAACCTTTTTCCATTTCGTCTTTGTTAAAACATAAACCTCCACTCCACTCCCTCCACTATCTCAACGAAAGTTGAGGCTAAATTGTCAAATTTACCATCGAATTTTTACCAAACACTCGAGTTTAACTTTTTTATCTTAGACAACAAAGCAAGAGAGGCGTAGTCAGAAACTTTTGGGTACCCCTTCTTTAATAAAATCTTCGAAGACCCCTCACCTCTTACTCATTTACTGAAAAGTGTATGAGGTAATTTTTTTCCAGCTGTTCTTAATAATTTCTAAAATGTTACCCCATGGATATTATTTTATTTCTTTTCGATATGAAATATTTAAAATGGCACCGGTCAGGGTCTGTTTAGTTCGAACAAAAAATACTTATAAGATCATGTGGGTCAAGTAGGCTGCGTAAATCAGAATTAAGAGCTGATAGTGTTTTCCTTCGTTTATAATAAAAACTCAATATTCTTTTGTTTTGATCCCAAACTGACAAATAAACTGATCCCAAGACAAATGATCTTAAGAGAGATTGAGTGTAAAACTTTCTAATGGACGAAATTTTAAGGAATTTGATAATGTCGCTTTGTATCTGAGTTGGTTGTCCGTAATTACTCGATAGTGAAATGTCACTATTGTAGGCTAATAGTGACAGGGGGCGAGTTTTAAAAAGTACATTTTTTCGACACATTATTTAATTACATAAGTGTCTCCGATTTGGCTGTTAAATATTTACACCCACCTCTAAATTTCTAGGTTTTGTCATTGGTAAGCTTGTCATTTTCTCACAACCATGTCACTATTTTTTTGTGACATAATTTTGTGATATAAATTTCAATTTATTCGCAAATTTGCAAGGTTCACTAGTATTTGCTTAAAATGGTATGGTTAAGTCGTAATTAAACGCAGGTTAACAGATGATTAATCTTTTACAAAATCAAGCTACTTCAACATAATGTGTGATACTGTATGATCGTTTGAAAAAAATAAAAATTGTATAATTTAGATCAAAAAATTTGTATTCGTAACACATCCATGTTTTAAAAATCTAAAATAATTATCATCTGATATACGAGCTCAATTACGTTAAAAGCCTTAGTGTCAAATATATCTTTCTTTAAAAAAGAAATGAGCTCATTTTAATCAAATTAAATTTACGAGTTTGAGGTAAATGTAATTAAAAATTTTAAACAAAAGGCAATATGTTTATAAATACTTATTTATTTATAAAATCTGGCTTGGATAATCCGGTCTTTAAGCAAAAACCAAGGTAAATTCTGTCTCAATTGTTTGACATAATAAAATAACTCTTTCTTTCTTCGCTTCTTTTTTTAAGATCTAATTAAAGATTAATTAATTTTTTTTTCCATTTTAGTTTAATTACCCTCAACAACAACAAAAATAAAAGGAGAAAAATAAAATACTATCAAAATTATCTCCAAGTTTCTTTTTTCATTTGTTTTGACACACGCGAAGAAAAAAATTTGCTTAATCTCCTTTTTTCATCTATTGAACATCATTGGATATCATTTTAAGAAAAAAAAAAGAAGAAGCAACTAGACATAACTTCTTTGTTTTAGATAACTTCAAGATTAATTTAACACATTGGACTGGTAACATAAAAGCTTTTAAAAAATTTGTTTTAAATAACCATTTGCTTATTTAAGAAAAAAAAAATTTGATGCAAGTTTAGTTTTTTTTTAATATTTTATTTCCTAAATTTTCAAATATCAAAATGCTAACTGGAATTAATACAACTGGAATGACATCCTTAGGGGAACAATGTCATCAAATGGGAGGCCGAGTCAAAGAAATTATTCAACCAGTAGAAGTTCCTGTAGCTGCTTTTCCACTGAGAGGAAAATGCAATCCTTACAGTATTTACCTCATACCTCTAATTATATTAAGAATTTTATTAATTGTAAGTAAAATATAAAAAATCATTTTAATTTTATTTTGTGTTTTATTTTTTAATTTTAGTTGGCACTTCTTGGAGCTTTGATAGCTGCGGTTATAATACCTAGAGTTTTGAGTAATTTTCAAACAGAAGTTCCACAATATATCCAAGACACTCGTACTGCAGCAATTGTAATATTCAGTATAGCACTTGCTGTATCAATAGCTTTACTAGTACTTGAAGTATTAAATTTATTCAATATTGCCGATTCAAAATTCGTTTCTATTTTAATTAGCGTAAGATTTAAGATTTATAAAATTATTATCAATTTAATGATTACATTTTCTTTTCTCCATTAAGTTATTGGATTTATTTTTTGCTTTGTTAATTTTGGCAATAGCCGTGGCTTTGATTGTTCGTGAAATACAAGTTGAGGCCTTATCATCATTATACGTAAATGCGATTGATTATAACACTTTTCTAGCAGCTGGCGTAAGAATTTTATAACTTGGAAAAACAATGATTTTTAACTTTTAATTAAACTCAATTTGTTCTAAAAGGTTTTGGGTTTGATCGCAGTGTTTTTTTACTTGTTGCATTTGTTTTTATCGAGATTCTATCAATTTTGTATCGGAAATTACAAAAGTTTTAAACGAGAATTCCTAACTGGATCTCTGCCTTATGCTAATTCGAGAAATGCTACTATGGTACAACCAGTTGGAATTTGCTAAAATATAAACGAGAACTTAATTTATTTATTTTATTTTGCAAGTTTTTTGAAAATTTGTTTATTCTTAAGAGTAAAGTTTGATAAAAGTCGTTAATTTATTTAAAATTATTTAATTTATTTTAACTTTTGAATTTGAAAAAAAAATTTAAATAAACTTTGAATTTGAAATAAATTTTAACGTTCCCTTAATTTAAATTTGATTCCAATTTATCCATGTAAAAAAGTTAAGTGAATTAACTCTGCTGTCTTATCTTCCAAACATCATCAAAGTTAAGGCTCTACTTAGCAAAAAAAATTAGAATTTTTAAACCTTTTTTCGATCTCGTCCGAGGGGCCAGTGTCAAAACTCATTTGAGTATGTCGCTCCACTTGTTACATTTCACCTCTCTTAACCCTTATTTTAAGTCTATCATTTTAAGTCTATATATGGTTCTATTTCAGAATTTTAGAATGTTAAATTAAAACTATTGAACGTTTTTGTTAATCCTAAGTTATCTTATTTAAAAGAAAAAATTAGAGCATCAAATATGAGTATTTAAAACTAAATTTGTCATCAAAATTTATTGTGAATAAAACAAAAATATTATCATTATTATCATTACAATAGATTAAAACTAAAATCACGAAAGTGAAAAAATTTTTTATTAATATAAATTTTATTAAACCTTTGAAAGAATTATTATTTAGTAATTAATGCGCTTCGCTTGAAAAAAAAAATATTATCAAATATTTTAAAGAGAGCTAAATAAAAATTTTAAACATAAAATTTTGACTATTTTATACTATTTTTAAAAATGATGAATACGACCAACACAATTATGATTGATACAACTGGTATTACATCAATAACATCTCCAACAATTCCCGTTCGGTCAGCAAAAAACCTTTATCGATCAGTTCCACTCGAGAGTCAAGAGACAAGAACACCTTGGATCTACATTTGGCCACTTATAATTTTTAGAATTTCAATTTTTGTAAGATTTTAGACTTTAGCATTTTTTAAAATTATTTGCTATAATTATAAGTTTAAATTAAATAGGTTTTTCTAATCGCTGCTTTGATAGTGGCTAGTGTGATACCAAGAAGTTCTGAATACTATGAGAAAGAAGTTTCTCAAGATTACAAAGCAACAAGAACTGCAGCTATTGTCATTTTTAGCGTTACATTATTATTCTCGCTAAGTCTCTTTGTAATTGAATTACTAAATAGCTTCAACGTAATATGGTTGAGGTCGTTTAAAATTTTATTGAATGTGAGTAATATTTTTTAATTTCAGTTTTATTGGTAAAAATATAAGAAAATTTTTTATCAAGTTTGTCGACTTATTATTCTTTTTGATGGTTCTGACAATATCATTTATTTTGGTTTTACGTGAAATTCAACTTGAAGAAACACCAGCATTGTATTTAAACGCTATTAACATTACAACTTTTATGATTTCTGGGGTATGTTTTATTTTTATTTTTTATTATTAAAAAAGTAACCTTTTTCTAATGAAAAAAACGTTTTTAAAACCTGCCAATCAGGTCTTTATTGACATTTTATTTTTTATTCACTAAAATTTCTGATTGCATCATCAGCTATACTTGATTTGTATAAATTTAAACTTAACGATAGGTGATTTTCGTCAAATTTAAAAAAATTCAAAATTCTATAATTGGTATACGTGAAGTAAAAGCGAAATTGAGTTAACTATAAATTGCATATCTTTTGTAGTCAATTAATGATGTTTTCGACCCAAATTTTATCTTTTTGCCTTTTTTTTAAATTTTTTTTAAGGATCGAGTTATTTTAAGCTTACAAAATGGGTGTTTAACTTTCAGCTGTTGAATTACTAAATCTTTTAGAAAAATTTTTTCTTTAAAGGAAAGCAAAAATTTTAGAGTGACAAACTTTTGGGATACCAGATTAACTGCTTGTCTTCTAGCATTTAAAACAAAATAAAAATCTCAGGCTATTTAGTTAAAATTTAATGAGCTAGCAAAAATTTGGCTTTAATAGTCAGAAGCTGTCAGAAGAAAGGTTTTCCCTAAAAATCTATAAAAATGATATCTTTTTCAAGCAACTCTTAACAATCAGGCAGTAAATAGCCAAGGGGAGGTTTGATTTATTGATTTCTTAACACCCTGTAGATGGCGATAATAATATGACAAATTCAGATATCATGGGAGTTTGGAATAGAATTCACTTTATTAATTAACAAATATATATATTTTAATGGTGATGCGATCAGAAAATTTGAGAAAATATGCACCAGATTAATTTTTTAATGTCAATACAGTGCAGCCGTGTTAATCCGAACTTCTTGGGACTGTAAAAATTGAGTTCGGATAAAATTGTTCGGATTAAACGCCTTAATTTACATACTTCGAGGCCTGTATGGGAGACAAATTTTAACCGAAATTCCTAAAAGTTCGGATTAACCTGGTTCGGATTAAAGCGACTCGACTGTATATGGCAAATTTTGAAAAGTGTTCTAAATCTTTTTCGTTAAAATTAACTCAAAAGATATTAAAAAAATTATAAAAAATAAATCTTTCTTTATATCGCAGAAAATCCGGAATGTCACGGAATAAGAAAAGTTCAGTAAAAGCTAAATTAGCTGCTTAGATAAAAAAAAAGTTGCCATATACTAAGAGATTGCATTTTCCAAATTTTAATACACAATCTATTTGTTATCAATTTGAAACGGTTAATTTAAAGAAAAATTATTTTTTTATTTAAAATTTTAAGATATTGGGTCTGATTGCAGCGTTTTTTTATTTGATTCATTTGTTTTTTTCGAGATTCGATCGTACGTAAAAAATGACATAAATGATGATTTAAATAAGAGAAACAGTTAGTTTAACAACAAAACAACAGCATAGAATGAAATAAAATGAAATGAAAAAGATTGGTATTTTTTTTCAAACAAAAATTTATTTTAGCAAAAAAGAATTTTTTAAATAAATATTTTTTTTATGATTCTTTTTTAAGTAACTTTGAAATATTTTAATTTAATTTGAATGTAAATATTTTCGAAACATAGACGAATAAGTTTTACTGAGCACATTCAATTGAATTCGATTAAAATTAGCCTTTTTAAATTATAAATTCAGTAAATTTTGAATAATATTATTATTTAAAAAATTCCTTAAAATTCCTAAAAATTCTTTGGTTTGTTTAAAAAATATGAAGGATTGAAAAACAAGTAAAACATTTTAACCTAATTGCTAAAATAAAAAATCAAGCTAAAATTGATAAACACTAACTGAATACAATCGACTCGCTTAATTCAGAACTTTCTTCGAGGCATAAAATAGAGTTCGGAAAACGAATTCCGATTACCGCGCTCCGAATTAAAGCGAGTTCGTTTTATTTTCAATATATTTATGTATGCATGACTCCATTTGATACATTCGACTCACTTTAATGCGAAAAGCGCGAATTTTTTAACAGCTCTGTTAAAATTTCTCCCGATACATGTCAATTAAAGCGTTTAAGCAGTATTATTTTATCCGAACTCAATTTTATGCCTCCGAAAAAGTTCGGATTATCTTCCTTTATTAATGTTTATAACCGACTTTTGACCCAACTAGACTAAAACGGTAACGACAAGTTTTCATAAAAAGGGAAATATGTATTCTGTAGATCTCATAGCCTGTTACAAAATGATACTATACATTCCCGGTAATTGATGATACCATAATGGTCATAAATTTTGATATCATATGATATCCATGTGTCAAGTTAATTTCCGCAAGTGTAGTTGTAATTATAGAAACATTAATCCAGGAGTAAATATGGTTAAGTTGAGTTCAAAAGCAATTTCCTATGTCAACCAAACCTTATTTACTCCTCAAGGAATCGTTCTATAAAGACAACTAGGGTAATATTTTTTAGCATGCTATATGATCTTCAATATCCACATATGTTTTCTGTTTAAAATGTTAGGGCGAATGTTCCTGGTTACCATCAAAACCCTTGCTCGTTCAGTTAATGTCAAGCACAGGAAAGATATGTTTACCAGGCAAGTGATGATTAGCAGACGATTAATTGACTCATAAAAAGAGAAATTTAGATATTCTAAAACCCATTAAACTCGTCTAATTATCCTATTATTTAGTTTACCTATAAACTAGTCGATCTCCAGTATGATTAAGGTTAACACTTGCAGTAACAATCTCTTTATTAATCGGGTTTCATAACTCTTGCTTACGTTTGAAGTCAATTTTCTTATTCAAAAATTTATTATAAATATATACTTGATCGAAATTCCAAGGTATTTTGTATATTTAATGTAAACGTTGTTTATTGGGTAAATCAAGTAAACAACCAAAGCTGTTTGTAAAATGTGACAAAAGATTTTGTATTTGTTTAAAAAAATGTAAAAATTGAATTGATTTTATCTGATTAAACAAAAGTTTCATTCATACATCAAATCTCTCATACTAGAACTTTAATTACACTTAAATAAAAAAAAAATTTCGTTCATACAAACATAAAAAATCAATTGAGTTTAATTTTGAATTTATCTGATTGAATTCAAATTCGTCACATTTACAAAATATAAAAATTATTATATAAATTAATGAAAATTTTTAAAGACTTAAATTTTTAGATAGAGAATTTTCAAAAACTCAAAATTGTATTAAAATGAGTTTTGTCATATTAGGAGTACTTATTATGTTTCGTTTTTTGTGTTGTGTAAATGAATTTAAATATCTTATAAATTTTAGTTGAAAATTCCGAATTAAATTGTATTTTTTTCAAGTTGGTTCTGCTTACCGGTTTAATTGTCGTATGTTTGGTGCCAAAAGAAGACGCGAAATTCGAGAGTGAAGTACCAAAGGTATGGAAATCGTCTCGGATAGCTGCTATTGTATTTTTTTCAGTAGCTTTGGGTTTAGGAGTCTTAACTATTATAATGCAAATGTTGAACTTTTTTATTCTCCAAACTTCAAGGATTTTGACTCTTATTATAAATGTAAAATTTTCATCGACACCATTCTGATTTTTAATGTAAAATTTAATTCTTTATTTGAAAAGTTTTTTGATTTAATAATGGCACTTGGTTTAATGGGAGTTTCGATTCCATTAATAGTTGCAAACGCAGCTCTCCCTTCAAGTGTTTACACTTCAGCTGTTAATAAAACACTCTTCTTGGTATCAGGAGTAAGTTTATTAAGATATATTTGTTTAAAAAAAAATTTTAAAATAGATTATTTTAAGATTTTTGGAATACTTGCAGTTTTATTCTACCTGTTGGATCTTTTTGTTTCAAGGTTTTATCAGTTTTCTGTTTATGAAGACTCATGGTATGATGACCTATGGGAATATATTTACAAATACTTTTACCCAATACCACCTATTTATCATGTTGATGATAAATTTTGAATTTGAAAATGCTACGAATCGATATTTTGAATATTTGATTTTGTTTATAAATTAACTTAGTCAATAAAGAAAATTTGAATTTATTATTTGTTTGTGGAAAGAAAAGCTCAATTTTTATTAATTTTTTTAAATAACAAGGAGGGGGACTTCGCCCCCCCCCCCTCCTTGTTAAAAATATTAAAAATAAAAAAATAAAATTAATTATATAAGGTGTTTATCAGATCAAATTTTTAGTGTAATTTATTTAATTTAAGTACAGTCGACTCGCTTTTATGCAGTTCGGATTATTTTTCTCCTTCAATCGTGACTAATTATGCAACGACCGAAAAATGACATTTTTGTTTTTGTATTGCTAAAGTAAAATTAGACTAATTTTTAAAAATGTGCCTCAGTAATAAGCTTCTAAACTTAATATCCTACATTTTAAGACCTATAACGCATATCCGAAAATATGTTTTGCCCAGTTTGCATGCACATTTTAAAATTCTTTAGTTTTTGAATTGTCGAGTGTCCAAAGATATAAGCTCATCCAACTGTAAATGAAAAAAGAGTTTAATAATAAATTTTAAAAAAAATTTTTTAAAGGTGAATATCCGTCTGTTTTGGAAATTTTCAAAAGCATAATCAGCTAATTTGGCCCTCATTTCGTTAATTTCTAGATCGCTCTTCTGAGAGGTTACTTAGAAATTTTCTTCGGTATCGAAAAAGCTTTTAGTAGGCATCTTAAATCCATGAAGTTCATCGTTGTTAATGGGTGTAGAACCTGTTTGGGACTTTTTTTAGTTCATTTTTCGATTTTTTTGTTTTTTAGATGTATCCATTTATTTAAATAAGCTTTAAAACAATCAAGCCAAAAAAATTGAGCGCAAATAATCAATTTTATTAGAACGTATTAACGTCTTGGCAAATAGAGCGCTTTTTTAAATTTTTTGAGGCAAAAAAAGACAAAAAAAAACATGATGTTTTTGATGAAATCTAAGCTACAGCAAAATTCTCGTATACCCATCTCTTGAAAATAGTAAATCAGAGCGCGATCTTGTGGTAATAATTCAAGACAACCTGAAATGGGATGCCAAAAATTTGTTAAAAAACTTTGGAATAACTTTAGACCCATCCTCGTATATGGATCCGTCGCTTGGACTCCGATTTGGTGATACCATTGAATTTTGTTGATATCTTGTAAGATTATATATAAAATTTTATCAAGGTTTAGATTATTATACGAGAATGGGTCTAACGTATGAGGTATAAAAGATTGTGAACGTTCTTAAATCCAAGTTTTTAAACCAAGTGTTAATATCTCATTTCAGGCTGTCTTGAATTATTAACCCAAGATCTCGGTCTGGTCTAATATTTTTAATGTAAGCTTATATTTTGTAACAAATAGAACCAAATATCAAATGCTATTAAAAAAAGATAAAATTTATTTTTTTTTAAAAGTTTATTAAAAATTTAGAATCAAATTAATCAATTTTATTAGGTAAATAATTAAGCTTAATATCACTATTCAAATATTTATTGACAGCATTGTCAACTCTTTGTGATAAATCATCACTAAAATAACTAACCCAATTGCCTATCTTACCTTTTCGATAGAAATTAAACTTTTCATTATTATTTGGATCATCTAAAAAAATTGGATCATAACTTGATGCCTTACGAGACCTCATCTTGTCAAAAGAAGTGTAAGCAATTAATTTATTAATATCCTCATTTGAATAATTTTTATCTAAAAATTGGGCTATCGATTTAACCGTTTCAAATGGTTCTTCTAATAATTGTTCATAAGTAATAAAAAATACTCCTTTTTTTTCCTTGAACTGATTAACATGGTCCCACCATGGGCCATACCAAAGTTTATTACTTAAAAAATGATCAACCAAAAGCTCAAAACTTCCATTATACTCAATGTTGATTACTGATTTGATAAAATTATAGAATGAAACCAACATGTCTTTTGGATTTCTAGCTACATATATTACTTTAGATTTTTTCTCGATGTCTTGAGGCAATAAATCAAACGTTAAATGGCACTTAAAAACTCTTGGCTTTACTAAACTTTTCATCTTTTTTATCTTTCCTCTTGACAAACCAGCGTCTAAAAATGTTATTCTTTCAAAATGTCTTTCTGATTCACACCTTTCAAAGTCTAAATCGTTTTGTATTAGCCACGCTATTTCCTCTGTCCAAGTTGTACCTGATTTTGGGTATCCAATAATGAAAGTATCGTCCGATCGGGTAATAAAAGATTTAATCGATGACAAATTTCTCACGATTTCTGGAAACAAATATTTTTCATATTTGAAAAATCCATTTTTAACTCCTTGAACTTTTTCTTTTTCAAATAACTCTTGTTCAATGTAGAATTCACAACTTTCGTCTTGAACGATTCCAAAAAATTTGGCCACTTGGTTCATCTTAAGCTTTTTAAATTCTTAAAGTTTAATTTTTAAATTCAGAAGGTTTTTCGACAATTTATTTATACACTTGACTAGCCTAAATTAAATAAATATATTTTTATGAGTAATCAAGGCTTGGCAACATACCTCAAAGTCGACTTGAAACTTTCTTTTTGTTTCATGTATTTAAAAACATTTACTAATTGAAAAACTGGATAATATTACTAGAATTCTTTTAGGTCTCAGGATTTAAATATTTTGGATTAGACTAAAAAGTTAGGATTGGTTCGCAATCCGAAAATAACTCAAACTATGGTTGTGATTGTCTAGTTGGGCTCGTTGATAAATTAGGTGGTGATTAATTCAAAATAGGAAGCAAAATATGAATCATTCAAATTTTTTAACCATTAAAAAACTAATCTCATTAAACTAATCTAAATATTTTTCAAAACTTTTATCACGACCTTATCCCATCTTTCGGGAAGTGATCGCTTGCTTGAGATCTCAGAAACGGGCGACGCATTTTCTGGGGAATAAGCCGAGTAGGATCAAGTCTTTTTTGAAAAAATGTGGCCTTGTGTTGACGTGCAACACAACCACTTTCCGCTTTTCTTTGTCGTTAAATGACCGTTTTGGCTCAAACACATCGACAGCTATAAAAAGAGCCCGATAGTTACTGTTTCTCTGAGTTGGAGGAGCTTCTCAAAAGGCATCCCACTGTGCTCTTTACGGTTAAGGTCAAGTCTGTTGATTCAAATTTATTGAACAAGCTGTCTATGGACTTGAAGCGAGCTATTGCGACATGTACGCTTCTCACGAACATCATCCCAATATATCGAAACATATGCCATAGTGGCTTCTGAGGTGTTTTTTACCTTTATAATACTCGTAGAGCATGCAATGACGTACCGTAAATATTTGTTTTTTAACGCGGCACTAAAATCCCGAAAACTTGGTTTAACTGCCTCGAAATATTTTTTACTCACTAAAAACCAAGATTTCGGGATTTTAGTGTCGCGTTAAAAAACAAAAATTTACAGTATATCGGCTTTAATATCGAAAGACCTTTTAAAATTTGTTAAATTTTGGCTCGGACTTGCGAATGGTATCTAACATATTATACTGCACTGTTTTTGAATAAAAGGCGTAATCGCCATAGTACCTTAACTGCGTACAAAAGGGCTGGATTGAATTACTTCAAGTTCAAGTTCAATTTTAATCAAGAGGCTAGTGCCATTGCCTTAAAGAGTGATTAACTCTCCATTTATTTAATAAAAATAAAATTTATAAATTGAAAAATAAAAAATTTTAAAATTTAAATTTAATTTATCAAAAAATTTTTTTGCATCATCATTAATTAGGTTGATGTTTTTTATTTTAACGTATTTGCTCGAATTTAACGACATGTCGTTAATTGGTGGACAGTGGTTTTCAAAATGACTTAACGACATGTCGTTAAAGTCGAATATGGTCAAAAAAAGCTGTTTTTTCCAAAAATTAGTGTCAAAATTAACGACATGTCGTTAAAGGTATAACGACATGTCGGTAACTCCAAATTATTACAAAAAAACCTAATAAAATAGATTATAAATTATAAAATTGAGTGTCTTGAAAAATAATTTCAAAACATGATTAGGGTAAGTTTTTTTTTTGGACTTTTTTGACCCAACTACAAGAAAAATATTTATCCAGGTTCCAAATTATTTAACCACCATCCAGCTCCCCTTAAACTATAGGTGTCCTAAAGAGAACAGTGGTGAAAATTAATTTGTCCCATGATATCATCTGATATCAGTTTCCGTCAGTATTCGTTGGAAATTATTAATGTTTGTCAATTATTAATGTATATGATTTCAACTGATCGGAGCTGATAATAGATGAGCCCCTGTTCATCAATCCTAATTTTTTGTTGTTTTTGATACCTTATTTTAGTCGGTTCCATCACCAAATTAGACCTAAAGCTCTTAATTTTTTCAGAGCAACTTTTCATTTATAATAATAGGTGAGCGTTTTTAAAATAATAAGTAACTTTCGAAATTAAAAAAAGTTTAAAGTGACGGTCTCACTAAATTTTAAGTTAAAATTGTTAAAACTAATAACAAATCAGGAGCTTATTTGAATAACGACAAACACTCACTTATCACTAAATAGATTTATCAGAAAAATCCAAAGACATTAACTGTTGTAGACGTTCCCTGTTCGTCTTGTGAACTTTCATGAACTAATGATTTGGCAAAGCTTTCATTGATTTATGGACATCAACTGAAAGCTAGTTTTACAAGCTTTAACTTGACCTATTTAACTTTCAGTTAATATCCAAAAAATCAATGAAAGCTTTTCAAAATCATTAGTCAATAAAAATTGTCAAGAAGAACACGTGAATGTACAGTATCTCCTATTATATAAGTAAAATGTATTATTATTAATTATTAATTTATTAATTTAAGCCTCATAGGCAAATATAAAAAAAGAGTAAAATAAGAGAGTTTATAAAAAGATAAAATAAAAAATAAAAACACATATTAATTCTTTTTACAATTTAAACTAAAGTTTACTTTAAGTAAATCGTTTACTTGTTCATACAAATAAAAATATTCTAAATTTGAATTCATGTTGTCTTTGATAAGCATAAAAATAAACTTTAAAGAGTCCACCAAGCCTTCATTTTTGCATTTGAATAGGTCATCAATTAGAGCCAACGAAATATTGGCACCAAAGTCAATACAATCAATAAAAAAATTTTTCTCAATGTAACCTAATTGTTTACAAAAAGTAACCTAAATGTATTCTGTTTGTCAAACTTTTTATAGTAACTTTTAAGATAAAATAAAACATTTTTACACAAACCGTCATTCATTATTTGCTTCAATAAGTACATCTTGTGCTTCATATACAGTTTTTTAATACTCTCAATCTTCAAAGCTTGATTTAAGGGACTACTTCTCCGAAATTTCTTAACACCAATTGCCATTCTTATTAAAAAAATTTGTCTAACATCCAACTCGTCTAATTTATTCTCACCAATGTATAAGTTATCCAATGGGTATCGAAAAATTGACTGAGCGTATTGCTTGAATAAGAATCCGATAAGCTCCGGATTCATTAATTTAGGTTTACACCTTAGACCAATAAGTGAATAAAAGCTTCTCTCAACTTTTTTCCATTTTTCTTCGATAAAATTGTATACAAATTCTCGACTCCCTATCGGCAAGCCTAAATATACCAGATTAGATACGACGGGTATCTCAAGACCATTCAGCCGGAGGGATGTTTGAAACAAGTGTTTCCGACTAGTGACAACCAAACACGCAGACTTTGAAGCGTTGAATTCGATTTTCCATTTATTAGCGAATTCTTCACATTTCGCTAGTAAAGGCTCACAGTGCTTGGCAATAGTGGCAATTATCAACACATCATCGCAATAAGCAATGATAGACAAGTTGATTCCATTAATCTTAGCACCAATATCTAAGTCAATGCAGTCGGTAATCATATCGTTTACAAAGAAGTTAAAAAGATGTGGAGAAAGGACACCCCCTTGCTTAACACCCTCGGTAGTGATAACTCGTTCACTAAATTTTCCATCGAACTTCACAATAATACTTGAAATGGCGTAATATAGATAAAGAATTCGCCATATTGAATCTGGTATCTTACCAATAAGTTTAAAGAACAGTCCATCACGCCATAGCCTATCAAAGGCTTTACTTGCATCAAGACTGATTATAAAAAGATCACCCTTACCTTATTTGTAGAAGTTAAAAATTTCGTTGACTAAAAAAAACGCATTTTTACATGAAGCTTTCCGTCTTTAACCAAACTGATTGACATGAATCGACTTAATACATTCCATCTTTTCCAATAGAATTGTTTCGAAAATTGTAGCGAATGCCGTTGAGACAGATATGGGTCGAGAGTCTGATGGTGTTGATATAAGATTTTTCTTTGGTATTGGACTTACTACGGCAACGTTAAAGTCTTTAGGTAGGTAACCTATACTAACCGACCAGTTGTAAAACCATACAAGAGTGCTTATTAACATCTCACTTGAACCATTAATGAAAAATTCTTTACATATTTTGTCAACTTCCGGCGAGTTGTTCTTACTCAATTTCGAAACAGCTTTTTTTATCTCGTCTTTTGAGAAAATAAAATCGAAGTTTGTTTGTCCAATCTTCGCAAAATGTTCTTGAACTTTTTGTTTGATCTTGTCATGATGATTATTGTTTGGTCTTTCTTTATGTGAAAAGAGATCGGAATAGAAACTTACATATTCCTCAATTTGACACTTATCATCTTTTCCAACTTTGTTCTTTTTGAATTTCGAAATTGTCGCCAAAAACTTATTTGATTTGAGATCTTTAAGTTTGTCAAGTTTGACTGATTTCACTTTTTCGTTTAAGAAATTGTCTCTTCTAATTGTCTCTCTCAATCGTTTTTTATAAGCACGAATCGCTTTTTTTGTCTCTACATTGTTTACATCGTTGTCACTAAGCCTTGCATACAACAAATTGTTTTTAGCTACTAAATCATCTATTTCGGAGCTTTCGGAGCTAAATCCAACTTGCACATTATTTAATTTTGGTTTCTTTTTCCTAAACACCACCGACTCGCTTTGTCTAGCCGCCTTGAGCATGATCTTAGGGATGACTGTAAAGATTTCATATATTGTGCTCTTTATGGCCTCTCTATCTGGATTGTTAGTTCGTATTAATTGGTTTATTAAAGAGCTAAGATGCTTCTCTAAATTGGCTTTTTACTTCTCAACAAAGAGCTCATTTTTCCAATCAAAATTGTGAAAATGACGCTCCGGTGGACTCTTAAGGTTTTTGTCCAATGGTTTATTCTTTTTTTTCAAAAAGTCACAAACAATTGGCTTGTGATCACTTAAGTTGCCGGGATGTTCTAATGTTTCGAAATTCTCAATTTTATTAAGATCACTTTTCCTCACTACCAAATGATCGATTTGGGCCGTATAATCACCTTTTGTATAGGTTGACTCAGCATATTTTTTTAAGTTTGATCCACAATTTGTGAGTTCATTCGCATCGATAAACTTTACAAAGGCTTTATCAAATCTCTTTTTGCGTTTTGGATCGCAGTTCCAATCACCACATAAAATTAAATCTTCATTCGGACTAGATTCAACTAAACTCTCAAGGCAAGAAAAATTTGACTTTAGGGTTAGAAAACTTTCTTTGGTTCCATCATCATATGGTAACCAGACGCCAACAATTGTAACAGGACAAGATTCAAGTATGATTTTGAGAGAAGTTACACTTGAATGGTCGAGTTCATATGACATAATACTTATATTTTTATTTATAAGCCAACACTTACCTCCAAAAGGCCTTCCTCTTTGTTTGTGGCATTCCGAAGCCTCCATATCTGATTGAAATAAAACGTTGAATTGTTGGTAACGTTCTTTAATTAAATAGTCTTCTTCTGAATTTAACCAATGTTCCGATAAAAAAATCAATGTCCATCCTAAAAAATAAGAGTCTTTGAAAATGAAAGCGGGTGAGTGTTGAGTATTTAGATTTTATTGAGAATTTTTTTCAGAAGGGTGTGGCTCTTATGTTAAAATTTTTTTTTGAACCAGCCTTAAGTTGAAATTTTTTTATTTGTTACCCCTAGATCAGGGCCGGCGCCAGGAATATTTCGTCTTTGTGGCGAAGGGTCCCGTGAGAGGGGGGTGGGGGTCTACAGTCTCAATTACGAAAAGCTGAACCTATTTTCGTCATCTAGTATAGTGTAGAAAA
Source organism: Brachionus rubens (assembly GCA_022207745.1). Taxonomy (NCBI): domain Eukaryota; kingdom Metazoa; phylum Rotifera; class Eurotatoria; order Ploima; family Brachionidae; genus Brachionus; species Brachionus rubens. The sequence goes on along the minus strand of JAJVHD010000021.1, from coordinate 1,039,156 downwards.
AGGAAAATAATTAACGTAAAGGGGCGATTTTTACGAGATGTCGTAGCAATCGCGCCTTTGCATTACAAAAGTGAATCCTGAGATTGTTAGAGAATCATATCTTGTTGAAGCAGATGCATAAAAAATGGGAATAGAGTTTCCCCTTGGGCCTTTCTTTTACCATTTTCACCCGAATATGGCTTTTTAAAACTTCTTTACCAATCGATTTGGGTCCAAATCATGAGTACTAAAATGTTAAAAAAAATTAAATTGACATTTCGGTTGAAAAAGGTTAAGGGATGCGCCTAATACTTTATCTTTTAATCCCGTGAAAAATTAGCGTTTTTGGATATCGGGGTCTTACATATTATATGATGCCATAAGTTACAAATTCGAAAAGTGTGGACTTTTTGCTCCACGTGTACCTTAGATTTTTCTCTTGTGACTTTTCAATCACCTACCACCAAAAGACATGATGAGAATTTTTTTCAATAACAATGCAGATTTATCTCTATTGAAGCGGCGATTCAACTTTTAAATTTTAGTCAAAAATCTTGTCTCTGAATAAAACCGATTTGTTAAATTAAGAAAAGGAGAGCTTGGAGAGTGATCATTGATCTCTTAAAAAAAATCATATGAGAAAACGATTAAATTATCAATTAATAAGCTGATTTTATGTTCAAAAATGAGGGGTTTTTGAAAAAACATTTTTTTGTTATCGAACTTTATGTTGAACTGTTGAACAAAAAAGACTTTTTTTTAAACAAAAAAAATTTTGCTCTCCCTTCGACTTAAAAAAATAAAAATTAATTTAATTTTTACCGTCGTCTTTGTGGCGGCCGCCACATCTCGCCACACCGTAGCGCCGGGCCTGCCCTAGATCATCTTTGAAAAAAAAAGCATCGATAATTAAGGAATTTTAAAAAATATGAGGTTCTAGAAGGAGTCCTCAAGACTGCTGGTCGATACCTGACTCCTTAGCCTCATTCTGATAAGAATTTTTTTATACCTCATGTTCTGAGTGAAGTTTTCTGATGGCTGCCGCAATTACCGACATGTCGTTAATTTTGACACTAATTTTTGGAAAAAACAGCTTTTTTTGACCATATTCGACTTTAACGACATGTCGTTAAGTCATTTTGAAAACCACTGTCCACCAATTAACGACATGTCGTTAAAACCGAATTACCACTTATAACGACATGTCGTTAAATTCGAGCAAATACGTTATTTATTTTATTTTTATTTTAAAATGCTTATGTACACTCATTTACTAGAAGGAATAACCTATCCGAGAGTAAATGAGTTATGTAGTATAGAGTAAATGTTTTTTAATATTGACAGATTGAATGTTGTGACTTTAGGACCAATCTATTAACAATAAACTTGTTAGCTATCTTTGAATACACATGTTGCCAGCCTTTGAATGGCTTCTATCGAGAAATAATAAATTGAAGTGAAATTTTAATCAAAATATGGTAAAATTAAGGTTCCCAAAAATTGAATTTTTACAGAGGTACATAGATAAAAAAGTCTCTTAATCGAAAAGAGTTTACGATTCACAACTTGACATGTTTCTGAAACTAGCTTCATAAAATTTAATTTTAAATCTATAGTAAAACCTAAGATATAATTTAAATTATTTAACAACACAGATATATTTATAATTTTCAGATATCTGAGTATAAAAAATAAGATATTTCAATCTTTTTTTGGTAAAAACCATGAAAAAAATCTTACTCCAGTTAATAACTAATTTGTTGAAGTTACACCATAAAGTCAATTCTTCACTAACGCACTCGAATTCTTTGAGAACTTCATCTAGCCTTTCTTCAGTTCTAATGAGAGTCGTGTCATCAGAAAAAAGCTCAATAAAGGCTTTGAAATTACAAATACAAGTGGACTAAGAACTGAGCCTTAGTTAGGTACTCCGAGCTTTAGTTAACATTCAACTGGAAATAACGTTTATATATTCTGAAAGAGCGTAAAATTTACTGTCATCAAAAATTATTTTTAAGGATTCTTCAGGGTTGTAAAGAGCATGTTCCTGTAAAAGGAGAATTTTTTTCCCTGAAAATTCTGTGTTTTTGTAAAATTCTTAATAAAATTTTGTCATTTAATCAAATAACAACTAAACCTACAAATTTTCCAGAATTTTATCTTGTTTTTGAATTTGTATAAATCTCTCAAAAAGCATTACCAAACAACCCAGTCTATAAAAATTGTAAAATCGTAATAAAAATTGATTGACCAGGAAGTCGAGATTCACTTTTATTGAAATCGAATTGAATTTTGCGAAATCATAAAGTGAAAATTAATTAAGAAAGGAACAGGTTTTGAATAAATAAAGAATTGAATTAAACATGTAAAACTATATAAAAAATTATTTTATTTTACAAACGTTAAATGGATGGTAAATATTTAAAATTAACACAACAAGTAATTCGTTCATTGACAATTTGATCGATTTTATTTGATAATTCGTCATTAAAATATTCTTTCCAATTTCCGATTTGTCCCTTACGGAAAAAATTAAATTTCTCATTGTTATTTGTGTCGCTTTTAAATATCGAATCAAACTGAAACGATTTATATGATCTCATTTTATCTATTGAAGTAAATGAAATCAGGCTTCGAATTTCATCGTCTGTATAACTTTTACCAAGATAATTTGACATTGATCTTATTGTTTCAACAGGATGCTTCAATTTAAAATGTATATTAATTAAAATTACCGTTTTCCCTCGTTCGATATTGCTGCACCACAAGTTAAGACACGCCCATGCTATAACATTGTTAACTTGGAGCGCATGCTCTAATAGCGTAATCACGCGTTTAGGTCCGCATTAAACACTGAAAGTCATAGTTTAATGCGTCATCAAGACTCGATTGTAAAGAAAAAAATAAAAAATAATTTTTTTGAATTATGCATTTGGTGCAGCACCAAAGATTAAGAAAAAAAATATTAAAAAAATCATTTTTTATATTTTCGATTTTTTTCTTTACAATCGAGTCTTGATGACGCATTAAACTATGACTTTCAGTGTTTAATGCGGACCTAAACGCGTGATTACGCTATTAGGGTATGCGCTCCAAGTTAACAATGTTATAGCATGGGCGAGATGTACTTTGGTGCATGGTCCAAAGGCGTGTCTTAACTTGTGGTGCAGCAATATCGAACGAGGGAATACGGTATCTTTAAAATAAAAAACTTTTTCATACTTCTAAAAGTTCTTCATACTCAACAATAAAAATCCCTTGTAGAGCTTTGTATTGGTTTATATGATCCCACCATGGTCCGTACCAAAGTTTGTTTTTCACAAAATGGTCAACTATAAGCTCAAAAGTTCCAATAAAACGGCTGAAAACCAACGATTTTGCAAAATTATAAAGGGACACCAACATGTCTTTAGGGTTGCGAATTACATAAACTACCTGTTTAAATACTTAGAATTATATATACGACAGGAATTTATTGATTTAAAATTTTACTCTTGATTTTTCATTGAAATCAGACGGAAGATATTCTATTGGTAGATGAGACTTGAAAACTCGTCTTGAGTTCATTCTGTTTAATTTTTCAAGCTTATTTTTTGAGAACCCAGTATCAATAAATGTGACTCGATTAAAATGACGTTCTGATAGTGATGTCACATAGTCAAGGTTATTCTGTAATAGCCAAACGATTTCTTCAGTCCAAGTTGTACCTGATTTTGGATATCCAATGACGAATGTATCATTAGATCTTAAGCTTAAGTTTCTAATAGAATCTATGTTTCTAATCATTGGAGGCAAAATCATATTCTTATATTTTACGGATTCTTGAATGTAACCATCTATTTGAATCTTTTCAAATTCTTGTGCCTCTATGTAAAATTCAGTTGATGGGTCACAAATAGCTTTTTGAAACTCATCAAAGTTTCCATACTTCTCCATGTTAATGACACGTCAAAAAAATTTTTGTGTCTTTGATAAAAAAAATGCTTTTCAAGTAAATAATTTCATTTAAATTAAAATAGTTTTGGAGCACAATCCTATTTTAAAAATTTTTTTACAAGTTAAATTTTATGGAAAAATATTTAAAATAACAAAAGCTTTTAGTTGAGCTAACTTTTGAAAATATTTCATGAATTGACTACGATTAAATCAAAAAAAACTTCATTTAAGCTTTCCATTTTCAATGTTCGTTGAAGAAACTACGTCCTCTAGGCCTTATATGTCTTCGAAACAATTAATTACCTCTCCATGCTTTTTTTTCTAAAATTTCTCAAATTTTCTCAAATATTTCATTATATTTTCTGATTTGAATATCAAAAATTGTAAAAGTATGTTATCTTTACTCCGAGCATTGCAGACTATCAAAATATAAACCATGTAATAAATTAAACAATTAATTTCACTTATTTGTCGGTTATTGTTTCACTTTGGTGAAAAAAAAGCAGTAGGTTAAATGAAAAAAATACCAAGTCACCATTTTTTTAATTTAACCGACGTTACATATGTAAATTGAAAATAAATGTATAAAGGACATAAAGGTCAACATATAGATTACATAAAGTATTTTTTTATGCATCCGTTGTCAATGGATCAAATATTTACGAAAATAATCTTTATTAAGATAAAGAATGCGACGGCTAAAGTAAATCGTATGTTGAGTTTAACTAGGAAAGCTTTTAAGCATCCTTGTCGTGAGACAATCAAGCTGTTGTATTGTTCACTGGTGAGTCCTCATTTAGAGTACGCAGTTAGTTCATGGTGTCCATATTTGGATAAAGATATAAATGAGATAGAGAAGGTACAACGTAGAGCAACAAAGATGATCCCTGAATTGCATGACTTGGAATATTCGCATTAATTTTTAAGCTTGGGATTAACTGATCTGAGAACGAGAAGAAAACGTAGTGACCTGATTCAAAATTTCAAGGTAACAAACAAATACGAACATGATGATTTTAGTAACGGCATCAATTACAGTCTAAACACAAAGTCTGCGTCTAGAAGATACGATCTTAGAAGAAAAAGCCAATGTTTAACACGTGAACAAGTAAAAAATTGTCTTCCTAGATATAACTTTTTTTAAAACTCGAAGATAAAATCGTGTTAAGATTTTTGAAAGATTGTATTTCACGGAATCTGTAACATATTTTTAACTAAACCAAACAACGAAACTGAAAAAATGACAACAACGCGAACAAGTACACCAAAAATAACTCGAAATCAAACCGACAAAAGACTTTCGAATAACAATAAATCGTTAGAACTTGAACTAAAAATTCAACAAGACATAATTGCATACAAAAAAGTCGTAAAATGGGCAAGAAGCATTCAAAAAAGAATTGAACGAGCGCTCGAACAACTCGAAACTGACGAACAAATACAAAAATCGAATTCTATAAATGATGACTGTGATAACTTCTCACAAGAGAAAAGATCGGAATTATGTGAATTGTCAGTTGAATCTCTAAATGAAAACGTCAAAAACAGTCAAACACCAAAAGACCAAAAGTTAGCCGAAGACATTGAAAAAATCCAATCAACAATCGATCAAAAGTCATCTAAATTCATCGATATAACTCACGCTCGGAAAAATACTCAATCCGCACCGATTTATTCAGCGTCAACCAAAACTAAAGCATGTTTTAATTCAGATAAACATAAAAGTCAAATCTATATGAATCTGATTGGAAAGGCAGAAGATAGACTCCATGCGATCGAAAATGCTACCATCAAAAATAGCTTGGAACTTATTAAAACAAAGTGTGAATTGAAATCCACTGTTGAAGGATTGGACAGCATCACCAAAATGGTCACCAGTTTGGAGGAAGTAACTAGAGAGATCTGCTCAACAATTAAATTTAGTCATAAAGAAACTTTTAAGATTTTTGAATATATAATAATAAACGCTCGTTTTAAGGAGTAATGGTGAGAAATCTTTAATTTAGACTCTTAATATTTTTAAACTAAATTTTTTCATCTTTATTTTTATGAACTGAATTGTATAAATTATACGATACGCTTTATTTTACAGTGTATCGATAGTGGCCCAAATTGTGGCCTTCGCATTAGATGTAATAAATAAATAACTTTTTTTAAAAATAGAGTCCAAGAATTAAACCAAGAAAAAATGTAATTTCTCGCGCTAAAATTGACTTTTCTATGCATGACTCTTGTTATAAGACTTCAAAGTAATTTTTTTAATTTTAAATTCTTAATAAACTTTTGTCCATGATAGAAGTTTATTAAGAATTTAAACCAGATAAGCCAAAAAACAGATACCCACGACCAAAGATAATCTTTTACTTCTTCACTTCATTTGAGCATTACTTTATCCGTCTAAAGATAAAAATGTCAGCTAAAAATGATATATGTTAGAAGCTCAAAAAAATTTATTCATAATTTTTGCGCGAGAAATTACATTTTTAGTTTAATTCTTGGACAGAATGACCTTAGATTGTCTATTTAATCGATTGCAAAAACTTTTAAAATCAGAAAGAACATTCATTCTCAAATGTTCATCTTCTAAGAATATCTTAAAACAACTAAGAATAAGTGAGAACATCTGAGAACAACTGAGAACAGAAGTTTCTAAGAACCGAGAATTTCTGAGAACTGAGATTTTTCTTCACATAGGTAAATAAACGAATAAAATAAAAAAATAAAGTAAAATTTGACTAACAGCAGAGTTATTCACACAGCTATAATGAAAAAATAAACCGATGAGGAGAAGTGTTGAGCCGATTGAAAATCGTTTTGTACTGGAATTTCGTTGAAAGACACTGAATGAGTGACTTGATTTACATTAGGGCTGGTAGACCGGTTTTTAAAGCCGTTTCAAAAACGACTTTTCAGTCAAACCGGTTTGAATTCAAACTGGCTCTGTTAAACCAACTTTAAACCGGTTTGGTCTTGGAAAACTGACTTATAAACCAGCTTGATTTTAATAAACAGGTTTAAAAAACCGGTTTTAGAAGTGAAGCCGAATTTAGAACCGGTTTAGGATCCTAACCCAGCTTTAAAGCCGGTTCTCCAAAATAAACCGGTCTACCAGTCTTAATTTACAAGACGATAAAAATTTTGATACATAGAAAACGCTGGATAAGAACATGAGTAGCTTGGATAGTTTTGATTATACACGTAGCTGTTTTGGTAGTAACCGTTGGGATAATAATTATTGTAATTGTATGTATAATTTAGCTGGTTAGCAGCATACGTGTTGTATTGATTATTAGTTAAATTTTAATTAAAGTTTTGAGACATTTTTGGATTTAAGATTCAAAAAAGTTGTATTTATATAAGTTTAATGTATTTTATTTAGATTAGAGCTGGGTTTCAAATTAGTTGAAAATAAAAGGAGTTTCTGATTCTTTTTTGGTCAAATGTCATATCACCGGACTGTTATTTTTTTCGTTTTATTTTAGATAAGATGTCTTATCAATTAGAAGATTTTTTTCAGTTTAATTTTCTTTTGATCACCGAAAAAAAAATTTCCAAAAAAAATTTGGGTTATTTTTTATTCTGATTGAACTATCAGTTTATGAAATTTCGATAATTTTTGTCAATTTTTCCAAAATAAAATTTTGATGGTGATCGATCAACTGTTTGGACCATGATCATTTTGGCGATCGACATGATTAGAAAATTGGATCACGATCTGGATAACGATCCGATTCTCGGATCATGTTCCCAAAAATTTAAAAGCATAAAAATGACAATCAACCGACTTATTTGTGATCGAATATTTGTGATCGGATAATGATTCTTATTTTGGATCAAAATATCGATCTTCGATCACAGTTTTTCGTGATCAAGCACCATCACTATACCGACAAAAAAATAAATTGTCTGGTCAAATAGTCAGTTCATTCGTTTTAATGAATGTCTATCAAGTAAAAATCAAAATCGATCAGGCCTGTCCTTTCGATAATTTCATTGGTCGAGATGTTAAAAAGATTCGAATAAGATTTTATTCTCAAAAACAAATTTTTTTTTAACTCTCTCTTTTAGTTTTAAATTTTTTTGAGTTTAACGTTTACAAGCGAAATTGAGCGTGGAAATCTCATCGACATTATTTACACAGATTTTGCTAAAGCTTTTGACAAAGTCCACCACAGGAAACTACTTGCGAAACTAAGGTCATATGGAATTACGCACGAGTCACTAAAATGGTTCGAGTCGTTTTTGATTGGCAGAAAACAAAGAGTGGTTACGGGCGATGTATGTTTAAACTGGGAGGAGGTAAGCAGCGGTGTATCACAAGGGTCGGTTAAATCTATCTAAGTGTAAAGTGATATATTTAGGCAGAAGAAAAGAAAAATTTTCATACGAAATGGTTACCTCGAGAGGGGAACATGTGCTGGATGAATCAAGTAAAGAAAAAGATCTTGGAGTTATGATTACCAATGACTTGAAGTGGAACAAACAGTGTACGCATGCTGCAGCAAAGGCTAACAGGGTCCTCGGACAGATAAAAAATTCATTCAGATATCTCGGTCGTGTGACATTAAAGCCTCTATAAACTTAGTGAGACCACACTCATGATGTCCGTATTATAAGACCGACATTAAGATCTTAGAGAGAGTACAAAGAAGAGCAACAAAGTTGGTCAAACCGATCAAATCTAAACCCTATGAGGTACGCCTAAAAGAACACTTAAAATTTAATGAGCTTAGAGGACAGACGCCGTAGGAGCGACTTGATACAAATGTACAAGTTGGTTAATGGTTATGAAGATATAAATTTGCTCAACGGTATCAATTTCGCAAAACCTACCACAATCAATCTAAGAAGGCAGCACAAAAGCCGATTAGTACGTGAAATCAATAAAAAAGGCTCATATCTAAATAATTTTAACACAAACTGAGTAACTTCAAGTTGGAATGATCTACCTGAAAGTGCATTATCAGCAACATCAAAAAACAGTTTCAAGAACATCATCGATGAGAAAGTTTTTGGGATGTCACAAAGCAAATGCTGCCAAAGCCCATCAAAGCTGCGTTGGTATAGAATTTTTCTATTCCGCAGCTCACACTAACGAACTAACTTAAATATATTAAATAATGTTAACACAGTTAGTGACACATATGAATTGAATTATTTAAGAGCTAAGGCTTCTGTGTTTTACTCGATTTTACACAAATGGAATTTGAAAGCTTTGATAAATTTATTACATTTTTTTAATTTAAATATATATAGTCCCGGAAATTAACTTGCCACATGATATCATATGATATCAGCTGACCTCATCTGACGTCATCTGTTATCAGTTTTCATCAGAATTCGCTGAGAATTCATACTGTTTGTAATTCTCATAATAATATAATCTGATATCATGTGATTTCAACTGATGAGAGCTGATAGGAGATGATATAAATTCTGATACGAAATGACATCAGCTGATGTCACATGATATCATGTGACAAGTTAATTTCCGGGATTGTATATATCCGGAATGACATAAAACTTGAACGATCAAAATTAAATAGTTGTATCAGTTTTACCAGAATGATGAATAATCTCGGTTCTCATAAATTCATAGTTCTTATAAACTTATAAAAACGATAACTTTTTTGGTTCTCAGTTGTTCTCACTTATTTTTAGCTGTTCTAAGACATTCTTAGAAGACGACTATTTGAAAATGGGTTCTGTTTTCTTGATTTTTAAAACTTTGCAATCGATTAAAGTCAGCCTAAGATCATTCTGTCCAAATATTAAACTAAGAATATATGTAATTTTTTGTAAATTTTAATTCTCAAATAATCTTCTTCTAAGAATATCTTAAAGCAGATAAGAAAAGTGAAAACAACTGAGATCCGAAAAAACTGTTTAGTTCTCGTTAAGATTTTAATTAAATCCACCACTAAATTCGAATTTTTTAGAGCAATAACGTAATTTTATACACTCTATAATGTTATTTTGAGCTCGAAACTCACGTCACCTTTATATGACGTAAATTAAATCGTATAATTTATATTCCATATTCTTAAGTTACTTTTATTCAAATCTTTAAAGTTTATTTTAAACTATTCTTAAATAAATAAATTGGAACACCATAGTTACTGTTGTTTTTTGTGAAAATTTGAATAAGTACGTTGTTAAAACGAAATTTTTTTGTTTCTTGCTAGGAATATATAATGTTCGTGAAACCATTGAGTTATTAATTTTAGTTTCTCTCGAGAGAGCCGTATTTTATTTTTAATGAAAGTTTATGAAATTTCAAAAAAAAATTAAAAAATGTCAAAATTTAAACCTTTTTTGAATCAAAACTATGAAACAATACTTCAAAATTTACTAAGTACTGGCGAACTTTTTGATGACGATAAATTTATTTCCGATTATTCAAGCATTTACAAGGTAAATCAAACTGATCTGAATATTACTTGGAAGCGTCCTAGTGAAATATGCCAAAACGCCCCACAATTCATTGTTGATAAAATTGAGCCAAATGATCTTGACCAAGGAGGTATCGGTGATTGGTAAGCGATTTTAAATGTAACTTTTTTTCCGAGCGTTATTTTTAAGTTTGTTCTTATTTTCAGTTGGTTGATTTCAGCCATGGCCGCTGTAACTTCTGTTCCTGAATATGCTCAAAGAGTGATTCCTCTTGACCAATCATTTGAGACAAATTATGCCGGAATTTTTCGATTTAGATTTTGGAGATTTGGTGAATGGGTCGAAATTGTAGTTGATGATAAACTACCTGTCGATGAAAACAACGAATTAATTTACTGTCATAACAAAAAAGATAAAAATGAGATGTTCGGTCCTTTACTCGAAAAAGCATATGCAAAATTGAACACATGTTATGAATTTTTAGATGGAGGCGATAGTGTCGATGCATTGATTGATATGACGGGCGGTATTCACGAAAGGTTCAAGCTTAAAAAAGAAAAAGACGATGATGGAACTTTAAGAGTAGTTGATCCTGATAAATTATGGGAAATTATATTTAAATCATTTTCAATGAAATCTTTAATTGGTGCTTCGATTAGCTCACGAGATGGAAAAGGCGATGAGTTTATACAAGACAATGGTCTTGCTTTTGGGCATGCATACAGTGTTTTGGAATGTTTTGAAGTTCTTGAAAAAAATGGAAATTACGAATTGAGAAATTCATCTGATGAAAGCTCTTCTACAAAATCGATTAAATTGCTAAAGTAAATAATTTTTTTAAAATCATAGCAAGCGAGTTAAAGCTCAATCAAATATATTTTACTTTTAAGGATAAGAAATCCCTGGGGTGAAACGAAGTCATATAGTGGTAAATGGAGTCAAAACTCACCTGAATGGAACAAAATAGGTTCTGAAATAAAACAAGCTTTGAAAATGAATGATCAAACAGATGGTCAATTCTTGATCTCATTAACTGAATTTATCAAAGAGTTTGACGAATTAGACATGGTTCATGTTAACATGAGTGCTTTTACAGGTTCGTCTGAAATGACCGCAAACGTAAGCTGGATAACGAAGCAAATGAGCGGCTCGTGGAAAAGGGGTATAAACGCCGGTGGTTGTGGAAATGATCGCTACGAAGACTTTTGGAAAAATCCACAATATCTAATAAATGTACAGCTTGATAATAACCAAGATAATTTTGTGACAACAATCATTTCTCTAATGCAAACAGATCAAAATTTAAGACGCTTGAACACAGATGCAACTTATGAAAAATCAAATGAGCCTATGAATATTTCAGTTTATAAGGTTAAAAATGGTGTTGGTTTAAAGAAGAAATATAATTTTTCTGAAGTTAATGAAATTCATTCGAATCCAAGTTATTTACCACAACGAGAAGTTACTGCTAAACTCGATCTCGAACCTGGTGATTATGTGATTATTCCAAGTTTGTTTGAAAAGGATATGGAAGGAAACTTTTTGTTAAGAATTTTCTTAGAGGGACAAACTAATAGTGACGTAAAGTTGAAAAGTTTTGATTTGAACAAAAAAGTTAAAACTAAAAAGGATACAAAATCAGTTACAAATGAAGAAAGTGGAGAAATTCAAATAGTACCTAACAAAAAAACTGAGGAGGAAGAAGAAGAATATGAAGATGAATATGTTAACTATAATGAAGAACTTGAAATACCAGAAGAATTTAAAACTGAAAGAAAATATTATGAAAAGGTTGTTATGGAAAATGTTTTAGGACCCGGAGGACAAGTTGTTTCAAGAGCTTGCCAAATTATGTAATCTTAAATGAGTATTTTTTCTAAATTGTTTTATTTGACTTAAAAACTAACGTGCAATTTTACGCATTCAGAAATTATTTTATTTTTGACTTTGATATTTTTTAATAAAAATTTTAACAGAATGTGACTTAGACTTAAATTCGAATTCTCATTTTATTTAAATTCCCGAAAAAAATTTTGTCGTGTCATTTTACCTGTTAAGTTATATCATGAACCATTAATTTCTTGGTTACCATACGGAGTTCACTCCTAATCATATTTGTAATTAAAAGTTTGTTTTTGAGCCTTTTTTAAAACCGTTTTAGAATGGTATGGTAGTTTAAGTCAGAAATATAAAATATGTTATAGGTTAATTCTTTAAAATACAAGAAGATATGAATTACTAAAATCACTTATTTATAAAGCTCTTTCGGTCTTTACTATAATGAAGTCTAAAACACTGGCATATTGTTCAAAAAATATATTTATTGTTGAAAATTCTTTTGAATTTTAAAAGAAATATGGTCATTCCACTTTTCACAAAGGACTAATACCCATAAAGCCTTCTCGTTCAATTAAAAGAGATTAGAAAAAAAGAGAGAGATAAGAATGTAATATTTTATTGCGAGGAACGAGCGGGGTGACGAGCTTATTAAGCAGACACGAGATACTGAACGATTTTTTTGAAAATAATTTTCATTGGACGAGAAACCAAGAAGATTTATTGGTTAAAACGATAATTTATGCATAAATTCATCAAACTATGTTAACAGACTGTGTTAAAAAAAGAAACTAAAAAAATAATTCCTTAATTGAATTAAAGAAGTCCGACGTTTGTTTGTTAAGAAAAAGATTGTTAAATGTGTGACATTCTTATATTGACAAACTTTTATTAAAATAAAAAAAAACAATGAAATCAATTAAGAGGCAAAGTTATGAAAATTTTAGAAAAAGTTTTGATCCTTATCAGTAATTGAAGATTGATTAATAATGAATAGGATGATTTAACAGTTCTTATTTTTGTTAGACTTTCAAGTAAAAAGTTTCGCCAAAGCTAACTATTATGGACTGGGCCTTCAATAGAGAGAGGGCCATGCCTTCAATACAGACAAGGCCATGCCTTCAATAGAGAGAGGGCCATGCCTTACTTGCCTTATATTGATAATTTAACGTTCCGTTACTCGCATATCAAAAGCTCTGCTTCCCGTATCTTATGTACCCTGCTTTAAATACTAATTTATTGTTGTTTTACAGGTTGTAAATTAGAGGAATATCTTTAAAATTAACAAAATAAGATCGTTTTTGACTGAATCTTCCTAAGGGCATTTACTATTAACTTAAAATGTCCCATGCAGCTCACTTGAAAGAAAATAAGTCTTGAATATTAAAATTTAAGTCTATAAGGTTTTATTTTATAGCCGAATATAATTTGTTAGTAAAGTTACAGTGTAAAGTTGAACTTTTAAACCTAGAAGTCTGAGTTGGATTTTAGACAACTTGTTGAATTTTTTAAATTTTAGCTTTGTTCATCGATGGAAATAGTGTTGTGGATCGAGCGCAAGGGTTTAAAGATCATGAGCGACAAGCGCCGCTCGATCCACAACACTATTTCAATCGATGAACAAAGCTAAAATTTAAAAAATTCAATAAGTCGTGTAAAATCCGACTCAGACTTCTAGGTTTAACACTAGAAAGTCCGGCGTGTCATTTTGACACGTTTTGCCCTTTCAAACCTTAATAAAAATAAAACTATAAGAGCTATAGGTATTAAACCTGATTCCCAGGTGTATTTTTAATTAAGGAATCGTTATTTTTACTTTGATTTGCGTTATGACTTGATCTTCCCTTTGTAAAAAAAAATTGTACATAAAAGCCCGGTCGTATCATTTTGACATGTTGTGGGAATAGCATGCAAAGTAAGTATCCGATACCAGTTTTTAGGGTATGATTTAAGAGATCTTGTTGAGCTTATTTCAAAAATATCTTTACTTTTGAGGTTGGTCTTATAGTTCAGAAGATATAGCGATTGAAATTTTTTTTCACAATTTCTTACTTTTTTATTACATATTTAGGTATTTTTTAGGTGAAAATGGCGTATTTGGTTTAAAAAAATATGAACACTAAAAATCAGCAATCCACAGTTCGAACACTAAAAATAAGCGTAAAAAAAATCCGATCAGAAAAAAATAATAGAATTGGCTAAAATTCGGTTTTCGACCTTTATAATCATCCATTTAGCTTAAAATCTTTTTGGTTGTAATAATCGAGCTCTTTAAGCAGGGCCCGATGCAGTTCTCAACAGAGTTATTTATTGTATCAATAAGAACACCAATTTAGTGTTTTAACAGTAGAAGCACCGAATACGCTATTTTAGCGTATTTCCAAAAATTTGAACGCTCATTCCTATTTTAAGAAAAATTCGACCAAGACGATTTTAGAATATTTTATAGCCTTTATTTCGAACTACAAATTGAGCAGCTTTTTAAAATGTTATAATTTGTATTTAATGAAAAAATTTAGTTTGAAAAATCAACTAAAAATGGCCGGTGCTTCTAGTGTTAAGAAAAAATCTGGGCAAAATCAGCTTTTTTTCTTCTTTTATTTATTTATTTATTAAATAATTTGAGGTAGACCTCAGGCTACTCAGAATGGAACTAAGCCCTTCTTTTTAGCCTAGCGTTTTTAAAAAAAATGAGAAAATAAATAAAAATAGAGTAAATGACAGTCGAGTAAAAGCTAAAAAAAAAAAAAAACATTTAAAAAATCAATAACTACGAGTAAAATCAAGATTAGTCATTAGGCATAATAAAAAGTTGGAAGTCTTGATATAGCGAAGTGAATTTTTGGTTCAAATGTACATTAACTTTGTTGAATTCTTCTAGATCCATTCTAAGTTGTTTGTGTGCCGCTTTTTTAAAGAAGAATTTGTTGAGTAAGTTTCGAGAACGCGTTTCTACAAGTTCGAGACGAAGCTGTTTATGAATTACGACGATTTCGGTTCTCATTGGAAAAAACTTGATGTGTCTGAGAACTTTGTTTTGTAGCTTTTGTAAATCGTGCGATATTCTTTGGGTTGAGCATGAGAGAGGAATAAAAGCGTAGTCGAAGATCGAACGGATAAAGTTTTTGAATACGATTCTACATAAAGATAACGAATTTTTGAGTTTGAGACCTTTTATTCTACGAATAAGATTGATTTTTGTTGTTGCTCTCGATTCAATGTTTTCGTAAAGATTTTTGAAACTTAACTTAGGATCGAATTGGATACCAAGAAATGTAGGGAAGGGTTCTAGTGGAATTCTTTGGTTGTCTAAATATAGACTCAGTTGGTATTTTGATTCGTAATTTGAGCGATAACCTGCAGTTGTGAATACCGTTTGAAACGTTTTGTTGACATTTATTTTCAGTCCCCATTCGTTACAATAATTTTTGATGCACTCGATTGAGATATTCAAGATTGACTCGATTACTTTGAGAGATCTGCTTGTAAACCAAATGCACAAGTCATCGGCAAAAAGTGCAACTTTAACTTCTTTTGGTAACGTTTTTGCAATGTCACTAAAAAAAAGTGAGAATAAAGTTGGTGATAAGCAGCTACCTTGAGGGACGCCATTTGCGATCGTAAATTCGTTTGAACACGTATTGTTGACCGAAACCTTAAACTTTCTATTCAGAAGAAATTGTCTGATCCATCTAAGAAGGAATTTGTTGATACCATGCTTTTGTAATTTGAATAAAATACCTGAATGAGAAGCCATGTCAAACGCTTTTTCCAAATCGAAGAAAACAGCACCCGTGTATTCTTTCTTGCTAAAACCGGCTATTATTGATTGTGAGAGACGAAATATTTGGTCTTGAGTACTCATGTTTTTTCGAAATCCAGACTGGCATGGAGGCAAAATATCGTTCAATTCGATCCATTTTTGAAGCTTACGATTAATAATTTTTTCGAATAGTTTCGAGATGCAACTTAGGAGTGAGATTGGTCTGTATGAACTAATGCTGTCAGGTGGTTTGTCTTTCTTAGGAATCATGATGATTTTAGACATTTTAAGTTCCGATGGAATGTAGCCAATGCTTATTGATGCATTTAGGAGATTTAAGATTCGTATTAAAATATTCTGAGGACAATTTCTCAAAACTCTGTTATTTATCTTGTCAAAACCGGGTGCCGATTTTGTGTTTGTAGAGTTGAGTGCTTCAAAAAATTCTCGTTTAGTGCAGAGGGCTTCAAGAAGAGTACCTGATTTTTTAGAGTTGTCCGATGGTAAAGTAATTTGATGTTGATTGTTGTAGATTTTATTAAGAGAGTTACCGAAAGCGTTCGCAAGGTCTTTAGAATTGTTAAACTTGGATCCATCTTGATTATTAATCTTGTTCGGATTAAATTCTGAGTGTTTGTCTTTGCAGGTTTGGTCAAGTTTTTTTAGAGACGCCCAACACTTCGATTCGTTTTGTTTAAATTCTGAGAGATTAACTAAGTCGTGCTCTAAGTTTGTTGCTTTCAAATTTGCTACTTGTTTTCTGATTCGATTGTTTAGCATATTATAAAGTTTATTGAGTGATGGCGAGTTAATTTTTTGTTTTAATCGTTTGATTCGGTGTTTGAGCTTAATGTCGTTGACTATGTAGTCAGGGATCGGCTTAGGATACTTTGCGGTGGATTTGAATTTGATCGTATCTGTGCATTTTGTTAACGACGAGTCGATTAAGTTGATTATTGCGGCTAATTCATTATCAATGTCTTTTTGAGTGCTTGAAGTTGGTATTGAATCACTAACTTCTGATAGTTCTTTTGTGAATTTTTGCCAGTTAATTTTTTTAATTGTTATCATTCTTGGTTCAGGGTTGATGTTGTTTAGCAGTGTAAGTGTCGGTTGGTGGTCACTGATTTTGTAGTCTAAAACCTTGTGGGAATCGAAAAGATGACGAACCGAGTTCGAGCAGATGGTAAGATCGAGAACACTGTTACCACGGTTGTAAGTGGGACACTTTGAGTTGAGGATGTGGAGGTTATATTTGTTAAGAATGTCTTCCAAGATTTCACCTTTCGTGTCTGTTTTGTTACAATACCAAATGCTATTTTTTGCGTTTAAATCTCCGAGAATGACGTAATCGACAAAGTTTTTGTGAAAAAATTCGAATAGGTTTTGGTTGAGTCGAGTAGTCGGACTAAAGTAACACGAGAAAATGGCTAATTTTTTGTTGTGCCGAAGATCAATCTGAAAGCCAATGACGTTTTCGTCATTTAGAATGTTGGTCACATCGATCTTAGAGCCGTTTAAGTTTTTTCGAATACAGATTGCAGCACCCCCTCCTTTTCGATTGGGTCTGTCCGAACGAAAAATTACGTAATTATTGATTTTAAAAGATTTCGATGGCTTTAAAAAAGTTTCGTTTAAACTAATTATATCAGGATCAGTTGAATCAATTAGATGTTGTAAAAGTAGTTGTTTTGATTCATTAATAATCGATTGAGTGTTTAGATGCAAAATTTTAAGTTTGTTATTCATCATGATAGTTATCGAATTCCATGTCATTCACGGCGAAACTATCAGGTGTTGAGATGTCACTTTGGTTTAATGCTTGTTCAGCGATTAATTTGTTGTTTATGTACGAACCGTAGCTGTTGCCAAAGTTTTTGCTAACTAAGTTTACAAAGAATTCTGGGTTTTCTTCGATTGATTCGGTTACTTGGTTGAAATATTTGATTATGTCGATTAGAAGATTGATCATCGATTTAATAAGATTGTCTTGATTCGGATTCGAATTAGATCTGATGTTATAAACCGTGTTGCTTTCTGAGTAAATTCGGGTAAAGTCAGAATTGACGTTTTTTTTTGCTTTCGCCTCTAGTTCAGCTTTTTTACGGTTAATATCAGTTATAATGGCTTTACACTGTTTGCTGCAGGAAGGGTGGTGTTCAGGGCAGTTGGCACACCTAAATCGGGCTGGGTCGGTAATTTTACACTGGTCGTGGGAATGGTTACCCCTGCATCTTACACAGGTAGGAGACTGGTTTATGTTTGGACATGAATGTTTTGTGTGACCAATCTTTTGACAATGAAAACATTGGTCAGGTTGAATGAAAAATCTCCAAGGTCTGGCCTTGACAAGAGTACTACCTATTTGGATTCTACCAGCATTACAAATTGTATCAAATGAGTCTTTGTTGGTAATTAGAGCTTTGACTGTTTTGAGAGGTTCGTTTGAACTTTTTTTAACAATACGTAGAGCTTTATCGATGTTGAATTTTGTTTTGAGTTCGAGTAAGTTGGCTTGGTCAGTGACATCGAAATCTAGACTAACATTCAAAAGAGCTATGTAAAATTTTGGTTCTTTTTTGTTAACAAACTCAACTCCATGAGTAAAAGCATCATTAGGCCAGGTAGCTTTGATTTGTTCGACTGACTCTTCCGAGTCCTTTTTTATCACTAATTCGTTTTTTTGGTTAATATAAGCGTTCGAGATGAAGCAGTCAGGAAGACATCTTTTTAGTTCACGGTCGAGGTTTAGGTAGCTTCTTTGGTGTTGAGGAAATTGTTTTTTGCTTGTGAATTTAGCGATAACGTTTAATTTTTTTTTAGTTGAAAGATTGTTTGGTTGCTCGACTATTGACTCTTGAGATTTATGTTTGTTTAATGTCGATGAGTTTACTCTGGTTCGTTTCCGAGACTGGATTGATTCATGTACTAAATTATTTGGTTGAACAGGGTTCGCATAAGACTGTTGATTCTCTTGGATAGGTTGTTGATGATTTTGAAGAAAATTTGGATTTTGATTCGTTTGAACGTTAAGTTGTTGATATTGTTTCATCGAGTTAAAGTATGCTAGCATATTTGGATAGAGCAAGCTTGATAATTGATTCCATTGTAACAAATTGCCCATGTTTGGGGGTACCCCTGGCAGGGGAATTTCTAGTTGAGGGTTTGTACTCATCTGGAAATGAGTAATGGAGCTGGAACAGCTAGAAAAAGGTTTCCAAATAAATTGAAAAATAAATTATGCAAAAAATTTTTTTTCTTTTTGCTTGATAAGAAAACAAATGTCGTGTCTAAATGACACGATCGGGCTTTAATGGTATAAACAAAATCGCTATAATCAAAAATCATTAACAATTGATTAAATTGAAACCCGAGTTAATTGGTTAAGATTTTTTATGTCGATTATATAAAGTTCAGATTAGCGACTATCGCATTAACTTAATTAGACATTAGACTATAAAAATTTTTTTTTATACAAAAAATTTATTTTAAATAAAAGTATTTAATAGTATATCCCCCACTGTCATGTGCGAAACATGGGTTAAATTACCCACCATGAATGATTTTGTAATTAGATAATCGTACATAAAGAACTGTTATTTTCAAGTGGAATACTCGCTCGTCTTAATTTTAAGTTTCCCTTTTTTATTTCCAAAACCCCCATTATATCTTCTTTCGGCTTCGATTCGTTAAAGACCAGTCTCTTAAAAAATCTACAATTAATCAAACAGCAACAAATCTAATTATGTTTTCTATTTACTTTTTCTTTACTTGGGTCGATTCGCTTGGCTTCCCGATTGAGGATCTCTTTCAACTCAGTATGCACTTTCATAAACTCTCTACAAACTTCATTGAGAACTTTGTGATCTTTTTCACTAAAATCAAGTCAAATTAAAAGTTTATAATAAAAGTCTTTTAGTTAAATTTTACCTTGTGATTCTTTCGCGAATAGTTTTTGACGCTTCTTTGATAGCGTTAAATTTTCTAACATCATGGTCTGTTTGATTCATTTTTCTTCAATAAAAAAAATTCATTCCTGAATATTAATTAGCCTTTAAATGTTTAAAAAATACTCTATATCTTTTCGGATTTCATTTTCAAGTGTCTCGAGGATTTTTTTCTCCTCGCTATCAATTTTTTTCATTAAATCGTTTTTTTTCAAGACAATGTCGTTTTTTAATTTCTGGTATTCAGCTATTTTCTTCAGTCTCGCTTCGTTTAAACTTTCAGAAATGATCGATAAATTTCTAGAACCCTCTTGATAATTTTGTAAAGACTTAAATGTATCCTCTCTTAATTTTGTATAATGTTGATTTCGACAAGATTCGCATAGCATTTTCTTACAATGAAAACAGTCTTTAACCTTTTTAAGATTACATTCGGGAGAAACTTTTTTTTTGAAATTTTTCGCTTGTTTCAAAGTACATTCTGAACAAAAGCCATCAATTTCTGGTATCTCATCTGAATTTGCTTTTAAATTATCAAAGTAATTTTTGTGCCAGCTAAGCCAAAATTTAGAAAGAACACTCTTTTTGAAAGCTCTGTCCAGATTATTATCATGTAAGAAGTGTTCTGTTTTACACAATGGACAAACATGAAAAGAGTTTTTTACGTTACTGGTAAGACATTTTTTGCAGAACGAATGAAAACAAGGTATTTGTAGAGAATTATCTAGATTTGAATTACAAAGTTCGCATATTACCAGTTCTTCAAATACAGAAGTCATTTTTAAATTTTAAATTTACTTCAACTAAATTCATGAAACATAGCTTGAAAAATATTGTATCAAAACTTCAGAGTATTGTATTTGATTATTAATTTTATAATTCGAAAGATCCCCATGGAAACTTGATATTTTTGTTGCGCTATTTAAATTACGACTTAATTAATAAATAATAAATACAAATTTTTTCGTGAATTTGTATTAAAAATTTCTAAAAAATGATGTGTAATTCTAGAAAAGAAAAAATGTTTTTTATTAATTTTGTAAATCTAATCGAGCACAAGCTTCTTAATGAAAATGAAAATTACAACAAATATGAGAAGAAATTCGCAAGAGCAAAATAATTAAAATGGCCTTTTTTCCTGACTAATAAACAATTGCACCAGATAAGATAAACGTTTAAATTACAGTTGTTTAAAGTAGTAGTTGTTATAAACTCAGTTATTAGGACGGTAGACTAATTTCCTGAATCGTGTACATCCAAGGAACATAAAAATATTTTTTTTTAGCCAGCAATATAAATGAGAGTACTAGATATCAATTTTCCAACATTATATAGATAAAGATGTGGAATAACACATAAGATCTAGAACATTCAAAATACCGTAAACTCACGAGTCATATTGTGGGGGGACAAATCGCAAATTCGGTTTTATTCCAGACATAAACATTTCTTTTGAATTTTTTTCAAAAATAGTTTTAACATATGTTGCCCGGAATAAAACCGATTTTTCTATTTGTACCCCCGTGGCTGTTTCTTCGAGTTTACGGTAAATAGCTGATTTATTATCTTAAATACTTTATAATTTAAGTTAATGCTCCATTTGAAATTCTTAATGAGAATTCATATCATTATTTCTTTATATAACATTTTTGTTTTTAAAAAAGCTTTAAATAAAGTACTAAAAGAATTTCCTACATCTCTTCAATAGCCATCCATCCGTCTCACATATGACAGCAGCTCTTACGATCCATCATCCAACTACAAGTGAGCAGCTTAAGATTTCGATCAGGCTATTGTATCACTTTCAAGCGAATTTGAAAATTCCTTAAGATTAGAAGACACAATTGATGAAAAAACCGAAAGTCAAAGAAATTGCCGAACATGCAACAATTCAGGTGCAATTGCTGGAAGATAAGATGTGCCAAATATTGATAGAGATGCAAAGGATGAAAACAGAATTCGAAGGCAGAATCCATATCTTGACACAAGAAACAAATGAATTACCAGCCGCAAGTCCTACAACAAGTTAAGCAACCTCAGCAGCAAAAGAATACACAACAACATGAAAAAATCATTTCAGAATAAAAAAAACGAGAAATTACGTAAAAAACGATATTTTTTAATGTAAAATATGTTAATTTGGTAATAGAAAGGTTTTAGACGTCATTATACACAACTCTGTATATAAAACAGTCGACAGAACCGACAAATTTAAAAAAATTTATTTCTGTAATAATTAATCAGATTAATACTATTAATCTATTAATTTTAAAATTAAAAGCGTCACTATTCAAACTTTTGGTGTTCATTCTTGAAATTTTTAATTTGCAAAATTGCAATTTCAAAATATTTTTTTCGAGTCCAATTTCAAAATTTTAATTTAAAACGTTTCAAAGTTTCAAAATTTGCCTTGAATTTTTTATTTCAAGGTAGTAAATTTTTTGACTTGCCAAATTTCAAGAGTCAATTTTTAATTTGAAATTTTCCAAAAAAATTTCAATGTTTAAAAAAATATTACGTTTAACAACCCTAATTAATAGTGTAAAATAGATATGATATGTTAAAATACCAAACACTCCATATTTTTCCGATTGGAAATACGGAATTTGTGACATTTCAAATTTATCTAACTTATAATCAACGATGGAAGTGCTAAATAATTTACTTAATAAATATTTTGAATTAAGTACATTCAAAAAAATTAGACCTTTCGGATTATGAATTATATCCTATTGTTGGCGGCACATCGTGAGCCAACTCATAGCCTCTTGTTGAATTATAACCTTTCATACTAGTTGCATTTTGTAACTAGTCTCGTTGCTAAATTGGCGATTTGAAGTTGCGAATCAATTTAATAAAACCAAAAAACTCAATTTTATTTTTAAAATCTTTAGAAAAAGTAAGTACATATAGTTTTCTTCTTATGCAGAGATATACCTACAAGGTCAACATTACATGTAGAACCTTAATGTAAGATCTGCAAATTTCTGCAACAAAATTGCGCATTTAAATTAAATCTTTTTACATTGTCTGCATTCTGTACTCTGCAAATATATTTTGCAGATTTTACACTAAGGTTTTACATGTAATGTTTACCTTGTAGGTATTTCTCTGCATTAGAAGAAAACTATAGGTACTTTTTCTAAAGATTTTAAAAATAAAATTGAGTTTTTTGGTTTTATTAAATTGATTCGCAACTTCAAATCGCCGCTAAATTAGTATTTTATAACTTAACTTAGAGTTACTAGGCTTTGTGTTTAACTTATCTTAGAAATGAAATTCTATTTTAAAGAAACATATTAAGTTAGTTTTAAGTTAGATTTAAGTTTTGTTATAGTTCAGTCTAATAGAATAAGATCTAGATTTAGTTCAATAAACTATGTTTCTCAAGAATCTTAATGTCTTTTACTTACTCGTCATGAAACTCTAGTCAAATCAACACCTTTGCCACTAACAAAAGTGGTGCCGAAATTCGGGAACTGACAACAGCAAGCAAGTTATCGGCGCGCAAGTGGAAATGACTCACCAACAAAGAGAACCAAAGAGAACAAAGATTTAGTTTAGAGATATCAGATTCAACTGGAATGTTTCAGGAGAGTTTGTGAAGGGTCTTTAACGGATTTTAATTTGAGATAGAAAAACCCAAGGCGAACATTGAAATGTTTTCAATTCAATAAGTTATAGACTATGGAATAAAGATCCACTTAACGTCTGGAGATCTTTTGATTGTGTTTTGATGTGAAGGTAATCAGATTACCAAACTGATTTAAAAAAAAATGACACGTCAGTAAGCGAGATCACAAGTCGCAAGTTCAGGATCAGAATGGACCGAAAATTATGAACGCTTGTAAACCAAACGTATTTGCAATCGATTGATGATAATCATAATGATAGACAAAAACACAGACTCAAGGATTTCGATATAAGATTCTTAACAAATAATCGTGTTACTCAAGGTTTAAAATTTTGATGTCTTTACTCGAGTTTAGATGACATTTCATTTCTTAGATGATAATTGAATTAATTAGTAGATTTTTTATTTCGTCGTTCTATGAGTAAAAATTCACACGACATTTGAAGACAACCAAGGAAACTAAAGACAATAAGATAAGTTAAATTATTTGTTTTAAAATTCGTTTGAGCTCTGTCTCACTGGGGTAATGTCTTGTCTTGGTCCTTTCTGTAGACGTCTACATCCAACCTTCAATACCTATCTTTTATCCTGAAAATCATATTCAGAATTTAAGTAGTCTGAAATTATTTCCTTTATTGATTAACTGGATTATGGGTTTAAGTATAAAAGTTCGTTTTGGTTACGAACCTGTTTAAATAAAATGTAGAGATTAAATAATTAGGATATGCTTTGGTTTTGAAGTTTGTATTTAATCCGATTGGTTGGTGTAAAAGAAGTTTAATAGTTGTTAAGTTTACTTTCTTTATTGTTAACGAAAAGTCTAAACGTTCAATGCTAGAATCTAAAATTTATATTGGCGTAACTCACTGTTTCTGCATTAGGGGGGTTAATAAAACTAGTTCTATTTAAGGTAATTGATTCGAATCATTGAAAAAGTTGATTCAAATTTGAAGAAGTTTTACGGAATTAGAAAGTTTGAAAATGGTTGAAGAAACTAGCGATTGGATGCCTAAGACCACAAGATTTGAATACAACGGTTCTCATCGAATAACTTAAGTTAAGCAATGTCGAACTTGATTAACTAGAAGAGTTTGAAGAGATACAAGTTGAGATTTTTTTATTAATGCATATTAGTTATCATAAAGAGTTACGATAAAAACCTTGAGAAAGAAGAT
The DNA here is from genome assembly GCA_022207745.1 of Brachionus rubens. Lineage (NCBI taxonomy): Eukaryota > Metazoa > Rotifera > Eurotatoria > Ploima > Brachionidae > Brachionus > Brachionus rubens. Next base: position 1,014,493 of record JAJVHD010000021.1, on the reverse strand, counting down.
TTAAATGGTCTTTGAGCAAAGATGATACACAAAATCGTGAAAATTGATTTGATATGAGTGGAGCCAAGATCGGTTATGATGTGGCGTTTTTGGAACAAGCTATGAAAGCTTGATGATGGATATAAAAAGATTTATGTCTGATAGATTTCAGTTTATTGAGTATTGGATTTTATTTCCGGTCTTTGGCATAAATAACATGCTAATCAACATAATCGGCACAGTGATATTAAAGTTACAAAATAGGCTGAAGAAAAATAGCCTGATTTTAAACTATTTGTAAATGTTTGATAATTTGTAAATCTTTAAGTTAAAGCGAAAAGTTCAGTAACTTTTAGGAGTAAAGTTAAGCAACACGTCAGGGCGCTGGATATGGCAGACTTAATTGGCTGTGTCGAACTAGCGTAACATGCTAACTAAGTAAGACCTATGCTGTAACAGAGGACCAGTTTTTCCTCAACTGCTGTTTCAGTGGATGTAGGTCAGGCTACCGGTATGTGTATAATACTGGCACTGGGTAAGCAATGAGGACATTCAGGACAGGTTCAGGTTCTTAAGCAATGAGGACATTACTTAAGAAGAGGAGGTAATGTGTTGGCGGCACATCGTGAGCCAACTCATAGCCTCTTGTTGAATTATAACCTTTCATACTAGTTGCATTTTGTAACTAGTCTCGTTGCTAAATTAGTATTTTATAACTTAACTTAGAGTTACTAGGCTTTGTGTTTAACTTATCTTAGAAATGAAATTCTATTTTAAAGAAACATATTAAGTTAGTTTTAAGTTAGATTTAAGTTTTGTTATAGTTCAGTCTAATAGAATAAGATCTAGATTTAGTTCAAGAAACTATGTTTCTCAAGAATCTTAATGTCTTTTACTTACTCGTCATGAAACTCTAGTCAAATCAACACCTTTGCCGCTAACACTATTTTCAATCAATTACAAATAATTATGATATTTAATGTACAGTCTACGCTCGATTTTATCACCCCATTCGTTCCTTCAGATCAGCGCGACAAATCTGAATAGTGACAAATATGAATGTCATAAATGCTTATTGGAGGAAATTGGTTCAAGAAATTTCTGGGGATAAATCTGAATAGTGACAAACCTATGACGTGATAAATTCGAGCGTAGACTGTACTTAAATTTTAATCATAAATAAATATCTAAAGAATTTTTTCCATAGAAGTTACTTCACTTTTAGAATATGGAAAAAGTAAAAGTTTTTCTTTTTTAAGTTGGAAAAAAAGATTACAAGTTTAGTAGTATTCAAGGTTTTATCAATAAATGACACTATATATCTTGTATTTTAGCTCTTTTAGCAAACCATGTGCAATTATCTAGGTTGAGTTTTAAATAGGCTTCCCTCAGTATATTTAAAACTTTTTTTAAGTGTTCAACCTGTGATTCGATGTATTTATAAAGGATGTTTGTGTCATCCAACTAAAATTCAACAAAAAATGTTTCCTAGCGTACACTAGGAAGATTGTCACTTTTTATTAAGCGATCTTAAATCAAAATTAATAATAATAGTAAAAGTTAAATAAGTGCCTGTTTGCCTATTTTTTTCAAAAGGAATAAAATTATTTTTTTTAATCAATTTTTATTTTGAATTCCATTGATTCCTCGTCAAAATGGTATCTTGAACAAATCAATCAATGTTATCATAATCCTAATCTTGATTTCCTTAAAGTTGTTATAGTTCGTGAATAATGTATCACCATGTAACATAAATCGATTTAAGAAATTGTTCCAATCCAAGAATTTGTTCCAATGCACGACAACTTATTCATTTCGAGAATTCAAATTGTTCAGTTTAATCAATTGCTATGTCGGCTTACCAAATTCGAATAACTAACGATGAAAATAAAGCCTTCTGATCGCATCTGATCCTTTTGCTAAAGTTTGATCAAAAGCGTCTTTGAATTATAATACTTTGTCACCGCTAACTTGCTTGTTTCTGTCATCCCGAGTTTCCGCACCACTTTTGTTAGCGGCAAAGGTGTTAACTCGATTAGGTTCCATGTTGAAGAAATAAAAGAAATTGAGATACTTAAGAAACATAGTTTATTGAACCAGTAATTTTTTTAGTTTTATCACAATTAAGATATAACCCTTTTATCGCTCTGGACAAATGGGGTGATAAATCTGTGAACCCACTTTACCTTTAGTTATTTGGATCGGAAAGTGGCTTGTTCTTTTCAAAAGAATGATGCTTTAAACAACTAGATCGGTAGATAAAAATTGACAATCTTCCTAGTATACGCTAGGAAACATTTTTTGTTGAATTTTAGTTGGATGACACAAACATCCTTTATAAATACATCGAATCACAGGTTGAACACTTAAAAAAAGTTTTAAATATACTGAGGGAAGCAATTAAAACTCAACCTAGATAATTGCACATGGTTTGCTAAAAGAGCTAAAATACAAGATATATAGTGTCATTTATTGATAGAACTATGAATAATGAAAAAATTAAAGTTTTAACAGAGAAAGAGGCTCCACCTCAGAATATTAAATAGTTACATTAGTTTTTAGGCATGATAAATTATAATCGGCGTTTTATAAATTTAACTTGCCAAATGTCTTTTCGATCTTTTAAAGAAGGACTCAAAATTTATTTGGACCGAAGAGTGTGACATGCTTCGAGTTTTTGAATCGGTAATATATCCTAAACCAACGAGACAAAAATGTCATGAATACGTTAATGCGTACGCGTCTCGTATCTTGAATAAAGGTGAGATTAATAGGCAAATTGAAGTTTTTTTCAATTCGCTCGATTCGAATTAAATTTAATTTTCAAATTTTGGATTTTAAATTTTTTCAATATGTTCACCTAATAGTTTGAAGATGTATATTTTTTGTCTCTTGTAATCTGAATTGAGCGAATAGAGCGAATTGAAAAAAACTTCAGTTTGTCAGATTAATACGGGATAATAGAAGAAGGAATGCAAAGCAGTATAGTTGGTGTAGGCTCATTTTGAATTTATCTTCATGGTGTTACTTTCATCATTTTTACCGATAATGCCGCCTTTTAATGGATCATTACAATGAAAAATCCTGCCCGAAGGCTTTCAAGGTTGGCGATTTCCTTCAAGGAAACGACTGTAACACTCAAACCCATCCCCATAAAACATGAATATTCTGGGTATTTAATTAAAAAAGTTTAAAGAATTATACAATATCAAAGACATTTTACCTTCCTGATATTTTAAGAGCAAGTAAAAGCCAATATTAAGTTTTTATTGAGCCAATAAATGGATAAAAATTTTTTTCATCATTTTCTTGATTTAATTCTATAATAATTTCAAAATTGGCCTTTAAGAGACAAATTTTTAATACAGAAACTTTAAAAACCGCTTAAGCCTGTTAAAAGAATCGGTTATAAAAGTATTTAAATTTTACTAATGATCCCAAATCAATCTGGCTAAACTTTTCGGAGTTTGACTAACCTCTATCTTATCAATGATAAGATAGAGTAGGTATTTAAAAGCTGATTGAAATTAATGATAAGTTATCATTAATTTCAATCAGCTTTTAAATACCTTAAATAAAAATTTAGAAAAAAAGTAAGATTCAAAAAAATTAATTTTAATTTCCAATAATTACGACTGCAATCGAAGAATAAGTTTTTTGAAAAAACAAATTCAAAATATAGGCCGGTTTTAGTATTTTCAAGTAGATCTCAACAGTATTTTTTCTCACTGGACATCTTAGTTCAGGATTTTCTTGATTGAAAAGTTTTGTTTCGAAATTTTTTTTTACAGATTGTAGATCAAGGTAATTAGAGGACCATCTAGAAAAGTTATCCAATCTCAAACACGCTATGTTTACTCGAAAATTTCTATTTAAATTGATACGATTGCCAATAAGATTACAAATAGTTTGATGAGAAACTAAAGCATTACGAACAGTTAAATTGAGTTTATGGTTACACATGAATACTTAGGTATTTCATTTGAACCAAAAGTTAAATCCAAATCTTTGATGGGTTTACCACTACTGAGTTAATAATAAAATTGATCAAAGTTAAGTGTAATCTCGTCCAAATTTTTTTGGTTGTTCTTCAGAAAAGGGCATTTGATCTTTGGAAATTTCGTTCTGTTCATCTTCTTCAATATTAGGAACATCTTGGTCAACTCGGTTGTAATCAATATCTATTTAATTTGACTCATCTCTTTGATTTCGCTGATTAGCTTGATTCTCATTCAAATCACCAACAATTTCCTGAATAACTTTTAAACAATTTTTTATGACAAGAATATATTTTTTTTTCAGAAACTTAGATGAAACAGTCCATACAAACTCGGAACAAGATATAAGAGGAACTTCAGACTAACTGTGTAACCAATCCCCTGTCCATTATATATTTATGTGGCATAGATGTAATTAAAAAAATTTCATTAATGACGAATCCATGACTTTGTTCCCAAAAAGTTAATGCTTCATTCATGTATATTTTACATCAAAAATCTCATTAAAATTTCATCAATTGAAATAATTTAATATTTTTAATTTTATGCTTAACACTTGAAGGACCATTTTTTTTTACAAAAAGAGCGAGGAGTTTTTCATACCCGTTTTTTTTTTTGATTGAGAAACGAATGAAAAAAAAAATTTCTATGCACTATATATGTTAATTTATTAAATAATTAGACATATTTGAGCATAATAGATGTAGGTTATCTTAACAAGTCAAAGTATGATACTCGGAGAACAAAGAAAAACATCAAATAATCAGTCAAAAAAAAAAACTAATTCTAAATTCATTAGTGTTATGAGAATGAAATTATAATTTTTTCCCTTGTTCATGATAACTAACACACAATGATTTTACATCATTTCATGCAGACATGATCCACAAGAAGCTTTTTGGAAACTATTACAAGTAAAGTTGGATTTATTTTGATTACATCTCCGAATTTGACACTTTCTCTTATTTGAATTAGCTGTTTTTTTTGTTGATGGTGGCGTTGAAGAATTGGGTGGACCGTTAATTCTCTTTCTAACGTTTGTTGGATTGAAAGGAGTTTCCGGTGCACTTCTTGGGTCATTCGTCGCTGAAACCTTTTCTAATATTTCGATAGCCAAACATCTCAAAAAACTACGCCGACTAATTTTGGATTGATTGATCCATTTAAACAATATCCAACTGTTGATTCCTGTCATATTCAACATGTTGAAAACACTTGAACTGGCCAACGACGAGTTCTACACTTGACGTTTTACATTTGAGTCATAGCATCAATTTTATCGACCCCGACCTTGGTTTTGTTGTAAGTTTGAATCACATTTGGCAAATTTTTATTTGACACATCAATCGAAACCTTTTCGTGAAAAGAGCTGAGTAAGAGTACGTTTTTATCTTTTCTCCATTGATAAACGGTAAGGTTAACGCCTTTCACGTCTTCAAAGAACAATGATTCGTACAATTTCTGCTTAGATTTTAGTACACTTTGAAGCTCCGGTTTATTTTTTTTTATCGTACCAATGAATGTTGTTTTTTTCGTTATCAAATTACTCGCTAAACGGTATGTAGAAAAAAGGTTGTCCGCTGTGACACAATACCCCTGATTCGAGTAAATCGGATCGATCAAGGTTTGGACTACATGCTTACCTTGTAGCTGATCGAATGGCCTATCGGTTTCTTTACCTAAATATGGATATCCGTTCAAGACATAATTAGATTTTACATCGACTAATAGCCAAGAATTGTTACCGAATTTATCCGGTTTATTCGGCATGTACTGAATGAATGTGCAACGGCATTTCGAGGCTGAAAGTTGTTCGTCCACAGTTAGATGTTGATCCGGCGTAAAGCTGGACTGAAAATTACTTATAAATTTAGACCATAAAATCCCGAATCATACAAAATTTATCACCACCCCTTTTGATTCGAGTAGATTAGTCATCAAACCGTAAATATTTTAGCAATTCTAATACCTTCTTTCTACTCATAAATCGACTGATTAACGGGAAACCATCTTCTTTAGACCACATCGACTTAACAGGAACATTGGAACATAGTATACCACGGAAGTAAAATACCCCTATCATTGATAGAATGACATTATTTGTGAACTCAAAGCTGGGATCATTAGATTTTGCAAATAAATTCGTATAATTCGTGATCATTGTAATCATCGTGAGGTCAAAAATTAACATGAAAGCAGACGATTTTGTATGGTCAACATGCTTTGCTGCATAAGTTGTTAGCCTAGGCTTCTCATTATATCTTTTTACCTAAACTCCATGTATTCTAATCGGTCCAAATTACACCATTTTTACTGGTTTTGTCTAATTCTGGCTCTTGTGTTTCATTTACCATTCGAATAGTGCTTTCAATGGCATCTTCAATGTGCTGGTCAGTAAGATCATTATCAACATCAAAATGGACTTCAAGCTCTTCATCCGTATCATCATCATTATCGTTACCATCAACAAAATCTGTTTCATCTTCATCAGAATAAACAGATTTAGTATCATCTGCATTTATCAATAATTCTGGTGCTTTTTTAGCGGATAATCTCTGGGAAATTTTCATAAAAAAGTTCTATTTCTAGTTTATAATAGTTTTATTTTATTGAAGATTGTATATGATTACATGAAACAGCTTGAAATCACATTTTTAAGACGTATATCAAGACATTTTTTATGACGGGTTCGAAAAACCCCTCGGTCCAAATTGAATTTTTTTTTTTTCTCGCGAAAATTTTATTTGATTCATACAACTTGAATAAAATCTTGTGAATAATTATGTTTTTAATACAAGAGAAAAAAATCAGTCAAAAAAAAACATGATAATGTAAAATTTTGAAAACAAAACAAAAAAAAGGTTTGAAAAACCCCTTTGTCCTTTAAGTGTTAATTATCACTATCCCACTATCAAAGACCGATATCAGCTGCATTCAAAGGTAACTAAATTGTTTTACTTTCTATCAAGATGATTTTAAATCATGAGGCCAAGTCGAAAGCCTCAAGTCTATTGAGCAAGCTATTCAGAAAATTGTGTTCTATCGAAATAATGTTAAGAAGAAAAGAACTTCTACTGAACAAGAGGCTTTCTGTGAAAAGTAAACTTAACTATAAACTTTTTGGAATCGAAGAGCCAGTCAAGTTTTTTGTCATCTTATCACAAAGGATGCACGCATTATGCCTATAAAGAACGAAGAAGCCTTTTTCCGATTCTGGTGATCTCGGGCTCGATTATTAAACATCTTTTAAACCTCTCTCTTAAATTTCTATCATTTATTCATCATAAGATCTAAACAGCATTCAATTCATCAAAAGGCTATAGTTTATTATACGATGCAAGAGGAGTAAAGATTTTACGTGTTGTGGTTTGAATTATTAAGATAGTACAGACAGATGCAAGTAAAAACAAAAAAATTAAACTAAATAATCAGCTTAATTCTGTATTATACAAACAATATTTGTGTGAGAAACGTAGAGAGTACCAGATCATAAAGAGTCTAGATAACTTGTGACCGCTGTTACTACGATTCTTGATCAACTACTAAGTAAATCTCAATTATGAGGAGAACCTAAAAAAGAAAAGATATAGAAGTTAATAAAAAAAATCACTTTTTACAATGCCGCCTCACTTTAAAACTTCATTGCGGCATTTCACTTTTGTAAGACTTAAAAAAAAAGAATTAGATAATTAACGATTTTTATTCTTACTTGCGCTCCTCTCTATTAAAAACAATACAATAATTTCTTTGTTTGTTTTTTTTTAAGAAAGAAAAAAAATTTAAATATATATAAAAGTCGGCTTGTAACTGTTCTCGGTAATTGTTTTCTTCGTCTGGATTTTGGCTTGTCGCTGGGAGAGCTGAGTATTCCCCTTCATTCAAATCGGCTTTGTCGAGTATCAAATCAATGGGAATTTCTGGTCGTTTACAGAAAACAATTTCATATGGGGTATAGTTGTTTGTTGCTTGAGCCGATGCATTGAACGCAAATGCTAAATGAGGTAATAACTCGTCCCAGCGAGCGACTGTGTCACTCGTCCATCGCATAGAGAACCACCCATTTTGAAAAATGACAACAAATTACTAGTATGTATAGGTTACCGCTTTTTGAAACTTGGAGAGGACCTACAATATCAATTGTAACTAGTTGAAAAGGTTTATTCGAACGAATTGGTTGTAACTTTGCTCTTTTTTATTGTTTTGGTGTTTGATCTTTTGAAATGTAACACCATCTTTAATGAATTTAATTGTTTTAAGTAGTAATCTATGGCACATTTTTTCAGCATCTATTATTGGTCAGTTTTTGTTAATCTCCTCCCAAAAACACTTGAAAAATGAATCCTTGCATTCTGATAGGCTGTTATAAATTTTATTGATTTTAGACAAACGGACCATGTCACCACCAAAAACATACATAAATTATCGGAAATTTAATCAATAAAAAAAATCTTGATTCTTTGCCAACATATTTTTAGTCACTTGAAATTAAAACTTGATTCATTGCCAACATATTTTTAGCCACTTGAAATTAATACTTGAACCTTTGTCTACATTTTTCTAACCACTTGAAACTTAAAACTTGATTCCTTACCAACTATTATTCTTGGAATTTGATTGAGCTTTATAACTAATAAATTTTAATCTATAAAAAAGAAAATTATTTTTTTATTAGTCATCAATAAAAAAATGAACGTGCAAATTTATAAAAACAATAATTATCAATTGGAAGTTTTTTTCAAGTTTGATATTTTTATTAAACAATTAATTTTTTATTAATCAATTTATTAACGAGCGAATCATCACTGGTAAAGACAAAACAAACAAGAACAATGGAAAAAATGTCGAAGTTCGGTTTGGAGAAAATCAATTTTTAGTTTACTACCAATTCCGAAACCATCATGACATCTTTATTATAATCTTGAAAAAAATATCAACAAGTTCAGAAGATTGGGTAATTTCAAAAGAATATTCCTGTAACTTTTTGATTGCATGCAATCAACATAATGTTACCATAAATCTTTAAATGTTTTATATTATAAGAGTTTTTTTTTTCAATAAATTTTTTTTTTGTTTTTTTAAAAGGAGACCATTAAAATGAAAAGTTTAACCAAAAACTATGAATTTCTTTATTTCAAGGTATTATCAAGTTGTGATAAAAAAATGAGATATTCAATTTTAAAACGTAGTAAAAAGGAGCTCATTAATACAATTTGTGAGTGTATTTTCAATTTTCCAAAAGGAAATGTCAATTAAAATGATCAAGAGAAAGGAAAACTTGTGAAATACAAAAATTCATTAAGAAAATTAATCCAGAATATTAGTTTAAAGAAAAAAAAAAGCTTTAATTCAAAAAGGTGGTTTTTTAATAATTCTTGTACCATCAATCATAACAGGTCTAGCATCAATAATTAGTAGTGCAATTCAAAAAGAATGAAATACACTAAAAAATGGATGGTTGTTCCATTTAATTCAATGAATATTGATGTAAAACAAGACACTCAAAGGAAAATATTGTCAAACAATTTACTCAGCAAAGAGGATAGCCTAGCTTTTTATAATAATATGATTCGAAAAGATTTACAGAAAAACTTCCCAGATCAAAAGTTCAATCAAGAAAACGAAATTAATAACATTTTACAAGAATTCCAAAAGAATGATCAAATTTCGATAAGCCAATCAGTTCAATCAGAAAATGAAGACTTCGACGATTTTAAGGATGAGAATACTTACGACTGGTTTAAAGAATAACCAATAACCTCATTTCAGAATAAATTACGGAGGCTCTCATCAATGCTGGATACGCAATTTCAAAAAATGAATACCACAAATTAGACAAATAAATTTAAAGAAAACTAAGATCTTAACGATTTACCGAAATTCTCACAAATATTTGACAATTCTTTTAAAGAAGGAACTCCAAATCCAAACACTCATTTAATGGAAAATGAAGTTACTACTGAAAACAGCAATCCAAACAAAATGGAATAGAAAATTTATCAATTTTTACAAAACCTCTTTCAGAAAGTACAAGAGCAAAAAGACCAATTTCAAACAAAACATTTGAAGAAATTAAAAAAATTCAAAAGAAGAAAGTGAAAAAAAACATCAAAGAAATTATAGAAGAAGGAGCTAGGCCTCTAAAGACTCAAAACAAAAAGATTAATAATAAAATTATAAGAAATTGGGAAACTTTTAATTAATTATTTTTAATAATAAATTTATAATGTCAAAATTTTATTATTATTTTGAACCTGCTGTATGTTCCTCTTTTACAGGTCTATCAAAGTTCAAAAATTCCATAAATAAAAAAAAATTAAAGAAAGGAGTAGATGGATGGCTTCTAGAGCAAGACTCATAAACCCTACACAGACCTTACAAAAAAACATTTAAAAGAGAGAAAGTTTTTACTAATGGAATAGATGGTCTATGGCAAGCTGATTTGGTTGATGTGTCCAAAATCTCAAGAGAAAACAAAGGTTTGAAATTTTTACTCAAAATAATTGTCATCTTGAGTAAGTTTGCATGGGTAATCCCTTTAAAAAATAAGACATCTGAATCAATTTTAAATGGCTTAAAGCAAGTTTTTAAACAAAGAATACCAAAAAAACTTCAAACAGATAAAGGAAGTGAATTTTCAAATAACGATCTGCAAGAAGTTTTAAAAAAGAAAAATTTCCATTTTTACACAAAAAATTCAGAATTAAAAGCATCGGTTGTTGAGCGTTTCAACAGAACCTTAAAAGAAAAATGTGGAGGTATTTTAGATACAAAAATAATTACATCTATACTGACGTTTTAGATAGTCTGTTTAATTCTTATAACAACTCTTTATATAGTACCATAAAAACAAAACCATCGTTAGTGAATAAGTCATATCAAGACAAAATCTGGAAAAATATCTATGGATATGATAAGCATCTTGGTGATAATTATTTTTTAAAGGCAGAGTTTACAATAAGTGACAAAGTAAGAATCTCTAAAAGTAAGATTATTTTCGATATGGGTTACTTGTTGAAGAACTTAAATTAGTGATCCGGCTGTTGCGGGGTTTAAGTCTTAACATCTAATGTAAAGAGTTATTTCTTTTTTATAATATTTTATTTAACTTAATTAACCACTTCAAGCCTGGGAAAGATACAACAAAAATAAAGGGAAAATAATAAAGGAAAAAGAATAAACAAAAACTCAGAAGCCAAAAAAAATAATAATAATTTTTTCTTCTGCTAAATCTTTCGACTTAGTCTCGACTCTCTTTTTTACACATGTTACTGCAGATAGTAACATTTGGAATTGATTTTAAATAAACAGTTTTGCTTTCTTACTGATAGGACAAGTTGATGTAACTATTAAGAGAGTTACAACAAACCTCCCCATCACGAAGAAAGCTGTCCATGGACAAGGAAATTAACAAATTTTGAAATGAATGAAAAAAAAACAAAACCAAAAAAGAATTTTTAAGCACGGTAACATCTCTATTTAAAGCACTGTAACATTTGACTCATTCGTCCAAAACATCCCGTAAAAGTTCGCTATATGTATTGCAGATTTTAGCGCTGTGTGTGAAAAACTTTTTTATGAATTTATCTTTTACCGCTAACTCATTGCGGAGCTTTAGATTTGCTTCTTCTACGGCATCGAACTTTTCATGGGCCTATTGTTTTTTTTTTAATCTCTTCCTTGTGAGACGCATGAGCTAGTACTAACCTTTTTCGAAGGCTCTCCACTTCACACTCCAGTTCAGTAACTTTTTTTCGACGGATTTCAAACATTTCTTCTCTTTGGCCCATAATATCATTCATTCTGTGAAGCTTTTCGCGTAGGTCTAAAGCCGTTTGTTCAGCAGCTTTACGCATTTCTTTTTCTTGTGACAACAGGTGTATTGTCTTTTGACTCTCGAGCGTTTTTTGTTCAGCAGCTTCTCGCTTTCTACGTTCATCGATTAACATTAATAACGTTTTATTATTGTATTCGTCGAGAATTGACTCAAGCTTGTTGATTTCCGAATGATCATGGTCTTCCTCGATAGACTCAAGAGACCTTTTATTTTGGCTTTGATCGTCTAATTTTTCAATTTTAATTGGTTCGTTTGATTTTTCGCTTACTGTTGGCTGTTTACATGTGGATTCACGAACAGTCATCACTGTGTAAAGTGTAGTTGGAACAGAATACGATTTAAACAAAGCTTCTTTCTGGGAGTGAACGTTTCCCTTTTTTGAATTGTGATCTTTGATAGCAGTCGGCCATTGAATTGCCGTTGTGGGTATGGAGTTCACAGTAACATTCAGGTTTTTGTCGTAAAACCATACACCATTTAACCATTTTGCCGCCATTTCATGGTTCCAATGTTTCTCGAATCTTAAAAATCCGAAACAAGTCTTTAAGTTGTTGTATTCATCCTCGCTGCGCATTTTGGGTATTTTTACCGCGACAACCATACCAAAGTCTTTTTGTTTGTTTTCTTGAATGATACCTTCGTTTATGAAATCCATTAACTCCAGTGTTAGTTGATGGTGGTCTTTTACAGCACGATCAATACAAAAATGGATATGAAAACAGCGTATTGTCAAATACCGGTAGATGAAGACTCAATTGAAATAACGGCTTTCTTATGTGAATTTGGTGTTTTTGAATACGTTTGTATGCCAATGGGTCTGAAGACATCGCCAGCCAAAATTCAACGCTTCATCGAGGACGTTTTAAAACATTTTATAAATTTTCGTTTACTCGGAGTCTATATGGATGACTCTTTCGTGTTTACAAATACACAATTGTATGGTTTAAAGTTTCACCTTCAAGTTGTGTTGAGAGTGATTGCAGCACTTAAAAAGAGAGATCTTAAAATCTCTTTCGAAAAATCAGTACCAGTTTCTGATCAAATCCAATTACTCGGAAACGTAGTTTCAAAAAACTCAATCAAGCCAGATCCAAATCGAGCAAAATGCCTCGAAGATAAATCATGACCAAACACAATTAAAGAATTACAATCATGGCTTGGTATTGCTATTTATTATCGACGATTTATCAAGAGTTATGCAGATCTCGCCCAACCATTGTACGACTAATTGGGGTTGAGAGATCTACCAAAAAACTGTCGTAAGAGAAATGGCGCTGTAGATGGAAAAAAAGTTGTTATCGTGTGGGATGAGAAAGCCAAAGCTAATTTCGAAAAAATCAAACAAAGTATATGTAGTTACTTGGTGTTGGCTTTACCGAATTTTAACAAAGATTTCGACGTAGCAACTGATTCTAGCGATTATGGTTACGGTGCAGTACTCGAGCAAGACATAGATGAAGAAAAAAGACCAATTGCGTTCTTTTCAAAAAGTTATACTCCAGCTCAAACAAATTACCCAACATGTGAGAAGGAACTTCTTGCAATAGTGGGGGGTATTGAATACTTTCATCAATATTTATACGGTCGACCATTCACAGTTCATAAGGATCATAAACCATTAACTTGTATAGCAGAAAAAAAGAATACGAGCTCAAGACTTGAAAGATGGCTTATGCAACTTAGTGGTTATACTTTTACAATTGTCTACAAACCTGGTAAAGATAATACAGTTCCAGATTGATAATCTCGCATTGGAAACGAAGATGAAGTCGACAGTGAAGGTGAAGACAACTTCGACAATATTATTGCTGTGATTGATCATCAACCACAAAATGTTACCGTGATTGACGAACAAAGCCCACAGTCAAATTCAAGTTCAAGCGAGACTGATTACGCGTAGATTTTTCCATTCCAGTCATCGCATAACTCACAGTTAATAACAACACAAGAGTTAACCGACTTAAAATCCGAACAACTCTAAGACAAAGATATTGAATGGGCCATTCAACTCAAAAATGAGAATGCTGCTACAAGACCAAAGTTAAATTTGTTCGAAAATGTAGTTCGTAAAATTTTATATAAAGAATATGACAATTTAGAAATCATAGATTGTGTCTTATACCGTTACAGTGAGGATCACAATGGTGATTCAATAGTTCAATACGTACTCCCAAAACATTTGGTTGAAAAAATTTTAAATCAAATCCATTCGTCAATATTCAAGGCTCATCTTGGTAAATCAAAAACAATGAACAAGATAACCGAGCGATTCTATCGTCCGTTTTTAAAAGACGATATAAAAAGCTGCATCAAATTCTGCGACATGTGTCAAAAGACAAAATTATCACAACAAAAACATTTAGCTTTATTGCTTTACTTGACTCCATTTCGACCAAACCAATCGGTTACAACAGACATTGCTGGTCCGTTCAAGTTAACACTTAGAGGTTACAAATACATTCAAGTGATTGTTTGTCACTTTACAAAATTTATCGAGATCTATGCTCTAAAAAATATCAAGACTCATAGTATTGCTTTCAAAATAGTCAATGAATGGTGTTGTCGTTACGGTGTTGCTGAAGGTATTTTATCGGATGCAAATAAACAATTTCAGTCCAAACTACTCGATCTTGTCTATGAATATTTAGATATTAAGCGTCTCAAAACGACAACATTTCACCCATGGTGACACAGTGTGATGGACAAAGTGAGCGTACGATTCAAACACTCAAAAATATGATTAAAGCTCATGTTGATGTCGACCAAAACACTTAGGATCTGAATTTAAATGCTTACGCATTCGCGTACAACACATCGGTCCACATGACCACGAAAGAGACCACATTTGAGATGATGTTCGGACGAAAACCTCGTATTCCGATTGATATTGTCACTCCAAATGTCGTTGAGCTTGAACATGCTCCGATACTAGAAAAATATGAGTTAATAACCAAACATGGTGAAGTTACCGTGCTGGAAGACTTTGATGAAAATTACGAGTCAAAACTGCCTCAGATAGCTTCAGACTATCTCAAGGAACTAAAAACAAAACTTAATGAAAGTATTCAATACCCCCCACTATTGCAAGAAGTTCCTTCTCACATGTTGGGTAATTTGTTTGAGCTGGAGTATAACTTTTTGAAAAGAACGCAATTGGTCTTTTTTCTTCATCTATGTCTTGCTCGAGTACTGCACCGTAACCATAATCGCTAGAATCAGTTGCTACGTCGAAATCTTTGTTAAAATTCGGTAAAGCCAACACCAAGTAACTACATATACTTTGTTTGATTTTTTCGAAATTAGCTTTGGCTTTCTCATCCCACACGATAACAACTTTTTTTCCATCTACAGCGCCATTTCTCTTACGACAGTTTTTTGGTAGATCTCTCAACCCCAATTAGTCGTACAATGGTTGGGCGAGATCTGCATAACTCTTGATAAATCGTCGATAATAAATAGCAATACCAAGCCATGATTGTAATTCTTTAATTGTGTTTGGTCATGATTTATCTTCGAGGCATTTTGCTCGATTTGGATCTGGCTTGATTGAGTTTTTTGAAACTACGTTTCCGAGTAATTGGATTTGATCAGAAACTGGTACTGATTTTTCGAAAGAGATTTTAAGATCTCTCTTTTTAAGTGCTGCAATCACTCTCAACACAACTTGAAGGTGAAACTTTAAACCATACAATTGTGTATTTGTAAACACGAAAGAGTCATCCATATAGACTCCGAGTAAACGAAAATTTATAAAATGTTTTAAAACGTCCTCGATGAAGCGTTGAATTTTGGCTGGCGATGTCTTCAGACCCATTGGCATACAAACGTATTCAAAAACACCAAATTCACATAAGAAAGCCGTTATTTCAATTGAGTCTTCATCTACCGGTATTTGACAATACGCTGTTTTCATATCCATTTTTGTGAATATGTCAGCATCGGTTAATTTGTTATATAAATCATTTATTGATGGTTATCATCTTTGATTAGTTAATTGAGGGCTTTATAGTCCACGGTAATACGGATTGAACCGTCAGGCTTGTCTACGACTCTTAAAGGTGAACACCAAGGACTTCTACTTTTTCGAATGATCCCGGCCCTGAGCTGAAGATCTAATTCACGCTTTACTTTCTCTTTTACATGATACGGCAATGGCCTACATTTGCACTTGATTGGCTTTTGATTAGGATCAATTAAATCAATCTTGAAAGCATGACCGTGATTTTTTGATGGTGTGATATCAGCTGACGAGCAAGCTGAAATTTTCTTTAATTCACTACCAATTATTTCATTAATTTGTTCTAATTGTTCTTCACTTTTTTTTTAGTCAAATCAAGTAAATCTACAATCTTTGTAATTCTAACCAACTCTTGTTTATCCTGTTCATCTTGCACAGTAACTTGATCGATTTGAGTTAGGATTTGTTCTTGATTAGTTTCATCGTTCAATTGATAAATAGGATTTGTGAGTGTCATATTTTTCTCGTCTAGACCGTTTGTTTGAGCTCTTTCACTGTAACCACTATCATGAACAATTGATTCATTACTACTTGAAATTGATATTTGAGTTCGATCACTGTAATTTGATCGACGCGTTTGATATCTTTTGTTCTTTTGTTGTTGGAAAATCTCAAAAACTTCACTCGACATTATTTTGATTTTGTTTCGAACCACATCGAAACTGTTTGTAATGGATGCCATCTTGTTGATAACATCTCTACCAAAAATACATTCATAACCAGCTATATAGTCCACGACTAATACTTTAATAAATCTTGAGTGTCAGCGGACAATATGCATCGTTTCAAATATACTACTCCATTTATCTTCATTTCTGTTGTACATGAGTATAATTTTTCATCACTATACTTCTCAATCTTGTCGTTGGATCGTGTTTACAAATTAAATTAAACGTTTTAAAATTGATAATTGTTGCAATAGAACCAGTATCACAAATATACTTTACTAATGTGTTGTTAAGTATGGCTTGTCCAATTATTGGTCTATGTCTACCATTTGAATTGCATTCGGTACCAAAAGTCATAACAGTTTCTTTTGTTTCAATTATTGTTTCTTTTGGCGGTTGAATTGTAACCATTGTTTTAGGGTACCTTTCATTTTCTGTGATCATCACTGTCACTTGTATGTTTTGGTCGGTCACTACCAGAGTTACTTGAATTGTAAGGCTTTTCAAAACTCATCATTTAATAGTTGGATTAAACAAGAAGACTTAATTAAAACATGAGCTTTTATGTTACTTTACCAAGCAATAGTTCAATGGACCTGTATCCTGACAATTTAATGACTGAGTTTACGATTTTACTCAAAGAACCTTTTCGATTAGAAAACAATATGAGGAAGCTCTTGTTGAAATAATTTATAAACATTCTTGGAGTTTAGATGTTGGTCAATGAATTGTCGAACCATTAAAAGGATCGGGTTCAGACGCTTTCAAACTAGTATACCATGATGGTGAGAACATTGTTTCGTTTACGAAAAGACTCAACTGGGAAATTTGGAAGTACTACATAAAAAAAGAATATGAACGAAGGTTTGAAATCGAAAAACCAGGAACAATCTATACCGAAAAAATCAAGATACCAAAAACACCTTTTAATAGTAGTGATAGAGATGAAAAGTTGTTGAAGAGATCAAGTCTTCAGTCTACTTTCGATCGTTAACTTCAATTTTTTCAGAAAATTATAAATTCGCTCTGTTTCCAAGAGCTTACAGATTAAGATTTGAATAGTGTTGGCAGTCGACTTTTATTATTCGATTATAAAATCTACTTTTTGTAGAGTTGAATGAGATTTTTACTCGACTTTAAACAGTAGATTAAAATTATTATTCAAGTATTAAAAATCGAATAAAATATCTATCCAACTTTTAAACTCGATTAAAT
This sequence comes from Brachionus rubens, assembly GCA_022207745.1. Classification (NCBI taxonomy): domain Eukaryota; kingdom Metazoa; phylum Rotifera; class Eurotatoria; order Ploima; family Brachionidae; genus Brachionus; species Brachionus rubens. The sequence goes on along the minus strand of JAJVHD010000021.1, from coordinate 996,781 downwards.
CTTTTTTTCGGTTTAAGCAATAGATTAAAATTTTTATTCAACTACAAAAACAGAATAAATTTTTTATTTTAGTTTAAGAATAGATTAAAATTTTTCTGAATACATCTGACAACATGGTAGAAAATTGGAAATGTTTCTTTGTTTGTTTTCCAATACTCGAGTGGATTGATATTTTTTGATGCCTCCATATTGTATTTATAAATTTCTTTATAAACGCCTTGTAAATTACTTATCGTTTTGTTTGCATTAACATCTCTAACCTTGACTCACGGTGCTTTTTTTTCGAACCTTTACGTACCTGGTTTTCTTTATCTTGTGAATTATTTGTGCTTTCTACCGGACTAGTTTTTGAAATTTTTAAAGATGTTTTCAAATTTTTCGTGAACTCAGTAACAATCGCCGGATCTCATCTATTATGTGACCAGTTGGTCACCTAATGGGTGACCAAAACATTTTTAAACGATAGGTGACCAACCTTGGTCACATGAATTGTGAGCAAAAAATTGGTGACCAAATTTATTTTGAATTTTAAACTATATATAATAGTTAAAAAGATTCTGAATTAAATAATATCATTCAATATTTTCGAATATTTTTAGGTGAAAACTTAAATTTTGAATTTTGAAGGGATTTACTTTATCCTTAAAATAAAAAAATAACAAAAAAGCCAACATTTCAATCACCAAAATTAAAAATAAAAATTATTTTTAAAATTTTTAAGCGGCTTGTTCGAAAATTTTTTTTTTTTCAGATCATAATCCCAAAAAAAAATGAAAGAAAATTTTTTTAATCTTCCAGGAGAAGAAAAAGAGAATTTATTGATAATTGCTGAGCAAACGTTAAACATAATTGAAGAAAACGAAAACGTAAATTTCTATGTAAACTTAATAATTAATTTAAATGGCATCTATACTTTATTAAAAAGCATAAGATAGAAATTTTAAATGTGCATGATCAACTAAAACGAACAAACTCGTTAATTCAAGAAACCATTAGTCGAAATGATTATCTTATAAATGAATTTGAGGAAAAATTAAAGTATAATATTCACATTTTTTTAAATCCCATGCTTAATTTTCTAAAGATCTATAATATTTGTTCACTATTTGTTTCTTGTGAACATTCATGAACAAATGTTCTGAAAAACCTTGTATTTATTTATGGGTATCAAAACTAGTTTTACAAGTTTTGACTAGATATTTATTATCTTTCATTTGATATGTTCACAAGAGGAACACGTGAATGGCATCAGTATAGCATTAGTATTGTAATTTCAATTGATTGATAAATAAATTTTTTTTCATTTTAGCCAACGAGAAAACGAAGTCACCATTTTATAAGAAGAACTGGCAAAGAACGACATTCTTTTGATGAAAAAATTTAACAGTTTCGAGAGCCAGTTAACTGAAAGGTTGTTTTCTTTTAGCAATATTTTAAGTTTTTTAAATATTAAAAATTGCTTAACATTTTAAGTGTTGAAAGCATCGCTTCCTTTAAAGAGAGCATCAAATGTTCATTTTCAATTGATCTTCTTGACTTAAAAGAAGAATTTTTAAAATGAATTTAAAAGGTATCATTTTAGACGGAATTAAGATTATTCTGTAAAAGTTAAATTTTGATTTTAAGCCAAAAAAGAAAGCAAAAAATTTTTCCAAAAAATCTTAAGCCAAAAATTTTTAAATCGAGAACATCAAACAGTATTTTGTCTTATTATTCAGGAAAAAAACATAAAACAAATACTCAGAAGTATTTACTAGTTAAATACTTGAACATGCCATTAATATTTTTTTAAGGAAAATAAGTGATAAGTAATCTTCAGTTAATGATATGAATCATTTGGAAATTGGGTTGAATGAGATTCCTTCTTATAATGTTTCAGGAAATTTTTATGAGGACTCGTATTTTAATTATGAAGGTTCATTTGAGGACGATATTCGAGAAGAAACTTTATTTAGAACTGGAATTGAGAGCTTAAAGTAATTTTTTAAAAAATAATTTTGTTTTACACTTTTTAATTTATTTAAAGAGCCGAAAATTTTGAATTAACAAAAAAACTTGCTTCACTTTAAAAATTAAATCAAGAAAAGTTAATTGTTAAAATCGAAACAAAAAATGAGCCTTGAGAGAGAAAATATTCTGTTGAAAATTTGGCAAAGGATCTCGAAATTAAAGATGAACTTATTAATGAACACCAAAAACAAAATTCTTTATTTGTGGAAAACGAACCTAAAGTTAACTGTTTCGATTTAGGAAGTTTTTTAGAAGAGGAAATGTTGATTTTGAAAACAAAAATATCTATACATGAAGAAAACAATTTGATTTACGAAAAAGAAAAAACAACTTTGTCAGGTTTGATAAAGAGCTTAAAAGACGAAATAAAATCTAAAGACAACCAATTGAGCGAAATTTATTTGAAAAACGAAAATTTGTCGAAAAAACTGTATGATCTGGAGGAAAGGATTGAAAAGGTTGTAACAGAAAACAGTTCGTTTATTGAATTCATTGATTCTTTGAGTAAGGAGGTCGAACAAAAAAGTTTTCAAATTGATCAACTTAAACAGCAAATGTTGATTTCCAGTGCAGATTTTAACGAATTATATCAAAGAAATCAAATCCTAGAAAGAAATAATCAGGAATTTATGAAGCGTAATACTGAGTTAAACGAAAAAAAACAATCTCTAGAGATGACAACCTGCAATTTGAAAATAATTGAGTATATTTATTTAAAAAATAAACTCTTTTTATTAATTTTTTTTGGTTTCGAAGACGTGAACGTGATTTTTTGAAAGAAAAAATTTTGAAAATTAATGATAATACCTTACTTGAGTAAATAAAATTTATAAAAATCAAAATTTTAAAACAATTAAACTAATCACAATTTAAGGAAAGCTAGTCATTTTTCTGAAATCAAAGATGCTCAACTCATAATTGATAGCTTGAATAAAGAGTATTTAAAAATGATTTTAATTTTGGAGCCCAAAATAAATATTGTTTATAGAATAAGTGAAAAAAATGAAAAATTGATGCTGGCAAATGAGAATTTTGAATGTTTAAAAATTGAATTTAATCAATCTAAATTTAAAGATGAAACAAATCAACAGTTAGTTAGAAGCAATTTGGAATCAATATTGCAGTCTGAAACGAGTGAGGTTTTATATATCGATTCTAAAGAGCGCGAAATTTAATTATCGCAAAATTTCCAAAAGAAGGTATAGTTGACTTAACAAATAGAGAGAATTTAGATGGGTAATTAACGTGTTTTAATGAAATAAAACGAAATAAATTGAAATTTTTAAACTTTATTATATTATTAGGTCAACATGCGAGTTTTGTGGCCAAAAATTTAAGAATTGGCATGGTAAAAGAATACATCAAGGTTTAAAACATAAGAAGTTAGATAATATTTAAACTTTCTATCTGGATTTTCTTAATAAATTTTTTTTCTGAATTAAGAGAATATTTGGGGTTAAAAATGACAGAAAAAGATAAATAAAATTAAACTAAATTCAAAATAAAAATTTTTCAATTTATTAATTGCCAAACAAATAAAATCTAAAAATTAAATTAATTGTTATTTATATTCGGATGTCTAAAATTATAAAAATGTAATGCCTCTAAAAAATCTTGTATTTAGATCAACCTAATAAGTTGTTGGAGCTGAAAATATCTCTCTTTTTCGAAAACCAGAACTTTGTTAATTAATAAAAAAGACTGCTTTATTTCAGCTCAAAAATATTAGGAACGGTCTCGTTCCTGATTAAGGATTTAAATTAACTTTCAATAAAGAAAAAAAAGGAAGAAGAACTTGTCAAAAATTATTTTGCTATTAAACTTTTCATCCGAAAAAATTTTGACAAAAACGCCTAAAAATACTTCATTAAGATTCGAGATTTGCTTAAAATCTCTTTGAGGTGTTAACCGGTGTTCTATTCGAGTTTTTATTCGGAGGTAAGTTTAATATCAAAATTATCTTTTTTACAGAAAAAAAGGCAATCAATCTAAATGGCAATTTTCATTTGGCAATCTTCAAGAAGTCTTTTATACATGAAGGTTTTTTTTTAACCCGCTTAACGGTATAGAAAAAATCGGGCTTTTTAGTGTTAAAGATCTGATAATTTCAGGCTATTATTCTGATCTGTTTGACCACAATTTTAGAAATTTTCAAAAAATAATTTTCTTTTTTTGTTTCGTTTGGTTAAGCTCTAAAATGTTTATTTAATTGAGTTTATTATAAATAGCTTTTCATTTAACATTTAAAAAATATCTGATTTTAAAAATTAATAATAAAAATTGAAAAAATTAACAAGAATGAATAAGAAAAAATGCTAATTTTTTTTTGATTAACTAATTACTAATGCAATTTTAATTGACACTGTCAAAATTTTTGTCTGAGTTTTTTTAATTCCAAAATCAATATCAATATTTTTACCTTTAAATTATATTATTCACACGGCTAAAAAAAGAAAATGAAGTCTGGTACAGTATTTTGCCTATATATTCACCTTAATTTTACTGATTGACCATGATTCCCGAATGAAACGACATTTCCCCTATTTTTAGTTCAAACTTTTGAAAACATGCCATATGTCAGATATTTTCTATCGAAAAAAAGAAAAAAATATTTATTACATATTTTCAGCGAGATTTTTTCAACTTATCCTGGTATATGTCTCAAAATGAACCGAAATAATTTTAGGTCAAGAAGTGTTTTTTCAGAATGAAAGTTTTTGATATATTTTTCTCAACATTTATTATCTTTAAAAATCAATCTATTAATTATTAGGTTTAATGAAAACTGGCTGTACATATGTTCCATTATTGAATAGTTATTTATGCGATGAACATAGGGATTTAGACCCTAAGTTATCTTTTAACTTTCGAGATTCAATTTTCAAATGTTTAGCAAGTCAAATAAATTTTAAGCAGCCTGGTAGACTAGCAAATCCAATGAATCTAGTAGTTCATGATATTTTCGAGAGCCAAAAGGGTGTATATTATGTGGTCGATTTTAACGATAATTTTCCTTTCTGGGCTAGTCATGCTCAGATTCCATCACAAATTATCGAAAAATTTGAAAAAGACAAAAAAGAAAATACAAAAGCGCTGTCGAGAAATACAAAAAACTTCATTGAAGACTGTAATAAAAAAGACAAAACTGACGGAGTATTTTTAGGTTGCTACAATTGTAACATTATTGCTAGTTTTAAAGAGATAAATCGTACAGAATCTCTAACTCAAGCTGCTATTTTCTGCATGGATTCGTTTGAATTAATGCAAACTTTACCAAGTATAATTGTCTATGATAATGTCGTTTGAAAAGATTTATCAACAATCAAGACAATGTTTACAAAGAAACCGAAAGATTGAAATCACTTAGAGAAAAAAGAATTGTTGTAGATCGTTTCCATTTTTTGAAAGATCCTGATAATGATGATTATTGTATTAAAAACTGCAATGCGGATGATTACGATGAATTGATAAAAGTGAATAAATCTGTGTGTGAGCAGATAAATTTTTGGTTTTCAGGGTACAAGCACATTATGAAACATATGAATAATAACCGATATTCTTTTTATTTGTACACAATATGTGAAGAATTTAATAAAACAAACTAATTTTTTAAGAATCAATAAAATTTACACAAACTTTATAAAATATTTCTTTCTAGTCATAAAACATCCATTATACAACTAAAAATGCTCTAAGCGCATATATAGTTATCTTTGAATATAACTATATATGCATCTAAAATTGTATTTTTATCTTTTAAGGGTACTACCCACGAAAACTTGCTTAAGATATTTTTTACGGTAACAAAAATTTGAAGCCTTGGTTTAATCTAGAAATTTTTAATACATCAACAACATCCGCTTGCCACAAATCGTCGATTCCACTAGCAAAAATTTTTTCTCTCTTGAATTTATTTTTTAATGGTCTGTGTAAAGGATGAGGCCCTTAGTTTAGAATTCAATCATTTAGTTCACTTTTCGAATCCTTGTTCTTATTTGTGTTTTCATATGATGTTAGACAAGTATAATATGCAGGAGCAGGAGGGTTAAAATAGAATGAAAAATTTGTCATTTAAAATTTTATTAAATAAAATATTATTTTAAATTAAAAACTCTCCCAATTTGTTATTAAATTTTCTTTTTTTCTCGTTTTTTGGTATCACTTTCGTAAAAGTCAATCATTTTTGTCAATTCTGGTAGATTTATTAACTTTCTATTAACTTGGTTCTATCGGTTCTATTATCAGTACTCATTTCTAGTGGACCATCAATTACAGACGCTTACATCCTCAATTTAATCTGGCAAGGTGTCTTTGGTTCTTCTTTAAACCACTGATAAGTATTTTCATCTTTGAATTCAAGTTCTCTTTCTTTTTAATATAGTATTGATTAATTTGTTGTTGAGTTAACTTGATTTTGAAGTGACTCATTTAAAATTGTACCTTCTTCATTGTTTGCAGGTGATTTTTCATCTAAAACATGTGTTTTGAATTTTCTTCTGATCAAATGAGCAAGTGGATCTTCTTCTGTTAAAGACTTGTTTGTTAAATTTTTGATTGTTGTATGTCTTTACTATTATACCGTAATCCCCCGCAAGGTTCTCCATGGGTTAAGTCAGGTTTAGACCCTCAGTTTCGGTTTACGAAAAAGTTCAATTTTTAAAAAAATGATATAGCAAAAAGTTTTAACTTAACTGTGAGAAGTAAGAAATTTTATTTCTTGTCAAATATTCCCATTTTAATGCTAATGACGTGCATTGGGGAGGGGGGATTACGGTAAATGAGTTATAGGGAATTACTTTCCTTTTAAAAAGTTAAAGATAAATTCACAAATTGTGTTAATAAGCTCTTTTTTGGAATCTTTAAATATTGAGTTCCTTTTTTTCTTATCAAATGTTGGCGGGCGTAGTTGTGGAAATAAGAGTGAATAAAATTTAATATTTGTTCGACAAAACTCTTTAAACTCTATTAATTACAATATATTTCTTATTATTAGTACTTCTCATAATTCTTAGATATAAAAGATAGAATGAACTAAATGCATTCTAAATATTTAAGCTTAGAAATAACCAAGTTAAGTTTATGAAACTATGCAACTGACTAGTAACATTATATTACTAGTATGAAAGGACCCTTAACCACTTAACAGAATGTTAAGTTACAAACATTCTGTTACAAACATTACAATTGATAACGTTATCAACGTTAATTGGGAGGTACATACACATTCACACAGACAGACTTTTCTTTTTTTATGATTTAGTGATTAGTTTTTTGTTTTTTTTAAAATAAGTTTAAAATAAAGTTTCTCCCAAAGCAAACTTTCTTCATGTTTTTTACTTTATTTCCTGAAATAACGTTAAAGGCAAAATCCTCGTCCATTACATTTTTTATTTTTTGTATTTTGTTTGAAAGAGTATTAAAATTTCCATTTTTTAGATTTGTACTGAAACCATCTCCAGTAAAAATTCCATTACGGTGTTTAAAATCTTTTATCTTTTTTATTTTTCAAATCAAAATTTTATTTTTTTGAATTATAAAATTTATCATCCAAAAAATCAATTTCATTAATATTACCTTCAAAATATTGTTGATTATTTCTTCTATTTGTTGATCTTATTTATTAGTAGATGTTACTCGCGCCTCATTTTGAGAGGTTCTGATCATATTTATAGTGTTAATTTGTTGTTTTTTTCTGTGCTCTCCTGTTTAACAGAGGTATCATTTACAGAAAGTACTGGTGTCACATTTTCACTAGTACTGAGCATTTTAATTGTGCTTTTTGGATATGTTTCATTGTTTTTTTGTTGAGCAAAAATGCCTTTTATAGTTTTTCCTTGATTTTTTCTTTCAATTTTTATTGATTTGAACTATCAGAATATAGTTTTTAATTTTTTAGAAATATGAGGTTTAAGTATTTGGAAAAAATATTTTTGTTTCTGTAGGAAAAAATATGTTTTATGTTGTAGTTTAAGTTTTTTTGAGAATCTGACGACTTCCGTTTTAATTGACCCCAACGGCAACAAATTTTAGAGAAACCTTAAATTGCTTGAAACTTCTAAAAACAAAACCAAAATAACGAATAATAAATTCTTTTAAATATTTCAAAGAAACAATTCATTCAAATATTAATATTAATATTTGAATGACAAACCAAACAAATTCTTTAATAAAGACAAGCAATACCAACAAAAACACATCATTTCTATTCATTTATTTATTAAATTAAATAAGCTATTAAAATGTCAATGCAATTAGGTAAAAGTGAGAAAATGTTTGAGGCTGATACTGATTTTTATGTGAATTTGAAGACATTGGAAACCCCTAAGTGTTCTAAAGATGACTTTAAAAATTATATCCAATATAAGAATCCCATTAATTATGGTACTAAATCTTTTAAACAAACAATAAGATAACACAACATTGATATTGAAAATGATTCAAATAATGTTGTTAAAAACGATGATTTAGAACAAAGTGAATTAGCCACTTTAGGAAAAATACTGACACAAAGAGTATTTAAAACTATTATTCACAGACGGTTGTGAATATATAACATTTACTGAATATGAACCCTTAATATCAAAGAACCTTAAAAAGGGCAACTTTAATTTTTTTATCAATTTTCTTTTCATTTTAAAAGAAGATATTTTTTTGTATCAAGAAAAACTTTAAAAAAAATTATACTAAATTATTTTTTATGAAGCATTGTGGAGCAAATTTTGCTTCACCCATTAAAGAAAAAAATTATAAAAAGTTAAAAATACTTTTTTTGAAATTTATTCTCGAGATATTCTGGGAAAAGACAAATTTTTTGTCAAGAAAAATTGCTTTAGTTTTTTTATGCAAAATAAATTTAACTTTAAGCTAATTTTAAAATATAGTTTTTATAAAATTATAATTACTTCATTATTTTTTTTCGATTTTTTAAATAATTCTAAAATTCTAAAGATTAAAACCTACATAAACAATAACATTTAAAATTTTTTTTTTACTTAAAAACTTTTATAATTTTCACCATCATTATTTATATATTCTTACGAAAAAGTATGTTTTACTTAAGTGATTATCTCTTTTTTGTTTTAATTTAAGATTTTCAGATAATTTGAATAATTAATTTTTTAAAAATTCTCAAATGTCGGATCAACAAGAAGTTAAATTAAAAATAAATAAAGGTAATACTTTTTGCTTTTTGAACCATCTAGTAGGCATTTTAAACCTCTTTAATCAACAACACTGGGTAAATTTTCGACTCTATATTTTGCTCTCTCTCTCTATCTAACATAGAAAAACTTTTATTAATTTACTCTTTTTGGGTACTTGTCTCATATCATCACAAGATGAAAATTTTTACATCATTACCAGTGTCGTTAATTTCGGAGGCCATATTATAAAGAAAGAAGTTATATAATGGTAAAGTATCTGTTTTAAATAACGCAACATTATTTTGTGTCCTAATTCAGTTTTTTGACATATTTTGAACATTTCTTCACTTTATATACAGCACGGCTAGTGAAAAAGAGGCGTACCGTACCGTTCTGTTTTTGGGAAGCGTACTTTTCCGTACCGTACCGTACCATCTTGATCGAGAGTCTTGTTGACCTTCCTAGCGTACCGGACATCCTTAAAATTTTGAAAACCCCATCACAATTTAATAAAACTTTGGACTGGACGCCATTTTTTCACTAGCCTTGCTGTATCAATTTTTGCCGAAAAAGCGACCGTTATTTTCGTTAAATTTAAAAAAGTAAAAGGAAACGGTTCCGTACCAAATTTAGAAAGATATGTTGTTTTTTTTTTTTAAATTTGTTGACTTTTTTTGTTGTTTTTTTAGCAGCTTAAAACTAAAGTTAAAGATAAAAGGAAATTGTTTTTTACGAATATTTTGTACTTCTTTTGAAAAGCATTTGAAAATTTATGTTCAAACATGCCTAGGAGCACCCTACATCTACTCACCAATAGTCTCTTTCGGTGTTTATTTTGCTCAGCTTAAAACTAGGGTTCTATACCGTTATAATTACGGAAAAAACGGTCAAAAAAATTGATCTATAAAGTTAAGTAAAGTTCAAAATATGTAAAAAAAACTGAAATAGGCGATTACTATATCGGATCAAATTTGCAGTTTTCTAAGGTTCCTCTTTTATTTGCATTTGCAAACTAAAACTGATATTGTTACATTAAATAACTTCTATAGTGGTCAATATAATGGTCTCCGAAGACAAGCACCAAAGATAAAACTACGGAAAAAATGATTTTTTTTTTCAAGAACTTAGATACGCTGATATTTATGAAAGATTATGGCAAATTCGTAATATAGACAAAGAAGATCAAAAACATATCGATTTCATGTTCTTGCAAGATTTTAATTGTTATAAAAACTGTTATCTCGCTGTAAGTAAAATTCTAAATTTTAGAAATTAATAAATTAAATAAAATTCGCAATACTTCTAGACCAACGATTTTGAAATTTTAACAAAGAAAAAAGGCTTAAACCAGTATGAATCAATCCTTAAAATCATTAAAGATGAAGAAGTTGTTGAATCACACAGTGGAACTGGTTTTACTGAATCAATGTCTAGAGCAAGTCTTGCAAAATCTTTTTTGTTCCAAACCATGTTTTTTGTTCCAAATGGGATCATTCGCCAGCAGCTTACAGAAAGAAGTAAGGATCTTCATCAAATAAAAATTTTTCGGATTTAATTTATAAATTTCTACTCTTAAAAACAGAAATTTCATCCCCAAAATCGAAAAACGAAAAGCGTAAATTTTGTTATCGAGATATTAAGATTGAACCAATAGCAAAATCAAGTATATTTATATTACAAAAACTTTTTTTATTGTTAATTTTAAATAAGAATATACCAAGGTGAACTGAACGTGGTTGTTGATGATTTTTTTTCTGATTTCAATAATCAGCCTGATCAAAATTCGAAAACTCCTTACAGAGAATCAATCGAAAAGCCAAATCAAGCCGATTCTGAACAGACTTATCAATTTGTTTTCAAAGAAACCAATATATTACAAACGCGGCGCTCGCTTTCAAGAATTTCTTTTGAAGAAGATGGTATTTTTCTATTTTTTCATTATAAAATATAATCTAAATAAGTAAAAAATTATTTCCAAGAGTTTGAAAAAACTTCACTGATAATCTAGTTGGCCATGAAAGAATCGAACCATCTCAAGATCAAAATATTATTGATAATCAATTTGCCCATGAAATAATCGAATCACCACAAGAACAAAATATAATTGGTGATCAATTTGCCCATGAAATAATCGAATCACCACAAGAACAAAATATAATTGGTAATCAATTTGCCCATGAAATAATCGACTCACCACAAGAACAAAATATAATTGATAATCAAGTTGTCCAAAGAAATGCTGAAAATAATTTGATTCGTGATAATTTCCAAGATATCCAACGTCAACATAATATCACTTCAATAACATTTAGTACAGATAATGGTATAATCTGAAGAAAAAAATGAATATGATAATAAAAATATTTCTTTAAGGTAACCAATCAACTAATCCTATTCATAATTTGGTCTGCTCACTAATTGGGCATAGTAGCTCTTGTTCTTGCAATCATTCTGAAGGCTATATTTTTGACCGCTTATCGAATAAACAAAGAATCGAATATCTCGAGTTCAAATGTAGTTCTGTAAAAACAACCAAGCGTGGAACAAAGGGCGGAAGAAAAAGAAAACAAATAAAAAAATTGATCTTGATTATACAACGGAATCATGTAAAGGTATATATTTAAGACTTAAATAAAAAAAAAACTTAATATTTTTTGTTAAAAGGATATAAGTTTGACAAAAATGAGAACTGCTTTATATTGTTCGAGTGGGCAAAACATCCGGAATTTGTTGCTAATTACTATAAAGATTCTTATGTCGAGTTATCAAAATGCTGGAATGGTTCAAAGGATCACATCAAAAAACTAGTCAGTGAACTCGAATCGAAAGGTGATTCTGAACTTTCAAACTATTTAGAAAAAAATGGTTATAGGTTTTAATTTTAACTTCAAATAAAATAAATTCATAAAAGTTTCAATTTATTTTTTTAAAATTATTCCGATAAGTTCATTTAATTTATTCATTAGACTTTTTCTAAAAAATTTCAGGGTACTTTTTTCGAATCCAAGGACATGAAAGTTCCTCCTGAAAATTCCTTTGTGCAATTTGCGCTGTTTTTTTTGGGAAAATGATTAAGACCGAGGACTCGAAAAAAAAAAATATTACTAATAAAAATATTTATTATAAAATATAAAAAAAAATTGAACAATTTAAAATCATTGGTCCTGACGTTCGTACATGCCATCGTAGAAAATTGTCTCAACAGATTTTTTTTCTGTACCGATTCCATTAACTAAAATAGGAAAGAAATGAGAAGCTCCTAATCCAATTCGTATTGGATCTTTTTTTTCAGGGTTAAAAGAATATAACAATCGATTTGTTTGTTCTTTTTTTAAACTCTCATTGTAACAATGAATTATACGTTTTGTAAAAACAGATATTGCATATATATTTATTTCTCTACCCCATTCTTTATTTCGACAACTTCTACAAACAAATTCTTTAAAGTTAAATTCATAATCCAATTGTTTAATTAAACGAATAAATAAATCTTCCATCGTTAGCAAAGTAAAAATCGAGCAGGCTTTAATAACAAAAAAATCCGATTCGTTTCCAAAGTAAATCAATGAAATTGAATTGTAAAGACAATTTCCATCTGACTTAGTACAAATAGGCTGAAAATTATCATCTAGATTTAAACGTTTTTTAAATTTTTTGTATATCCTTTCTCCGTTATACCCAAGTTTTGGATGAGTTTTTTGAATAAAATGTATTAGTTCATTGAATTCACTATGATGTTTTTTAAACTCGTTATCAATAAACTGAAAATTATAATGGTGTTTTTCTATTCTTTTTCTTAACTCACCATTTATATAATCTTTGAAATTATTGATTTTTGAGTAATCAGTTGAACAGGCTTCGTTTACTTGATTTTCTAAGGTTTTTTGTTTGATTGGACTTGTTGATTCATTTGTTGCATTTGTTGATTCATTTGAAAATGGAAAAGGACATTCAATCATTTCACTAATGTTCCTTTTTTAGATTCATCTTCTTGATTTTGCGAAATAAGTAAGTCAAAAGCCTGTTCATAACGTTCTGATTCCATATCAAAGTCATTAAAATTCAATTCAGTAAAATCATGATTTTCGAAGTAGAAATTTTTTTGTTTCTTTGATTTCCTCTTTTTATCAACCCAAGTTTCTTTCGCATTCTTGTCAAAGATAACTGACTCGAACTTGTATTCATTACAATAGTAAAGACTATATTTTGCAGCCAATTATGTATAAAATAGCTACAATTTCACTTGTAGTTCTATTTAACAAATCCATTTTATTTTTAATTTGAGAGAACCAATTTTCGACTGGATTGTTGCTTAAGCGAGTTTTAACTTTATATCCGATTTTTAAAGGATCGAGCAAAATACCAGACCAAAAAGGTAAAATGTAAAGTTCACCCTTAAGAATATTAAAAAGCTCAGGTGCATAGTAGCGATTTGTTTTTCCGATTATTTTTGAGGCTTCCAACTTTTTTTTATATATTTCAATTTGCTTGTCGAAATAAATTTTAAACGGTGAGTTTTTTTCGATTTGTTCACTTTTAAATACAGAAATCTTCAAAAACTCCTCGAAGTCTGTATCACGGATTCTTTGATTCGGGTTCCGTTCATCACTCAGATCGATGTTTGAAAGTTTACGTTCTTTTACTCTCACTTGTAAAAGATTAAGTGAATAAATTACAGTTGAATCGAAAATCGGATTATTAAATACGTTATAAATGTTAATCAGATAGTTTTCAACTTCTTTAATCGATGTAGAATTTTGGATTAATGTAAACATAAAAAGAAATGCGTTTCGTACAGAGTTTTCAGCATTTATTTTTTTTGCTTTTTTAATTATGTTTTTCAAAAAATGGGTACTACAAAGATAAATTTTGACGTTTACATTTTTGGTATTATAATTGTAATCAATTTTAAAAAGCTTTTCGAATACGTTTTTGAGATATTCAAGTACAGTACATTTGTTAAAAATGTTTACCACAGAGTTTATCAAAGCCCAGCTCATATCGGTGACAATAACATCCGGATAAAATCTACTATCTATTTTATTTTTGATAGACTCGACATAACGTGAAATAGTAATTTGATCATTAGCTGAACTTACGAATTCAGCGAATGGGACTAAAACCTTTTGCTTTACATCATGCATCGTTAACGAATAAAAAAAAGGCTTTTTTTGGTTTGGTATTTTCTTGTGGACACTTCCAGTTGCATCAAAGTAAAAAACGCAATGAGATTTCATAATAACCGACCATATATTGATCTACATTACAAATAAGATTTGAATAAAATAATATAAGTTTTTCAAGAGTAGAATTTCGGCTTACCTGGATCTGAGATATAAGCAAAAAACCAAATGGGTTTAATGAAACCTCTTGTATATATCCATTTAAACTTGAACTAGTTTCACCATATATTCCATCGGTAACATTTTTTGCTGCAAGGGCATCGATAAAAACCTCATTTGAAATTTTATAAAAGTGAAGCAATGAGCTCTTCATCATTGATAATGTATAGATATTTGTTACTTTTTGATCTTTAATGTATGTCAATTAAAATAAAATTTTTATTTTCAAATAATATATAAAATACTCTGAATTGAAGAATTAGAGGAGTTGTGAATAACATTATCAATTACTGTATTCATAACCCCATGAGCCAAAACTTTTCTTGATTGCACATCTCTGTCGTTCCCAGAACATCTAACAGCACCAAAAATTCTCTCGTGATTTTTTTCCAAATTAGAAGTTGAAATTGATATAAGGTTTTTTAATTGATTTTGTTGATAAAATGACTCGTTAAAAGAAATCCTTTCTTGAATCTTACAATCAAAAATTTGACCACAATTTTCATTTACACAAATATAAGTTCCTCTCCAAAACGGTGAATTTATTTTTCTGCTATAATTTTTTTTAAACCAATTTGATTTTGATTTCAACCAGCAATTTGAGCCTTTTTGTTGAATTTTTTCACTTAGATAAGAACTAAATTTTGTATTGAACATTGACCGACCATTATAAACAGAAACACATGATTGCAAAAATTTTAGCTCATCAAGATTTATTAAAATGCTTATTGTACTATTTTGATTCGCCGTTTCATCAGTATCCATTACTTCATCTTCGTTCTTTCGTTCAGAATCATAAAATCTCTGTAGTAAAATATTTGTAAAATTTTGTGTATTACGAAACCACCATGAGTAAATATTTATAGCGTCTTTGTAGTTTCTTCGTTTAAAATAAAAATAACCCAAGCAATTCCATACATTATCAAGTTTTCGATTCGGCTTTTCTCTTTTTAAAATCTCAACGTTTAATTTTTGTTCCTGTAAATATGAGAGGACAGTATTCACAAGCTTATCAACTTGAATAGTAGACTTGGTTAATTTCTTCATTAAAACTGAATGATACAATTTATTAGTTATGAATTATTGAATTTTATGAATCCAGAGTAAGATGGACTTTGATTAAATCAAAATAAATATTAAAAAATTTTAAAAAATTTATTTTAATTTAAACGAATATTTATAAAAAATTTTATAAATGATAACAGTTGAAACTAAAAAATGGTAATAAAATATTTTATTTTGGCATACATGTTAAACATAAGAATAGACAAAAAGCCTTCTTAACCTTATTTTTTTAATTTTTTAATTTTCTTCTTTAATCATTTTGATTTTGAACACCAAAATTAGTTTTGAAAGGACCTAAAAAATTAGTTTTTAGAATGTTTCTAAAACAATCTTCACACTTGTGAATCAACTAATATTTAGGACGAGAATTTATTTCAAAACATTATTTAGTCTTCAAAAGCAAATTTGGAAAAGAAGAAAAAAAGAAAAATACTATTAAAAAAAGGTTAATTAAACCGGCTTTCACAAATAGTTTTATAAAATTTTTATAAATTACAAAAACAACTAAACAAAAAAAGAACAAAATACAAAACGACCACATGAAAAACATTTTTGATCCGAAAGATAACTCGGACTATTATCCTTTTGATAATATCTTTTAGTTTTTAGACTAAGTTAACTTGCTGTTACAAATATTTTTATAAAATATTTTAATATAATTTAAAAAAAAAAAAGAGTAACAAAATGGCAATTTTTTTTAAATTCCTTATACTAAACGAACACATGAAAAATACTTTTGATCGGAAAGATAACTCAGACTATTACCCTTTTTGTAATATTTTCCATTTTCAGGACCAATAAAAACTGGACTACCACATGCACTCCCATTACTCATATAGAAACCTTTTAACTTAGGAATCCGAGAATTCACCGGGAAAAGACTCTCGAGATAACGAATATGTTTAGTTAATTCCTCAACAGAAACAGTCAATGATGTAATACTTTCTCGTCTTTGATTCAAATGGAAAGGATTTGTATTTAAACAAGCTAGATGTTGATTGGTTTGAAAGGTTGATTCAACGACTTGTATTTGCTGCCTAGCAATTCTTAATTCTTCTTCATATCGACTGAGCATATTTGTCATATTTGAATTTTGAGATTTTAAATTTTCAAGCTCAATAGAATGTTTTTGATTCTTGAAATTTTCTTCGGCATTCTTTTGATTGAAATGAAAATTTATCTCCATTCGTTCTTTTTCATATTGACAGCGAAACGCATAAAAATTACCCTCTAAACTTAAATTTGTTGTCCTAAGAGTCTCAACTACACTTTGTAATTCTTGATTTTGTTGTTTTAAGAAGTTAATTAAAGGCGAGCTAGCTTTTGATTGATTTTCTATTTGTAATTGATCTATTTGCTGTTTGAGTGGGGCAACTTCCGTTTCCAATCGATCAATTTCTTTATTTGACTTCTCGGTCAATCTAACTTGTTCATGAAATTGTTTTTGAGAATCGTTCAAGTCACTTTTAACTTGTTGTAGTGAATTAGATAAAGTTTTTTCCTCCAAGTTTAATTGATCAATCTGTTGTTTTAGTGATAAATTTTGCGTCTCTAAACCAATTTTATCATTATTTGTATTTTGAGTTAAATTAAGCTGGTCTTGCAATTGCTTTTGACAAATATTTAATTCATCTTCAATTTTTTTTAACGATTCAGCATTATTTTGGCTATCGATTCTGTGCTGTTGTTGTTCAGTAGAATATTTCTTATTCAAATCATCAAGCTGATTTTCGACAATATTTAATCTTATGAACTTAAAAATCAAGATATAACATTTGACTTATAATTAAACATTTATTTTTATACCTTAAAATTTTCAAATGCATTCTTTTGGTTTAATTGGAAGTTAAACTCGATTCTTTCTTGTTCATATTGATTTCGGATCGAACAAATATTTTCCTCTAACTTTATTTTATCAGTTCTCAAAAATTCAACTAGATCTTGTAAATCTTTGTTTTGTTTTTTCAAGAAGTAAATTTCTGTAAAGCCATCTGTAACTTGATTTTCGACATGGAATTGACGAATCTGTTGTTTGAGTGAGGCAACTTCCGTTTCCAATCGATCAATTTCTTTATTTGACTTCTCGGTCAATCTATCTTGTTCATGAAATTGTTTTTTTGAATTGTCTAAGTCACTTTTAACTTGTTCAAATGAATCAGCCAACTGTTGGTTGTTAATTCTATGTTGTTTTTCTTCGTAATATTTGGCTTCTAGATCTTTTAGCTGTTTTTCTAGGCTACTATTTAAATTAACCTATCAAAAAAAAATAAATTTCAAGGAAAATCATCTTTTATAACATCTAGACACTTACATCTGGAAAGACATTCTTATTTCTTTCAAAAATTAGCTCTTGTTGTAAATCCTCATATTTCTTTTTCAAATTTTCATCATCGTTGTCAGATAGAAGGTCCATCAAAGAAGTTTTTATATCTGATTTTTCTTTAGTGATTAAATCATTTGTTGAATGAAGTTCGTCAATTTTTGAATTCAATTCGGTAACTTCTTTTTCTAAATCAGCAGTACTTCTCAAAAGTTTCTCCTTATCTTTTTCGTGATGTAAACAGATAGATTGACAATTAAGGAGCTTATTTTCGGAATCTACAAGACAATTCGAAATTCTTTCATTTTCTTTTTTCAAATCTTTAATGTAATCTGACTGATTTTTTATTTCTTGTTGACAATTTTTTAAATTAGTAGCACACTTAGTTAAATTCGCTCCAGAAATCTCCAAATTCTTTTTGAAATTATTTATATTTATTTTCAATTCGTTTTCGACGCGTCTTTTATCATCAGATTGTCTTTTGAACTCGTCATCGTATTCTTGTCTAACACAGCATAATTCACTATTTAGTTTTTCGATTCGTGTTTTGAAATTGTTTTCTTGACTCAACAATAACTCCAAACGTTTCTCGTAACTCTTTTCATTCTGTGTTTTACTACTTAAAGATTTTTCCAAACGTTCGTTTTCATTTTTTAAGTCATCGATACAAGAATTC
The DNA here is from genome assembly GCA_022207745.1 of Brachionus rubens. NCBI lineage: Eukaryota > Metazoa > Rotifera > Eurotatoria > Ploima > Brachionidae > Brachionus > Brachionus rubens. The sequence goes on along the minus strand of JAJVHD010000021.1, from coordinate 978,226 downwards.
TTGATTGCGACTTCATCGTTTAGCTTCTGTATTTCTACCTCTCTTCTTTCGATTTTTAGCTTTAATTCTGTATTATCCAATTGAAAGTTTATTGCTTCTCGTTTGGACTCATTTAACATTAAAATCTTTGAATTCAATTCTTGAACAAGCTTGTCAAATTCCTGAGAAGTATGATCGCAGTTACTCTGAGTACAGATTTTGTTCAATAAATTAGACGCTAATTTTTCATTTTTTCTAATGCTTGATTTCAGGTCTTCGTTCTCTTCAAATAAAACTTTCTTTTCGTCCATAAGAATTTGGTTTGTTTCAGAAAGCCTCTTAAAATTTAATTGCAATTCATTTAATTGATCCTTCATGTCTTCTAACTCGTTTTTTTGACAATTCATTGAAAGTTCCAACTCTTCTTTTGTGCTTTCCATTTCATTCTTGAAAAATTCATTTGACTGTGTTAAACTGTCATTGATATTTTGAAGTTTATTGTTGGTTTTAATAATATCATCCAACATGAATTCATCATTTTCATTTGCATTTAATAATTCCTAAAAAATTTAAAAGCAATAATTATTTGAGAGATAAAAAGTTTTGATTTTAAATATATACTTCTATTTGTGATTTTTGTAAATGAATCTTATGTTCAAGATTTTTGATATTCTCATTTAAAATGTTAATTTCAAATTGAAAATCATCAACGATTTTGCATTTTTCGCTTTTAAGATTTTCAAAAGAATCAAGAACAAAAGATAAAAATTCTGACTCATTTTCGATTGATGTTGGGTTAATACCAAATTCAGAATTTGATCTAATTAACATTTGACGAAAATCTGAAATAAATTTTTTCAAATGATCTAGGATGAGAAAAACATCTTTTTTTTCTTTTTCTTTTAGCTCCAATTCTTTGACCACAGCCAATTTTTCAAGCCTCTCCGATCCAAGAGAACGACTAAGATAATCTATTTCTGAGTTGAGTTCATTTTTTTTAATCCTTTCGAATTTTAGTGAATCTTTAAAAAAAAAATTGTGATTATAGTGAAAAAAAATTAGTTAAATAGAAAGTTAAATCTTAAAACTCCTCTGTTCATTTTGCGCTGGATTTTTAAGAAAATGATTATTTTCCATGGTTTAGAAAGTTTAAACTTAAAACTCCTTTGTGCATTTTGCGCTGGATTTTTAAGAAAATGATTATTTTCCATGGTTTAGAAAGTTTAAACTTAAAACTCCTTTGTGCATTTTGCGCTGGATTTTTAAGAAAATGATTATTTTCCATGGTTTTGAAAGTTAAATCTTAAAACTCCTCTGTGCATTTGCGCTGGATTTTTAAGAAAATTATATATTTTTTTAAATTTTACCCTTTATCTCTAGAATCTGTTTTATTTTCTGGAAAATTATTTCATCTTTTTTGCGCAATAACTCACGTCCATATTCGTAAAACTTCTTGATTTCTTGTTTTTCTTCTTCATTTTTAATTTCTGTATAATATTTGTTTAATAATTATTAAATAAGAATCTTAATTTAAATAGTTTACTTGATATAAACTGTGAAATATTAAAAGCACTTGATGTTTCTTTCCCTTGACTGTTTTCGCTTATCAGTTCTTCAATTTTATTTGAACCTTGTTCTTGATTTTCAATAGTCTCACCATGTACTTCAACGTTTTTCGTTTGTTCTATTGGCAATAGTCTTACCCGATTCAATTTTTCGATTTGTTTTTTTAAATTTGGACAATGTTTAATACTCCGATGAGTTTTTCTTCCGCTTATATTCCCTTGTCCATCACAGTTTGGGAACAAGCATTTGGCAGGAGCTTTTTTTTTTGAATTATTTTTTTTCGAGGGTTTTTCTGTTTTTTTGACTTGATTAATTTTAATCTGATTGATTTCAATTTCATCGATTGATATATCCGTTTCTTGTTCATTAGTATCATCGCTTGTTTTGAAAAACTTTGGCTCTGCTGGTTTTGTCGGTGATGACGGACTCGAAGGATTTACTTCAAGGACCCTTTAAAATTATTCAATTAAATTTTTTTAGCAGAAAAAAATTGATTTTTAAATTACCGTTTCGATGTTTTTTTAGTTGATGCGTCGTTTTCATCCATTTCATTTAAATACTATTTTTGAAAAAATGGCGTTCAAATTGAAACAAAAGAATATCATCTTTGAAACAAAACTTGATGATGTGGATTTAATTTTTTTTTTAAATTTAAATATTTTTTTGTAAAGACCTTCACATCAAGTTTCAAAAAAAATTTAACAAATTCCTTTTTTTAAAAGGTCTTCAGATAAGAATCAAATTTTTTGATCAAATTTTATAAAATTGTGGAGCATATTTTGCTCCATCGAAATTTGTTTTTTTCGAAATTAAAAACTTTTTTTTGATAATTTTTTTATTGTACCAAAAGGAAAGTGAAAAGAAAATAGAAAATTGATAAGAAATTTTAAGTTGCCCTTAAAAAGCATGATTTGGTTTTATTAAAACATTTTCTAGTATTGGTAGAAACTATATTACTATTATTTTAAAGCAAATTCCAAATGTTTAACTTTAAATTAAACAGGAATTACATAAAAAGATAAACTTAACATTGACTCAAGTCATTTTACAGACCAAATATCAAATATTACCTCAGTCATTAATCTTAATATTACTAAAAAAATGCTATTAAATTTCAGTAATTTAGTTAGGGGATTGAAAAAGACTATTCTACCTAGTAGGAATTAAACCTATTTATTTTATCTGAATTAACTAATAACACAAAAAAAACTGAAAAATTTTAAAAAGAAGTTTTTATTTTAAATGCAGGTATTTGATTTGATGAAACAGTAGAAAACTATGGCACTTTTTTTCAGCTTCTATTATTGGATGATTTCCTTAAAATCTTATCAAAAGACCGCTTTAAATTTTTTTTTGAGAATCTTATTGGCTAATGAGATTTTTGTATGAGACAAAATAACCTAGTCATCATCTATGACCTTGAAATTCATTGACCCATAAAATTAATGATCTGATAGATAACCTAAATAATTATTTTCCTTGATGTTGTTGAACTTTTGACGATTAAACTCTTCTTCAAAAACGTCGCCAAATTAACGTCGCTTTTGAAATTTATAAGTTCTTTATTTAATTAAATAATGTTAGCCTGATTAATGGCACATACAATGTATTGTACCTGTGAATTGAAATTATTTAAGAGCTTAGAGTTCGGTGTTTTACTCGATTTTACACCAAAGTCATTAATGCTTTTCTTAGTTTCTTTGCTTCTTTGAAATGAATTTGACCAGAGCCGGATTCGAACTGACACTTTCGTGAAGCATTGATAAAACGACGATACCAACTGAGCTACCATTCCTATCAAACACATCGTGCCTTAATACAGAAACAGTCAGAATATTTGCTCCCTTTGCGGGGATTGATCTTCCTACCCTCTGCCCTCTGTTTTCATTTCCGATATAAATTTAAATTTAACATTGGACCGTACAAAATTCATGGCCTTTAAGTTAAAGTCGTTCTTTTGTTTAAATTTTCATTAACCCTAAATTTTCAGAGTATTTGTTATGCATGGACGTTTTGGGAAATCATAAAATTATTTCGACAAGTAAATTAATTTAATTAAAATTTATAAGTGGATATGGGTTTTCAAAAGGTTCCAGCGTTTGGTTAAATTCAGGAAAATTGTTTCTTTTATCAGATATAAGGAAAATAAGTTTTTATGAAAATAAATTATGGAATGTGAAATTCAGTCTGAGTATCGAAGAAACTTTAGTAGATAGAATATTTATTTCCAAAGATGATATTTAAATAATAATTTTGTTCCCTAATATTGAGTTAACAGTATATAACTTTATTAATCTCAAAAAGATTTTGAATGTTAGTTTAAAAATAGAATCAAAAATTACATCTGGCGTTATTTTGGAACATAGATTTATTTTTGGATGCGAAGATGGACGTTTGATAAGAATTAGTAATATGATTATAAATGATGATGGTCAAATAAACATGATTTTTTGGCGAGTATGAAGATGATTCTAATACCGAGGTCTAAAAAAAATAAAAACAATTTATCTTTAAAAAAATTTGAGTTCAAAATTTCAAATAAGTTAACTTTGAAAAAATAATATTAATAAAAGAATTAAAAAAAAATTTAATTTGACATTTTAGAACCAGTTTAGATTTCTAAAGAGAAACAGTTAAATTTAAAATTTGAATTTAACTCTGTTAAATCAGATCGATTTTGTCTTTTTTTCCGAATCAGATTGATTTTGTTACTTTAACTACGAAAGCACCAGGTCGGAGAGCGTCTCAGACATAGCCTTTAATTTATTTTGAACCTCAAAAATCTTTTGCTAAAAAATTAAAATGGTCAACTCGTTCGACTTAATCATAAAATATTATTTGCAAAGAATCGAATTAAATCTGATGATACAATAAATCTCAAAAGTGTGGGTAGTTAACCGACGTCGACGGCCGAAATTAGGAATGGCCGTCGACGCCGTATTTAACTACCATGATATTTCAGTTTGAAATTGGCTTTTTTCTAAGCTTGATACAGCTTGCCACCTAAAACTCCGAAACCCTAATGTCACAAGACCCCCATTGGCCACAACCAAAAAAAAAAAAATCATGACAACCTATTCGAATACCCGAATAGCTTTTGTATACCCGAATTGATGAATGAATGGAAAAAAGATTTTTTGCCATGTCTGCGTATATGGGGTCTTCTTGATCAGTATCGTCAACATGAATATCAGTTGTATTGTAAATCTGTTGAACAGTCTCTTTGTTAACTGTAATATCTAAGTTTAGTGTTCGTATGTGTCGTCATCACTTGAGACTTGGTGAAACATTTTCACCCGACTGTTTTAAGAAAAGCTGGAAGAGTATTTTTGGGTTTTCCAACTGCTTTTTTTTGACCAATTGGGATGAATTTTACATCCGGCTCGTATTTCGTTGTCGATCATTTAATTATCTATCAATTTGATAAATTTATTTACTGATAAGTTTAATTTTTTTATTAGTTAGACCGATAGTCAATTTACTAAATTTATTTATCTATAATTTTTTCGAAATATGTTTAAATTAAATATTATAGCTAGAGATTAATAATTTTATCTAGTAAACTTAATCTTTTTTATCTAGTAATTTGATCTTATTTTCTAGTATCAATTAATTTATTATCAAAATAAATATTTTATTAAATATTTTGCAATGCTAATTTTTCAAGAATTTATAATCTTTTTATTTTTAATAACATCTCTAGATTTTTTAAATCGTTTTAAAAAAAAACGATTAACGACACTAGTGTTAGAATTCATATAATATAATAATTGAAAAAAATAAAACAGAAATTATACGAATTAAAAACGTTAAAAACATTTAAATCGAAACAAATTAATATTATATTTTTATCACAACTCACTTTTTTCTTATCACAAAAAACACTGAATTTTAATTAATCAATGCCTTTTATTAATTTTTATTAATTTTATCAAAAAATGAATGAAGTTTTAGAGATTAAATAAAGAAATGCTAAAAAAACCTTTTACATGATATTTTTAAATTTGAGCATTAAACATTTCTATAATGTCATCAAATATAATTCGGGTCATCAACGCAGTTTTGTTATAGTAATAAGTCAAAATATCAGTCGGTTGGGAATTTTTGTTACAATGTCGACGCTTGAATTTACCAATAACTATTGGCTCAAGTTTATGAGATACAGACAGATTTGTTCCGATTAAAACAGTTTTCCGATCTTTGTTTACTTACTTGCCATGTTCGATTTGAGTTGATAGTTCTAAGGCTTTTTATTCGATTTTTGAAAATATGACTCGATTTCACAACTATGATTTTTTGAAACTATGATTTTAGGATCATCATATATATATTTTTAAATCCAGTTTTGCACGAGGATTTCAAATTTTTAGTCAAAACCAATCTTTCCACATCTTTAACAAATTTCAAAAATATGCCTTTTTGTATCCCTTAGAACACCATATTAGAAAAAAAAATTGTAAAATGAGCTACATTGACTATGCTGAATCGTCTCTTGTTGATTCTTTATTGCAAAAAAAACGAGTATACCGGGTTTCCTTGGATTTTATACGATTTTACTGAAAAAAATCTTTTTTTTACGGTTTTTACCAGATTTTTAATCTAAGAAATATTTTTACCGGAATGATTTTCGTACTGGCATCAATGGTAGCTTTTTATCATTCGTTTAGGTTCTCAAGGGGAAGATTTTCTTTTACCATTCATTAGATCTTAACTGTTTAAATATACACTTTAACACTTTGAACAAAAAAGCGGGGAGGTAAAGGTAAAATTCTTGATTTCTCACCAACAGCAAATAAAATTGATGTTTTAAGTGTCGTACAGTCGACTCGCTTTAATCCGTAACATTCGGGACCGGGAAAAATCCATTCCGGATTAAATTATACGGATAAAATTTCAATTGGGAAAGGAAAATTTTTTGAAACCTTCCGATTTAATGAAATTTTTTATCTGTTCTATAAGTTTAATTAGTAGAAATCATAAAATTTCCCATCATAATTAACTAAAAAAAGATATAGACTGCTCTTGTTAACTTTAAAGTCTTAAAAATGTTAAAAATAAGAGGGATTGATCATCACAATTAAGAATGGAAAATCAAATTTGTGGATTGGAGATTTATTTAAAATTTATTTTTTCTCTAAATACAATTGTCGGTTTGATTGAGTCAATTATTGAATTTAAATTTAAAAAAACAAGGGATTGTAGAATAAAAGTTTTTTTTTGGTATTTTTCTTAGTTTGAAAATTAAAATGAAAAAATTACGGATAAAGGATTGACTTTAACATGCATGTATATTAATAGAGATCATTTTTTTCTGTTCCGAATAGAATAATAATCCGAACTTAATTACGGATTAAGACAACAAAATTTGCGTTGAAAGTATTAGAGAAGGGGTAGGGACCGGGGAAAAATGTACGGATCCAGAATCTTACGTATAAAAGCGTTCCGATTAAAAGCGAATCGACTGTATTTGAATAAATCGTGTTTATTTTTAAAAAAAATTTCTACAATTTACTTAAATCAAGCAAATTCGCGAAAATTAAGCAAAATTTTAATAAGAAAAAGTATTAAGATCAATTTCAAAAAAAAGATCAAAAGTTTATCTGAAATTTAAATTCTGAATTTAAGTTATTCATTGGTAAGTTTTCTTTTTCACATATTGTTCTTGAAACATACTTTTTTTTGAATACATCGTTTTAATTATTAATTGATTTTTGTTAAAAAAATTTTGATATTCTAAAAAATTACTTTGATCGATGAACGGTCAAATGTTAAATTTCTGATTGGACATTGACTAAAAAAGCTAAAATTTCAGTCTCTTCAAAATTTCTCTCATTTAAAACATTATTGCAGCAGAAAGAATAATTCTACGACATTCAAAAACTTAAAAATTACTTCAACCGATTGACAATAAACACGTTTCCTTAAGTTTCGGAGTGAAAAAATCTTAAATTTTCGCAGCAGAAAACTGGCTTTGGAATTTTTGAACGAGAGAAACCGAGAAACGTACAATTCTCCTTTATTGTAAATTGATCCTTGAGCAAAAAAATTTAAAAAAGAGAAAAAAAGTATCGAAGAAAAAACTACGATTATAAATTTAACGTCGACGGTAACTCCATGAAGGTAATCATTGATACTAGTCACCAGATATAGTGAATTATTTATTTCATCGTTATCAAAGGAATTAGAATCGATTCTATAAAATGAAAATTTTATAAAAAATGTTCTTTCTAAATTCCAGTAGAAATGAAAAAATATTAAAAAGTCAATAATAACCCTTTTTTATTTGGTTACTTTTTAAAAAAATAATTAAGAGAATTTAAACTAAATATTTATTTTCAAAATCCATGATATAAACTGTTAACGTTGATAATTGTAAAAATTTAATCCACTCTTTTTTTCAAACCAAATATTTACATCGAAAGATATTTCAGTATTTCACGATTTTTTTTATTCGTAAAATATTTTTCAATTATGTTTTAAGATTAATTAATTATGATTTTTAAGACCCTGCTCATATAGAATATAGTTGATAACGACAGCCTCTTTTCAATGAGCACATAAAATTTGTCCATCGGTTTGTTTTTTTAAAACACAATAAACGACTTCTTCATACGAAGTCTCTATAGACTTCTTCAGAATTGTAAACGTTTCCTTCTTCATTCTTCTTCATTTCAATTGTAAACGTAAAAAATAGATAAGAGTTGATTAATTGATTGATTTTATTTTAAAAAAATAAGTTTTGAATAGAAAATTTTATTTTAATTTTTTTGAGAATATTTGATTCTTTGTTAAATTGATATAATGATATTTTAAAAATCAATTCAAAAATATTTTCTTCTTCTAGAATTAACTTTCTCAACAGGATCTTTTCTTTTTAGAGATTTGGATTTTTGCTGATCTTTTTTCTCTTAATCACCGTCATGTTGCTGCTCGTCTTCTTCTTCCGAATCATTTGAATTTATTTTTTCAGTAAAAACTGTTTTCCATCTTTTTATGTATACTTAGCCAATTCGGAAAATAATTCAAAATTGATATCTTCGAATGAATTTTATAGTACCCAATTGGCTTTTTATCGAGAAGTTTATGATTTCTCCAATCTGTATCAACTACAAGAGATTCATCTTTCCTGTCCCAACTAAATTAAAACCTTTACAAAATTTCAAGAATTTTTATCCTAATAGTTTTAAATTATAAAAAAAAACCTGTACATCGATCAACTGTCCATTCCAATTTGTTTTTCCTGTCGACGATAAATATCAAAATGAAATTTGCAGAAGTTGAGTGATGATGATGGTGGAAATATATCCTTTACATAACCTAAAGGTTTGTCTTTTAAAAGCATTAATTAGTTTTATTGTTTTTAAATAAAAGGCTAAAAGGAATTACCAATTATTTTTACAATCCAGGGAGCTTTAAGGGTTGTATTATTTAAAAATTTCTTAAAAACTTCTTTTTTCATTTTATATGTATTACAACCGTCAATATTCTTCAAATATTTTGTTTTTATCGCGTAATATTAAATAAGAAATAACATATCGATAACTGTAACTTAATTCATTCGATACAAATACATATCGGAAAAAGAAGTAATTAAAAGAAAATTTTAAAAAAAAAATTTCTAACTTTTTGAGAGTATGTCTTACCTTATAGAATGTGAAGTAGCGAGAAAGTGTTATAGAATCACAATCATTTTCATCTCGCAATGTATTCTTAGTACAAGTAAAACTTTGAATGAGAGTTTCCAACCTTAAATTTTTTAATTTTATAAATTTAATGTTTCTTTAAATTTAAAAAATTAAAAAACTTGATATATTTGGGAAAAATTTATTTTACTTTCAAAATTCATCTTAAAAAGTAGTGGAATTTCTAATTTAGTTCCAAGAATGAATTTTTCTTTAGCATCTTTCATACAGACCTTCTTTTCAATACCTTTGCCTATATATCTTTCGAATTCTTCATTATTAATGAGAATTATAAGTTCAATCGAATCCATAATTGTCTTATGATCATGAACAAATTTTTTGAAATCAAATAGATGACTTCTTTTATACGTATAAAATATAAATCATATTGTTCGTAAACGTTTATAGTTATATTATATAATATTAGTCATATTAAATAGTTTAATTTTAACAGAAATCTAAATCTAATTTATGAATATTTTCCAATAAACGATGAAAAAGGGATGAAAGTAGCACCAAATATTGATTTCGTTGATATTAAAATTAGATTCTATATTTTTTCTCACCTTAATTAAATCTTATAAAGACTGCAAATTAAGATTTAAATGACTATTTAACAATCTGTATGTCCGGTTGGATATTAGATGCATGTCTTTGTAAAATAAACAATTTCGAATCGTAAACGTTGTTTTCAGTTCCTGCAGTATTTCTACTTCAACTGTTTACAAAGCAAGGTTTAAATCATCGTTGATTCTTAGGTTAACATCTTGATATTCTTTAATCAACTTTATTAATTTATTATAATCTCCAATTGATATTGTTAGCGGATCCTGTTGTGCGCATAAGCCGGGCAACTCTAATGGTTAAAAGATCTTTCATTCGAGTTGGAATTTGTAACCAGCTGGTTGCTTTATTAATAAACTTAACTTGGCTTTTTCTAAGCTTTTTTATTTATTCTATTTGATTTAATTTGATATTTAGAGTGCATTTAGTTCATTCTTTCTTTAATATCTTAGAGTTATGAGAAGTACTAAAAACGAATTACGAATTATGTTGTAAATAATAAAGAGTTCTCGAACAAATATTATCTTATTTTTACTCTTATTTCCACAATTACACCCGCCAATAGATATCAAAAACCTTATTGCTTTTAAAAAACCTAATTAGACCAGAAATAAGGGTACTTATATTCCTGGCTTTTATTTGAAAAAAAAAAAATGACACTCCATAACAAAAGCAACGATCCCAAGCATTTGAGTAGATACCAACGCGAAATTCCTGAAACGAGATTGAAGTGTCGTGTTTTAGAGCATATTTACTTCTCTAATCATAAAGCTAACACTAAAAGAATAACAGTACTTTCCCTTATTACTTGTTTGTAGTTTTTCCTACAAACATTAATATGTTTGTATCTTTCTATCCTTTAGTTTTATTAAGTATTATTTTTAACTTCATTTTATCTATATAAAAACTGTAACCAAATCTTTTAATAATTATTCACTTGTCTGAATCAAAATAAAATATAGAAAATCAAATCATTCTTTTAGTCATCACCCGGTCCCTTTCAAGATGTTTCAGAGATCAATTCATTTTTTATTTACTAGATCAATTAAACATCGCAAAATTTCTCATAACGATCGAAAAAATTCATCAATAAGAACATTCAAAATATGAATCATCAAAGCATTATGAATCATCTAATAAAAGCTTTCGTTTTCAATCAAGATAAAGCGATGCAAAAGATTTTTTGTCTATGATCACCAAATAATAATTGAGAGATTCATTAACATAACTGATTATTTTGATATTGATGAGAAAACGTTTCAAATTATATTGATAAAGCCGAAAGCTTTGAAAATTTATAGGAGAAACATAAAAGAACTCTTTCCGATATATGGGGTAATTTTCAGATTACTTGTTAAAAAAATAAAAATATTTAAATGAGTCATAAAATTAAATAACACAATAGCTAAAATTTACGTTGTTTCCTCTACATTTGTATACGCGACGATTCGAAATTACGTCGAATTTTGAGACATAAAATATCGTTATCGATCTAATCGCTCAAGGATTTCAACTAAAAGGGTTGAAAAGATGCTATTCAAACTTGCAAGAAAGTTCCCAAAAATGTCCCCCAAGAATCTAAGATCAAAATGGCAACTTTCGGGCTCAGCTTTTCTTTCAACCAAAATGATCCAAGTTTGATCAGTCAAATTTTGAAATATTTTAAAAAAATATATCATGAAAGAAGAGCAAGAGTAAGCTGGTGCAAAAGATATGTGAAAGTCCAATTTAATGATGAAAGCAATTTTTAATTATTAAATTCGAAGACAAAGTAATCCAATCAAAAATAGGATTCAAGATTTATACAACCGAGAGTTCAAACCGGCTGGGGGTCTGTCTGAACAAGATGTACTGTAACCGTATGAATCAACAAAATTACCGAGATGTCCTAAAAAACTATCTAATTCCCTCGAGCGACCTTTTAACCAATGATCCGGATAATTGTTATACACAACAAGACAACTTTCCATGTCAAAAGGGTGTATCGATTTCAATTTTATTTTTTTCCGTATGTTAGGAAAAACAAAAAAGACAAATAAAAGAACGATGTCTTAAAATTTTAAGGGGCATTTTATTTTTTTTATTTAACACTTATTGATAAACACTGCTTATTTGACAAAATTCATTACTTTACATTGGTTGATATTATTTATTTATGAGTAAAATTAAAATTAAAGTCATATAAAATAGTTTTTTCATCCAAAAATATTTCAGATTTCTTTTTTAATTAAAGATAGATGGATTACTACATTTCGGCCTATTTGTTTCTGCAACATGAAAATCCTTTGATTTTTTTTTTGGTTTTAGGTTCTTAATTAATTTTTTTTAATAGTATTAATACAAAGTTTTAATTTGTTGTCTCTCTCTCGTCGAACGGAAAGATATCAATAAATATAAATATAGGAGTGCCCCAGATCATAAAGTTTAGTCCAAAGAAAAAGAAAAATTTAAACAAAAAAAATGCTTAACTATAGGTAATCAGATATGCTGATTTCAAATCTGAAGAAATTTTTTCATTCTCAGTTACCGTTTGATATTTTAGAGACAATATTTCTGTTAGAAAATTATTAAAATCTCAGGTCTAGGAAATTTCGCAAAACTGATATTATATTCGTAATCAGCGTATATAAAAACCTTAGAATTGACCAATTTTGAAAAGTAAATGAAAGAAGGAATTATGACCAGTGAAGGGTCATTTTAAAGTATCCTTTAGAGGGGTTTGTTAGGGGAAATGTCTCTTTTAATGGTATTTTATTCTATTGAAGATCTTTTCCATATATCGCCTGAAAGCTGACAAAATTCTGAACATGCTTTAATTAATATTATTGCAAAAAAAGTATGATAGTTATAAGAATCAACAAGAAAAGATGGAAAAATGGTCTATTTTTAGAGTTTTTTTGTAACAACTCTTGAAGAAATATTTCTAAATCCCCAAAAAATATTAAAAGTTGTAGTAGTGAATGTCCTCTACAAAAGTTGGTAAGCTCTTTTCGAGCGTCCTTTTTATACCTTTTCTACGACCCAACCCAAGAACATATACTTTTGGCTCATGTCATGTTTTAAGCTTTTTGGTCGGTTTTTATAAAATTTTAAAAATATTATTGAAATCTACGGATCAGAAGACCTAGAAATTGATGTAACATGATGAATTATTGACCTGTTTGGCCTGTAAGGAATTTCAGTGCAATATAAAAGGCAACAAGTTACCAAAAAATAAATTTATTCAAAGGAAACATTTCAGACTCTCAAGATATCAGTAATAGGGTTTTCTGACTCGGAGAATTCAAAAAAAATGCTCAAATTTTACATTAAATGGAAAAAAACACAAAACAAATCATAGTATATGTTCTTTAATACGATCGCACGATATGTATATATAGGACACTCGCCAAGAGCCTACTAAATTTTATAGAGGAAGGGACGAGGAACATTTTAAAAATAAAATTGGCTTTGTTGGATGTTTTTTTCGGGAGTTGTTACATTTTTTCTAGAAAAATAATTTTTTTTTTAAAAAATTAAATGAGCTGTAGCAAAATAAGTTGAAATTTTTTTTTTATTTCCAAACAAATCAAATTTAATGTACTCTTAACGCTTAAAGCAAAAAAAAAGGGATGTTGACTTTTTTTTCAGGACTTATAGCTCATAACCCTTTAAAATCGATGAGGGTCTGGTACATATACTCGACTTGGACCTATAGTTTTTTTAGTGAAAAATTCTTTTTTTTCGCTTCGAAAAAACCCTAAAATAGTAATTTTGGGTGTATATTTTGATCCCTGACCGACTAAACTTTATGATCTGGGGCACTATTTTTTTAATAAAAAAATAATTAATAATTAAGAGTCTCCTTTTTAAAACATAAGTGCTTTGAAACTTTTCGGTTTTCGAACGGTAAACTCTTCACTTAAATAAAACAAGATCCTAAAATACAGATCTATTAAAAGACGCTTTAAAAAGAACCAAGCAAAAGATTCTTAAATACAGATATATTCAAAGAAAATTTAATATTAATTTAAAACAAGAGCCTTTATGCAACCAAGAGGCTATATTCCTATTCACCCTTTCGAAACAAAGCTATTAAAATTAATAAACTTTTATTAAAATTAAACATATCTGAATATTTTACGAAGTAGCTTGTGAACTGAAACTAGTGTATTAAAATTAAAAAACTCGTTCTCCTAGTTAGTTTTATATTAATTACGTCCGAAAAATCGGGATTCCTGCAATTTTTATTTCATTCTTCAAAACTCGTTTTAGAGATCTCTTTAACACCAACCTTCATTTTGAGAAAAAAAATCATTTTTTAAATCATTTTGTACCGAATTGGTTTCGAAAATTAAAAAAACAACAAAATAAACTTAAAATTTATTTTGAAATGAGTTTTGTTCAAAAAAAAATCACATATGTGGTTTCATTTTTTAAGTTTTTAAAATTATTTTTCATTCTTTTCTTTATCCGTTCTTCCTTCATCTCTTAGATCTTCAAAATTAATTTTTTTTTATCGTTTTCGAGATTTTTAACATCATTTTGTTTTATCGAAATTTCGACCAATAAATAGAGAGCTTTGGACATCGACCTCGTCAAAATCTATTCCTACTATATCAAAGTCAGCTATATCGATTTTAGCAAAATTTAACTCAACAATAAATCAACCTGTTACTTTACTTATTACGCCATTGGTAAATCACGTCAAGAATAATTTTCCTATGTGAGTTCAACTGTTTCAAGTCACTTATTTAAACTCTTGGATTCAATGTAACTCGAATGTGAATTCGGAATCGAAAGGTCTTTTTAAAGTCTCTTTACTATCTTAATAGGATAATCTCCATCTGGACTACATGGTTTATGAGTAAAATTAATGATTGCACAACACATCCGAAAGTCGATATAAATATGTCCTAGTTCTGTATTTCGTACATAATCAAGGGCTGCACAGCTCTTTATTTTTCCGATTTGTTTTTCAACGATAAATCGACACTTAAATGAATAATGAAAACATTTAAAAACTGATTAATACTAGAAGATATTTTTACTTGTGTAACAATCCGAGTTTCATGTGTTTGCTTTACAGTCAGCTGTTTTTTTTATGGGTTTCTTCTTCTTCATCAGTTCTTTCTTTTTCAAGGAGTTGACAAGTGAGTATTTGAGCATTAAAGTGATAACGCTCTCTTAAAATATTATAAATGTCACGGAATCCTATTTAAATTACTTTAATTTTTTCTACGCTTTTCTATAAAAATATGAACATTACCTCGATCCAAAGAAACAACTTTTTTCCAGCAACCAAAAGTTATGCTAAAGCATTGTCGTTTTCTAAAATGTAGCTTAAAATTGATGCATCGTTTTTAATTGCTTGCAATGCACCATAACAATCATTTAACAATCGATAAGCACAGCATATTATAAATGGCTTTAAATTAAAACCATTTGTCCATTGTTAAAACTTTTAACAATGGACATGATCTCTGAACGATTCCTTAAAAAAAAGTTTTTTAGCTCGTAAAGATAATGAAATGTTCGAAAATTACTTAAGAAGCTTTCAAGTATAGTATTTTATCATGTTCTTCATCATAAATTCGAATTTTCATTAAAAACAAATGGTCGTGGTTGATTAACAGCAGCGACAACCAAATTTTGCTTGAGCAACTTTAGGAACTTTAGCAGCTTTTGTTGCTTTTCGCAATTTTTTGAAATATGAGCAACTTTTAGCAACCTGAGCAACTTTAAAGCAACTTTAGCAACTTTTTTGCAATTTGAGAAATTATTTGAAAGTAACAGTGTAAAATTAACATTTTTAATTTATAATCTTTTTTTAACTTTAAAACTAATTATGAATTAAAAATATATTGTTATTTGAAATGATTGTTATTTTTAAATTTGATCTCAAAATCACAAAAAATGTCAACTCCTCTTAAACGCTTAGACGAATTTCCGACAAAACCGTTTTCTGTTAAGAAACAAAAACTTGTATGCGACGCTTGTAATCTAGAATTAGACTACGAGATAAGATCTTCAATACTTAAAAATCTTCAAACCAATAAGCATCTGAAAAATGAAGCTGGTCAAATTTATTCCGTACCCTTAATTTTGAAGAGGATCAAACAAACGAATTTATACGGGATCTTGTTTTGGCATTTTCGTCGGCTAATATACCACTTCACAATATAAATAACAATCGATTCAAAAATTTTCTTAACAAGTATTTGAAGCCCGATTTTAACGTTCCGTCGACAAGTACTGTTCGTCGAATCTTACCAAAAGTTTATGCCGATTAATTTGCTGCTTTGAAGACTTTTTTAAAATGATTCCAAAGTAGCTTTAATATGTGACTAGACTACTGACTCAATGAGCAAGTCGGTTTTTCAAGTGTTATTGAAAAAAATTGATTTCAATACTGATAAGAAACAAAAGCTAATCGAAACTACCTTTTGGAGACGGTCGACCATAACACGGTTTCGAGATAGATCGTTAATTCGTTAATAAAAATTGGTGTCGATTTCAACAACGTTATGTCGTTCGTGACAGACAATGCTTCGTTATGTTAAAAGCATTCAATATCACAATCAAAACATAAATACTGAATTGCACACACGTGACATGTTTTGCTCACGTAATCTCACTAGTTGGAGAGACATGGAGATCAAACATGAACAACGTCGATCAGACAATAGGCTATTTAAAATCGATTTTTTCGTGAAGAAATTATCGAAAGCGAAGATTTTTGGATTTTCAAACGAGTTAAGGTATTGAAAAGTCTCAGTGTTTCCCGTCACATGTTGTGACTCGTTGGAACACATGGTTCAAAGCAGTTAAATTTGTATCCTTACATTACAAAATTATCAAAAAATTTGTTTATCATGATATTACAATCGAAGAAACATCGGCCTTAAAAAATTAAAAAAACTTTTCGAAGAAAAAGATTTTGAAAATGAGTTAATATTGGTCTCCGATCGATGTGACAAATTTAAATTTAAAATTCTCAAAAACAAGACTTGCATACATCAAAAAATTTCTATTTGGTTAACGATCTATTTTTTTGGATAAAGGGAGAACTTGACAATTGTAACGAAACAGAAGAAAATCAATTTGGGTAAAAAATATTCGAAGACGCGATAAAAATATAAATATTTAATAATATAAAAATATTTACTCGTATAGAGACCATCTTTTAATTTTTTTGCAATAATCAAGTGTCTCTCAGTTGTCTCTAAAAAATCACCTATTCGTGGGGAGTATCCAAAAAGTGTTTGATTTGGTCCAAAATTAATTGGTAAGTTTTTGTCGTAAAAACTGAAACTTTGATTTAACGATATTTGAAACTTTAACGATTTTTAAAACATTTATCCAAACAAGGCCGTTTAAAAATCTTCTAGTTAATGTCATGAGAAAAACAAAAATATCCGAAACAGTTATGAGAAAAGCCTTATTACAGCCTTTAGGAAAACAATAAACATAAAGATTTAAAATAAATAACTGCAAAACTGATTTGACTCCACATGGTTCGGGAGAAAACCAGTTGAAAATTCGATTTTTTTTGTATATCTCACATTTTGATATTAACCTTCCCATATTCTCAAAGTTTGTACTAATATCATAAAATAAATCCGATAAAAAAAACACTGCATCATAACGAATTGACCTAAACCAACTTAAATGAAAAAAAATCTGATCTGGGTGTAAATTTTTGTAACGACGTACACTTTTTTCAACAAATGTGACATGAATGTTCGTGATATTCCTGATTTCTAATATTTTAGCTTTCCGTATTTTAGCTTTCCGTATTCTTTTAGTATTTGAACATTAATTTAGTTTTTAATGAAAACTTTTTTAATATTACCATTGGATCTCCGAAAAAGTACAATATCATTCAAGTCTTTTTTCTTGAATCGAAATAGAAATGAAAAACTAAAAATGAAAAAAAATTTAAAAAAAAAATACTTTTAAGCGTTTTTTTTTTAAAACAAAACTCATTTCAAAAAGATGTAAGGTTTATTTTGTTTTTTTTTTAATTTTCGAAACCAATTTGGCATAAAATCATTTAAAAAAATGATTTTTTTGTCATAATGAAGGTTGGTTTCAAACGATCTCTGAAACGAGTTCTTGAAGAAGGAAATCGGACATTTGGTACAAAAGATAATTATGGGAACAATCTCAATGCAAACTCTTTATTGCTCTTTCATTTTGTCGCCTATTTGTAATTTTGAACAAAAGATAAAAGAAAAGATGAAAAAATTGCGCACTAATGAATTAGATTCATCATTGTTTACATAATAAAAATTTCAGAAAGAATATTTGATGCAAAAATGATTTGGGTATCTGATTAAATAATGAAAAAAATTAAAAAAAAAACGCTTAAATAAGTTAACACAATGTTTGAAAATGATTCAACACGTGTCTAAAAATTTTCAAACATGTTTTAAAAAACAAAAAGCATTTTTTGTTCTAAAAATTTTAATTGTGTCTTTTTTGTTTTTCCCTATTTATTTTGATTTTTTGATAATGTTTATTTTTTTTTTGTTTATTAGCGTTTAGACTTTCTTCAGATTTTGTTTATTTTTTCTTTAGCCTATTTCAGCTTTGTATTTTACTGAAATTATTTCATGGCTCTTGAGGATTTATTTTGGAAAATTTTTGAAATAAGGCATTTTTAAACTTAATATTATTTACTCAGAATTCTTACTTTCATCTATAGAAACATAAAACATATTATTATTATTAAAAGACATTCAAAAATAGGTAAAAGTTTCAAATTAAGAAAAATAAACCAAAATTTATTTTTTTGAATTCAAAGACTCGAAATGGAGATAAAAAAGTCACGTTAGGTGTATCAACCGAATTGACAGAACATTAAAAGATTAGTATTCATCAGACCTCCTGTCGCATCAAATTAAAGAACTTGGTGTTTCAATATTAATATTTCCAACATAATTCACTAGATAAATTACAAATTAGAACTAAAACATTTTTTTTAAGGATTTACTTGAATTTCTGAAATTAAAGTGCATTCAAAATGAATTTGACTGATTTCCTGAACAAAACCTCGAAGGCTTGAGAAGGATTCATAATCACATGAATTGTCACAGATTTGCTCACAAATGTCAGCGTTCAAATAACGTCACAAGATCATTTATTTTTGTGAATATACCAACTTTTCAAGAAACGTAAATTAACATTTTTCACATCACTCAATTCATCTTAAATTAAATATTTTAGAACAAAAACACAAAATTTAGTGTGCTTGTTATTATGAGACTAGTTATTAACACTTAAATTTTTCAAAAATATCATATATTCCCATTACAAAAATCGTCACTAATGACGTTATTGATTCCGCCTGTCTTTTATCTAAAAGCAATTTCTTTTCTCTTTTTTCCAGTAATTCTTTTTTTTATAGTCCTTTTTTTGAAAACAATTTAAGAGTGAAACATATATAAGTAAAGTTAAAAAAAATTACGTTTAATTGTCAACTTTTCTAATCCAGTTTAAGCTTAATATTAATGATTCTCCGAAAATTTCTGTTCAAAAGTTGCTTTTAGCGAACACATTTTCCAAAGAGATTCAAATGTTCCATTCGATAATTTCTTTTTAAGTCAATAAATATTCTTTTTAAGTTCGTTTTGTGTTTTCCTGTCTAATTTAATCTTTTTATCAAATGTCAATTTTCCAAATCAGAAACAGAATTCAGTCTCAAAGAATTGGGTCTTGAATTGAGACATTTATTTTTACATTACTTTTAGGTATTGGGGACTTTAATCAAGTGCATCCATTTTATTATTTCTAAAAAATTCGGCTGTTTTTTAAATTTTTTCACTAATTTCGATCGTTTTCGTTATCCTTTTGAAACACGGAAACCTGCAATCAAGATAAATCTTTAGATAAAAAAAAAGGTTGATGTTAATTTGGCATTAAGATACATTAATGAAAAGAACTTTTTAACCTTGTTCGGGCTTACACATTATGATCTTCAAATAAAGTCTTAATTATTCGGATTGAAGGATACTAGGGTTGCTTTGATTCAATCTATATGGTAAATTTTTTAAGCAATTTTGAATGTGGTTTATTTTTTTTTGTGTTCTCAATAAAAAGGGATACAAGTTAGAAAAAAACATAGAAAAGGATTATAAATTGAAAAAAATTTTTTTAAAAAATGAATGGGGGTTAGATATGCTAAATAAAATATTGCATTTTTATTTTAACTGGGAAAACTTGATTTAAATAATTTTGATGCTATTTGAAGATTCAGGAACTAAAAAAAAGATACTACTTGAGAACGAAAATTAATAAAAAATTAGATAATTCTTTGAGATAATTTTGGAAATGCTTGAGGAAAATTTGGAAGAAAAATGATAAATTTTGAGAAGGGAAATTGACTTGAAAAATTAAGTTTCTTCATTCTTAAAAAGAATGATTCCATTGCTTGAGTTAGTTGAACCATGTCCTAAAATTTTTGTTTAGGACATTTTTCAACTTAAAAGAGCATTGGAACCATTGTCCAGAATTTGTCTGTATATTTTTAAGAATGAAATAAGCTTTGAAAAATTAAGTTTTTTTCATTCTTAAAAAGAATGATTCCATTGCTGGAGTTAGTTGAACCATGTCCTAAAATTTTTGTTTAGGACATTTTTCAACTTAATAGAGCATTGTTTAATAGCGTGGTCGTTGCTATTAATTAATAAAAAAACAAAAAACAAGTTTCGAATAAGTATTTTATTGAAACAAAACTAGAAACTGTCTCTCTTTAAATAGAGAGACAAGAAAAAGAGAGAGAGAGAGAAAGAGAGAGAGGGAGAAAGAGAGTAAAATGAGTGGAGGGGTGTTACATGTCTCCCCCCTCTATCTAAGAAATGGCCTCATGTCGGGGAAAAAATAAACTAAAAAAACTAAACAAACAAAAAACCAAAAAAAATATTTTTTTTCATTCCTAAAAAGAATGATTCCATTGCTGGAGTTAGTTGAACCATGTCCTAAAATTTTTGTTTAGGACATTTTTCAACTAAATAGAGCATTGGAACCATTGTCCAGTTTTTGTCTGTATATTTTTAAGAATGAAAAAAGCTTTGAAAAATTAAGTTTTTTTCATTCTTAAAAAGAATGATTCCATTGCTTGAGTTAGTCAAAGCCTTAGAAAATATTAGGAATACTCAGGCTGGACACATTCAAATCGATTACAGGATTGCCTGTGCGATGATTAATTTTGATCACAAGCCCACATGTCCAGATGGAAAAGGTGCGTTAAATATTGCTAAGAGAATAAAAGAAAGAGCAAAAATCGAATCAAATGAACTTAGTTTTTTTGTTAAATAAACACCTAAACACGAAGGACATAATACAGGTCAAACTTAATGAAATTCAAGATTTTCCAAAATTAAAAAGTGAAATATTAAAAAAGAAAATTTTTTTCGCTACATTTCAATTAAAACAAGTCCGATCGTATTTAAAAGATATTGTTCACAATGGTACTGCCTATGTCATTTCAAAAGATTTGATAAAGAAAATAAAAAACAAAGAAATCCGAAACGATTTCTTAAGTTCGAAGATTATCGCCATTGAAATGCCATCTCGTCATCGAAGAAGTGAAATTAAACAAATTAATTTTGATTCCCAAAAAAGAAAAAACAGGGTTAAACAGTATAAAAATTGTCACAAAGTCTTCGTTCAATGTTCGCCTCTGAAAAATTATTACAAGGCTATAAAAAGTAATTTTCGATATTTCAATTAGAATTAAAAAGTTTAACAACTAAATTTTTTTAGGATATATTTGTAATTGCAATTCTGGAAATAAGGGAACTGGTTGTTGTGTTCATGTTGCAACCGTAATTTATTACCTAGCTGACGCTCAGTATTCGACTATTGGATTCCCAGCAGAACATTTGAACAAATTATCATTGATATTGAAAAGAATGAAGCAGCAAATTTACCAAGATATGTTAGAAATACCACAAAAAGCTGAAGCCTACGAATTTAGTAGATGAATCGGCAGAATCAAAAGATTCTGATAACGAAACTGAACAAATAGAAACAATTCCACAAGAGGAAATTATTAATCAAGCTAAATATAATAATTTTCTTGAAGCTTTTAGTTTAAGAATTCCAAAATGGGGTGGAAGAATTAAATATCAAGGGATTAATAACGTCGTAATAACGAATACATGCTCTATTGATTATAATCTCCTTGCATTTTGGGTTTTTTATAAAAAAAGTCCTAATAATTTTAATTTGTTGGGAGATTCAGAACTTGGAAAGAAAATTATAGAAATTGCTGAAGATATAGAAAAGGTCAATTGGAATAAAGCTAAAGAAATTTGGATAGTAGGAATAATGAGACTGACAGAAAAGCCAGTTAGAGGATCAATATCTTTGTTTGGATCTGAATCTGAGCGAATATTCCAATATTTAGAATCGTTTCAAAATCACCGTCTTGTTCAAAAATGCGAAAATGATTGCGTTCAAAATTTGAATCATGTAATCAGAGATAATTCGAGCACAATTTTTTTTAAGAAAAAAGATAATGTCATTGAGATTTTTTCATGTATCACAGAGACATGCAACGTATGTAAGCAAGAAAAAAAAAGCAATATACGTTTTAAATCAAATCCAAGAATTTTATTTATTGAATCGGCTGACGACAATCTTTATATTGAAGATATTCCTAGAGAAATAGAAATAGAAAACAAAAAATTTATATTACTTTGATCAACTGTACACTTTTCAAATCATTTTTATGGAATATTTTAGATAGATAATACTCTTTATGTGGTTGATGATCTTGATCAGAGTGTAAAATTATATGAAGATAATTTTTTGATAAACAAAAACATGGATTTGGAAGAAGCTGAGAAACAACTTGTTTATCTAAATCGATTGCCGACTACAGGATCTTTTTTTTATTCAATTTAATTTATTTTTTTTTTAAACAGTTTTATTAATAAACATTACAAAAAAAATGGTTTTATTGTTCGTCAAAACGGAAAAAACGGAAGAAATCATCTTTCAATTTACAATTATTAAAGTTTATTATTTACAATTTATATTTATATTGTTTTATCTAATCGCAAATGGCTCTCCCAATTATAAAGGTTGAATTTGATGGTGAACCAGAAATACTCGAAATACACGATGACTTCCTCTCATCAAGCTCAAAAATAGGCCCATGTTCTCTCTTAAAAACAAAGTTCAGAGACCATAATCGTGTTTTAAAATAATCTTAAGCTTATGCTTGAAGATAATTGTGGATAATCTCCTTGACTTCCCCTATCAGCCATTATCTTAAAATATAAAAATAAAAAATAGATTTTAACTTTTAAATTGGCGTTATATTTACTTGGTTTATTGAAGCGTTTTCGAGGTTAAGTTATTGATCAAAATATGTTTTAAACAAATAAGCAGGCAGCCCATTAAAAAAATCAAAATAACAATTAAAAATAACCAAAACAAAATAACAAGACGATCAACAAATGTAATAGGATAACTATTTAAAAATTGACTCAAATTGGTTGAGTCAAAAGTCGTTAGTGCGTAGAGGTGATTCTTTAACAAAATATCCATTTTTAATAACTTAACTAGATGTAGACTCAATTATACGCATTAATAGAGTTGTTGAAGTTAGTGACTCAGTTGTTCCTGGGCCTGAGTTAAACCCTCTAATCAAATCTTCAAAGCTGGCCATTTATTTAATAAGAAGAGTAATATAGAATTTTTAACTTATTGAAATTCTAAAAGCGATTCATAAACTTATTTATAAACTTAATTTGATGTTACACAAATTAGCTTAAACCAAAAACCGCTTAGTTTTTTTGAATATCTGACAGTTGAAAAAATATGTTAATATTTTCCTTATATATAAATTTTTATAGCCATACAGTACAATTTTCTATTTAAAAGTAAAGTTGGTTCTGAATTTATAAAAAAAATTGATTACCATTTGGATCTCTTGGAACAACAGAACTCCAAAAATGTTATAGTTAAATGATTTGAAAAAATTTAGCTTTCTAAATATATTTTTTTTTATTTTTAAATTCTCAGACTAAATGAAAAAAAAAGAGGCAAAAATTTAATGCAAACCCGGTAAAGCTCTTTGAAAACTTTCTTATTGTGTATCAAATTTTTAATTTGACCATGTCGTATTAGTATGATAAACACACAGTTTATCAGTATCAATTTTTAACCAGGTCGTATTTGAACAGCTTTAAAAAGTGAAAATGTTACACCAAAAATGCAATTCATGACTCATTTAGCTGATCAAATGAAAAATTTTCCTCTTTGAAACACCATTACTATTTTCGATTTGAGTCAATAGTCTTTTTAAATCGCATTAGTACGTCAATTTCAAAAATATTGCTTATTCAATGGCTTGGAGGGATCAATTCTGGATGGCTTAAAACAAGACGAGTCTAAAAAAAAAGGTTTTTATAATTCCAACACTTCATACGAGATAATAGCATCTTAAAATAGATATGAAATATTTTTAGATGCAACTATGAAGAAAAAGACGGTTAACGAGTCTAAATTTTTAATATAAAATGGGCTAAGTTTTTACTTTGCATATTTTGTGTTAACTATGAGGAACGAAAAATTTTTGTTGAGGAAAATTGGAAAATTTTTTTTGTATAATGTTTGTG
This sequence comes from Brachionus rubens, assembly GCA_022207745.1. Lineage (NCBI taxonomy): Eukaryota > Metazoa > Rotifera > Eurotatoria > Ploima > Brachionidae > Brachionus > Brachionus rubens. The sequence continues at coordinate 953,820 of JAJVHD010000021.1, read as the reverse complement.
TAATTTTTTTCCGCTTAACCCTTCATGGGAACAAAGTGAGATCAACTTGCACTAATCTATCTCCACGGATTTCAATTCCAGTAACCTTATTTAATTGTCTACCAAAATTTTTTGTGTTGTAGTTTCTAATGTTCTTGACACAGGAGCCAGTAAAAGCATGATCCGCAAGGAGTGTTTAGCGGAAGTTTTAGAATTGCGCAATGTAGCGTTAAGTTTAGTATGTTAGTTAATCCACTAAAAATTAAACTAGGAGATACTTCTGTTACCGAATGCAACACGAGTGTGCGACTAGAGATAGAGATAGAGGGCGATTCTTACCAGGTAGATCTTTTAGTTCTTGATTAACTTCCTTATGATATCCTTTTTGGTATGGACTTTATCACTTTGTATGATGTTTTAATTAGACCAGCTACGAAAACTATAGTTTTCGATCCAGACTTTGATCGTTTAGATTCACGTTGGGAGTTTCCAGAAAATTATCTTACGTTGGCTGAGAATAATCCCCCATTTTGTGAAACACCAGTATCGACCATTTGTAACACTAGTTCGAATCTTCAATACTTCGTCTCCAGTTATTCACCCCTAGTCGAGAGGTTTGGAATGCGGGGAAAGGTGTAATGATTTCATGGGACGAAAATACAGTTTGTCTGGCTAACATGACCAGAGGAACAGAGGAACAGTAGACTAAAGTTGCAAACTTAACTCGCTTGAATGAGGATGATTATCTTTTGATTGCTGAAGAGTTTAGTCTAGTCATAAGGATCATGAAACAGAAGTTAAGAGTCAAAGTGATCAGGGTATAGAAGTTAAGAACCTTTCCTGGAGAATATTCGCTACCTGAAGGAATCAATCTTTGGAATACTAGATTAAACATGGAGCAGAAAAGATTGCTAAGTAATCTTCTTCAAGAGCACAAGGAGCTTTTTAATCACTCGTTGGGGAACCTAGGTTCTGCCAAGCTGGTAACTCACAGCATTGACACGGGAAATAATAACCCAATTAGTCGTGCTCCTAGACGGGGAGGAATTATGGAGAAACAAATTATTGAGGATCATGTGAAAGATATGTTGGAAAAAAAGGTAATAACAAGGTCCCGTAGTCCATGGGCAGCACCTGTATCTTAGGTGAACAAGAAAGATTGCTCAGTTAGGTTCTGTGTTGACTATAGGAAACTGAACAAACTAACTAAGAAGGATGTTTACCCATTACCAAGGTTTGAAAATACCCTTAATAGATTAGGAAAATGTAGTTTGTTTTCGAGTTTAGATCTTGTTTTTGGGTACTACCAAGGACCAGGAAAAGACAGCTTTTATAAGTCATTGTGGTTTATTTGAGTTCATGGTAATGCCTTTTGGCTTAACAAACGCCCTAGCTTTCCAAAGGTACAACTACATTGTTTTTGCGGGTTTAAAATGGATTTGTTGCCTTATCTATTTGGATGACATAATTATATTTTCCAGAACGTTTAAGGAACATCTTGAGCATTTGAAATTTGTTTTTGATAGAATAAAAGAGTATAATTTAAGGATTAAGGGATCGAAATGCTCAATGATTTAATTTTTCTTGGACATAAGGTTACTTCTGCTGGTATAAGTCCGGATCCTCAGAAAATTAAGGCTATTTTGGAAATTCCAGCACCTAAGACAAAAGGAGACTTAAGAACTTTCTTAGGGTTGTATGGGTATTACAGGAAATTCGTGAAAAACTTTTCCAAAATTGCTTCGTGCTTGTATTATTTAACTCATGAAGTAGTGGAATTCGTTTGGCAAGATAAGCATCAGGAAAGTTTCGATAAACTTAAGACGATTATCACTCAACATCCTATTTTAAGGCATCCTGATTTTAGTTACCCTTTCATTATTCAGACTGATGCAAGTGATGTAGGATTGGGTGCAGTCTTGTGTCAGAAAATAAACGGCCAGGAGAGGGTTATTGAGTATATCAGTAGGAGTTTGCAACCGTCCGAGAAAAAGTGGACAGTGAGGGAAATAGAGGCATTTGCGATTCTCTGGCTTGTGAACAATTTAGACCTTTTGTTATTGGGGTTCAGTTCATAACTGAAACTGATCACGAGTCCTTGAGACGGTTAATGGAAGCCCAGTCTCCTGCACGCCTTGTTAGGTCGGCACTTAGATTGAGTGAGTTTAATTTTGAAATTAGACAAAAGAAAGGTTCTAAAAATTCTAATGCTGATGCCTTGTCACGACTTGTACCGAAGAAGGATGAACAAGAAATCGACGAGTTAGACCCTTACTTGCTGCTTCCAAATGCTGTGCAGGACCAAGAGTTCCCTTTTAGTAATCTAAATATAGTGGAGGAGCAAGGTAAAGATCCTTATTTAAACTCCAAATACAATGCAATAGTTAAGGGCAAGGACCTAGATTATTCTTCCAGGTTCACAGTTAAAGATTCGATTCTCTATTTTAATGGACCAAATGATAGGTTACTGTTGGCTGTTCCACAACAATTGTTCACAATTTTGTTGGAGCATTATCATAGCAAAACTCTGGCTTATGTGGGTCGGGATAAGATGTTTTGCTACTTAAAAGATAGGTTTCACTGGCCTGGGATGTATTCCGACATTAGGAGATGGGTCGGTGCATGCTTAAGTTGTAATAGAGCTAAACTGAATCAACCTGTTCAAAATGGATTACTAAAGCCGATAAAGGTTTTGTATCCGTTCGAGGTTGTAGGTATGGACATATTGGGTCCACTTAAAAGGTCTAGGAACCGTTATAAGTACATCCTGGTTTTTGTTGATTTGTTTACTAGTTGGGTTGAGGCTTGTCCGTTGCGTACGTTGGAGGCTCAGGAGGTAGCTAGGAAATTTTATACGATTAAAATAACGCCACATTGCTGTCCTAGTAAAGTGTTGACAGATCAAGGTTCTCAGCTTACCTCGAATCTATTCAAAACATTATGTAAAAAGTTTGGTTTATTTAAACTTGAGTGTAGGAGTAAGCATCCGCAAACGAATGGAAAAACGGAAAGGTTCAACAGGTTTTTGTCGAACGCTCTAGCAATGTTAGTGAAGAGAACCAAACGAATAGAGATGAATTGGTTGATGATATTTTACTAAATTTTTTTAGGATATATTTGTAATTGCAATTCTGGAAATAAGGGAACTGGTTGTTGTGTTCATGTTGCAACCGTAATTTATTACCTAGCTGACGCTCAGTATTCGACTATTGGATTCCCAGCAGAACATTTGAACAAATTATCATTGATATTGAAAAGAATGAAGCAGCAAATTTACCAAGATATGTTAGAAATACCACAAAAAGCTGAAGCCTACGAATTTAGTAGATGAATCGGCAGAATCAAAAGATTCTGATAACGAAACTGAACAAATAGAAACAATTCCACAAGAGGAAATTATTAATCAAGCTAAATATAATAATTTTCTTGAAGCTTTTAGTTTAAGAATTCCAAAATGGGGTGGAAGAATTAAATATCAAGGGATTAATAACGTCGTAATAACGAATACATGCTCTATTGATTATAATCTCCTTGCATTTTGGGTTTTTTATAAAAAAAGTCCTAATAATTTTAATTTGTTGGGAGATTCAGAACTTGGAAAGAAAATTATAGAAATTGCTGAAGATATAGAAAAGGTCAATTGGAATAAAGCTAAAGAAATTTGGATAGTAGGAATAATGAGACTGACAGAAAAGCCAGTTAGAGGATCAATATCTTTGTTTGGATCTGAATCTGAGCGAATATTCCAATATTTAGAATCGTTTCAAAATCACCGTCTTGTTCAAAAATGCGAAAATGATTGCGTTCAAAATTTGAATCATGTAATCAGAGATAATTCGAGCACAATTTTTTTTAAGAAAAAAGATAATGTCATTGAGATTTTTTCATGTATCACAGAGACATGCAACGTATGTAAGCAAGAAAAAAAAAGCAATATACGTTTTAAATCAAATCCAAGAATTTTATTTATTGAATCGGCTGACGACAATCTTTATATTGAAGATATTCCTAGAGAAATAGAAATAGAAAACAAAAAATTTATATTACTTTGATCAACTGTACACTTTTCAAATCATTTTTATGGAATATTTTAGATAGATAATACTCTTTATGTGGTTGATGATCTTGATCAGAGTGTAAAATTATATGAAGATAATTTTTTGATAAACAAAAACATGGATTTGGAAGAAGCTGAGAAACAACTTGTTTATCTAAATCGATTGCCGACTACAGGATCTTTTTTTTATTCAATTTAATTTATTTTTTTTTTAAACAGTTTTATTAATAAACATTACAAAAAAAATGGTTTTATTGTTCGTCAAAACGGAAAAAACGGAAGAAATCATCTTTCAATTTACAATTATTAAAGTTTATTATTTACAATTTATATTTATATTGTTTTATCTAATCGCAAATGGCTCTCCCAATTATAAAGGTTGAATTTGATGGTGAACCAGAAATACTCGAAATACACGATGACTTCCTCTCATCAAGCTCAAAAATAGGCCCATGTTCTCTCTTAAAAACAAAGTTCAGAGACCATAATCGTGTTTTAAAATAATCTTAAGCTTATGCTTGAAGATAATTGTGGAAAATCTCCTTGACTTCCCCTATCAGCCATTATCTTAAAATATAAAAATAAAAAATAGATTTTAACTTTTAAATTGGCGTTATATTTACTTGGTTTATTGAAGCGTTTTCGAGGTTAAGTTATTGATCAAAATATGTTTTAAACAAATAAGCAGGCAGCCCATTAAAAAAATCAAAATAACAATTAAAAATAACAAAAACAAAATAACAAGACGATCAACAAATGTAATAGGATAACTATTTAAAAATTGACTCAAATTGGTTGAGTCAAAAGTCGTTAGTGCGTAGAGGTGATTCTTTAACAAAATATCCATTTTTAATAACTTAACTAGATGTAGACTCAATTATACGCATTAATAGAGTTGTTGAAGTTAGTGACTCAGTTGTTCCTGGGCCTGAGTTAAACCCTCTAATCAAATCTTCAAAGCTGGCCATTTATTTAATAAGAAGAGTAATATAGAATTTTTAACTTATTGAAATTCTAAAAGCGATTCATAAACTTATTTATAAACTTAATTTGATGTTACACAAATTAGCTTAAACCAAAAACCGCTTAGTTTTTTTGAATATCTGACAGTTGAAAAAATATGTTAATATTTTCCTTATATATAAATTTTTATAGCCATACAGTACAATTTTCTATTTAAAAGTAAAGTTGGTTCTGAATTTATAAAAAAAATTGATTACCATTTGGATCTCTTGGAACAACAGAACTCCAAAAATGTTATAGTTAAATGATTTGAAAAAATTTAGCTTTCTAAATATATTTTTTTTTATTTTTAAATTCTCAGACTAAATGAAAAAAAAAGAGGCAAAAATTTAATGCAAACCCGGTAAAGCTCTTTGAAAACTTTCTTATTGTGTATCAAATTTTTAATTTGACCATGTCGTATTAGTATGATAAACACACAGTTTATCAGTATCAATTTTTAACCAGGTCGTATTTGAACAGCTTTAAAAAGTGAAAATGTTACACCAAAAATGCAATTCATGACTCATTTAGCTGATCAAATGAAAAATTTTCCTCTTTGAAACACCATTACTATTTTCGATTTGAGTCAATAGTCTTTTTAAATCGCATTAGTACGTCAATTTCAAAAATATTGCTTATTCAATGGCTTGGAGGGATCAATTCTGGATGGCTTAAAACAAGACGAGTCTAAAAAAAAAAGGTTTTTATAATTCCAACACTTCATACGAGATAATAGCATCTTAAAATAGATATGAAATATTTTTAGATGCAACTATGAAGAAAAAGACGGTTAACGAGTCTAAATTTTTAATATAAAATGGGCTAAGTTTTTACTTTGCATATTTTGTGTTAACTATGAGGAACGAAAAATTTTTGTTGAGGAAAATTGGAAAATTTTTTTTGTATAATGTTTGTGTAATTTTTTTCCGCTTAACCCTTCATGGGAACAAAGTGAGATCAACTTGCACTAATCTATCTCCACGGATTTCAATTCCAGTAACCTTATTTAATTGTCTACCAAAATTTTTTGTGTTGTAGTTTCTAATGTTCTTGACACAGGAGCCAGTAAAAGCATGATCCGCAAGGAGTGTTTAGCGGAAGTTTTAGAATTGCGCAATGTAGCGTTAAGTTTAGTATGTTAGTTAATCCACTAAAAATTAAACTAGGAGATACTTCTGTTACCGAATGCAACACGAGTGTGCGACTAGAGATAGAGATAGAGGGCGATTCTTACCAGGTAGATCTTTTAGTTCTTGATTAACTTCCTTATGATATCCTTTTTGGTATGGACTTTATCACTTTGTATGATGTTTTAATTAGACCAGCTACGAAAACTATAGTTTTCGATCCAGACTTTGATCGTTTAGATTCACGTTGGGAGTTTCCAGAAAATTATCTTACGTTGGCTGAGAATAATCCCCCATTTTGTGAAACACCAGTATCGACCATTTGTAACACTAGTTCGAATCTTCAATACTTCGTCTCCAGTTATTCACCCCTAGTCGAGAGGTTTGGAATGCGGGGAAAGGTGTAATGATTTCATGGGACGAAAATACAGTTTGTCTGGCTAACATGACCAGAGGAACAGAGGAACAGTAGACTAAAGTTGCAAACTTAACTCGCTTGAATGAGGATGATTATCTTTTGATTGCTGAAGAGTTTAGTCTAGTCATAAGGATCATGAAACAGAAGTTAAGAGTCAAAGTGATCAGGGTATAGAAGTTAAGAACCTTTCCTGGAGAATATTCGCTACCTGAAGGAATCAATCTTTGGAATACTAGATTAAACATGGAGCAGAAAAGATTGCTAAGTAATCTTCTTCAAGAGCACAAGGAGCTTTTTAATCACTCGTTGGGGAACCTAGGTTCTGCCAAGCTGGTAACTCACAGCATTGACACGGGAAATAATAACCCAATTAGTCGTGCTCCTAGACGGGGAGGAATTATGGAGAAACAAATTATTGAGGATCATGTGAAAGATATGTTGGAAAAAAAGGTAATAACAAGGTCCCGTAGTCCATGGGCAGCACCTGTATCTTAGGTGAACAAGAAAGATTGCTCAGTTAGGTTCTGTGTTGACTATAGGAAACTGAACAAACTAACTAAGAAGGATGTTTACCCATTACCAAGGTTTGAAAATACCCTTAATAGATTAGGAAAATGTAGTTTGTTTTCGAGTTTAGATCTTGTTTTTGGGTACTACCAAGGACCAGGAAAAGACAGCTTTTATAAGTCATTGTGGTTTATTTGAGTTCATGGTAATGCCTTTTGGCTTAACAAACGCCCTAGCTTTCCAAAGGTACAACTACATTGTTTTTGCGGGTTTAAAATGGATTTGTTGCCTTATCTATTTGGATGACATAATTATATTTTCCAGAACGTTTAAGGAACATCTTGAGCATTTGAAATTTGTTTTTGATAGAATAAAAGAGTATAATTTAAGGATTAAGGGATCGAAATGCTCAATGATTTAATTTTTCTTGGACATAAGGTTACTTCTGCTGGTATAAGTCCGGATCCTCAGAAAATTAAGGCTATTTTGGAAATTCCAGCACCTAAGACAAAAGGAGACTTAAGAACTTTCTTAGGGTTGTATGGGTATTACAGGAAATTCGTGAAAAACTTTTCCAAAATTGCTTCGTGCTTGTATTATTTAACTCATGAAGTAGTGGAATTCGTTTGGCAAGATAAGCATCAGGAAAGTTTCGATAAACTTAAGACGATTATCACTCAACATCCTATTTTAAGGCATCCTGATTTTAGTTACCCTTTCATTATTCAGACTGATGCAAGTGATGTAGGATTGGGTGCAGTCTTGTGTCAGAAAATAAACGGCCAGGAGAGGGTTATTGAGTATATCAGTAGGAGTTTGCAACCGTCCGAGAAAAAGTGGACAGTGAGGGAAATAGAGGCATTTGCGATTCTCTGGCTTGTGAACAATTTAGACCTTTTGTTATTGGGGTTCAGTTCATAACTGAAACTGATCACGAGTCCTTGAGACGGTTAATGGAAGCCCAGTCTCCTGCACGCCTTGTTAGGTCGGCACTTAGATTGAGTGAGTTTAATTTTGAAATTAGACAAAAGAAAGGTTCTAAAAATTCTAATGCTGATGCCTTGTCACGACTTGTACCGAAGAAGGATGAACAAGAAATCGACGAGTTAGACCCTTACTTGCTGCTTCCAAATGCTGTGCAGGACCAAGAGTTCCCTTTTAGTAATCTAAATATAGTGGAGGAGCAAGGTAAAGATCCTTATTTAAACTCCAAATACAATGCAATAGTTAAGGGCAAGGACCTAGATTATTCTTCCAGGTTCACAGTTAAAGATTCGATTCTCTATTTTAATGGACCAAATGATAGGTTACTGTTGGCTGTTCCACAACAATTGTTCACAATTTTGTTGGAGCATTATCATAGCAAAACTCTGGCTTATGTGGGTCGGGATAAGATGTTTTGCTACTTAAAAGATAGGTTTCACTGGCCTGGGATGTATTCCGACATTAGGAGATGGGTCGGTGCATGCTTAAGTTGTAATAGAGCTAAACTGAATCAACCTGTTCAAAATGGATTACTAAAGCCGATAAAGGTTTTGTATCCGTTCGAGGTTGTAGGTATGGACATATTGGGTCCACTTAAAAGGTCTAGGAACCGTTATAAGTACATCCTGGTTTTTGTTGATTTGTTTACTAGTTGGGTTGAGGCTTGTCCGTTGCGTACGTTGGAGGCTCAGGAGGTAGCTAGGAAATTTTATACGATTAAAATAACGCCACATTGCTGTCCTAGTAAAGTGTTGACAGATCAAGGTTCTCAGCTTACCTCGAATCTATTCAAAACATTATGTAAAAAGTTTGGTTTATTTAAACTTGAGTGTAGGAGTAAGCATCCGCAAACGAATGGAAAAACGGAAAGGTTCAACAGGTTTTTGTCGAACGCTCTAGCAATGTTAGTGAAGAGAACCAAACGAATAGAGATGAATTGGTTGATGATATTTTGCTAGCGTATAGAGATACTATAAATGCATCAATAAAGGAAACCCCTTTCTTCTTACTCTATGGGAGAGATGCTTCGCTACCGAGTGATGTTATGTTCGGTACTGTGAAAAATATGGAACCGGATGATTCCGAGGACAAGGTCGACTATAAGATTAAGTTGTTAAAATGAAAGAATGTGCTACGAAAATTTGGAATTGCAAAGAGAGAGACGGATAAATTATTACAAGGAGCAATACGACAAAGTTCATAAAAATGTTAAATTCGACGTGGGTTCGGAAGTTTTATTTTATTGGACTGTTCCTAAACAGGGATATACCCAAAAGCTTATGCCAAGTTGGCAAGGTCCGTTTAAAGTCATGTCCAAGTTGAATGATTTAACGTTAAGAGTCGAAAAGGATCAGCGATCTTATGTAATTCATGTTCAATGACTGAAAGCTTACAAAAGATTTGATTGATTTTTAGTCTTTCACTGTTATTATCATTTAATTTATTATTTATTGTTTATTTTTTTCTATGAAATTGTATTTTAAGTTATTTTTCGTAAACTAAGCTTCCAATTAGAGTCGTTAGAGTTGTTAGGGGAGTGGTCCGGCAGATTACTTGCGGCTCCTATAGAGCGGAGTAATATATGTGCCCATGGTAGTGGATCATGAACAGCTACTTTCCTGAAGAGGGATCGTCAGGCGTACCATAAGAGACTGGGGACTGTGTGTAACACCCAGTACTAGATACTGGCATGCCACCGTAGAAGACACTTTTTGAAGCGCATTAATAAACTGGTTCTGTGACTGAATACGATGTGCTTGGTTTAGAGGCGGGTTTTAACTGGTTATGTGACTTAGGACATCGGTTATTAATAGGGAGGAGAATGTTAGCGGCGTGAAGAACTAGTTGCTAGTTCGTTGCTAAAAATACACTTCTTGTGTTCTAGTTATAATTAATATTTTATTTGGCTCTAAATATACTCTAATTGGCGGGTAAGTGTAATTAAGTTTATGGTATTTATTTGAGAAAATATGATTTTTATGTATCTTTGTAAACGAGTTTAAATAAAGTCACTGAAACATAATATATCTTTTTATCACAAACTATGAGTTGCAAACAACCTGAAAGCCTGCAACAATATAAAATGATATTTCAAGCTCAACAGATGTTGTGTAGTAGATTTAGACAATAAAACATTGGAATCACATGGAATGTTAACAACTGAGACTATTATAATAAAAATTAAAGAAATAGTCTTAATGCCATCGTTTTTTGGAAAAATTGAAAAAAAACAAGATAATAACTTTTTTAAAATAAAAATATGAAGTTTTTTTCGTAATCAAAATGAAATAATTTAAATCTAATAAAATAATATGAAATGTTAATTTGTTCATTATGATTTTTGAGTTGAGATATTATAATTTTTTTACAAGTGTAATAAACTTTTTAACTCTTAGTTTAATAATTTTTTGAATATATTCAATAAATCGTCTTTATATTTGTCTTTAATTTTTATTGAATTTTTTAAAGTCTAGTTTGAATCAGCCCACCTCAAAATAATTCAGGCTCTCAAACCGCTCGAGTCTGAAAGAATGTTTATTTTTTTAAATGAAGGCTATTTTTTACGAAAATTTTAATTAAATTAAATAATAATATAATTAGTTGGAAAAAAGGCGAGATTGATTTTTCGTGAAAAAGTTTTTTAAAATCAAGCTAAAATTCGAGTTTAGAAATTTTTGTTCAAGGTAGCAAAAATAAAGAGTGTAAAAAAATCACATTTTATTTTGAGACCGCTATTTTCATAACTAGAAATATGAAGACGGTTGGAGGACCTTCTTAATTATAAAATGAGACTTGACCGTAGCATCTTAAAAATATTAAGACGGCTAAAAGACGTCTAAGAGAAAATTAAGACACATAATTTGTATCTCAAAAAAAGTATTACGCATATTTTGCAGCTAGACGTCTTAATTTTTTTTAGAATGCAGTGTTGAGATTCAAGAAATAAGCGTTTAGGCTCTCAAAAATTCGTAAAGTGCTTTTCTTATGTACTGAATCTAATGTTACGAAAAGGTTAATTTTTTTTGTAGCGGTAGCGTAGATCCACCCTTTGTGAAAATTTACTATTCTTATTTTAGTACAGTTCGTTCATTAGTCGACTGCCAACAAAAACTTATCATTTAAACTTGAACGGGTACGGTACGGTACAGTTAGGGAACGGTTCGGTTCGTACTGGTACGGTTCGGGACGGTACGGTTATGGCAAGCATTTAATTCAGTGGAAATGCAGTAAAAAGAAATTTTTAATTTTTAAAAATTTTTTTTCAATTTTACGTTCAGTTAGAAACTTGAACTTTTAATTTTAAATTGACATTTTATTTTTTGTTTTTTTTAGATGAGATCAAATACATGAAACGTTCAGCTTTTCCGTCGAGAAATATAAAGAATACATCTAATTTTCTCCACTCTTTTAAAACATTAAATTCACGATGAATAAATTAATCTGCTTGTACATTTTTTTAAAATTTTTATATCTCATATATATTTTATGTCCTTTTATTTAGAATATTTTATTTTATGAATTTTCTTTCTAAGAGAATTTCTTGGAACTATCCTTGAAATTAAATTGATTCTTGATAAAAAACTAAGCTTAAAATTTTTGAATCTGATTGTAAAAAATAAAATACACTTGAATATTTCTATTGAACTTTAATTTTACACAAGCATTAGGATAAATAAATAGTTTTCCTATGATAATCTTATCAGATCTTGATGTAACTCTTAAGGAGAAATTTTTAAGATAATCCAAAGGATCTATAAAGGACTGACGCTAGATTTTTTTTCATTATCTGATGTGAAATATGAGAGATCTTTATGAGAAAAAGGTAACAAAGATCTTCAATGAATCTTTACAGAATCTTCATGTTTTACTAACTTTCTCCTTACTCTTCTCTTTGTGATCTCTTAGAAGACTCAGGGAAGAATTTCACATGGGCTGAGAGAGGACTGGTGAATGAACTCAAATGGCCAAAAGTATTTTGGTAGTCTTTCTTAGTTTTCGCTTTTGAGCATGGAAGAAAAATTCTGAATGTTTTTTTACATAAAGAAATTAACTTAAAACATTTAAAACTTTCCATCTCAGACTTGTAAATAAATTTAAGAGCAAATCCAGTAACAAAATAAAATTATTATTTTAATTTTCCAAGGGCTTCGAATAAATTTTTTTATCCTGATACTCTATGATGGTAAATTGATTTTAAAAAGCTCTATCAAACTCTACGTAAGGCTCGAAAAGTTCGTTAATGTGTCATGATTAACGGTAAAATAATTTTTTTTCGTTTGGATTTAAGCTCACCATGACCGTTAATAATTTCTAGTAAAATAAGTTCGAGAAGTTCGAATATCTAGGTTGTGTATTAATTAAGTGTAAACGTCCTCGAAAGTTCAAAGAGACAAGGGAGAATTTTATTTAAATACTGCACTTGTACCGAACTTCCACCTTTTGCGGAGCGAACCGTAACCGTAGCGTACCGTACCGTAGCCTTTGCGAACCGTAGCCACCGTACCTACCGTACCACCGTACCCTGACCGTACCGTATCGTCTCCATAGCGAACCGAACGTACCCTTGCCGTAGCGTACCTACCGTACCGTACTCACCGTACCCACCGTACTCTCCGCACTCACCGTAGCCACAGAAAGATTTGCAGATGACGCTGAGACGTTTAAAAAATTTAAATCAACTTGTTTGAGCCGACGAAGAAGGAGAAATTAAAGAAGTCTTCCTAAAAAAAAACTCTAGTGAAACTCACACAAATGATGAAGAATCTTAAATCTTTGGAAAAATTAATTAATTCCAAAGATTTTGATTCTATTAGCATATTAAAAAAAAGTTTTTATCATTAAAATTATTTTTTTTGTACGGTGGGTACGGTACGTTGGGTTCGCTACGCTAAAGGTTCGCCTTCGGTAAGGTACGGTTCGCTAAAAGTACGCTAAGGTACGGTGGTACGGTGGCTACGTTTTTTTTGGTACGCTACGGTTCGCAATGGCTACGCAAATGGTGGAAGTTCGGTACAAGTGCAGTATCAAAAAAAAAACAAAGACATAAAACTCTTCCTTTAATTTAGATCATTATATTTTCGAAATATCTTGACGAGACTTTTAAAAAATATATCTGATCGAAGCGACTTAACGATTTAAGAATTATCTATCATTTTATAACTGCTCTCGTCTCACTTAAGTATTTTGGCTACTAGCTACTTTCTAATCCGTCGTATTAATATTGATCACAATTTATCTAATCGATTATTTTTCGATTTTATTTGAGAATATCGATGTCGATAGATAAATCTTATCTCTAAAAACATATGACGAAATTTGAAAAATTTTAAATGTTCCTGAAAATGTTTTACAATTTTGTAGTCACTTACAGATTTTTTTTTAATATCTAGCGAAAATTGCACCTGTAAGAGTAACTAAAACTTCCCTTCTCTAAAGATGTTCACAAATGTTAATTCATCAACCAAAAATTAGGAACTTTCAACCATAGTCGAAATCTTTTTCAGCTCAATCGATAAATTTCTTTTTTTTATTTTTTGCTATTTAAGTTTTTCCTAAAGATTTCCGGAATTTCAGGTTTTTAGAATGTTATGGTTTTCTTTTTTTATCAAATAGTTTGTAATGGTTCATTTTTCTTAACAAAAATTAAAAATTAAATTATTAAATTTTGTACTTTTTTTTCTGAAAATTCTCAAAAAACTCAGGTTTTAGAATTTAATTCGATTTTGTTCTTCTGAGTTTATAATTCTTCTTTTTATCCAAAATTTTAAATTTAAATTTTCGTGTAGTTTACTCTTTTTTTAGCCGTATTTTTGTAATTGTAATTTTAATAAAAAAATAATTTAACTTTTCATTATAAAATCATTTTTTGAGTCCTCGCCTTCCGAAAACCATTAGTAAATTATTAGTTAAAACATCTCTTTAGTAATTTAAGGTTTCATTGTTTCGACATATTTTAGGTACATTTCGATTTTCTTTATTTTATTAATCCTGGGAATAATTATATTAAAAACTTTGGATATATTTAAACTTTAAAATAAATTAATTTGTTGAACGATTCACATTATCAGATTTTGCCTAAACACGTTTACTGAAATTAATCGCAAATAATCTTCCAAAAACTATCAATAAAATATGCAAGCGAATATCAAAAAAAGAACTCCAAATTTCTGACGCCTTCTTTTGCAATTTTTGTAATTCTGGCTAAGATAAAAACAAATATTGTGAAAAAATGTCACAAAAGTTTAATTGGTAAAACATTTAAGTCATATTAATGCAAATCAAGGATCGTTATATCATAAAAGTTTGTAAGATGAATTTAGGGATGCAATATTCGGAACACAACCCAACTTCAGAATTTATAAAAACACTTGAAAAAAAAAATTTGATTACTAAAGTATTTGTTTATAAAATCTATTTGGCAATATAAATTATTGAGAAATGTCTTTTAAAAAATTTTATTATGTCTAAAATTGTTGGATCTTATTTGTTTTGAAGGTCGGTTTAAATCTGTCCATCAATACTTAACAAAAACTCAACCGGAACTGTAAAATTATAATTTTGGCTATTTTTCTTAAATTTGGCAGCCTTGAAAATACAAAGTGATTCATATTTGTTCTTAAGGCTTGGTTGTAAATTAATCTTTAGGTTTTGAAAATGTTAATATATATTTAAATTGAGTGACTTTTAACTTTATTATATGTATCCCTAAGAAACTGTTTAGTTGGTGTCAAGAGTAAACACATTGCTAACATTATCCCATTCGCAAATTAAGTCACATGATTTGGTTTCATCACAAAATATCCACTATCAAACGACCTTGAAAATAAATCGTGTTTACTATGATTGAACTGCACATAACGAACGTTGTATTCCAACGTGTAGGGACATCTTGTCCTAGATTTGTCTTGTGTTTGTACTTAAAGTTTTCTGTTAGCTAATCAAAAAAATATATAAATTACCTAATAAAAAATCAGTAACAAATTCCAATGGTTCAAGAATATTCATAATATCAGCAACTTGGAGAATCTAAGTATTGAAAAGATTCAAATGAGGAGCTTTTATTAAATTCAGCCCTTGATTTAAATCAATAACCTTTATTTTGCATATGGCCTTCAATATTATCAACTCACTATTCCATCCTACTTCGATTGGTTTTGGTATCGAGCTCTATTTTTTTTTCAGAAAGACTTTGATTTCTTTTTTTTGTCCAAATTATTAAGTGATTTTGTGTCACTTTGCGAGCAAATTTTTGAAGCCTTTAAAATGATCATAGAAGACTTGTTATTCCTCTACAAGTTTTTCAAAACATACGAGTGGAGATTATTAACAATATAATATTGAATTGTAATAAAAATGAACTTTTCTGCTCTTTTTGACTAAAAGTGAATGAATTGCTGGGAAGAAAGTGTAAATCTTTCCATCTAGAAATTACAAGAAAAGCGCTTTTATTTATTGTCAAAAATAAATTTCAAAGTTTCACTTAGACTGTACATACGAAAATCGTTAAAAGCGTTTTTTTTGTACTTTTTCTTGGTAACGAGAGGTCGATTTTACATTTTTAGGATTTGCTCGGTCGAGGTAGCAAATTTAGTGAAAAAAAAATGCTAACTAAGTAAAAAAAATTTTCGAAGGTAAAATTAAGGTTAATTAGTGTCATATAACTAATTATAAAGAATTTAAAAAAAATCTAAATTAATAACAAGATATTACGTTTGAGAATAATAGTTGTTCATGAAATACAAAAACACTAGAATCGTATTAAAAACATCATTAAATTTATAATTCTCAAATCTATATATGTAATGATACACACAACGTTGAAATATATTCGGAATGTTCTAACTAGGACTGTACCAACTTTTCTTTTTATTGATGTTTATCTTATACTTTGCTGTGTGTATTCATTTTAATAGTTTCGCTTTCCTGAGGTCAACCTTAAAAAGGTCAAAAATGAAGCCTCAAAAGAAGAAAGTTGGTTCGGTCGTGGTACGAAAGGAATAAATGATTGTGTGTTTGTAAATATTTTTTATGTTTTTTTCAATTTTTGAATCTAATTGACATATTTGAGAAAAAATGATAAATGTGTTTGTTACTCTTTGATCAAAAAGAATTATGTTTTTTCTCTTCTCGTCCAAATATCAGATAAAGCCTTTTTCGAATTGGAAAAATCTTTTTACTTCATGGAATTGGTGTCAGCATCTGGTGAAAATAAAAGGGCACCATCGTTGAATCAAATTAAAAACAATGGTGTCGTGAGACGATACCATTTTGGGAGAACAATGGTCATATGGAATTGGATCTGTTGAGAGGAAGATCTGCTCCCTCACAAATCCTTATTGCTCCTCTTATGAGCGATTTTGAGAGTTCAAATGATTATATAATAATTTATTATTCTTTTTTGACAAATGACTAAGGCTAGATCTAAAAGTTATTCAAAGAATATTTTCATGCAGTTTTTACGAAAGACGACGAGGATCAGCAAATTAAACCGGACAGAATGAATGAAGGTTGCCAGTTAGATTTCGATCGTGACCAGTACCCTAGATTAGCACTAAACTTGGTTGTTAAGTTAGATGTCTCAAAATCAGTTGAGTCGATGCTGGAAACCATTTTTTCAGAAGAAAACAGCTGATGTCATTTCATTTCCACTCTGCCATTTTATAAAAGAGTTTTTAATTACAGGACAATTGAGAAAATTATTCAGAACATTTTGTTGCGCCATTTAACTTAAATGAACTTTTTAGTAAAAAATAAAACATGGCTTAATTCAATACAAGTCATGCACGACGAATTACTGGAGAGACAACCAGAAGAAGAGTGGAACTCATAAAAATGGACAAGCAAGTAATATGAATGATTGGAACGAGCTATTAAATGAAGTTATTGAATAATAATCAATTAACATTTTAAGAAACAATTAATACAAACTTTTGAAAGACTCAAATATTGCATTGAACCAGACTTGGCACTAAAAGAAGCAAATATTTTAACTCTTACAAAACCCAGTAAAAGCATAAAGATGTAAAATGTGCAGAGCTAAGAATTTCAAAAAATTATGCCTGAATATCTCTTGAAAAAATTATGAAAAAAAAAGCATTTAATAAGTTAGGTGAGATGTCGACAAACTACGCTTATCCATAAAGATAAAATAAAAGGGATGTCAAATATCTTAAAAGTTTTAGGATTTAAACCCAATAGACCTTATTTAGAGCGATCTTAAGTATCATCTTGAGACAGAAATTAAACCTAGCAACCTTTTACATTTTGTGATTAGAATTACCAAGTGATTTGACGAAAAGGATACTAGTTTTTATTCTAATAAAAAAAGAGCATTTTTATTAGGGTTGTTAAATGAAAAAAAAAAATTCAAAGTTTTTCCAATTTTTTATATTTCAATCGAATTTAAAAATTTTAAAAAATGATAAAAGAAGTTTTAAACAGACTAAAACGAAATTTAGAAATTTTAAAGTCATTATCAGACGAATCAAAAAAAAATAAATTTTGAATTTTGGTTTTAAGTTTTAAGGTATTTTTTTCTTTAAATGAAAGACGAAATACAAAATAAAAAAAAACAGAAACAAAATTTCGAATTAAAAAAAAAAATTACGATTACGAGTATTTGACTCGAAAATACTAAGTGATTCATTTTTGTTCTTGTCGCTTTGAGGTAAATTTATGTTTAGGTTGGAAAAAATATTTATCTCTTTTTCAATTTCAAACAAAAGAGTGTTACAAACTTAATCATCTGAATCATTTACATCCTGTAGATTGTTTAAAAAACCCGCCTGTTCGATTGACATACCATTTGGTCTAATTTCTTCATTTGAATTTTTGGTTCTGTTACTAAAATCACTCAAAACAGAGTTACTTTCAACATTATTATTTGTATCTATAAGAAACTGTTTGGCAAAGTCTCAAAGCAGTCTTTTGGCTCGCTCAATTGTTGCAATGCGTTCATATTAGTCTCTTATATAAGAAAATTTACGATAATTAAAATCAAGAAACGTCGACATTATAAAGAACCCATTTACATTCTCCGAGAGAACATAATTGAATCTTTTCTTGAGACAGTCTATGAGCTCGTTACGAATTTTTCTAACATTTTCATTTAACATGTTTAATAATTCTAATTTATAGTTTACCAAACTAAAGATGGCCGGATGAAGAATAGAAAACGTAACGAATTGACTGCCGCTTAAAAATTCATTTAACTCTTTGAGTGGTGCCAGGAGCAAACACATGTCTATCATTATCCTATGCTCCGATTCAGTTTGGACATTTGGTTTCATTACTACATTTTCACTATCAAGTGACATTGAAATTAATGCGTCTCTGTTTACTATGATTGTATTTAACATATCGAAAGATGTGTTCCAACGTGTGGGTACATCTTGTACTAATTTGGTCGTGTGTTTGTACTTTAAGATTATCTGTATTTCTTTAAGAGTCCTGCATAGCCCCTCACCATATCTAAATGAACCAACTAATTTTCGGAATTTTGCCATTAGAGGGTTTAGAGCCTCGGTTTTGATTTCGTCTAACAACTCAATACTTAGTGTCGTTTGTTCATCGACCAAAATATCTCTTGAATTCCCGTCTCTGTCATAACCGCGAACATAAGCTTAATCGTTTTTGTATTTGATATTTTTAGTCTTGAACAAATCGTTTACACATAAATGAAGCCTATGTGCACCACAGGGAACTCTTTGAATGTTTCCACCAAACAGGTCTAGGACAGCTCTAATATTTGCTGCTGAATCAGTTACAACACCAAACACCTTATCAAATAAGAAAATGAGGTTATTTTAAATATTCACAGCTTTTTTAATTGGAAAACTTTACCTTTTCTCTTAAGTTCCAATTTGTTTAAACTTTATTAAGACAGTTATTCAAATATACACCACTATGAGATTCTTCTAAATATTCTAAATTAAGATATCTAATACTCAATTTCATGAAATCATCAAGATAATGAAACGTCACTCCCATGTACGAAAGGTTAGAATTTGAAGACCAGCAATCAGTTAAAACGCTTCCATTTTCTATCAATTCAAACTCAAGCTTAAATTGATGCTTCATATTTTCCGACTAAATTAAAAAATGTTAAGTAAGAAGAAGGTTAAATTTTTTTCAAAAATTACCATCTTGAAAAGTATACTACCGTAAACCCCCACTTTTTGTATCCAGTAGTTTTTTTTAAATATTTCGATAGACAAAGTATTGTTTCAAAATCTCATACCTTCAGTTTAAAGACTAGGTTGAGGCGGTTAGAATGAGGTATTTTCGAGCCATTGATACAAAGGAATTAAGCATAAATCGAATGTTAAAGGCCAAATTTTCTGGGTACAAAAAGTGGGGGTTTACGGTTTTTTTAACTGTCTGTCGACATGGTAGTTTGTTATAGTTTTTCTTTATGGCATCAAAAAACTCTGAAACTCGACACTTTCTACAATGTTAAACGATAAGTTGTTACCAATAATAAAAGCAACTAATTTATGACGAATTTTTTCAGTTTTCGTTTTCTTGTAATTAGATGCAGTTTCAGCATTTTCGTTTTCAACGTCTGAGTCGATGTTGCTGTTACTTGAAAAATCTAATCTTAAACGCTTAGAAGCCCGATTGCTTTGAGCCTCAGACCTTTCATTTATTCCGTGTTTAGCCAAATGTTTGATCAACTCAGTCGTGGAAGAGTTGTAAATTTTAACTTCTACACAACAAATTTTACAAATAGGCATATTTCCATTTGTGTTAAAATATCTCCATGACCATGCACGTAATTCACAACTTTTTCTGGAGCTTGCTGAATCAGTGCTTGCTATGCTACTTGTCTGAGAACGACTACATTGTATTTGATCGGGTCGGTTTTGAAGCGGTAAAGAAGGTGTAGATACAAACTCCATTTTAAAATAAATAATATTTGTTTTTTATTTTTGTCAAATTAAAAAATGATTTTTGTTTTTTTTTTAAAGTTTTAAAATGATTTTTTTTTTTTGAATTTTTTTTATCTATACAAAATTTTTTTTGGCTCAGGATTTTTTTTCCAATTTCGTTTATTTATCATTGAATATAAAATATAATGTATGTAAAGAAGATTTTATTTCAAAATTACAATATAAATTTCAATTACGTGTATAATGAAATGAAACAAATGCTCTTTGAAAATTTTTCAAATAAACAAATATTGATTTCTATTTTATACTGTGATACTTTAAAAATTTGAAATCGCTACATTTAACAATCCTAATTTTTTTAGAATAAACAATAAGGCTGTAAAATACAATTGAATAGCAACTTGTTTGTAAAGAAACGAAAACCTTTATTTTTAAGGTTTAAAAAAAACCAATCGAATCCAAATGCAATTTTTTTACTTTAAATAAATAGAACTAAACCTTTTTTTTGTATTCTTTTGTCTAAATTCGCTCATTTTCTCGTTTATAGCTTTTCGGGATTTTGACATTATTTCTTTAAGACTACTCTCAACCTGGGAATTCGCTAAGATAAATCGACGAATGTCATCAATTCCTAGATTATCTAAACATTGTTTTTGTTTGCATTTATCGTTGGAATAACCTTGTACTCTAACGTCTTGGATCAATTCTCCGCTAGTCAAAAAAAGTTCTATTAACTTCGCAACTAAATTTGGTAAGGATGTATCGGTTTATTCAGAGCGTTGAAAATTCAAGAAAATGTAGAAAATCATTGACAAATTTAATCGCAGAACTTTCGAAATCCTCTTTCAATTCTTTGGGTGATTGATTGGTTATTTTGTTTTATTTTATCTGATGTTTGACACTTTCTGATGTCTTTATGGCTTTTTAGAACGAGTTTATATAGTTTATGACTAGTTTGCTTCGTGCGTTGCGGAGTTTTTATGGTATTTCGATTTTCCAAAAATCAACTATAAAATTTTTAAGTTTTTATTTTAAAGATAAAAATTATCACTTATTTTCCTCTATTCATTTTTCATAATATATATCCCAAATTTTAAAATTAAAAAAATGATAATTTTTGAAACTTAATCTCATCATTAAAACAAATCAGTTATTTTTTTTTAACATGAATTTTTTTAGTTCGGATATTTACGAAAAAAAAGAATTAAATTCTGATGTACATCAAGTTTGAAATTCTTGGGGAATTAAAAAATAGAAATTTGATTTTAGGTATTTGAAATTTTTTCAGGATTTATCTTAAAATTATAGAATTAAGAGTTAATGAAATAACTTTTGCAGGTATCATTTTTTTAAAAAATTTCTAAAAAAATTTCTTCAAAAAAAGTCTTCAAATATCTCATGCATAATTCCCTCTATATTTTAGTAATTTGAGACTGGTCGGTCTCATAAAAAAGGCAAATGCATGTTTGTTAATAAGGTAATTTAAAATCTCAACAAATTTAATTTTAAATTTAAATAGCTAAAACAAAAATAAAATAAAATTTATCAAATTTTACCAGAATTCAAATCTCTTTTATTTGTTTTTAAAAAACCACATTTTCTAAATTAAAATTAAACATTTCTAATAACTATTTTAGGATTAATATGATAAATAACTCTTTTTCAATTTTTATCAATGTAATTTTATGATTGCAATTTTATTAAAAATCTGAATTTTAAAAACGTGGTTATTTTTGCCAATTTGAGGGAGCATATCAATTCTTAAATATCAATTAAATAATTTAAAATTAAAACTTTAATAAAAAACAAATATATATAAAAAATTAAATGAAAAGATACGTTTATGGATGTTATAAAGCTTGTAACAAAAGGAAAAAGCTTCCGCAAAAATCAAAATGAAAATGATATATTTTGAACTTCTCCTTATGCTTACTTTTTGCATAAGTTATAAAAATATGACATGCTTTGACACATGCAAAAAATTATCTCTGCAAGCAATTTGTATTTTACTTTAGTTTGAATTAAAAAATTTTAATTTGAAATGATGGAAATGATCTTTTAGAATTTATATGCAACTACACATTACGTTTATTTAATGTCAAATTGAAAAATGACTAAATCAATTTCAATCAATTAATTCACTAAAAATTTCTATAAAAATATGTCCTGGAAAGTCTTTAATACATTTAAATTGATAAAACTATTTTATTAATAATATTTCAATAAAAATATTGAAAAATCTATGCTTAAAGCTAACAAGGTTCAAGGAATCCTGACTGTCCAAAAGTTTCAAATATCAAAATTTTTTTCAGAAATTTTTATTTCTTTATTTAATTCGTAAATTTTAGAAAAAAAATGAAAATTTTAGGGAAAATCTGAAAATATTTGAAAGCTTTGGATAAACATGAATGTTCATGATAATTCATGAACGTTCATTTTTGGAAGCTTTGAATGAAAAGGTTGTATATATCAAAATTTATAATTTTTTACGAGCTTTAACTAAATTTTTAATTTTATAAAAGTAGGTTCAAAGCTCCATGAAGCTTCATATCTCATCATGTATTTTCATTATTTTTTCGAAAATCTTCATTTTTTTTCAAATTTCATAATATGAAAATTTTAGAAAAAAATAAAAAATGAAATTTTAGAAAAAAAACTAAAATGATTGAAAGTTTTATAGAAGATTTGAATCTTCAGAATCCCTTAAACTTTTATGGACGTTCTTTTTTGGAATGACTCTCTTTTAATTTAATAAAAAATATTGTTTTGGATCTTGTTAATATGGATAAAGCTAAATTTTTAAATTTTCAAAATAGTATAAAAATCATGTATCTTATCTATTGTTTTCATACATAATTTTTAAAAATTATTGGTAAAAAATAACTAAATATTTAATCAAAGTGATTTTTTATTTTTTCACCTTTTTCGGCCTAGAGGTTATGAATACGAAAACATAAAAAAACAATAAATTCAGAGTTTGTTTTAGCTAAATTAGTTTAAAACATAGGCTTGAAGTGAATACTCTTGAATTTTTATCGATAAAAGTAAAAAGATCCGTACAATTTTTTAACAAATTTAACTAAAAAAGAAAAAGAAAAAAAGTATAGTTTGGTCTGTGAGTGGTGTTTCTTCGAATTTTAGTTTGAAAATAATTTTAAAATTTTGTCAAGGTATTGCGTTGAAATGACGATATTTATTTTTTAGAAAAAATATTGAAAAAAAGTGAAAAGAATCGAAGAATTCCGGAAAAAGACGTATTTCTCTTTTTTATAAAATATTTTTAAAAAAATTTAGAAAAAATCAAAATAAATAAAAACAATGAGAAAAATTAAAACAAAGAATGGATGTTAGGAGAAGATGATGCAAGGAAGTTATTTTATTTTCGAAAATCTAGTTTTTTTATAAAATGGAAAGTTAATAAATATAATAGTTTAATTTTTGTTAGAATTGAAAGCGAAATACCATAAGAACAAAAAAGAAACCTAGAATTCCAGAAAATTAGGCAATTTTGAAAAAGGAATTTTCCGAATCGTTTGATCGGAAAATAAAAGAAAAGATTGGAAAGATAGGAAAAGATGGTTAGAAATTTTTTATTTTTTTAAAAAATAATTTTTTTTAAATTAAATCAAACATCTTTAAGCTAACAATATGTCTATTAACGTAACTGCTGAATTTTTATGACATTTCACAAATACCGAATACCATAGTTTTATGACATGTCACTGTTTATCGAGCACTGGTTAGGAAAAATGCAATATTCGCGATTTATAACATGTCACTAAAAGCTAATATTGCATTTTTTCTGAATTTTTTTATTATTGTAAATGTAATAATGACATGTCATAAATACTCAACAGTTAATGTGTTTCTTAAGAAAAAAAATTTTTTAAACACTAGAACAAAAAAAAAATTTTCTTTAGCGGCAAAATGTTTTCAAGTTGATTGGACTCTTTACAAAAAAAAACTGATAGCAACAAAATTGGTTTGGGATGATGAATGTGTGATAATCAAAATGATACATACTTTCCCATTTAACTAACAACAAGAGACTCTTCATTTTTACATCTCGGGCAGTTCAGTCGGGGCGGTTTATTGTTAAAAAGTTTCAAATTCAAACCTTCCCTGAAACTCGTAGTGTGAATTTTTTTCAGAAATGTTTTGTTTTTTGTTTTGTTTTGTGTTGTATAGAGTCCAATCAACTTGATAGCATTTCGCCGCTAAAGAAAAATTTTTTTTTGTTCTAGTGTGTAAAAAAAAGTTTTTTCTTAAGAAAAACATTAACTGTTGAGTATTTATGACATGTAATTATTACGTTTACAAAAATAAAAAAAAATTCAGAAAAAATGCAATTTTAGCTTTTTGTGACATGTCATAAATCGCGAATATTGCATTTTTCCTAACAAGTGTTCGATAAACAGTGACATGTCATAAAACTATGATATTCGGTATTTGTGAAATGACATAAATATCGAGCAATTACGTTATCTGAAAATTTCAAGAATATCGACTTCAAAATTTTCACCTTAATGTGCTGATTAGAAAAAAAAAGCTTTTTGTGCATTTTGAAGCTTGAGGTTTTTTTTTTGAGTTGGATTTGGACCAATTTTGGCCTAATCTTCGCCCTAATCCTTACCCTCATGCTCATGCTCATGCTCATCCCCATCCCCATTCACATTCTCATTTTGTGAGGACATTTTGAAAGCATCGCATGAGGATGATGATCATTTTTGGTTACAAAATCGTTGCACTAACTATTCATTTTTAATTGGAATAACTTAAATGTTACTTGAATTAATTTTCGGTCTTTTTCAATAAAATGATATTGAAAAAATTTAGAAAAACAGAAATACCCGTGGAAAATTGATAAAAAAAAATGCATTGTTTGGACAATTTGTTTAAAATCAAAAAGTTTCTTAAAAAACCGAAATAAAAGAAAATATTTGCATTTTAACGATTATAATACTAAAAAGATTAAAAATAATCAAAAGACTTTTTCAACATATCTTGCTTAAAAAGAAAAAAAATAATATTAATTAATTGATTTTAACTCATCTCTATCGTCTTAGGATTCTTTTACCATTGTAATAATCTATTTTATTACCATGCATATTCTTATTTCCTTCACTTTTTAAAACAAATGAATATTCCTAATTTAAAAGATGGCTTTACCTTGAATTTTTTATTTTCAATATTTTAAAAAAAACGCACTGATAAAAATAATACTTCTTAGGACTATTTAGTTAGGATTGATGAACTAAATAAAGTTTTTCAAATAAACAGTTAAGCTGTTCTCTTATGAAAACTTAAATTAGTTGTTTTTTTATTTTTTAATGCTTATTTACACTCATTTACTAAAAGGAAGAACCTATTCGGTGAAAATGATTTTAATTTAGTCAAATGTTAAAACCATTTAACAATTAATACAAAATTTAGAAAAACAAATTGAATAAAAATTATTATAAAAACAAACATAAAAACTATTTAAAATATTTAATCTTTTTATAAATTCAAATTTAAATTTAAAAATTTAATGGTGAACTCAGACATTATTTGATTTTGGAAAGTGTACAAATTACTTTTGAATATTTACGATCTTTGAACATATGCTCTTAAAAATTAAATCAACAAATTTATAATTGGAGGCTCTTATATCAGCTCGTTATTGCTTCTTAACTCATAGTTATTGTTTACAATGATTGTTCGTATCATCTCACATTTTAAGCTTATTGGTGCGTTTTGATCCTAAGCTAGTCTTCCAAAGACACAAAATTCTACTTATCACAAGATATTAAAAAGCTTATAAACCGTAACCTTTTAAAAACGATTTTTTCAATTATCGAATAATTATCGAGTCGATAGAGTAATAATTTTCTTAAAGTTAAGTTAAACATGCGTCCAAATTTTTGGATTAGATATCGATTAAAATAAAGACTGAGAGATATTCAATAATCAGAGCACGGTCGAATAAATGCCTTGAATAAAATAATCTTACCTCAAACGGGAGATAAAATAGTCTGCGAATAGCATAAAGCATTTTATTTATTGATTTAATTAGATCATAAGCGAATTGGTTTAAATTGTGACGGTTATTAACAGTGACTCCTAATAGTTAAAATTTGAAAACAACTTTTATTGTTCGTGTATCAGATATCTTAAACTCAGTCGGTAGCTGGACACGCTTATTGGTGATTTACGTTTTATCTAAGTTAATATAAAGACGATTTTGTTTACACCAATCGTCTAAAAGTTCTAATAATTTGACCAAACTTGCGTTCAATGATTGAAGATTTTCATCTGAAGTTATAAGAGTTGTGTGATCAGCAAAGAATTTTGAAAGGACATTTTTTTAAAAAAAAAAATTTGTTATAATACATTTGTTATAAAAAAAATAACCCAAGATTTAGCCCTTGGGCACTGAATTTGTTAATGATTCATTTTCAGAAAAAATGTCATTTGACTTTCCCTTTTGTTCACGTCCATTAAAATAAATGATAATAAATCGTATTGATTGATTATAAAAACCATAGTTTAATAACTTATATATTAATAAAACAGGCTCATCTAGCTTTGATCAAAGAGGTTAAATAAATCGAAAATCTTTTGATCTGCTCTGATAGAATTTTTACAAAAGCCTTGTTTAATTTTGGCAAGACCGAAATGCCTCTTTAGATGTCTAAGTCGTCTATTTGGCCCATTTTATGAAGTTGCCTCACAATTGCCGATTCTATTCGTTAATGTAAAAACCACTGTAAATAAATTCATTAAAAAGATTATCAAGAAACAATGAAATGTTATTGCTAGATTTTTTTAGTACTTTGATGGAAATGTCTCTTACATCCTTCAATGAATTTTCGTTTATTTAAAATTGTGTTTTTTTTATGATAGACAGCTCGGAAGCTCAGATAAATTATTCTTAATAAAATATTCTGTTCTAAATATTGACACAACTTTTAAACTGGCTTGATTTTATGTGACTCAAATATAGTAATTTTTCCTTAAATATTTAGGGAACGGAACAGTTTCCAACCTTCATTTCTCTGGCAATGGTACATGTAAAACGCGATTTCTCAACTAATTTAAAGTTTGCACTTGAGTTTAAAAAAATTTGCAGGCTGTAACGATTTACCTATTGAAAAAATCAAATGTTTCATTACCATCGACGATGAAGGATCACATGGGTCTTTTCGCATTTTAGTTTCATCATTTGACCTTATGTTAAGTTGAAACAACATTCGTAAAAAATTTTCTAAATTTAAAATGAGAACCGATTAAAAGATCACGTAAAAAATGATATCATTGAATTGAAAGTTTAAGAGAATAAGAAATTTGTTCAATTTTCGGATAGTCTTGATAATTTAGTGGATGAATTTGATAAATACATACACCATGACAAAGATCAATCAATGGTGAATGGTTTCCAAAATATCAAACTTAACGAATAATTAAAGTTTTAGACGACTATCTTGAGAGCACAATTCATTTGTAAATGATTACTTAAACATCAATGATATTGAAGATGTTTTCTTTATATTTTCTGCGGAAGTATTCCGTTCTTTAATTAGGTTGTGTAAAGTGTTGCTTTGTTTTAAATGAGATAAAAGGTGATAAAAGATTCACTGAATCGGAAAGCTCTAAATACAGAAAGATATAAAAGATGAACGGTGATTTAGAGAATTAGTTTAAATTCTAAAATTGAAAATATTTTGAAACAAATCAGGACTTGAACGAAATCCTTCATAATTTCAAGATCATTAGTAGCTAAATAAATACAAGTTTTTCCTAACTTGTTTTTTTAAAAAAGCGTGGATAATATGTAGAAAAAATAAACTTGACACCCAGAATGTAACAGAAATTTGTCAAATGTTTGAAATAAATGGGGAAATTACAGAGATGTAAAACATTTATGGCGATTAGATTCTCTGGTGACTGTTAGGTATCCAAATATAATTTGAGATTCAGTACAAGCCTGAAATTTAGAGAACCAACAGTTGCACATATTAAAAACAAAAGAAAAATGAATTCTACAATTTTGATTTGTCAACAGCGAACTTTGTTTTTCAATCAAAAAAAATTTTTTTGAGGTGTGTTTAGGACTTGAAAACTTTTCGTATTTTGTTTGAATATTTTAAGGCAAAGTTAATGAGCTAAAGGTGGGTTATGGGTACCGGTTTTTCATGAATTTTCATGTTAAATAAAGTTATGAAATTAAATTGGGGATTTTAGTAATATTTCATCTATAGCAACCGGGTTATTCACTTTATAATTAAATTGGGGTTGAACCGATGTCGGTAATACCCCGATATCGGTTCAACCCCAATCGACTCTATTTAATTTTAGATTCAGATTTTATTTGATCTTTATTTTTGAAGATCTAAAAAAACTTTTCGACTAAAATTTCCACTAAAATTTATTGAATATACTATATAGATTTTGCAGATTTATTTTTTGAAAATCAAACCAATAACAACCTCCTCGTTTGGCTGGTCAAATGAATTATGTCAAATAAATGGCGCTTTCAAATGAATTATTCGCTACCTAAGATAGGAATTCATTCGAAGAACAACCATTTCCAAATTAAACCATTCTAAATCTTACAAAAATTGTTTAAATCCCTAAAATATTGATGTAAAACTAAAGAAATATTTTTCATCAATTATTTTGAAAGAAAATTAGAATGGAAATCGAAATTTAAAGTCGATGTTAAAATGTTATTTTTCTTTATACTTTTTAACTAATAAACAAAAAAATACAGAATTAGAGATCAGACATCATTTTGGTTTCTAATAGACTTAAATAGTTTCAATTAAGAGAATCTCTTTGCTGATGATAACGGAGCTAAGTCACCTCTCTAGGGAAATTAAACAATATTTTTACATTTTGAACAAATCGAAAATCCCAAACTTTCAATTTCTCGCGTTAAAAAAAGAGACGTGTAAAAAGATAAATAAGACATCTTTGAGACTGAAAAAGGTTGTTAGAAAAGCTTATCAGATAAATATTTTATAAGAAAAACGATAATAATTTTAAGGTTTGGTGACAACAAGAGTTTCTCTAAAATTGTGGTTCGTGGTAATTCAATGAAAAAAGTTCATCCATATATACGTAATTCAAAATTTGCATTGATCGTATTAAATATGAATCAACCAACACAGGGAGCGCCTCTTTTAAGTATAACGAAATGCTTGGTAGATGATGCATAAATTAAAGGTCGTCATTGTCTGAATTCCCGAAGAGTATAAGTCAGGCTTATAAACATAAAAGTATGCAAAAAAGAAAGAAAAAAATATCTCGTCAAGAAGTGATTCCTCTGATTTACTTGTTAATTGACTGAATAATAAGTTAATTTGATCAAAAATGAAGTCAAAAAAATAAAAATGTTTTTTTTAAAGGAGACTTTATTCGTTCAATAATATTCGATCATTTTGATATTTCTTGCATCATGTTCTTTTGTTCAAGTACATTAAAATAGACGATAATTGATCATATTGATTGATTATGAAAAACATAGTTTAATAACTTATATAAAAATAAAACATGGTCATCTAGCTTTGATCAAAAGGGTTAAATGAATCGAAAATCTTTTTGATCTTCTCTGATAGAATTTTTTCAAAAGCCTTGTTAAATTAAGGCAGAACAGAAATGCCTCTATAGATGTTTAAGTCGTCTACTTGTCTCTTTTTATTAAGTGACCTCACAATTGCAAACTTCCATTCATTAATGTAAAAAACACTTTATATACATTCATTAAATAGATTATCAGCAAACAATGAAATGATATAGCTTGATTTTTTTAGTGCTTTGATGGATATATTAGAGACTTATTTAACGGGCTTAAATGATGTTAAATGTTTAATGGAAGTATCTGCAATACTTTTAACATCCGTTATTTTTAGACCATCTTATTGTTTCGAACTCGGAATTTTGACTCTTCGAAATCGGATAGTGTTTATCTTTCAAAGAATTATGTCTTTTTACTTTCTAAGCAATTATTGGTTGTATTGTCAAACAGCAAGATACTCCTGTTCAATGAGACGAGAGGTGTATTTTTTTACTTTGTATGCAGCTTTGTGATTTACTTTTGCTTTTATTAATTTAGTATACGTGGAACGAGGGTCGGACGGGTGGGGAAATAAACGACGGACGTTTGTTTCGAAATACTTTTATTAAAAAATAAAAATCAAAAACTAAAATGAATAAAAAATGAAATCATAAAACACATAAACAAATAAACAAAAACAAAATATTAAATAGTCAATTGCAACGCGTGATTATCATGAATGCAACGCATGCCTTTTAACTTAACTTTAATAAATAAAAATACAAGTCTCACAAATATAATAAAATCTTGTTGCCTTTTTAAATAATCTCTTTCAATCAGATTATGCACTCCGTACAACATACCTCCCCCCTTAAGATAAAATCGTCCCTTGATTTTTTAAAAATAACATCAAAAATACAAAAAATAAATCCTAACATAAATTATCATGATGACAAATTTTTTGTCTTGACATCATATACTCTTTCCCTGAGCAAATTTTCTCACGCTTACAAATTTAACGTTGAGATTACATCATTTTTTCTTTATTAAATTTCATCCAAAAAATTTTCTTAATTTTTTTTTTACTTTTTTTTTTCTTCACATTATCACATTATTTAAACGTTTCTTAAAATATATATATTTTTTTTTTTAGATTTAAAATTGCTTTGCACGACGAGCCGGCTGAATACGTTTCGTTACGTTTGCTTTATTGACCAATTTTGATCCTTTCCTCTGGCGGCCACGTATATTTTTCGGATGTTCTGAGGCTCGTGTTTGCTCCGAACTCTCTGGTCTTTCTTCTACATCTGGATTCAAGTTTTCAACAACTTCAACTTGATCACTTGCAACTTCGACCATCGATAACTCGGAAATATTCGAGTTCGTCTGCTCCAAAATATCCAATGGATCTTCGTTGACAGTTATATCGGCTGCTTGAGTTCCAGGTTCGACTAAAAGGTCTTCTACTACACTCATAAAACATCTCTTCAACCGGTTAAGGTGAACAATTACTCGTTTTTTACCGTTTACTGCTTTGATCTTGTAATTCACAGGACCTAATTTCTCTATAACTTCAAATGGTCCTTTCCAAGCTTTTGCTAATTTAGGGCTTTGACCTTTTTTACGTTCTGAGTTTAATAACCAGACTTTTTCACCAACTGTATAGCTTGCAGGTCTTACGTTTCGATCATGGGCAATTCTTGTTTTTTCTACTTTTACTTCGTTATTCGACCGTACAACATCAAAAACAAGTGCAAGTTTATCCTTTAATTGTTTGACGTATTCTCCATGGCTGATTTCAACTGGGTTTTCGTCTACTGGGAAAAATAAATCAATCGGTAATTTTGGTTGCCTTCCATAAACCATTTCAAACGGAGTCTGACCAGTCATACGATGAATTGACGTTCGATACGCAAATGCTATTTGATTCAAGAGTATGTCCCAATTATCACCACTCTCATTAACGAAAGTTTTCAACATGGAAATTAACGTTCGGTTAAATCTTTCGGTTTGACCATCACACTGGGGATGATACGGTGTAGTACGCAATTTGTGAACATCCAGTAAATCTAGGACTTCTCGAAACAATGCGGATTCAAAATTTCGACCTTGATCTGATAATAGTCCTTCTAGTACTCCGTGTCTGCAAATCAAATCTAAGAAACAACGGGCTACGGTTATTGCATCAAGTCCTTCAATTCCATACATTTCAACCCATTTTGTAAAATGACACATAAAAACAAAAATGTATTTCATTCCTCGCGTTGTAACGTTTAATGGTCCTAAAATATCACAAGTTACTAATTGAAACGGTTTTGTAGTTATAATCGGTTGTAATGGTGCTCTACTAAGTAAGTTATTTATCTTTGCTTCTTGGCATTTTTGACACCTACTAATGTACTTTTTAATGTGTTTAGCTTGACTTGGCCAGTAGTACTTTGACTCAACTTTACCGAAAGTGCGTGTACAACCAAAATGTCCACCTAACTCAGCATCATGCATTTGATTCAAAATTTCCGATCTCATCTTTCGTGGTACAACGTATTGGTATCTCACTTCGTTGTCACTCAACTTCCAAGCTCGATATAAGACTCCATTAATTACACGCAATCGATCCCATTGTAACCAAAGTGTTCTCAAATCACCTGTTAAATCTTTACCATCTTGTCTGGTTTCGTTATGTTGTTTCCAATCAATAATTTTCACGATATCTTTATAATCGAGTTGTGGATTTGGTAAATGATCCATAAAAATGATTGAATTTACACCAGGTATGCTTTCTAATATACCTTCGTTTTTATCATTTTTTTCATCCTCGACTTCAGCACTTCCCATCGGCCATCTGGATAATCCATCTGCATTGCCATTAACTTTCCCAGGCCGATATTCTATTTGGAATCTATATTCACCAAGTTTCATAATCCACCTCGCTACTCTGGGTTGGGGTTATTTAACGTTCATCATCCATTTTAAGGGTTGGTGATCGGTGCAAATTAACACTTCTTGTCCATACAA
The DNA here is from genome assembly GCA_022207745.1 of Brachionus rubens. Lineage (NCBI taxonomy): Eukaryota > Metazoa > Rotifera > Eurotatoria > Ploima > Brachionidae > Brachionus > Brachionus rubens. The sequence goes on along the minus strand of JAJVHD010000021.1, from coordinate 921,299 downwards.
ATACACTCTAAAATGTTCTGTACTCTCCACGATTGCTAAGGCTTCTTTCTCTGTTGTTGAATAATTCTTCTCTGCTGCAGTCAACTTCCTACTCCAATACGCAATAGGATTCCATTCACCATCTCTAAATTGTGATAAAACAGCACCTAAACCTTCATCACTAGCATCAGTCTCGAGTTTGAACATGCTATTGAAGTCTGGAAATATCAAAAATTCTTTGGACGTTAAAATATTCTTCAACTCTTCGAACGCTGATTGGCATTTCTCAGTCCAATTAAATTTATGACCTTTAGGAGTTGCTCTGTATAAGGGTAATGCTATTTTAGCGTACCCTTTAATAAATTTTCGATATTAGCCACTTAACCCAAGGAAACTTTGTAATTGTTTAATTGTTTTAGGGGTCGGAAACGCTTTAATTGCTGCAATTTTGTCTTCACAGGGTAATAATCCATCACTATTTACAACATGTCCTAAATAAATTACTTCTTTCTTCATAAAATAACATTTTCCTCTATTTAATTTCAAGGATGCTTGCTTCAGACGATTAAAAACTTGGTCTAAATGTTCAATGTGTTCTCCTACAGTTTTCGAATAAACAATTATATCGTCGAGGTAGACAAGACAAAATTTTCCTACCAAATCGGTCAAATCAACCATTCGTTGAAACGTTGCTGGTGCGTTGGTCAATCCAAATGGCATTCGTTTAAATTGGTAAAGGCCAAACGGTGTTGTAATCGCTGTTTTTTCTTTGTCTTTATCGGTAATTTTTACTTGATAATATCCACTTGCCATATCCAACGTCGAAAACACTTTAATATCGTAAAATTTATCTGTTGTATCGTCGAGTCTCGGAATCGGGTAAGCATCTTTTCTAGTGACTTTATTCAGTTCTCGGTAATCAATACAAAGTCGAATTTTACCATTTTTCTTTCGAACTGGCACTAACGGTGCAGCCCAATCTGAATTACTAGGTTCGATTATGTCCGCTTCTAATAAATCTTCGAGGTGCTTTTTGATCTCTTCTTTCATCTGATGTGGTAACCGTCTTGGTTGTTATCTAATTGGTGCATTTCCTTGCGTGTCGATTGAAAGTGTTGTGAAACTACAACATCCAAGTTCTTTCAAAGTATCGGCAAACATTTCTTTTTTCTGGTCTAGAAAATCGTCCATTGACTTCTTTTCATCCCTTGTAAAATCAATGGTGTTTACTGCCCAGTTAACCTTCTTTTTGGGAACTTCCTCTCCCCCCAAAGCACTGAATATTTCCTTGATTTTATCTTTTGTTCCATCTTCTCTACCCATAAAATCTAATCCAACTAAACAATCATGCTGAAGGTCTTTTGCTACATAAACATCTAACTCTACATCATTTGCGCCAACTCGAAAGTTTGCTTGAAATTTACCATTGACTACGAGTGGTTGACCATTTGCGGTTGTAAACGAACCATTAACACCACTCCTAAAATCTTTGTTTTTCTTAACTTTATCCAAAACACTTTCGCTTACTAAAGTTTTGCTACTTCCAGTGTCTAAAAGACATTCAATTTTCTCATTATCGATGTATCCGTAAACGTATGCCAATGATGTTTCATCTGATTCCTCGTTTACATTATTCGTGTTAGGTCTCAACGGGCTTCTCCTTATATTCATATTATTCGTATGAGCTTGATTAATGGTGTTTGATCGTATCGGTGTGCTATTCTGTGTTTCATAATTTAATCTATAATAGTCATTATGAACATTTCTCGGTGGGTGTGGACAATTGCGTCTCAAATGTCCTTCTTCGTTGCAGTTGAAGCATTTACCTCTTGGTGGTCTCGAAGAACCAAAATTGTTTCTTGTTGGGCTATTCAAGTACGATCCATCGTTCGGTTGATTCAGAAATCTAGAAAAATTACTAGCTCCGGACACATTCATCGGCATGTAACTATAATCCTGAGCTCTGTGAATTTCTACCGGTTGTTGATTCGTATACATTGTGTGTGCATGCTGATTAATTCCAAACTGTTCTAATTTAGGGGTAACTAAATTCCTTATTTCACTATTTGTGAGGTTACGCTGTCCGAATATATTGTTATTCATCCGATTGCTTCTATCCGCTAATCCATTTATACCAAGAAAAATACTTTCTTGTTCTCGCGCTCGCTGTACCAACATTTCCAAATCATAAATATCCATTACTGCCAATTTATCTGCAATTTCTCTGTTGCGTAAGCCTACCAAAAATTGACCTTTCACATAGCTGAACAACTCTCTTGGTCTCGCATCTGGGAACGCTCTTCTACCCAAATCGCTAATCACTGCTGCATATTGAACAAGGTTTTCATTTGCTTCTTGAAATCTACCCACAAACGTATGCAAATATGCATGAGTTGGGGTTTCCGGTTTACTAAACAGTCCTCTAAACTTTTCTTTAACATCATCGTAAGCTTCCTCATGAATTAAACTCTCTACAAGCTTAAACGTTGTGTCGTCCAAAAACGATCCCATTAAATTTATTTTGTCTCTGTCACCATAAACTCTATTCAATTCTAGATAGCTATCAAACCTTGTTAACCATATCTCCACATTTGTTTCCATTGTAAAAAGACTAGGAGCTCTCATTGCACTATTTGCCATTTTTCGTCTTATACTTTGTTGGCTTATTGAAAATTGTAAAATGCTTGATTTTGTTGATTTAACAACTTTTCTTGTTGTTCTCTCGATTGAATGATATTTTTTCTCAAAATATTGCAAGATATTTATACTAAAATCCTCTAAAAAAATATTGGTTGAAAATCTTTCATTGTTCTTTTGAAACAAGCTTATCCCACCCTCTTTTCTCGTACGATTACTAAATAAATTTTGAAACATCTCTCTTAACACTGTAAAAAATTTGAACAATAGAATTTTGAAAACAATAGAACGAGTCACAGTACTTTGTGAAATACTACTTTGAACAGTCATTTTCTTACAATAAAACAAGTCACGGTACTTTACAACTCACACACTTTATCAAAACTCAACACTGTTTAACAAAATCTTTTAGCATATCTTTTCTATTGTCTACTGTAAGCTTTTTACACATTAAGCTTATTCTTTTTTAAGCCGCTGCCACCAATTTAGTATACGTCGAACGAGGGTCGGACGGGTGGGGAAATAAACGACGGACGTTTGTTTCGAAATACTTTTATTAAAAAATAAAAATCAAAAACTAAAATGAATAAAAAATGAAATCATAAAACACATAAACAAATAAACAAAAACAAAATATTAAATAGTCAATTGCAACGCGTGATTATCATGAATGCAACGCATGCCTTTTAACTTAACTTTAATAAATAAAAATACAAGTCTCACAAATATAATAATGGAGCTTATTCGAATAATCAGTTAATTTTAAGTTAAACACTATCAGCTTAAACAAAGTCCAACTGATGTTAACATCTTTGATTTCGTTTAATATTTTTAAATCAGTAAGATCCAACTCAAACTGGATGTCCTTACTCAAACCAAATAGTTTTTGTGTGAAGGACCTAACTTTCTTCTCAAAAAAAAGATTTTGAGAACCGTTAAATAAGCACTCGAAAGATATCCATATCATGATTACTGTAAGGTAAAGGAAAAACTTTGAATACCTATATATCATCTTTGTTATTGAGGACAACTTCTATTAGAGTAGACGATGTTGATGATTATTTTTATTCTTCGAAATTCGAGTTGTAGAAGTAAAAATTATTTGTTTTTTAACAAACATGTTCACAAATCTCTGAGGCTTCAACCTGGAAATCGATTTTTTTCCAATGAGATTAATTTTCATTTGCGATAAACATCAGCTTCGTGCTTAACAACCAAAACTAATCATCGAATAATTTATTCATTAAATTTAAGTTTCTCTAATGTTGTTCATTTAATTGAGTAAATAGAAGTCGTTTTAAAAAGCATAGTATATATTTATACCATTCAATTGTTTCATGAGTAATGTAAGGCTAGTTATGCCAAGTTCGAAGACTAAAAAAATATTTCAATACATCTGTTGAACGTTTATTTACTTTCGTGAACGTTCACGTTTCAGCCAAATTCATCCGAATTCAAAAGCTTTCGAAACCCTTTATAAAATTTCACACTTTTTTTAAAAAATTATATAGACAATTTTAAAAAATCTAAAAAAAATAAAAAAAAATATATTTAAATAAATTATCTTACTTTTTGCATTTGAAATTTAAAATATTTAAATTCGATTAAATTGCAAACTGATAACCTTCTTTATTAGAATTGTTTTTCCACAAAAAAGTATTTATAAGAAGTAAGCAGATTCATCCATACATTTTTAAATCAGAAATAACTTTTCGTTAAATTTTAAAACACTGGATTCTTACTGGTTTGATTTTAATATCGGGATACTAGATAAAAAAATCGTTATTTAATTAACATAATGAATAACTCAAAACAACTTTCTAGAAACTAAATTTGACTCTATCTTTTCAAAATAAATTATTAAAAGGAACTGAAAAAGCTGTTACAATATGAACACAAGTCGATTTTGAACTACACTTTTTAGTTAGTTATATAAAAAGTTATTGAAAATGTGATTATACGTTTAATGTATGATATTTATTAAATTTGCTTTTAAATTTAAAAATTGAATCAATTAAATCTGAAAGTATTAAATGATAAGAACTAATTATAAATATAAAATCTAAAAAAATCTGTCTTAAATATTTGAGCTAAACTACTAACAAACCAGTTGCTTTTAAATTTTATTTTTCAGCCTTCTTGGTTATTCTATATAAATGCTCTTTTTCTTTTAAAATAGCTTTAGAAGTTACTTTGTCGTCCAATAACTTGGCAATTCTGATCACAAAATCTGATAGGGTTGGAGGTTTAATTTCTCTCTCAAGATGATACTTAAGATCACTCTAAATGAGGTCTATTTGTTTTAAATCCTTAAACTTTTAAACTTTAATCAAGACATAAAATTACAGGTGATACAGGTCGGCCTTTAAAATGATTTTTAAATATCTTTCTAAATACTTTATAACTTTGGTGTTTGGAGTCAATATCCTTAAAAAAAAAACGTGACTATGGATTATCTTCTTATTTAGACTTTCTTGCAAAAAAAAAATATCTTTATCGAAATTCGACTGATAAAAAAAAATCGTAATAAATTTGTCTCAAATGATGTCTCATCTCTAATTAGGTATATTTTTTTTTTTTTTTTAAAAGTATAAAGAAAAATTACATCTTGACACCGACTTTCGATTTCAATTTCCATTCTGATTTTCTTCTAGAATAATTGAAGAAAAATATATCTTTGATTCATCTGTAACTTACAAAGCTCGTTTTAACTAGATATTAAAAGATAACTTGAATGTTTTTTATATATATTATTTTTATCGTTTGTCGAAAATACTTTAGCTAAATTATCTTTAAAAGGAGCTTTCATTACGGTGTCCTCAAGATTATTTATCAACAAGCCCTATTTAATGAAAATCAAACCAATCACCACCGCCTCGTTTGGCTGGTAAAAAAATTTAAATTTTATTTTTAAACCAAACTTTATTTTATTCGAATAAACAGAAGTTAAAAATATGATTAGGATCGGTGCTGCATATTTACAATATAATACAGTTAATTGTATTTTGCAACCGTTATGGGTACCGTTTTTTAATGATTTTTCATTTCGAATAAAGTTGTGAATTAATATAAACCTATTTTTGTTTTTTTTAAAAATCGTACGCTTAATTATTTCAATAGCAGGAATTCTATTAAACAAAACAGAGATTACCGAAAGTGGAAATAAATAGCTTACTCAAATCTATCGGTCATAAATCTACGTGATTTTTTATAAAATAAATGATCGAACTAGGTCTCAAAATTTTTCGTGTGAATAGATAAATGAAAATTGGGGCGGCTATTTGGTAAAATAGTCGATTATTTTTAACAGACACGTAAAAATGTTGACAGTGGATTTTTTTTGTTGGCTTTCGAAAGGCCAATAATAAAAAAAATACTTTGCTGCTTTGCTTTACACTTTTGGAAAGTGTACAAATTACTTTTGAATATTTACGATCTTTGAACATATGTTCTTAAAAATTAAATCACCAAATTTATAATTGGAGGCTCTTATATCAGCTCGTTATTGCTTCTTAACTCATAGTTATTGTTTACAATGATTGTTCGTATCATCTCACATTTTAAGCTTATTGGTGCGTTTTGATCCTAAGCTAGTCTTTCAAAGACACAAAATTCTACTTATCACAAGATATTAAAAAGCTTATAAACCGTAACCTTTTAAAAACGATTTTTTCAATTATCGAATAATTATCGAGTCGATAGAGTAATAATTTTCTTAAAGTTAAGTTAAACATGCGTCCAAATTTTTGGATTAGATATCGATTAAAATAAAGACTGAGAGATATTCAATAATCAGAGCACGGTCGAATAAATGCCTTGAATAAAATAATCTTACCTCAAACGGGAGATAAAATAGTCTGCGAATAGCATAAAGCATTTTATTTATTGATTTAATTAGATCATAAGCGAATTGGTTTAAATTGTGACGGTTATTAACAGTGACTCCTAATAGTTAAAATTTGAAAACAACTTTTATTGTTCGTGTATCAGATATCTTAAACTCAGTCGGTAGCTGGACACGCTTATTGGTGATTTACGTTTTATCTAAGTTAATATAAAGACGATTTTGTTTACACCAATCGTCTAAAAGTTCTAATAATTTGACCAAACTTGCGTTCAATGATTGAAGATTTTCATCTGAAGTTATAAGAGTTGTGTGATCAGCAAAGAATTTTGAAAGGACATTTTTTTAAAAAAAAAAATTTGTTATAATACATTTGTTATAAAAAAAATAACCCAAGATTTAGCCCTTGGGCACTGAATTTGTTAATGATTCATTTTCAGAAAAAATGTCATTTGACTTTCCCTTTTGTTCACGTCCATTAAAATAAATGATAATAAATCGTATTGATTGATTATAAAAACCATAGTTTAATAACTTATATATTAATAAAACAGGCTCATCTAGCTTTGATCAAAGAGGTTAAATAAATCGAAAATCTTTTGATCTGCTCTGATAGAATTTTTACAAAAGCCTTGTTTAATTTTGGCAAGACCGAAATGCCTCTTTAGATGTCTAAGTCGTCTATTTGGCCCATTTTATGAAGTTGCCTCAAAATTGCCGATTCTATTCGTTAATGTAAAAACCACTGTAAATAAATTCATTAAAAAGATTATCAAGAAACAATGAAATGTTATTGCTAGATTTTTTTAGTACTTTGATGGAAATGTCTCTTACATCCTTCAATGAATTTTCGTTTATTTAAAATTGTGTTTTTTTTATGATAGACAGCTCGGAAGCTCAGATAAATTATTCTTAATAAAATATTCTGTTCTAAATATTGACACAACTTTTAAACTGGCTTGATTTTATGTGACTCAAATATAGTAATTTTTCCTTAAATATTTAGGGAACGGAACAGTTTCCAACCTTCATTTCTCTGGCAATGGTACATGTAAAACGCGATTTCTCAACTAATTTAAAGTTTGCACTTGAGTTTAAAAAAATTTGCAGGCTGTAACGATTTACCTATTGAAAAAATCAAATGTTTCATTACCATCGACGATGAAGGATCACATGGGTCTTTTCGCATTTTAGTTTCATCATTTGACCTTATGTTAAGTTGAAACAACATTCGTAAAAAATTTTCTAAATTTAAAATGAGAACCGATTAAAAGATCACGTAAAAAATGATATCATTGAATTGAAAGTTTAAGAGAATAAGAAATTTGTTCAATTTTCGGATAGTCTTGATAATTTAGTGGATGAATTTGATAAATACATACACCATGACAAAGATCAATCAATGGTGAATGGTTTCCAAAATATCAAACTTAACGAATAAATCAAAGTTTTAGACGACTATCTTGAGAGCACAATTCATTTGTAAATGATTACTTAAACATCAATGATATTGAAGATGTTTTCTTTATATTTTCTGCGGAAGTATTCCGTTCTTTAATTAGGTTGTGTAAAGTGTTGCTTTGTTTTAAATGAGATAAAAGGTGATAAAAGATTCACTGAATCGGAAAGCTCTAAATACAGAAAGATATAAAAGATGAACGGTGATTTAGAGAATTAGTTTAAATTCTAAAATTGAAAATATTTTGAAACAAATCAGGACTTGAACGAAATCCTTCATAATTTCAAGATCATTAGTAGCTAAATAAATACAAGTTTTTCCTAACTTGTTTTTTTAAAAAAGCGTGGATAATATGTAGAAAAAATAAACTTGACACACACAGAATGTAACAGAAATTTGTCAAATGTTTGAAATAAATGGGGAAATTACAGAGATGTAAAACATTTATGGCGATTAGATTCTCTGGAGACTGTTAGGTATCCAAATATAATTTGAGATTCAGTACAAGCCTGAAATTTAGAGAACCAACAGTTGCACATATTAAAAACAAAAGAAAAATGAATTCTACAATTTTGATTTGTCAACAGCGAACTTTGTTTTTCAATCAAAAAAAATTTTTTTGAGGTGTGTTTAGGACTTGAAAACTTTTCGTATTTTGTTTGAATATTTTAAGGCAAAGTTAATGAGCTAAAGGTGGGTTATGGGTACCGGTTTTTCATGAATTTTCATGTTAAATAAAGTTATGAAATTAAATTGGGGATTTTAGTAATATTTCATCTATAGCAACCGGGTTATTCACTTTATAATACAGTTGATTGCACTTTTTTAAGTCACATAAGAATTTGCACAAAACAACAAATTTTTTGATACATAGCTCTGGTTTTTTAAAAATCTATTTTTCGTAAAACACCTTGGTCTTTTATTAAAAAAATGGGGGTTGCGTCTCTTTATGGTATCCTGATGAACTTTTTTCATTGAATTACCACGAACCAAGTTGAGTGTCTCAGCTTCCGAGCCGTCTATCAATAAAAAAGCTAACACAATTTTAGAGAAACTCTTGTTGTCACCTAACCTTAAAATTATTATCGTTTTTCTTATAAAATATTGATCTGATAAGCCTTTCTAACAACGTTTTTAAGTCTCAAAGATGTCTTATTTTTCTTGTCTCTTTTTTTAACGCGAGAAATTGAAAGTTTGGGATTTTCGATTTGTTCAAAATGAAAAAAAATTGTTTAATTTCCCTAGAGAGGTGACTTAGCTCCTTTATAATCAGCAAAGAGATTCACTTAATTGAAACTATTAAAGTCTATAAGAAACCAAAATGATGTCTGATCTCTAATTCTGAATTTTTTTGTTTATTAGTTAAAAAGTATAAAGAAAAATAACATTTTAACATCGACTTTAAATTTCGATTTCCATTCTAATTTTCTTTCAAAATAATTGATGAAAAATATTTCTTTAGTTTTACATCAATATTTTAGGGATTTAAACAATTTTTGTAAGATTTAGAATGGTTTAATTTGGAAATGGTTGTTCTTCGAATGAATTCCTATCTTAGGTAGCGAATAATTCATTTGAAAGCGCCATTTATTTGACATAATTCATTTGACCAGCCAAACGAGGAGGTTGTTATTGGTTTGATTTTCAAAAAATAAATCTGCAAAATCTATATAGTATATTCAATAAATTTTAGTGGAAATTTTAGTCGAAAAGTTTTTTTAGATCTTCAAAAATAAAGATCAAATAAAATCTGAATCTAAAATTAAATAGAGTCGATTGGGGTTGAACCGATTTCGGGGTATTACCGATAATTTTTTTTTTATTGTTTGTAACTTTTTAACAAAACATAGGTTTTGAAATCGATAAAAAGCGCTTAAAAGATAAAACAATTTTCTATCCATAATAATAAATTTTACTGTATATAAAATTATCCTTTATTTTTAAAGCGCGGCGAAACAAAGACTTACACATTTTAAAAAAAATAATCTAAAAATAAAGTCTCTCCCAAAAGTAATTTTCCCGGTTTTCTAACACAGGAACTCCCGGAAACACAGTTTTCTAACGTATTTTCTAGTGTTGAATTCGAAAATTCAGTCAGATTTTTGGTTTAACATGCCGATAAATAAAATTATTTGAAAAATTGTTTTTTTTTGTAAATTTTTGAATTAGGGGTTGAACCGATAATTTGTATTTGGTTGGTATCATAGCAGAAAAAAAGAAAATTTATTTTTTAGAGTGATCTAAAATGATTTATTCGATGAAGGATTCATGCTATTCCTAAATCTGCTTAAGGACCCCAAAGTTCTAAATAAATTTTCGTTAAATCGTATTTTATCATTACTAACCGATTCATGTTATATTTATAAGATAAAAAAAAGACAGAATTTAATATTTTTGATCTCAAATACGTAATCTACGTATACGAAAACCTTAGTAGGGATGTGTAGTTATAATCAGATAATTTTTTTTTTCCCAAAGTACCAATTTTTTCCTTTAGCAAATTAGCAATTTATATACCTAACTCTGACAGCCGATCTATCAAATCCGTATTCGATATTTTTTTCTGGATAAAACTGTATGTTTGTTTTCTATTTCAACAAAACAGGATTTAGAATTTGAGAAAGTGACTTTAATATTCTTCGGCAAAGATTCATGCAGTCGGTTATATTATGTCCAATTTAATTTGCCCAAAACATCACAAACTGGTAGCGAGTCCACTGGCATATTTTTAAAATGTTCTGAAAAATGTCGGTAGAAAATAAATTTCACTACTATCTTTTATTTGCTTTTTAATTCTTTTGAATCTAAAATTATCGGTTCAACCCCGAAGTATTGGGTTGAACCGGTAACAAACCTTGCTTCTATTGATTCACTCTAATTTTTTTTCCTGAAGGGTTAGACAAAAACTGTTTTTTGCAATTAAATTCTAATAACCTTCTCTACAAAATTTTATACGATGCATCCCTAAAATACAGATACTTAGCTCGCTATTCAATTTTAAAGATAACGATTACCGGATATACCCCAAATGACTCTAAATAAAGTTTAAAAGTCGAACTAAACCTAAACCATCAAAAGCATAATCAAATAAAGACAAAAAACATTTTATTATCCTAGGCTAAAAACCAGCCATTTTTTTCTAATTTTTTATTTAGCATTTTTTATTCAAATAAACAAAAATTAAAACTGCTTTATTAAATGAATATGTTGTTATTTAAAAATCTCTAAATGTTTAATTTAGCTTTTGACTTTCTATTCAATAAATTAACCTTTAATCACATATAAATTCGATTTTTGGAAACAAATACATGAAAAACATTATTAAGAAATAGAATCTATAACAAATAGAATCCAACAAGTTTTGAAGAATTATGTTGCGATAACGAATGTCGACCAAAAACAATCGTTTCTAGTTCGAATTTATATTAATTGAACTTTTCTTTACAGAAAGAATATCTTTTTAAATAATCTTCCAATTAATATCTGCAGAACCCGAGAGGATTCTAAGACGGTTTTGATATTAAAACATTATTTTAAACTCGCTCAACTAGTTCATATTATTTTTAAAGTCTTAATTTACTCCATTAATGATTAAATTTTTCAAAGTTGCCAAAAAACATGGACCTTTTTAGCATGGAATGGTTTGAAAATTATCTTAAGTTTGACTAGTAAGTGATCCTAGTGACATCGAATAAATAATTCGAAGCAAAGTATTTTTTTTATTATTGGCCTTTCGAAACGCAACAAAAAAAATCCACTGTGAACATTTTTACGTGTCTGTTAAAAAAAATCGACTATTTTACCAAATAGCCGCCCCAATTTTCATTTATCTATTCACACGAAAAATTTTGAGACCTAGTTCGATCATTTATTTTATAAAAAATCACGTAGATTTATGACCGATAGATTTGAGTAAGCTATTTATTTCCACTTTCGGTAATCTCTGTTTTGTTTAATAGGATTCCTGCTATTGAAATAGTTAAGCGTCCAGTTTTTAAAAAAAACAAAAATGAGTTTATATTAATTCACAACTTTATTCAAAATGAAAAATCATTAAAAAACGGTACCCATAACGGTTGCAAAATACAATTAACTGTATTATATTGTAAATAAGCAGCACCGATCCTAATCATATTTTTAACTTCTGTTTATTCGAATAAAATAAAGTTTGGTTTAAAAATAAAATTTAAATTTTTTGACTAGCCAAACGAGGCGGTGGTGATTGGTTTGATTTTCAACAAATACGGCTTGTTGATAAATAATCTTGAGGACACCGTAATGAAAGCTCCTTTTAAAGATAATTTAGCTAAAGTATTTTCGACAAACGATAAAAATAATATATATAAAAAACATTCAAGTTATCTTTTAATATCTAGTTAAAACGAGCTTTGTAAGTTACAGATGAATCAAAGATATATTTTTCTTCAATTATTCTAGAAGAAAATCAGAATGGAAATTGAAATCGAAAGTCGGTGTCAAGATGTAATTTTTCTTTATACTTTTAAAAAAAAAAAAAAAATATACCTAATTAGAGATGAGACATCATTTGAGACAAATTTATTACGATTTTTTTTTATCAGTCGAATTTCGATAAAGATATTTTTTTTTTGCAAGAAAGTCTAAATAAGAAGATAATCCATAGTCACGTTTTTTTTTTAAGGATATTGACTCCAAACACCAAAGTTATAAAGTATTTAGAAAGATATTTAAAAATCATTTTAAAGGCCGACCTGTATCACCTGTAATTTTATGTCTTGATTAAAGTTTAAAAGTTTAAGGATTTAAAACAAATAGACCTCATTTAGAGTGATCTTAAGTATCATCTTGAGAGAGAAATTAAACCTCCAACCCTATCAGATTTTGTGATCAGAATTGCCAAGTTATTGGACGACAAAGTAACTTCTAAAGCTATTTTAAAAGAAAAAGAGCATTTATATAGAATAACCAAGAAGGCTGAAAAATAAAATTTAAAAGCAACTGGTTTGTTAGTAGTTTAGCTCAAATATTTAAGACAGATTTTTTTAGATTTTATATTTATAATTAGTTCTTATCATTTAATACTTTCAGATTTAATTGATTCAATTTTTAAATTTAAAAGCAAATTTAATAAATATCATACATTAAACGTATAATCACATTTTCAATAACTTATTATATAACTAACTAAAAAGTGTAGTTCTAAATCGACTTGTGTTCATATTGTAACAGCTTTTTCAGTTCCTTTTAATAATTTATTTTGAAAAGATAGAGTCAAATTAAGTTTGTAGAAAGTTGTTTTGAGTTATTCATAATGTCAATTAAATAACGATTTTTTTATCTAGTATCCCGATATTAGAAACAAACCAGTAAGAATCCAGTGTTTTAAAATTTAACGAAAAGTTATTTCTGATTTAAAAATGTATGGCTGAAACTGCTTACTTCTTAAAAATACTATTTTGGGGAAAAACAATTCTAATATAGAAGGATTGTGTTTATCTTTCAAAGAATTATGTCTTTTTACTTTCTAAGCAATTATTGGTAGTATTGCCAAACAGAAAGATACTCCTGTTCAATGAGACGAGAGGTGTTTTTTTTTACAGTACTGCTATGATTTTATGTTTTTACTAATTTTTACCTGAATTTACGTAATTTTACAAGAATTTACGTAAAATAACCGGATTTTACGTTAATTTACAAAAGTAGAATTTAGAGACTTTACGGAATTTTACCTGAATTTACGTAAATTTACCAGAATTTACGTAAATTTATGTAAAAAGTAAAATTCCAAAATTTTCTTGATTTTTTGTCGATTTCACGATTTTTCATAGTTTTTTTAGTTTTTAAATATTTTGAAAAAAAAAAATTCACAAAAAAATTTTACTTTTTTTACGTAATTTTACGTACGGTAAACCCCCACTTTTTGTATCCAGTTGTTTTTTTTAAATATTTCGATAGACAAAGTATTGTTTCAAAATCTCATACCTTCAGTTTAAAGACTAGGTTGAGGCGGTTAGAATGAGGTATTTTCGAGCCATTGATACAAAGGAATTTAAGCATAAATTGAATGTGGCTTGATTTTTCGTCTTTTATACATTTTTACCCACAATTTTGAATCTTGCAAATGAAAAAATATTTTCAAAATTAAAAAAAAGAGACATCTCGAAAAAAAATTGCAATTAATTTTCAAAAAATTAAATATAACGGGGAAAACTAATTTATTTAAAAATTGAATTTTTGGTTTTTTGAATTTTTTTAAACCTGTTACGTAAAGCAGCATATTTGACCATATCCCCAAAACATACTGGGGACATGTTCAAACATGTTTGTATACTTATAAAAGATTTGGTACGTTGTTTTTACAGTTAAAAATTCAAAAAACCAACTTTTAAAATTTTAAAAATTGGTTTTGTGAATTTTTTTAAACCTGTTACGTATACCAGCATATTTCACCATATCCCCAAAACATACTGGGGACATGTTCAAACATGTTGGTATACTTATACAAGATTTGGTACGTTGTTTTTACCGTTAAAAATTCAAAAAACAAACTTTTAAAATTTTAAAAATTGGTTTTGTGAATTTTTTTAAACCTGTTACGTAAAGCAGCATATTTGACCATATCCCCAAAACATACTGGGGACATGTTCAAACATGTTGGTATACTGATACAAGATTTGGTACGTTGTTTTTACAGTTAAAAATTCAAAAAACAAACTTTTAAAATTTTAAAAATTGGTTTTTTGAATTTTTTTAAACCTGTTACGTATACCAGCATATTTGACCATATCCCCAAAACTCTATGGGGACATTTTCAAACATGTTGGTATACTTATACAAGATTAGGTACGTTGATTTTACCGTTAAAAATTCAAAAAACCAACTTTTAAAATTTTAAAAATTGGTTTTGTGAATTTTTTTAAACCTGTTACGTATACCAGCATATTTGACCATATCCCCAAAACATACTGGGGACATGTTCAAACATGTTGGTATACTTATACAAGATTAGGTACGTTGATTTTACCGTTAAAAATTCAAAAAACCAACTTTTAAAATTTTAAAAATTGGTTTTGTGAATTTTTTTAAACCTGTTACGTATACCAGCATATTTGACCATATCCCCAAAACTCTATGGGGACATGTTCAAACATATTGGTATACTTATACAAGATTTGGTTCCTGTTTTTTACCGTTAAAAATTCAAAAAACAAACATTTAAAATTTTAAAAATTGGTTTTTTGAATTTTTTTAAACCTGTTACGTATACCAGCATATTTGACCATATCCCCAAAACATACTGGGGACATGTTCAAACATGTTGGTATACTTATACAAGATTTGGTACGTTGTTTTTACAGTTAAAAATTCAAAAAACCAACTTTTAAAATTTTAAAAATTGGTTTTTTGAATTTTTTTAAACCTGTTACGTATACCAGCATATTTGACCATATCCCCAAAACTCTATGGGGACATTTTCAAACATGTTGGTATACTTATACAAGATTAGGTACGTTGATTTTACCGTTAAAAATTCAAAAAACCAACTTTTAAAATTTTAAAAATTGGTTTTGTGAATTTTTTTAAACCTGTTACGTATACCAGCATATTTGACCATATCCCCAAAACATACTGGGGACATGTTCAAACATGTTGGTATACTTATACAAGATTAGGTACGTTGATTTTACCGTTAAAAATTCAAAAAACCAACTTTTAAAATTTTAAAAATTGGTTTTGTGAATTTTTTTAAACCTGTTACGTATACCAGCATATTTGACCATATCCCCAAAACTCTATGGGGACATGTTCAAACATATTGGTATACTTATACAAGATTTGGTTCCTGGTTTTTACCGTTAAAAATTCAAAAAACAAACATTTAAAATTTTAAAAATTGGTTTTTTGAATTTTTTTAAACCTGTTACGTATACCAGCATATTTGACCATATCCCCAAAACATACTGGGGACATGTTCAAACATGTTGGTATACTTATATAAGATTTGGTACGTTTTTTTTCCCGTTAAAAATTCAAAAAACCAACTTTTAAAATTTTAAAAATTGGTTTTGTGACTTTTTTTAAACCTGTTACGTAAAGCAGCATATTTGACAATATCCCCAAAACTTACTGGGGACATGTTCAAACATGTTGGTATACTTATACAAGATTAGGTACGTTGATTTTACCGTTAAAAATTCAAAAAACCAACTTTTAAAATTTTAAAAATTGGTTTTTTGAATTTTTTTAAACCTGTTACGTATACCAGCATATTTGACCATATCCCCAAAACTCTATGGGGAAATTTTCAAACATGTTGGTATACTTATACAAGATTAGGTACGATGATTTTACCGTTAAAAATTCAAAAAACCAACTTTTAAAATTTTAAAAATTGGTTTTGTGAATTTTTTTAAACCTGTTACGTATACCAGCATATTTTACCATATCCCCAAAACATACTGGGGACATGTTCAAACATGTTGGTATACTTATACAAGATTTGGTTCGCGGTTTTTACCGTTAAAAATTCAAAAAACAAACATTTAAAATTTTAAAAATTGGTTTTTTGAATTTTTTTAAACCTGTTACGTATACCAGCATATTTGACCATATCCCCAAAACTCTATGGGGACATTTTCAAACATGTTGGTATACTTATACAAGATTAGGTACGTTGATTTTACCGTTAAAAATTCAAAAAACCAACTTTTAAAATTTTAAAAATTGGTTTTTTGAATTTTTTTAAACCTGTTACGTATACCAGCATATTTGACCATATCCCCAAAACATACTGGGGACATGTTCAAACATGTTGGTATACTTATACAAGATTAGGTACGTTGTTTTTACCGTTAAAAATTCAAAAAACAAACTTTTAAAATTTTAAAAATTGGTTTTGTGAATTTTTTTAAACCTGTTACGTATACCAGCATATTTGACCATATCCCCAAAACTCTATGGGGACATTTTCAAACATGTTGGTATACTTATACAAGATTAGGTACGTTGTTTTTACAGTTAAAAATTCAAAAAACAAACTTTTAAAATTTTAAAAATTGGTTTTGTGAATTTTTTTAAACCTGTTACGTATACCAGCATATTTGACAATATCCCCAAAACTTACTGGGGACATGTTCAAACATGTTGGTATTTTATAAAAGATTTGGTTCGCGGTTTTTACCGTTAAAAATTCAAAAAACCAACTTTTAAAATTTTAAAAATTGGTTTTTTGAATTTTTTTAAACCTGTTACGTATACCAGCATATTTGACCATATCCCTAAAACTTACTGGGGACATGTTCAAACATGTTGGTATTTTATAAAAGATTAGGTACGTTGATTTTACCGTTAAAAATTCAAAAAACCAACTTTTAAAATTTTAAAAATTGGTTTTTTGAATTTTTTTAAACCTGTTACGTCTACCAGCATATTTGACCATATCCCCAAAACTCTATGGGGACATGTTCAAACATGTTGGTATACTTATACAAGATTTGGTACGTTGTTTTTACAGTTAAAAATTCAAAAAACAAACTTTTAAAATTTTAAAAATTGGTTTTGTGAATTTTTTTAAACCTGTTACGTATACCAGCATATTTGACAATATCCCCAAAACTTACTGGGGACATGTTCAAACATGTTGGTATTTTATAAAAGATTTGGTTCGCGGTTTTTACCGTTAAAAATTTAAAAAAACAAACATTTAAAATTTTAAAAATTGGTTTTTTGAATTTTTTTAAACCTGTTACGTATACCAGCATATTTGACCATATCCCGAAAACTCTATGGGGACATTTTCAAACATGTTGGTATACTTATACAAGATTAGGTACGTTGATTTTACCGTTAAAAATTCAAAAAACCAACTTTTAAAATTTTAAAAATTGGTTTTTTGAATTTTTTTAAACCTGTTACGTATACCAGCATATTTGACCATATCCCCAAAACATACTGGGGACATGTTCAAACATGTTGGTTTACTTATACAAGATTTGGTACGTTGTTTTTACAGTTAAAAATTCAAAAAACAAACATTTAAAATTTTAAAAATTGGTTTTTTGAATTTTTTTAAACCTGTTACGTATACCAGCATATTTGACCATATCCCCAAAACTCTATGGGGACATTTTCAAACATGTTGGTATACTTATACAAGATTAGGTACGTTGATTTTACCGTTAAAAATTCAAAAAACCAACTTTTAAAATTTTAAAAATTGGTTTTGTGAATTTTTTTAAACCTGTTACGTATACCAGCATATTTGACCATATCCCCAAAACATACTGGGGACATGTTCAAACATGTTGGTATACTTATACAAGATTTGGTTCGCGGTTTTTACCGTTAAAAATTCAAAAAACAAACATTTAAAATTTTAAAAATTGGTTTTTTGAATTTTTTTAAACCTGTTACGTATACCAGCATATTTGACCATATCCCCAAAACTCTATGGGGACATTTTCAAAAATGTTGGTATACTTATACAAGATTAGGTACGTTGATTTTACCGTTAAAAATTCAAAAAACCAACTTTTAAAATTTTAAAAATTGGTTTTGTGAATTTTTTTAAACCTGTTACGTATACCAGCATATTTGACCATATCCCCAAAACATACTGGGGACATGTTCAAACATGTTGGTATACTTAAACAAGATTTGGTACGTTGATTTTACCGTTAAAAATTCAAAAAACCAACTTTTAAAATTTTAAAAATTGGTTTTTTGAATTTTTTTAAACCTGTTACGTATACCAGCATATTTGACAATATCCCCAAAGCATACTGGGAACATATGTTCAAACATGTTTGAATACTAATACAAAATTTGGTACGTTCGTTTAACTTTAATTTTAAAATTTTAATTTTTAATTTTTCATTATAAAATTTTATTGTTTTCATTGCGATTGCAATATTTTTTAAATATTAGCTTTTCTTTTTTTTTATTAACTTTCAAAGTTGTGTGGAAAAGTGTTTAAAAGACGAAAAATCAAGCCATGTTAAAGGCCAAATTTTCTGGGTACAAAAAGTGGGGGTTTACGGTAATTTTTTATTTTATTATGATAAAAAAAAATAAAAATGTAGTTAAAAAATGTAAATTTAGGTAATTTTTAAACATTGATTAATTTTTATTTTGTTTTTTTATTTTTATCGGTTTCGAAACTATCCGAGGCTCTTTTCCAACAATCTTTGAAGCTTGAATTTTGAGGAACTACTTTTAACAAGCATTCTAAATAACTTAAACGGTTTATTTTTTGGTAAACATATTTGTATAAATTCTCACTTTTTTATTTCGTCCATTTCATTTGTGTACTTTTTCTCATAGTAACCAAGAATTTGATCCAAATCATTTTCAAATCTCTTTTTTATTTCATTCCTCAAACGATTAGTAAATGGTTTGTTATTTACTTGTGGAAAAAAAAATTATTAAGATAAATTTATTCGATGTTTAGTTAACATACTTATTATTTCACCAAACCCGTCATCACTTGACGAATCAGATTCTCTCAAACTTTGAGGTTTTCTTTTAGTTCCTGGTGAAGCTAATGACCATTCATTATCAAGACCGATTATAAAACTTCTAATTGCTGTATTGTCTTCATTAATTTTAGAGAAACTTGTGTTTAATTTTACAATGTTATCGTTTAATGAAGATAGAGGCCTTTCTAAAACTCCTTGATTTGAAGACTTTTGGTCATTCACAAGTTTACCAGTCTACAAAACAAAAAAAGTTAAGAAAGAATAAAAAAACCTTCACATAATAAGGAAAACAGAACTTTTTTTTTTGCAATTTTAAAAGTCTTGTTTGATTCGATTCGAGCTTCCACGATCATGATTTTATTATTAATTTCATATGGAAATGAAATTAAAGCATCTTTTACATACTTAAAAAAAATGAAATTAAACAATGTCTAAAAAGCATGCATTGTTAATGCAGTTTTCAGCTAAAAACAAGTGCTCAGGGAGATTCGTCTGGATAGAACCCTCTGTCAAAGTTCTGATTTAAAAGAACTAGACGAATCCACTGAGCACTAGTTTTTAGCTAAAAGCTGAATTAAAAGGAGTAATAGCTATGAAAAAACAGTTATCAAAAAATGAAGTTAACCTCTTCCCTGTCGGAAGGCTCCTGGATTTCGTTCAAATCGACAGTATGTGGGACTTGATGAAGATGATGGAAAGGGTGTTTATCATTTGGAATGTGAAAAGTGACCGCAATCATTTCAGTGAGCTCATCTAGTTTTGGACATTTTTTAAGAACTTGTTTTTATGGGTGCTTCAGGTTCACTTTCACCGCTACTAGCTGAACATGTTTCAACATTTTTATTTTTTTAACTTGTTTTTGCTTTTCTTTTGGATGTCGTGTTTTAGTCTTTTTTATTCAAAATCTTAGTTAAAAAAACTTTTTGTAAATGAACAAAGAATTTACTCTTTTAATATTTTTATTTAAAAAAGAACAACATACGATAATAGAGAGTGAACAGAGAGATTTTAACACGCGAAAGAAAAATACATTGAAAAAAAAGCATGATGTTTTTTTTTAAGATAGCAGTCAATTTTTGTTTGAATAAATAAATAAGCAATTTTGATCAAATTTATTTTTTAGTTTGGAGGGTTTTTTGAAAATGATTAAAAAAAATTAAGATTAGTAAAAAAACATAAAGCCAAAAGAATAAAAAAATTCAAAGAACAGATTCTTTTTTTTTCTACTAAGAGAAATCACTCAATCAAAAAGATTCGAAAAATTCTTAAATTGTCATGTCCTAAAAGCTCTTTGCCATCGATTCATGTTACTTATTTATGAAAATCTTTTGCTTGGCTTAAATCTCTTCATAATATGCTTTAGCAAATTAAAAGTTTATTAACAAAGAACCTTGACAAAATTTCAAAAAAAAATAATTCAAGAGCACTTAACCAAAACATTATTGATTTTATTAAGGTACAAAATAAACAAACTTTTTTTTATCATTTAAAAATTTTTTTTAAAGAGAAAGACCGAGGAGAGAAATGGCTGTATATCTTCCGTTGAAATGGCATTTTTGGTGGCCAAAAAATTCAACAAAAGTATAAGTAGTTAAGTAATAAGAAAGTACCGATTTAAAGCAGGTATTTACCCATCATTAAAAATTCTTAATTTTCCCTTTGTGTATCTTCAATTTACTGTTGCGGTTTGTGTCTCTTTATGCCTGATTGGTTTTACTGATGACTATCAATGACGTAACAGTAACGTCATTGTCTAATTTATAAAACCAAAAATTCTTATCAAAAATTTGTTTTAGGATTTCGATACCGTCGTTTGAGGAAGTCTCCAGTTTTGACTGACTATCAAAAATTATCGAGGCTATTGTGGTGTTTAAAATTTCGAAATTATCCATTTGAGGATTATATTTTTGAAGACGAAACCACGATACGACTTTCTGAAAAGCCACTATATCATTTAAGATACCCAGCAAAATATCCATATTCTATTCCAAGTACCTCAAAATATGATGATAAGTTAAATATTTGTGGAGGTATCTCTTGTAAAGGACCTACAAACTTTGCGGTGAGTATCTTTTTTAAAGATTTGTATAGAACAAATTTAAAAATAGGCCTTTAGATTTTTAAAGAGAATATGGATTCCGAACTGTACAGGGAGATATTGTCAGATTATTTGTTATCTTTCGGATCAATAAATTACAATTTAGAATTTAAATTACACCAGGACAATGATCCAAAACATACGTCAGTAATGTGTACATCTTTTTTAAATTCAAACAATATAAATTGGGTAACCTATCTTTTGAATAGATATAAAATTTGAAAAAACTAAACTTTTTAAGATAAAATCTCCACCTAAATCCCCAGATTTGAATCCAATTGAACTTGTTTGGAACGAAATGAAGGATTTTGTGAGAAAAAAAATGTTTATTTATAAGAGTGATGCTGTAACAGCAATTAGAGATTTCGAAAAATCATTAACAGCGGATAAATGTGTTAAATATATAAATCATTTAAAAAAGGTTTTTATCTTTTCTATTTTAAATCAATTGATTTAAATTATAATTTTGATTATTAAGGTAATTAATGTTGTCATTGATAATGATGAGGACTGGTCAAATCACTAAAATAAATTAATGAGCTTTTATTTGAAAAAACTATTTTTTAACCGTTTTTTACTATAAATTACCATTTTGTAATAAATAATTACGTAAAATTACGTAAAAAAAGTAAAATTTTTTTGTGAATTTTTTTTTTCAAAAAATTTAAAAACTAAAAAAAAACTATGAAAAATCGTGAAATCGACAAAAAATCAAGAAAATTTTGGAATTTTCACTTTTTACATAAATTTACGTAAATTCAGGTAAAATTCCGTAAAATCTCTAAAATTTGCTTTTGTAAAATTACGTAAAATCCGGTTATTTTACGTAAATTCTTGTAAAATTACGTAAATTCAGGTAAAAATTAGTAAAAACATCAAATCGAAGCAGTACTGTACTTTGTATGCAGCTTTGTGACTTACTTTTGCTTTTATTAATATTATAACATTGAAAATATATATTTTTTTTTTTAGAGAATTTTATGGAGCTTATTCGAATAATCAGTTAATTTTAAGTTAAACACTATCTGCTTAAACAAAGTCAAGCTTATGTTAACATCTTTGATTTCGTTTAATATTTTTTAATCAGTAAGATACAACTCAAACTGGATGTCCTCTAATAGTTTTTTTGTGAAGGGCCTAACTTTCTTCTCAAAAAAAAGATTTTGAGAACCGATAAATAAGCACTCAAAAGATAACCATATCATGATTACTTTAAGGTAAAGGAAAAACTTTAAATACCTATTTATCATCTTTGTTATTGAGGACTACTTCTATTAGAGTAGACGATGTTGATGATTATTTTTATTCTTCGAAGTTCGAGTTGTAGAAGTAAAAATTATTTGTTTTTTAACAAACATGTTCACAAATCTCTGAGGCTTCAACCGGGAAATCGATTTTTTTCCAATGAGATTAATTTTCATTTGCGATAAACATCAGCTTCGTGCTTAACAACCAAAACTAATCATCGAATAATTTATTCATTAAATTTAAGTTTCTCTAATGTTGTTCATTTAATTGAGTAAATAGAAGTCGTTTTAAAAAGAATAGTATATATTTATACCATTTAATTGTTTCATGAGTAATGTAGGGCTAGTTATGCCAAGTTCGAAGACTAAAAAAATATTTCAATACATCTGTTGAACGTTTATTTACTTTCGTGAACGTTCACGTTTCAGCCAAATTCATCCGAATTCAAAAGCTTTCGAAACCCTTTATAAAATTTCACACTTTTTTTAAAAAATTATATAGACAATTTTAAAAAATCTAAAAAAAATAAAAAAAAATATATTTAAATAAATTATCTTACTTTTGGCATTTGAAAAATAAATTATTTAAATTCGATTAAATTGCAAACTGATAACCTTCTTTATTAGAATTGTTTTTCTCCAAAATAGTATTTTTAAGAAGTAAGCAGATTCAGCCATACATTTTTAAATCAGAAATAACTTTTCGTTAAATTTTAAAACACTGGATTCTTACTGGTTTGATTTTAATATCGGGATACTAGATAAAAAAAATCGTTGTTTAATTAACATAATGAATAACTCAAAACAACTTTCTACAAACTAAATTTGACTCTATCTTTTCAAAATATATTATTAAAAGGAACTGAAAAAGCTGTTTCAATATGAACACAAGTCGATTTAGATCTACACTTTTTAGTTAGTTATATAATAAGTTAATTGAAAATGTGATTATACGTTTAATGTATGATATTTATTAAATTTGCTTTTAAATTTTAAAATTGAATCAATTAAATCTGAAAGTATTAAATGATAAGAACTAATTATAAATATAAAATCTGTCTTAAATATTTGAGCTAAACTAATACCAAACCAGTTACTTTTAAATTTTATTTTTCAGCCTTCTTCGTTATTCTATATAAATGCTCTTTTTCTTTTAAAATAGCTTTAGAAGTTACTTTGTCGTCCAATAACTTGGCAATTCTGATCACAAAATCTGATAGGGTTGGAGGTTTAATTTCTCTCTCAAGATGATACTTAAGATCACTCTAAATGAGGTCTATTTGTTTTAAATCCTTAAACTTTTAAGCTTTAATCAAGACATAAAATTACAAGAGAACAGGTCAGCCTTTAAAATGATTTTTAAATATCTTTCTAAATACTTTATTACTTTGGTGTTTGTAGTCATTATCCATAAAAAAAAAACGTGACTATGGATTATCTTCTTATTTAGACTTACTTGCAAAAAAAAATATCTTTATCGAAATTCGACTGATAAAAAAAAATCGCAAAAAATTTGTCTCAAATGATGTCTAATCTCTAATTAGGTATATTTTTGTTTTTTTTTTAAAAAGAATAAAGAAAAATTACATTTTGACACCGACTTTCGATTTCAATTTCCATTCTGATTTTCTTCTAGTAAAATTGAAGAAAAATATATCTTTGATTCATCTGTAACTTACAAAGCTCGTTTTAACTAGATAATAAAAGATAACTTGAATGTTTTTTATATATATTATTTTTATCGTTTGTCGAAAATACTTTAGCTAAATTATCTTTAAAAGGAGCTTTCATTACTGTGTCCTCAAGATTATTTATCAACAAGCCGTATTTGTTGAAAATCAAACCAATCACCACCGCCTCGTTTGGCTAGTCAAAAAATTTAAATTTAATTTTTAAACCAAACTTTATTTTATTCGAATAAACAGAAGTTAAAAATATGATTAGGATCGGTGCTGCTTATTTACAATTTAATACAGTTAATTGTATTTTGCAACCGTTATGGGTACCGTTTTTTAATGATTTTTCATTTTGAATAAAGTTGTGAATTAATATAAACTCATTTTTGTTTTTTTTAAAAATCGTACGCTTAATTATTTCAATAGCAGGAATTCTATTAAACAAAACAGAGATTACCGAAAGTGGAAATAAATAGCTTACTCAAATCTATCGGTCATAAATCTATGTGATTTTTTGTAAAATAAATGATCGAACTAGGTCTCAAAATTTTTCGTGTGAATAGATAAAATGAAAATTGGGGCGGCTATTTGGTAAAATAGTCGATTATTTTTAACAGATGATTTATTTGATCTTTATTTTTGAAGATCTAAAAAAACTATTCGACTAAAATTTCCACTAAAATTTATTGAATATACTTTATAGATTTTGCAGATTTATTTTTTGAAAATCAAACCAATAACAACCTCCTCGTTTGGCTGGTCAAATGAATTATGTCAAATAAATGGCGCTTTCAAATGAATTATTCGCTACCGAAGATAGGAATTCATTCGAAGAACAACCATTTCCAAATTAAACCATTCTAAATCTTACAAAAATTGTTTAAATCCCTAAAATATTGTTGAAGAAGATCTACAATTAAAATTAGATATGTTAGAAAAAAGGGATAAGTTTTTTTTTCTTTATTCTTCAAACAAATTTTAATCATGATTTTATAAGTAAGTTACTTGTTGAGTTTGCATTAGATAATCAGCTAAAGGTTTATTGGAAATAAGTCAAAGATAACAGTCAAAAAAAGACTGTTATCTTTGACTTAAAATTTAGGAAATAAAATGAGAAAATTTTTCAAAAAAAGATGTCTCCGTAATTTTTGTTTTATGTCCGAAAGATTTAATCCAAGCATGAGTTGGATATTCAAGAGTTTGTGGAAAGGTTTCAAATCCTCAGAGATCAAGGTCGAAAATTTCTAGTATCTTCCGGAGCGGAAATTCATTTGAAAACTACATTAACCTTGAAACTAGGAGAAGGTTATTCGTTTAATTTAATACAAAAAGTCTTTAGAAGCTATTTGTGATTTTCAATTCATTTTAGTCAAATGCACAAGGTAAAGTGGTTCCAGGATCACTGAAATTTACATAACTATACGTAAAATCACTTAATATTACATTTTTTTACCCTTTCAGTTAGAGAAAGCTTTTCTTCTTTTTCAATGAAATAATAGTAATTCTCTTTTACCTAAAATTAGTTAAATATGTTTTTAAGTAAATTTTTTTTAAAGAAAACGTTGCGATTTGTTGAAAAATAATCAACCAGACTCAAAAATGAAAGCTCCTTCTAATGATGATTTAGCTGAAGTTTTTCCGAAAAATGACTAGGTTTTTTGTTTTATATAAGAGGTATCAAGAAAAATACTATAAGAGAAAATGAATTATTACCAATCGACTTGTTATAGTAGGAACGATGAGGAATTAGCATAGTCGATAAAAATTAAATTTTTTTAAAAAACCGATAATTACAAGCGTTAAGAAAATTTTTTCTGAGGAAGAAAAAAAATGTAAATCGTTTTGAATTTAATCTAATCTAAATATTACTAAAAAATTTAATTTGCTTTTGTTTCAGACTATTGATATTGATCTAATGTCTGAAACAAAGGCGATTATTGATCATAAGATTAACGATATTTTCCATACTCGAGCTGAAAATTACATTAATCAAGTTACAAAAAAAATCAAATTTTTTCTCAAAAATTTATTACGATTTTATTTAATCAGTCGAAATTCGGTAAAGTTATTTTTTTTTGCAAGAAAGTCTAAATAACAAGATAATACTAAGTCACATCGTTTTTTTATGGATAATATTTCTAAACACCAATGTTTTAAACATATTTTGAAAGATATTTAAAAATGGTTAATAAGGTCAACCTGAATCACCCGTAATTTTAAGTCTTGATTAAAGCTATAAAGATTATGGATTTAAAACCAATTTAGCTGGTATACAGCGATCGAAAGAATGATTTTGAACCAGAAATTCAACCTAGGAACTTATCAGATGAAAAAGAGTCAATTTTTTCATAATTTTTGTTATTCGATGGTTTTGATATTTCTTGCATCATGTTCGATGAACAACAATTCCTACATCTGATCAGGTTCGGTTCCAGTGAATAAAATTATTCTGTTCAAAATATTGACACAACTTTTAAACTCGATAGATTTTATGTGACTTTTGACAAATATACCAATTTGTCATTAAATTTTTTGGTAACAGAAGGGATTCCAACCTTCATTAGTCTAGCAAAGGTAAATGTAAAACGCGATTTCACAACATATTTAAAGTTTGCACTTAAATTCGAAAATACTTTAGCTAAATTATCTTTAAAAGGAGCTTTCATTACTGTGTCCTCAAGATTATTTATCAACAAGCCGTTTTTGTTGAAAATCAAACCAATCACCACCGCCTCGTTTGGCTAGTCAAAAAATTTAAATTTAATTTTTAAACCAAACTTTATTTTATTCGAATAAACAGAAGTTAAAAATATGATTAGGATCGGTGCTGCTTTTTTACAATTTAATACAGTTAATTGTATTTTGCAACCGTTATGGGTACCGTTTTTTTAATGATTTTTCATTTTGAATAAAGTTGTGAATTAATATAAACTCATTTTTGTTTTTTTTAAAAATCGTACGCTTAACTATTTCAATAGCAGGAATTCTATTAAACAAAACAGAGATTACCGAAAGTGGAAAAAATTAGCTTACTGAAATTTATCGGTCATAAATCTATGTGATTTTTTATAAAATAAATGATCGAACAAGGTCTCAAAATTTTTCGTGTGAATAGATAAAATGAAAATTGGGGCGGCTATTTGGTAAAATAGTCGATTATTTTTAACAGACACGTAAAAATGTTGACAGTGGATTTTTTTTGTTGCGTTTCGAAAGGCCATTAATAAAAAAAATTCTTTGCTGCTTTGCTTCGAATTATTTATTCGATGTCACTTAAAAAGGTTAACCTGAATCACCTTTAATTTTAAGTCTTGATTAAAGCTATAAAGATTAAGGATTTAAAACCAATTTAGCTGGTATACAGCGATCGAAAGAATGATTTTGAACCAGAAATTCAACCTAGGAACCTATCAGATGAAAAAGAGTCAATTTTTTCATCATTTTTGTTATTCGATGGTTTTGATATTTCTTGCATCATGTTCGATGAACAACAATTCCTACATCTGATCAGGTTCGGTTCCAGTGAATAAAATTATTCTGTTCAAAATATTGACACAACTTTTAAACTCGATAGATTTTATGTGACTTTTGACAAATATACCAATTTGTCATTAAATTTTTTGGTAACAGAAGGGATTCCAACCTTCATTAGTCTAGCAAAGGTAAATGTAAAACGCGATTTCACAACATATTTAAAGTTTGCACTTAAATTCGAAAATACTTTAGCTAAATTATCTTTAAAAGGAGCTTTCATTACTGTGTCCTCAAGATTATTTATCAACAAGCCGTTTTTGTTGAAAATCAAACCAATCACCACCGCCTCGTTTGGCTAGTCAAAAAATTTAAATTTAATTTTTAAACCAAACTTTATTTTATTCGAATAAACAGAAGTTAAAAATATGATTAGGATCGGTGCTGCTTTTTTACAATTTAATACAGTTAATTGTATTTTGCAACCGTTATGGGTACCGTTTTTTTAATGATTTTTCATTTTGAATAAAGTTGTGAATTAATATAAACTCATTTTTGTTTTTTTTAAAAATCGTAGGCTTAACTATTTCAATAGCAGGAATTGTATTAAACAAAACAGAGATTACCGAAAGTGGAAAAAATTAGCTTACTGAAATTTATCGGTAATAAATCTATGTGATTTTTTATAAAATAAATGATCGAACAAGGTCTCAAAATTTTTCGTGTGAATAGATAAAATGAAAATTGGGGCGGCTATTTGGTAAAATAGTCGATTATTTTTAACAGACACGTAAAAATGTTGACAGTGGATTTTTTTTGTTGCGTTTCGAAAGGCCATTAATAAAAAAAATTCTTTGCTGCTTTGCTTCGAATTATTTATTCGATGTCACTTAAAAAGGTTAACCTGAATCACCTTTAATTTTAAGTCTTGATTAAAGCTATAAAGATTAAGGATTTAAAACCAATTTAGCTGGTATACAGCGATCGAAAGAATGATTTTGAACCAGAAATTCAACCTAGGAACCTATCAGATGAAAAAGAGTCAATTTTTTCATCATTTTTGTTATTCGATGGTTTTGATATTTCTTGCATCATGTTCGATGAACAACAATTCCTACATCTGATCAGGTTCGGTTCCAGTGAATAAAATTATTCTGTTCAAAATATTGACACAACTTTTAAACTCGATAGATTTTATGTGACTTTTGACAAATATACCAATTTGTCATTAAATTTTTTGGTAACAGAAGGGATTCCAACCTTCATTAGTCTAGCAAAGGTAAATGTAAAACGCGATTTCACAACATATTTAAAGTTTGCACTTAAATTCGAAAATACTTTAGCTAAATTATCTTTAAAAGGAGCTTTCATTACTGTGTCCTCAAGATTATTTATCAACAAGCCGTATTTGTTGAAAATCAAACCAATCACCACCGCCTCGTTTGGCTAGTCAAAAAATTTAAATTTAATTTTTAAACCAAACTTTATTTTATTCGAATAAACAGAAGTTAAAAATATGATTAGGATCGGTGCTGCTTTTTTACAATTTAATACAGTTAATTGTATTTTGCAACCGTTATGGGTACCGTTTTTTTTAATGTTTTTTATTTTTAAAAAAGGTTGGAATTAAAATTAACTTATTTTTGTTTTTTTTAAAAAACCGACGCTTAACCAATTCAATAGCAGGGAATTCATTAAACAAAACAGAGGTTAACGAAAGTTGAAAAAATTAGCTTACTGAAATTAATCGGTTATAAATCTATGTGATTTTTTATAAAATAAATGATCGAACAAGGTCTCAAAATTTTTCGTGTGGATAGATAAAATGACAATTGGGGCGGCTATTTGGTAAAATAGTCGATTATTTTTAACAGACACGTAAAAATGTTGACAGTGGATTTTTTTTGTTGCGTTTCGAAAGGCCATTAATAAAAAAAATTCTTTGCTGCTTTGCTTCGAATTATTTATTCGATGTCACTTAAAAAGGTTAACCTGAATCACCTTTAATTTTAAGTCTTGATTAAAGCTATAAAGATTAAGGATTTAAAACCAATTTAGCTGGTATACAGCGATCGAAAGAATGATTTTGAACCAGAAATTCAACCTAGGAACCTATCAGATGAAAAAGAGTCAATTTTTTCATCATTTTTGTTATTCGATGGTTTTGATATTTCTTGCATCATGTTCGATGAACAACAATTCCTACATCTGATCAGGTTCGGTTCCAGTGAATAAAATTATTCTGTTCAAAATATTGACACAACTTTTAAACTCGATAGATTTTATGTGACTTTTGACAAATATACCAATTTGTCATTAAATTTTTTGGTAACAGAAGGGATTCCAACCTTCATTAGTCTAGCAAAGGAAAATGTAAAACGCGATTTCACAACATATTTAAAGTTTGCACTTAAATTCGAAAATACTTTAGCTAAATTATCTTTAAAAGGAGCTTTCATTACTGTGTCCTCAAGATTATTTATCAACAAGCCGTATTTGTTGAAAATCAAACCAATCACCACCGCCTCGTTTGGCTAGTCAAAAAATTTAAATTTAATTTTTAAACCAAACTTTATTTTATTCGAATAAACAGAAGTTAAAAATATGATTAGGATCGGTGCTGCTTTTTTACAATTTAATACAGTTAATTGTATTTTGCAACCGTTATGGGTACCGTTTTTTTAATGATTTTTCATTTTGAATAAAGTTGTGAATTAATATAAACTCATTTTTGTTTTTTTTAAAAATCGTACGCTTAACTATTTCAATAGCAGGAATTCTATTAAACAAAACAGAGATTACCGAAAGTGGAAAAAATTAGCTTACTGAAATTAATCGGTCATAAATCTATGTGATTTTTTATAAAATAAATGATCGAACAAGGTCTCAAAATTTTTCGTGTGAATAGATAAAATGAAAATTGGGGCGGCTATTTGGTAAAATAGTCGATTATTTTTAACAGACACGTAAAAATGTTGACAGTGGATTTTTTTTGTTGCGTTTCGAAAGGCCATTAATAAAAAAAATTCTTTGCTGCTTTGCTTCGAATTATTTATTCGATGTCACTTAAAAAGGTTAACCTGAATCACCTTTAATTTTAAGTCTTGATTAAAGCTATAAAGATTAAGGATTTAAAACCAATTTAGCTGGTATACAGCGATCGAAAGAATGATTTTGAACCAGAAATTCAACCTAGGAACCTATCAGATGAAAAAGAGTCAATTTTTTCATCATTTTTGTTATTCGATGGTTTTGATATTTCTTGCATCATGTTCGATGAACAACAATTCCTACATCTGATCAGGTTCGGTTCCAGTGAATAAAATTATTCTGTTCAAAATATTGACACAACTTTTAAACTCGATAGATTTTATGTGACTTTTGACAAATATACCAATTTGTCATTAAATTTTTTGGTAACAGAAGGGATTCCAACCTTCATTAGTCTAGCAAAGGAAAATGTAAAACGCGATTTCACAACATATTTAAAGTTTGCACTTAAATTCGAAAATACTTTAGCTAAATTATCTTTAAAAGGAGCTTTCATTACTGTGTCCTCAAGATTATTTATCAACAAGCCGTATTTGTTGAAAATCAAACCAATCACCACCGCCTCGTTTGGCTAGTCAAAAAATTTAAATTTAATTTTTAAACCAAACTTTATTTTATTCGAATAAACAGAAGTTAAAAATATGATTAGGATCGGTGCTGCTTTTTACAATTTAATACAGTTAATTGTATTTTGCAACCGTTATGGGTACCGTTTTTTTAATGATTTTTCATTTTGAATAAAGTTGTGAATTAATATAAACTCATTTTTGTTTTTTTTAAAAATCGTACGCTTAACTATTTCAATAGCAGGAATTCTATTAAACAAAACAGAGATTACCGAAAGTGGAAAAAATTAGCTTACTGAAATTAATCGGTCATAA
Organism: Brachionus rubens; assembly: GCA_022207745.1. Classification (NCBI taxonomy): domain Eukaryota; kingdom Metazoa; phylum Rotifera; class Eurotatoria; order Ploima; family Brachionidae; genus Brachionus; species Brachionus rubens. The sequence continues at coordinate 889,500 of JAJVHD010000021.1, read as the reverse complement.
ATCTATGTGATTTTTTATAAAATAAATGATCGAACAAGGTCTCAAAATTTTTCGTGTGAATAGATAAAATGAAAATTGGGGCGGCTATTTGGTAAAATAGTCGATTATTTTTAACAGACACGTAAAAATGTTGACAGTGGATTTTTTTTGTTGCGTTTCGAAAGGCCATTAATAAAAAAAATTCTTTGCTGCTTTGCTTCGAATTATTTATTCGATGTCACTTAAAAAGGTTAACCTGAATCACCTTTAATTTTAAGTCTTGATTAAAGCTATAAAGATTAAGGATTTAAAACCAATTTAGCTGGTATACAGCGATCGAAAGAATGATTTTGAACCAGAAATTCAACCTAGGAACCTATCAGATGAAAAAGAGTCAATTTTTTCATCATTTTTGTTATTCGATGGTTTTGATATTTCTTGCATCATGTTCGATGAACAACAATTCCTACATCTGATCAGGTTCGGTTCCAGTGAATAAAATTATTCTGTTCAAAATATTGACACAACTTTTAAACTCGATAGATTTTATGTGACTTTTGACAAATATACCAATTTGTCATTAAATTTTTTGGTAACAGAAGGGATTCCAACCTTCATTAGTCTAGCAAAGGAAAATGTAAAACGCGATTTCACAACATATTTAAAGTTTGCACTTAAATTCGAAAATACTTTAGCTAAATTATCTTTAAAAGGAGCTTTCATTACTGTGTCCTCAAGATTATTTATCAACAAGCCGTATTTGTTGAAAATCAAACCAATCACCACCGCCTCGTTTGGCTAGTCAAAAAATTTAAATTTAATTTTTAAACCAAACTTTATTTTATTCGAATAAACAGAAGTTAAAAATATGATTAGGATCGGTGCTGCTTTTTTACAATTTAATACAGTTAATTGTATTTTGCAACCGTTATGGGTACCGTTTTTTTAATGATTTTTCATTTTGAATAAAGTTGTGAATTAATATAAACTCATTTTTGTTTTTTTTAAAAATCGTACGCTTAACTATTTCAATAGCAGGAATTCTATTAAACAAAACAGAGATTACCGAAAGTGGAAAAAATTAGCTGACTGAAATTTATCGGTCATAAATCTATGTGATTTTTTATAAAATAAATGATCGAACAAGGTCTCAAAATTTTTCGTGTGAATAGATAAAATGAAAATTGGGGCGGCTATTTGGTAAAATAGTCGATTATTTTTAACAGACACGTAAAAATTGTTGACAGTGGATTTTTTTTGTTGCGTTTCGAAAGGCCATTAATAAAAAAAATTCTTTGCTGCTTTGATTGAATCTTCGAATTATTTATTCGATGTCACTTAAAAAGGTTAACCTGAAACACCTTTAATTTTAAGTCTTGATTAAAGCTATAAAGATTAAGGATTTAAAACCAATTTAGCTGGTATACAGCGATCGAAAGAATGATTTTGAACCAGAAATTCAACCTAGGAACCTATCAGATGAAAAAGAGTCAATTTTTTCATCATTTTTGTTATTCGATGGTTTTGATATTTCTTGCATCATGTTCGATGAACAACAATTCCTACATCTGATCAGGTTCGGTTCCAGTGAATAAAATTATTCTGTTCAAAATATTGACACAACTTCTAAACTCGGTAGATTTTATGTGACTTTTATCAAATATACTAATTTGTCATTAAATTTTTTGGTAACAGAAGGGATTCCAACCTTCATTAGTCTAGCAAAGGTACATGTAAAACGCGATTTCACAACATATTTAAAGTTTGCACTTAAAGTAAGAAGCGGCTTGTTTGAATTTTTTTATTATTTTTATCCTTTATTTCTAACATTCCTGAAGGTTCGTTGAGGAACTTTCATAAATGTTCATGAATGTTCATGAACGTTCACGAATGTTCTCGGTATAGTTTCCTTTAAAAAACAAAATCCTCTTCTTTTCTAATGGCTTCATTAACGTTCATTAAATTAATTTATTTATTTAAAAAGAGATTCAATCAAATTTTAAAATGAACTTTAAACAATAAAATTGGAAAGTAAAAAATTAATTTTTTTCTGAATTTTTAATTTTTAGAAACCAGTGGCCCTACCTCACTCTTTTGTAGACATTATAAAGATGATCTATCTTCTTTTTACATGATTTTGTATTTAGAATATCTTTCTAGAACTTTTTGGTACCACTGAATAACTCTTTCTTATTTGATGGCTTACTTTTGGTACATAAATAGTATTTGAGACAGTTCCATATTTTTTCGATTGGGTCCATATCCTTTACATTTTAACTCTAGATCTATTGAACTTAGAACCACAATTAAGTGAAAAAATACTGTAGACAAAAAATGATTAATTTGACTGATTTAGACGTTTCAAAAACGACTTTGTTGATTTACTAACGTGTTTTGCGTCATTATCCATGTAAAGCGTATGTCCATCAGGATATTTCTCCTCAATAAAAGGAATCCACTCTTTTATCGAAGGCTTTTGTAAACCTTCACTGTTTAAACGACTTTCAAAATATTTGCATCAGTAGGGCCTCTACGACTTATTCCAGCCCAAAAATGAACCTTTAAGATAATTTTTATGATAAATTTTAAGAAAATTGATTGTACTAAAAAACAAGATTGTGTCGAGCTCGACCATCTTTTCCTCTTTAAACTTCAATCTTATTATTGTGCCATTTTTTATAAGTTTCTTTACGTATTTCTATGTTAACTTCATCAGTGAAGATAAAATCGTCATAATTCTCTTTCTAAATCATAGCCAAACATGCAAATTTAAAACGTAGAGACCAGCTCCACCAATTTATGTACTTGCGGATAGTTCTTTCAGATGCAGAACATTTAAGTTTAGCCTTAAGTTCAATTTAAGTAATTTCTGGATTTCGTAACAAATATATGTTTATTCTAATAATCTCAGAATTAGAAACCTGTCTTTTATTTGACCAACTTGATTCACATTTTAAATTTGAAACTTGGCCCAGAATTGAAAAAAATAGTAGATATTCATGAACATTCACGAATGTTCGCGAACGTTCAAAAAATATGGGCGTCAGTTACCAGTATTGTACTTCTCTATCGTTATATAACAATTTAAGTATTTGTGAAGAAGTGTTATAATTAAGCAAAATAATGAAGAACAAAAAACTGAAAAAGGCATTTTCTAATTCAATTAGAATAAATAATGAAAAAAATAATAATTTATAAATAATAGAAACATGAATTTATATTTTTCTATACAAAAAATCTCAATTTGTAATTCAATTTTTTTTTTAACCGAATTTAAACAAAGAAATATAATGAATATTTATTTTTTCGTTAAAAAAAAATAAAAAATTTATTTTAGACAAAAACATTTGCAAAAATGAACAAAATAAACCAAAATATAACCCGTTTGTTAATTAGATTTTTTATAACAATTAAACAATTTTGATGGGCCTGATGATTATGAGGAAAATGATGAATCTTTTTTAGTTTAAAAAAGAATCATGACTTATTCCTCTTGTAAATGTTCGCATAAAAACCTTCTTTTGTTTTCTAAAAGCTTCTGACTTCGACTGCGGTTGGCTTTTTGAACTTTTTCTCTTTAGTTAGATATTCATAAGTCTCTAAGCAATTACCTTTAGTACTTAAATGAAGACTGGATCGTTTTCGAGGGGGACTTCTTCTAACATTAGACGACTTTACTTGGTTACAACAACGTAGAGGATTTCTGGGTTGATCGACAGATCTTACTTCAATATCCAACGTTTTACTATGGTTCCAAACTATCTCGTATAAGTGAATAACTTTCACATTAACAAATCCATTTTAGCTCCCATGACACATCAACCGATATTTCGAATAAATAGATTAGGCGAGCTTATTTAATAGATACTAAATAATCTTTCAATGAAGAAAATTTGTAGTATCTTCCGATGCGAAAAATAATTTTGAAAACTACATTAACCTTGAAAACGAGGAAAAGGTTATTCGTTTAATTTAATTCAAGAAGGTCTTTAAAAGATATTTTTGATTAAGTGATCACAGAAATTTACATAACCGTTTTTTGAAATGCTTAAATTTTAAATAATAATAATTCTTTTAAAATTTTATTTTTCTCTACGATACCCCTTTTTTTCTGGTGCAGTGCAGTAGTCTTTCAAATTTAATTCACTCATATTTATTGTTTCGTTCTTTTTTTTAAGACAGTTCTATTCACACATATCCTTTTCAAAACGTGGAATCGTAAGGGCCGATAAGAGAAAAAATGTTTACAAGGAACGCCTCGAAGACCTCAAAGCAAACAATAAGCGCATGGGATTGTAGGCTAAAGCGATTTTGAAGGTTTAAAGTACTTATACCTGATGCCAAATACAAATATCGATTAGATTCATACTAAATTTTTTGGAATTGAAAAAAGTCGATCAAAAATTTAATAACAAATTCTTGTTCCAATGATCCTTACAAAAAAAAATAAAATAGGAAAATAGGAAGAGTGAAGTTTGGAGCAATTTTTTTTTGGAGCAAAGCAATTTTAGAAAAGCTGTTTTTTTTTAAATAAAATTAGGTACAGTGCATAAAATAAAAATGGTTTTAAGTTGTAAATTTTTTGTTAATTTCAAAAATATTTAAAAAAAAGGGAAAATCAATATTTGATTATTAATGTTAGTTTCGATTTTTAACAAAATTTGAAATGCATACACTAAATTTAAATAAGACATTTTGGCGCGAACATTTAAATTTTTTGAAAATTTCAAAAAATCCCGCCAATTTTACTTTTGAAAATTTGTACTTAAATTAAAATTTAAAAAATTTAAATTGAAATTTCATTAAAATGTTAACAATCTGTTTTTAAAAATTTAATGATTGATCAAAAATCGATCAATTCAAAAAATTGAAGAAAATACTTTAAATCAAGTTTAACAAATTTTGTTAAGTTATGTTAAAATTTTTAAAATAGGTTAGGTCCATCTATTTATTGAATTTTACAGTTTTAAAAAATAAAATTTGCTTTGCTCCAAAAATTTGCTCCAAACTTCACCGTCGCGGAAAATATTTAGTCAAATTAATATATATAAGGTTAAAATAAAAAAACTAAAATTTTGTTAACTTTATGTAATAATAATAAGCAAATCAACAGTTTGTCGACGAGTTTTGAGTGGTATTTTCAAAACGATTTTTACAAATTTAATCTTACAGGCTAAAAAAAAATCTCTTTTTCATCCTTTAAATCTCTTTAATAATTTGGTTTTCGATCGCTTTTCTGAGTTTCGAGCAATTTTTGGTGGTCCATAAATATGACATAAATGTCAGTGAGAGAAACTTTTTATTCCTCCTGAATTTTTATTTCAGGAAGTAAATGTTAAAGGTTTTCGTTTTTCATTACGTAAAAAACTTAAATTTTTTAGAGCTCATTTCTAAACAAAGAATTAAAATTAGAAAAAAAAATAAGTAATAGAGAGGCCGTTATTAAAAATTTTAACAAATAGAAGTCGTTTTAAAAAGCATAGTATATATTGATACCATTTAATTGTTTCATGAGTAATGTAGGGCTAGTTATGCCAAGTTCGAAGACTAAAAAAATATTTCAATACATCTGTTGAACGTTTATTTACTTTCGTGAACGTTCACGTTTCAGCCAAATTCATCCGAATTCAAAAGCTTTAGAAACCCTTTAAAAAATTTCACAATTTTTTTAAAAAAATACAGACAATTTTAAAAAATCTAAAAAAAATAAAAAAAATATATTTAAATAAATTATCTTACTTTTGGCATTTGAAATATAAAATATTTAAATTCGATTAAATTACAAACTGATAACCTTCTTTTTTAGAATTGTTTTTCCCCAAAATAGTATTTTTTAGAAGTAAGCAGATTCAGCCATACATTTTTAAATCAGAAATAACTTTTCGTTAAATTATAAAACACTGGATTCTTACTGGTTTGATTTTAATATCGGGATACTAGATAAAAAAATCGTTTTTTAATTAACATAATGAATAACTCAAAACAACTTTCTAGAAACTAAATTTGACTCTATCTTTTCAAAATAAATTATTAAAAGGAACTGAAAAAGCTGTTTCAATATGAACACAAATCGATTTAGAACTACACTTTTTAGTTAGTTATATAATAAGTTATTGAAAATGAGATTATACGTTTAATGTATGATATTTATTAAATTTGCTTTTAAATTTAAAAATTGAATCAATTAAATCTGAAAGTATTAAATGATAAGAACTAATTATAAATATAAAAACTCTGTCTTAAATATTTTAGCTAAACTACTAACAAACCAGTTGCTTTTAAATTTTATTTTTCAGCCTTCTTGGATATTCTATATAAATGCTCTTTTTCTTTTAGAATAGCTTTAGCAGTTACTTTGTCGTCCAATAACTTGGCAATTCTGATCACAAAATCTGAAAGGGTTGGAGGTTTAATTTCTCTCTCAAGATGATACTTAAGATCACTCTAAATGAAGTCTATTTGTTTTGAATCCTTAAGTTTTTAAGCTTTAATCAAGACATAAAATTACAGGTGACACAGGTCGGCCTTTAAAATGATTTTTAAATATCTTTCTAAATACTTTATAACTTTGGTGTTTGGAGTCATTATCCATAAAAAAAACCTGACTAAGGATTATCTTCTTATTTAGACTTTCTTGCAAATAAAAATATCTTTATCGAAATTCGACTGATAAAAAAGAATCGTAATAGATTTGTCTCAAATGATGTCTCATCTCTAATTAGGTTTATTTTTGTTTTTTAGTTAAAAAGTATAAAGAAAAATAACATCTTGACACCGACTTTTCGATGAACAACAATTCCTACATCTGATCAGGTTCGGTTCCAGTGAATAAAATTATTCTGTTCAAAATATTGACACAACTTTTAAACTCGATAGATTTTATGTGACTTTTGACAAATATACCAATTTGTCATTAAATTTTTTGGTAACAGAAGGGATTCCAACCTTCATTAGTCTAGCAAAGGAAAATGTAAAACGCGATTTCACAACATATTTAAAGTTTGCACTTAAATTCGAAAATACTTTAGCTAAATTATCTTTAAAAGGAGCTTTCATTACTGTGTCCTCAAGATTATTTATCAACAAGCCGTATTTGTTGAAAATCAAACCAATCACCACCGCCTCGTTTGGCTAGTCAAAAAATTTAAATTTAATTTTTAAACCAAACTTTATTTTATTCGAATAAACAGAAGTTAAAAATATGATTAGGATCGGTGCTGCTTTTTTACAATTTAATACAGTTAATTGTATTTTGCAACCGTTATGGGTACCGTTTTTTTAATGATTTTTCATTTTGAATAAAGTTGTGAATTAATATAAACTCATTTTTGTTTTTTTTAAAAATCGTACGCTTAACTATTTCAATAGCAGGAATTCTATTAAACAAAACAGAGATTACCGAAAGTGGAAAAAATTAGCTTACTGAAATTAATCGGTCATAAATCTATGTGATTTTTTATAAAATAAATGATCGAACAAGGTCTCAAAATTTTTCGTGTGAATAGATAAAATGAAAATTGGGGCGGCTATTTGGTAAAATAGTCGATTATTTTTAACAGACACGTAAAAATGTTGACAGTGGATTTTTTTTGTTGCGTTTCGAAAGGCCATTAATAAAAAAAATTCTTTGCTGCTTTGCTTCGAATTATTTATTCGATGTCACTTAAAAAGGTTAACCTGAATCACCTTTAATTTTAAGTCTTGATTAAAGCTATAAAGATTAAGGATTTAAAACCAATTTAGCTGGTATACAGCGATCGAAAAAATGATTTTGAACCAGAAATTCAACCTAGGAACCTATCAGATGAAAAAGAGTCAATTTTTTCATCATTTTTGTTATTCGATGGTTTTGATATTTCTTGCATCATGTTCGATGAACAACAATTCCTACATCTGATCAGGTTCGGTTCCAGTGAATAAAATTATTCTGTTCAAAATATTGACACAACTTTTAAACTCGATAGATTTTATGTGACTTTTGACAAATATACCAATTTGTCATTAAATTTTTTGGTAACAGAAGGGATTCCAACCTTCATTAGTCTAGCAAAGGAAAATGTAAATCGCGATTTCACAACATATTTAAAGTTTGCACTTAAATTCGAAAATACTTTAGCTAAATTATCTTTAAAAGGAGCTTTCATTACTGTGTCCTCAAGATTATTTATCAACAAGCCGTATTTGTTGAAAATCAAACCAATCACCACCGCCTCGTTTGGCTAGTCAAAAAATTTAAATTTAATTTTTAAACCAAACTTTATTTTATTCGAATAAACAGAAGTTAAAAATATGATTAGGATCGGTGCTGCTTTTTTACAATTTAATACAGTTAATTGTATTTTGCAACCGTTATGGGTACCGTTTTTTTAATGATTTTTCATTTTGAATAAAGTTGTGAATTAATATAAACTCATTTTTGTTTTTTTTAAAAATCGTACGCTTAACTATTTCAATAGCAGGAATTCTATTAAACAAAACAGAGATTACCGAAAGTGGAAAAAATTAGCTTACTGAAATTAATCGGTCATAAATCTATGTGATTTTTTATAAAATAAATGATCGAACAAGGTCTCAAAATTTTTCGTGTGAATAGATAAAATGAAAATTGGGGCGGCTATTTGGTAAAATAGTCGATTATTTTTAACAGACACGTAAAAATGTTGACAGTGGATTTTTTTTGTTGCGTTTCGAAAGGCCATTAATAAAAAAAATTCTTTGCTGCTTTGCTTCGAATTATTTATTCGATGTCACTTAAAAAGGTTAACCTGAATCACCTTTAATTTTAAGTCTTGATTAAAGCTATAAAGATTAAGGATTTAAAACCAATTTAGCTGGTATACAGCGATCGAAAGAATGATTTTGAACCAGAAATTCAACCTAGGAACCTATCAGATGAAAAAGAGTCAATTTTTTCATCATTTTTGTTATTCGATGGTTTTGATATTTCTTGCATCATGTTCGATGAACAACAATTCCTACATCTGATCAGGTTCGGTTCCAGTGAATAAAATTATTCTGTTCAAAATATTGACACAACTTTTAAACTCGATAGATTTTATGTGACTTTTGACAAATATACCAATTTGTCATTAAATTTTTTGGTAACAGAAGGGATTCCAACCTTCATTAGTCTAGCAAAGGAAAATGTAAAACGCGATTTCACAACATATTTAAAGTTTGCACTTAAATTCGAAAATACTTTAGCTAAATTATCTTTAAAAGGAGCTTTCATTACTGTGTCCTCAAGATTATTTATCAACAAGCCGTATTTGTTGAAAATCAAACCAATCACCACCGCCTCGTTTGGCTAGTCAAAAAATTTAAATTTAATTTTTAAACCAAACTTTATTTTATTCGAATAAACAGAAGTTAAAAATATGATTAGGATCGGTGCTGCTTTTTTACAATTTAATACAGTTAATTGTATTTTGCAACCGTTATGGGTACCGTTTTTTTAATGATTTTTCATTTTGAATAAAGTTGTGAATTAATATAAACTCATTTTTGTTTTTTTTAAAAATCGTACGCTTAACTATTTCAATAGCAGGAATTCTATTAAACAAAACAGAGATTACCGAAAGTGGAAAAAATTAGCTTACTGAAATTAATCGGTCATAAATCTATGTGATTTTTTATAAAAAAAATGATCGAACAAGGTCTCAAAATTTTTCGTGTGAATAGATAAAATGAAAATTGGGGCGGCTATTTGGTAAAATAGTCGATTATTTTTAACAGACACGTAAAAATGTTGACAGTGGATTTTTTTTGTTGCGTTTCGAAAGGCCATTAATAAAAAAAATTCTTTGCTGCTTTGCTTCGAATTATTTATTCGATGTCACTTAAAAAGGTTAACCTGAATCACCTTTAATTTTAAGTCTTGATTAAAGCTATAAAGATTAAGGATTTAAAACCAATTTAGCTGGTATACAGCGATCGAAAGAATGATTTTGAACCAGAAATTCAACCTAGGAACCTATCAGATGAAAAAGAGTCAATTTTTTCATCATTTTTGTTATTCGATGGTTTTGATATTTCTTGCATCATGTTCGATGAACAACAATTCCTACATCTGATCAGGTTCGGTTCCAGTGAATCAAATTATTCTGTTCAAAATATTGACACAACTTTTAAACTCGATAGATTTTATGTGACTTTTGACAAATATACCAATTTGTCATTAAATTTTTTGGTAACAGAAGGGATTCCAACCTTCATTAGTCTAGCAAAGGTAAATGTAAAACGCGATTTCACAACATATTTAAAGTTTGCACTTAAATTCGAAAATACTTTAGCTAAATTATCTTTAAAAGGAGCTTTCATTACTGTGTCCTCAAGATTATTTATCAACAAGCCGTATTTGTTGAAAATCAAACCAATCACCACCGCCTCGTTTGGCTAGTCAAAAAATTTAAATTTAATTTTTAAACCAAACTTTATTTTATTCGAATAAACAGAAGTTAAAAATATGATTAGGATCGGTGCTGCTTTTTTACAATTTAATACAGTTAATTGTATTTGGCAACCGTTATGGGTACCGTTTTTTTAATGATTTTTCATTTTGAATAAAGTTGTGAATTAATATAAACTCATTTTTGTTTTTTTTAAAAATCGTACGCTTAACTATTTCAATAGCAGGAATTCTATTAAACAAAACAGAGATTACCGAAAGTGGAAAAAATTAGCTGACTGAAATTTATCGGTCATAAATCTATGTGATTTTTTATAAAATAAATGATCGAACAAGGTCTCAAAATTTTTCGTGTGAATAGATAAAATGAAAATTGGGGCGGCTATTTGGTAAAATAGTCGATTATTTTTAACAGACACGTAAAAATTGTTGACAGTGGATTTTTTTTGTTGCGTTTCGAAAGGCCATTAATAAAAAAAATTCTTTGCTGCTTTGATTGAATCTTCGAATTATTTATTCGATGTCACTTAAAAAGGTTAACCTGAAACACCTTTAATTTTAAGTCTTGATTAAAGCTATAAAGATTAAGGATTTAAAACCAATTTAGCTGGTATACAGCGATCGAAAGAATGATTTTGAACCAGAAATTCAACCTAGGAACCTATCAGATGAAAAAGAGTCAATTTTTTCATCATTTTTGTTATTCGATGGTTTTGATATTTCTTGCATCATGTTCGATGAACAACAATTCCTACATCTGATCAGGTTCGGTTCCAGTGAATAAAATTATTCTGTTCAAAATATTGACACAACTTCTAAACTCGGTAGATTTTATGTGACTTTTATCAAATATACTAATTTGTCATTAAATTTTTTGGTAACAGAAGGGATTCCAACCTTCATTAGTCTAGCAAAGGTACATGTAAAACGCGATTTCACAACATATTTAAAGTTTGCACTTAAAGTAAGAAGCGGCTTGTTTGAATTTTTTTATTATTTTTATCCTTTATTTCTAACATTCCTGAAGGTTCGTGGAGGAACTTTCATAAATGTTCATGAATGTTCATGAACGTTCACGAATGTTCTCGGTATAGTTTCCTTTAAAAAACAAAATCCTCTTCTTTTCTAATGGCTTCATTAACGTTCATTAAATTAATTTATTTATTTAAAAAGAGATTCAATCAAATTTTAAAATGAACTTTAAACAATAAAATTGGAAAGTAAAAAATTAATTTTTTTCTGAATTTTTAATTTTTAGAAACCAGTGGCCCTACCTCACTCTTTTGTAGACATTATAAAGATGATCTATCTTCTTTTTACATGATTTTGTATTTAGAATATCTTTCTAGAACTTTTTGGTACCACTGAATAACTCTTTCTTATTTGATGGCTTACTTTTGGTACATAAATAGTATTTGAGACAGTTCCATATTTTTTCGATTGGGTCCATATCCTTTACATTTTAACTCTAGATCTATTGAACTTAGAACCACAATTAAGTGAAAAAATACTGTAGACAAAAAATGATTAATTTGACTGATTTAGACGTTTCAAAAACGACTTTGTTGATTTACTAACGTGTTTTGCGTCATTATCCATGTAAAGCTTATGTCCATCAGGATATTTCTCCTCAATAAAAGGAATCCACTCTTTTATCGAAGGCTTTTGTAAACCTTCACTGTTTAAACGACTTTCAAAATATTTGCATCAGTAGGGCCTCTACGACTTATTCCAGCCCAAAAATGAACCTTTAAGATAATTTTTATGATAAATTTTAAGAAAATTGATTGTACTAAAAAACAAGATTGTGTCGAGCTCGACCATCTTTTCCTCTTTAAACTTCAATCTTATTATTGTGCCATTTTTTATAAGTTTCTTTACGTATTTCTATGTTAACTTCATCAGTGAAGATAAAATCGTCATAATTCTCTTTCTAAATCATAGCCAAACATGCAAATTTAAAACGTAGAGACCAGCTCCACCAATTTATGTACTTGCGGATAGTTCTTTCAGATGCAGAACATTTAAGTTTAGCCTTAAGTTCAATTTAATTAATTTCTGGATTTCGTAACAAATATATGTTTATTCTAATAATCTCAGAATTAGAAACCTGTCTTTTATTTGACCAACTTGATTCACATTTTAAATTTGAAACTTGGCCCAGAATTGAAAAAAATAGTAGATATTCATGAACATTCACGAATGTTCGCGAACGTTCAAAAAATATGGGCGTCAGTTACCAGTATTGTACTTCTCTATCGTTATATAACAATTTAAGTATTTGTGAAGAAGTGTTATAATTAAGCAAAATAATGAAGAACAAAAAACTGAAAAAGGCATTTTCTAATTCAATTAGAATAAATAATGAAAAAAATAATAATTTATAAATAATAGAAACATGAATTTATATTTTTCTATACAAAAAATCTCAATTTGTAATTCAATTTTTTTTTTTAACCGAATTTAAACAAAGAAATATAATGAATATTTATTTTTTCGTTAAAAAAAAATAAAAAATTTATTTTAGACAAAAACATTTGCAAAAATGAACAAAATAAACCAAAATATAACCCGTTTGTTAATTAGATTTTTTATAACAATTAAACAATTTTGATGGGCCTGATGATTATGAGGAAAATGATGAATCTTTTTTAGTTTAAAAAAGAATCATGACTTATTCCTCTTGTAAATGTTCGCATAAAAACCTTCTTTTGTTTTCTAAAAGCTTCTGACTTCGACTGCGGTTGGCTTTTTGAACTTTTTCTCTTTAGTTAGATATTCATAAGTCTCTAAGCAATTACCTTTAGTACTTAAATGAAGACTCGATCGTTTTCGAGGGGGACTTCTTCTAACATTAGACGACTTTACTTGGTTACAACAACGTAGAGGATTTCTGGGTTGATCGACAGATCTTACTTCAATATCCAACGTTTTACTATGGTTCCAAACTATCTCGTATAAGTGAATAACTTTCACATTAACAAATCCATTTTAGCTCCCATGACACATCAACCGATATTTCGAATAAATAGGTTAGGCGAGCTTATTTAATAGATACTAAATAATCTTTCAATGAAGAAAATTTGTAGTATCTTCCGATGCGAAAAATAATTTTGAAAACTACATTAACCTTGAAAACGAGGAAAAGGTTATTCGTTTAATTTAATTCAAGAAGGTCTTTAAAAGATATTTTTGATTAAGTGATCACAGAAATTTACATAACCGTTTTTTGAAATGCTTAAATTTTAAATAATAATAATTCTTTTAAAATTTTATTTTTCTCTACGATACCCCTTTTTTTCTGGTGCAGTGCAGTAGTCTTTCAAATTTAATTCACTCATATTTATTGTTTCGTTCTTTTTTTTAAGACAGTTCTATTCACACATATCCTTTTCAAAACGTGGAATCGTAAGGGCCGATAAGAGAAAAAATGTTTACAAGGAACGCCTCGAAGACCTCAAAGCAAACAATAAGCGCATGGGATTGTAGGCTAAAGCGATTTTGAAGGTTTAAAGTACTTATACCTGATGCCAAATACAAATATCGATTAGATTCATACTAAATTTTTTGGAATTGAAAAAAGTCGATCAAAAATTTAATAACAAATTCTTGTTCCAATGATCCTTACAAAAGAAAAAATAATAGAGGAAAATATTTAGTCAAATTAATATATATAAGGTTAAAATAAAAAAACTAAAATTTTGTTAACTTTATGTAATAATAATAAGCAAATCAACAGTTTGTCGACGAGTTTTGAGTGGTATTTTCAAAACGATTTTTACAAATTTAATCTTACAGGCTAAAAAAAAATCTCTTTTTCATCCTTTAAATCTCTTTAATAATTTGGTTTTCGATCGCTTTTCTGAGTTTCGAGCAATTTTTGGTGGTCCATAAATATGACATAAATGTCAGTGAGAGAAACTTTTTATTCCTCCTGAATTTTTATTTCAGGAAGTAAATGTTAAAGGTTTTCGTTTTTCATTACGTAAAAAACTTAAATTTTTTAGAGCTCATTTCTAAACAAAGAATTAAAATTAGAAAAAAAAATAAGTAATAGAGAGGCCGTTATTAAAAATTTTAACAAATAGAAGTCGTTTTAAAAAGCATAGTATATATTGATACCATTTAATTGTTTCATGAGTAATGTAGGGCTAGTTATGCCAAGTTCGAAGACTAAAAAAATATTTCAATACATCTGTTGAACGTTTATTTACTTTCGTGAACGTTCACGTTTCAGCCAAATTCATCCGAATTCAAAAGCTTTAGAAACCCTTTAAAAAATTTCACAATTTTTTTAAAAAAATACAGACAATTTTAAAAAATCTAAAAAAAATAAAAAAAATATATTTAAATAAATTATCTTACTTTTGGCATTTGAAATATAAAATATTTAAATTCGATTAAATTACAAACTGATAACCTTCTTTTTTAGAATTGTTTTTCCCCAAAATAGTATTTTTTAGAAGTAAGCAGATTCAGCCATACATTTTTAAATCAGAAATAACTTTTCGTTAAATTATAAAACACTGGATTCTTACTGGTTTGATTTTAATATCGGGATACTAGATAAAAAAATCGTTTTTTAATTAACATAATGAATAACTCAAAACAACTTTCTAGAAACTAAATTTGACTCTATCTTTTCAAAATAAATTATTAAAAGGAACTGAAAAAGCTGTTTCAATATGAACACAAATCGATTTAGAACTACACTTTTTAGTTAGTTATATAATAAGTTATTGAAAATGAGATTATACGTTTAATGTATGATATTTATTAAATTTGCTTTTAAATTTAAAAATTGAATCAATTAAATCTGAAAGTATTAAATGATAAGAACTAATTATAAATATAAAAACTCTGTCTTAAATATTTTAGCTAAACTACTAACAAACCAGTTGCTTTTAAATTTTATTTTTCAGCCTTCTTGGATATTCTATATAAATGCTCTTTTTCTTTTAGAATAGCTTTAGCAGTTACTTTGTCGTCCAATAACTTGGCAATTCTGATCACAAAATCTGAAAGGGTTGGAGGTTTAATTTCTCTCTCAAGATGATACTTAAGATCACTCTAAATGAAGTCTATTTGTTTTGAATCCTTAAGTTTTTAAGCTTTAATCAAGACATAAAATTACAGGTGACACAGGTCGGCCTTTAAAATGATTTTTAAATATCTTTCTAAATACTTTATAACTTTGGTGTTTGGAGTCATTATCCATAAAAAAAACCTGACTAAGGATTATCTTCTTATTTAGACTTTCTTGCAAATAAAAATATCTTTATCGAAATTCGACTGATAAAAAAGAATCGTAATAGATTTGTCTCAAATGATGTCTCATCTCTAATTAGGTTTATTTTTGTTTTTTAGTTAAAAAGTATAAAGAAAAATAACATCTTGACACCGACTTTCGATTTCAATTTCCATTCTGATTTTCTTCTTGAATAATTGAAGAAAAATATATCTTTGATTCATCTGTAACTTACAAAGCTCGTTTTAACTAGATATTAAAAGATAACTTGAATGTTTTTTATATATATTATTTTTATCGTTTGTCGAAAATACTTTAGCTAAATTATCTTTAAAAGGAGCTTTCATTACGGTGTCCTCAAGATTATTTATCAACAAGCCGTATTTGTTGAAAATCAAACCAATCACCAGCGCCTCGTTTGGCTAGTCAAAAAATTTAAATTTAATTTTTAAACCAAACTTTATTTTATTCGAATAAACAGAAGTTAAAAATATGATTAGGATCGGTGCTGCTTATTTACAATTTAATACAGTTAATTGTATTTTGCAACCTTTATGGGTACCGTTTTTTAATGATTTTTCATTTTGAATAAAGTTGTGAATTAATATAAACTCATTTTTGTTTTTTTTAAAAACTGAACGCTTAACTATTTCAATAGCAGGAAATCTATTAAACAAAACAGAGATTACCGAAAGTGGAAATAAATAGCTTACTCAAATTTATCGGTCATAAATCTACGTGATTTTTTATAAAATAAATGATCTAACTAGGTCTCAAAATTTTTCGGGTGAATAGATAAATGAAAATTGGGGCGGCTATTTGGTAAAATAGTCGATTTTTTTTAACAGACACGTAAAATCGAATTATTTATTCGATGTCACTTAAAAAGGTCAACCTGAATCACCTGTAATTTTAAGTCTTTATTAAAGCTATATAGATTAAGGATTTAAAACCAATTGAGCTGGTATACAGCGATCGAAAGTATGATTTTGAACAAGTAATTCAACCTAGCAACCTATCAGATGAAATAGAGTCAATTTTTTAATCATTTTTGTTATTTGATTAATTACATTTTTATTTTTTGAAATGTTGATTTTAAAAAAAAATGTCTTTTAGACTTAATAAGTTGACCTAACGTATCTCCTTCTTGAATAAAAATAATTATCGAAATAAAAAAAAATTTATAAAAAACATTCTATCAGTAGATGTTTTTATTTATAGATTGCTGGGAAGCTGAGATTATTTAGCGACGGTGAAGTTTGAAGCAAATTTTTGGAGCAAAGCAAATTTTATTTTTTAAAACTGTTAAATTCAATAAATAGATGGACCTAATCTAGTTTAAAAATTTGAACATAACTAAACAAAATTAGTTAAACTTGATTGAAAATATTTTTTTTAATTTTTTGAATTGATCGATTATTTGTCAATAATAAAATTTTTAAAAACAGATTGTTAACATTATAATGAAATTTTAAATTAAATTTTTATATTTTTAATTTAAGTACAAATTTTCAGAAGTAAAATTGGCGGGATTTTTTGAAATTTTCCAAAAATATAAATGTTCGCGCCAAAATGTGTTTTTTAAATTTAGTGTATGCATTTCAAATTTTGTTAAAAATCGAAACTAACATTAATAATCAAATATTGATATTCCTTTTTTTTTAAATATTTTTGAAATTAACAAAAAATTTTCAACCTAAAACAATTTTTTTTAAGCACTATACCTAATTTTATTTGAAAAAAAACATCTTTTCTAAAATTGCTTTGCTCCAAAAAAAATTGCTCCAAACTTCACTCTTCCGATTATTTATTCATAATAAATTATTCTTTTCTAAATATCGATATAAAGTTGTTTTGCACAAAAATGAATGCAAAAAAATAAAAATCTTTCATTAAAGGACATTTCATTCATTCAAAAATATTCGATGGTTTTGATTTTTCTTGCATCATGTTCGATGAACAACAATTCCTTCATCTGATCAAGTTCGGTTACAGTGAAAAAAATTATTCTGTTCAAAATATTCGCACAACTTTTAAACTCGGTAGATTTTATGTGACTTTTATCAAATATACTAATTTGTCACTAAATTTTTTGGTAACAGAAGGGATTCCAACCTTCATTAGTCTAGCAATTGTACATGTAAAACGCGATTTCACAACATATTTAAAGTTTGCACTTAAAGTAAGAAGCCGCTTGTTTGAATTTTTTTATTATTTTTATCCTTTATTTCTAACATTCGTGAAGGTTCATGAACTTTCATAAATGTTCATGAATGTTCATGAACGTTCACGAATGTTCGCGGTTTAGTTTTCTTTAAAAAACAAAATCCTCTTCTTTTCTAATGGCTTGATGAACGTTCATTTGATTAAATTATTTATTTAAAAAGAGATTCAATCAAATTCTAAAATGAACTTTAAACAATAAAATTTGAAACTAAAAAATTAATTTTTTTCTGAATTTTTAATTTACAGAAACCAGTGGCCCTACCTCGCTCTTTTGTAGACATTATAAAGATGATCTATCTTCTTTTTACATTATTTTGTATTTAGAATATCTTTCCAGAACTTTTTGGTACCACGGAATAACTCTTTCTTATTTGATGGCTTAACTTTGGTACATAAATAGTATTTGAGATAATTCCATATTTTTTCGATTGGGTCAATATCCTTTACATTTTAACTCTAGATCTATCGAACTTGGAACCACAATTAAGTGAAAAAATACTGGAGACAAAAAATGATTAATTTGACTGATTTAAACGTTTCAAAAACGACTTTCGCGATTTCTCTTCAGACTAAAATTATATTGTAAATCAATACGAGATTGATTATTTGGATTTATATTATAAATCAAATGATCGATCAAATGTACAGGATATTTGATATGATGGTGATAATATTTATATTAATAAGGTTTCGAAAAAGTTTTCAAAACATTGAAAAATTCGACTTCTCTATCAATGATCCTATCGGCCTGATTGTCGAAGTTCAAATATTAGATAACAACAGAGTAAAGGATTTCTGGGTTGAATCCCGTGTTTTGAGTTTTGAATGGAGAGACTTTTTTAAAAATAGTTTTTAGCTATGTTTTTTTGCACAATGTTTTGTTTTGGAGAATTTTAATGAAATGAAATTATTTAAGCTCTTTTAGATCTTCAAAAATGAATTTAGAGAAAAGAAAAGTAGTCAAATACAATCAAAATGTTAAATCAAATCAATAACGCTTAAATGTCCAACTATACCCCAACGACTAAAAGAATTAAAAAATAAAGACGAAAACAATTTGATTAACCTGGTCAATAAAACACCATAAATTTTTACTTATATTATATTGAGCCATTTTTATTCAAATAAACATAAAATAAACTGCATATAAAAATCAATATGCTTTATTTAAAAAAATCTAAATTTAACGTTTAATCTTTAATTTTAGATTTTGACTCTCACTAAAATGATACTCTGAATAGAACCAGTTCATGATATTTTTGTTCATAATTTTGAAAGCTTAATTAATCTTAGACTATCTCTAAATAAAAATGTCTTATCGAAATTGTTTTCAAAAATTTTTTGAATTGTCATACAATTTGAAATCATGTTTGACATAGGTTAGCCTAAAAAATCATGGCCAATAAGGAAAAAATTAGTGGATAATTTCAAAATAACCAGATTTTATGTTCATAAATTATTTCGACTTTGATCTCAGATGATTTAAAACATAATTTTGAATTTCATGAAATATCGATTCGATTAACATTGTTTTTCTTAAAGAGAGTAATGAAAAAAAATCGTATTCCTATCAAGATTTCTCTTGCTCTTTGGATCAAAACTTCTGTTTCCATTATTTAAGATTGACTTACTGAAATATAAATTCAAAAGGAATAAAAGCTTTCTCTCACTGACATTTATGTCATAACCATCGACGACCTAAATATGCTCTAGCAACTCAGAAAAACGATAAAACATACAAGGACGAGGACGACGATACTTTAGACAGCGATTTTATTCCGATTTTTTATTAAAATAGAATTTTTATTTTTTTTAACGGTATTTTTTTTATTGGGCAAATTAAAATTTAGTAAAAGAAAATAGCTAAAAATCATTTTAGAAAGCAAACTTTTAAGAAATCAACGGTTGTTTTGAAATGCAAAATTTTATCAACCTCAAAGCAAACAATAAGCGCATGGGACTGTAGGCTAAAGCGATTTTGAAGGTTTTAAGTACTTACACCTGATGCTAAATACAAATATCAATTAGATTCATACTAAATTTTTTGGAGTTGAAAATAGTCGATCAATAATATAATAAAAAATTCTTGTTCCAAAGATCTTTACAAAAAAAAATAAAATAGAAAAAATTAAGTCAAATTAATACATATAAGGTGAAAATAAAAAAACTGAAAATTTGTTAACTTCATGTAATAATAATGAAGCAAATCAACAGTTTGGCGACGAGTTTTGAGTTGTATTTTGAAAACGATTTTTACAAATTCTACTTAAAGGCTAAAAAAAATTTCTTTTTCATCCTTTAAATCCTTTTAATAATATGGTTTTCGATCGTTTTTCTGAGTTTCTAGCAACTTTTGGTGGTCCATAATTTTCACATAAATGTCAGTGAGAGAAAGCTTTTATTCCTTTTGAATTTTTATTTCAGTAGGTCAATGTTAAAGATTTTCGTATGTCATTACGTAAAAAACTAAATTTTTTCCAGAGCTCATTATTAAACAAAGAATTAAAATGAGAAAAATAAATAAGAAATAGAGAGGGCGTTATTAAAAAGTTCAACAATTTTTTATTGAAAATAAAAATTTTTAAATTCGTCTTAAAACAAAAATAAAAACAAAAATTTTTGATGGACAAAATAATATTTTATTTATTTTTGTAAAAAAATAAAATAAAGACTTAACTCTCTAAAAGATTTTTTCAAATTTAATTTTAATGATTTAAAAAATCTCTTTTTCATCGTTAAAATGTCTTATTAAAGCGAGGACTTAGAATATACGGTAATATAATTTGATAAAATGATTTTTTTATCATATAAATCGATCATAACTGGAGAGACTTTTTTTTTAAATAGTTTTTAGCAATGTTTTTTTGGGCTAAGCCTAGTCAAAGTTATTTCCATTACCCTTACTCTTTTTTTCTTTATTAGCCATTTTTCTTTAGGCTAATCTCAGTCAAACATGTTTTCAAATTGTAAGACAATTCTCAAAAATTTTACAAAACAAATATGACAAGACATTTATTATACAGTATTTAATACAGACATTTTAAATTTTTAATTGTTCCATTTATTATAAGTTTCTTTACGTATTTCTATGGTAACTTCATCAGTGAAGATAAAATCGTCATAAGTCTCTTTGTAAATCATAGCCAAACATGCAAATTTAAAACGTAGAGACCTTTTTTTGAAGGACACCTACTGGTAGTACCTAAAGATTTTAATACAATAGGAGATAGAAACTGACTAAAATTGAGTATAAACAAGCTATTTATGCATAAACAAGCCAGCTAGACAAATTTATGTACTTGCGGATAGTTCTTTCAGATGCAGAACATTTAAGTTTAGCCTTAAGTTCAATTGAAGTATTTTCTGGATTTCGTTACAAATATTAGTTTATTCAAATCATCTCAGAATTAGAAACCTGTCTTTTAGTTGACAAACTTGATTCACATTTTAAATTTGAAACCTGGCCTAGTATTGAAAAAAATAGTAGATAAAGATTAGAAAAAATAAGTAGAAAAAATAGTAGAAATGGTTCTAACTCTTACAATAAGTTCTGACAACTTAAGCGTTCGGCTTAGTTTTTTATCAGTTTTATTTAACTTGGGAAAAAAAATTGAATACCTAAACTCAGTCTTAAGCACTTTCAAATTATTCAAAGAGTAAAATGTAGTTTAAATTTACGAGTATTATTCCATTTTTGTACTAACATTCTAAGATTTGGTTGGTTTGTGAAAATACCCTCTTCTCTGACGGTTTGACAGACTTTTTCGTGTCTTTATTTTTCAGAATGAACTTGGGGTTAAAAAATAGTGTAATCAAGCGGGTTATCTGGTTTTATTCAACTTTCTTCCATGAAAATTGTATCTAATTTAGAGTATACTGTTATCGAACTTAGTCTATTAACAAGTAAATCAGAGGAATAATCTCTTGTCGAGATATTTTTTTGTTTTATTTTCATTACTTTTATGTTTGTAAACCTGCCTTATACTCTTCGGGGATTGCGACAATGACAAACTATTATTTTTTGCATCCCAAGCAATTCCAAGCATCCCAAGCAAGCATTACATACATTCCCAAGCAATTCGTTATACTTTAAAGAGGCGCTCCGGGCCTTGGTTTATTCATATTTAACAGGAGTTAATTTATATTTTCAATTACGTATATATGGATGAACGTATTTTGTTGAATTACCATGAACAAAGTCTACACAATTTTAAAGAAACTCTTGTGGTTACCTAACCTTATAATTATTTGCGTTTTTCTCATGTCTTTTTAACGCGAGTTATTGAAAGTTTGGTATTTTCGTTTTGTTCAACATGAAAAAATTTCTGTACCGAAATGAATAAGCATCGTTATCATCAGCCAAGGCATCACTTAAATTGAAACTATTAGAAATTATAAGAAACCAAGAGTTTTAATTGTTTGATTTAGGAAACGATTTCACTGAATTTCTAATAAATGCAATATTAATGGAGTCATGGTAATGAAAGTTAAATATATAAATAGTCTCTTAAGCAAAGTAACATTAGTAAAGTAAATTTTTTAGGAATACAGTACTTTCCGGTTATAAGAAACTCCGATTTGCATGAAAAATAATTTATTATATCCGAAGATTTCTTATAAACAAATTAAAGTTTTCCTGCATAATTTTTACTCACATTATCTTAAGTTAGCAAGTGAGGTGATAATTGATAAAGAAACCGAAGGAATAATCCATTTAGAGAAAGCAGGCGAATATTTATTATATCTATTATATTTGTCCAGTAAAAAACATTTTTACAATGAAGTAAACACTTTTTTTCTAGAAACAAAAGTAAAGCGAAACACGATTTTGTTTAAAAAATGTCGTGTATACGTAACGGCAGAAAGATAAATTAACATTTTTTAATCCTTTTTTGATAATATAACTGCTTATCGCTAAACAGTTTTAGACCCGTCTTATATTTTTTTTCATAAAAAGTTTTTATAAACAAGTAAAATTTAATGGTCTTACTCTAATTTTACCTAAAAAAAATTTATTATATACAAATTTACGCTATACATGAATTTTTTATAAGCAGTTAAAAATACATGGAAGGGTTCGGAAATGTTTTTGTTCTGGCGAAAACGTTTATTATATCCGAAAATTTCTAAAAACCGTGTTTCTTATAACCGGAAAGCACTGTATATTGATTAACTTTTTCGTATATTTCGTCTTTCTTTGACCTTAATCTTTGGCTTATTTTCTTTGAACCTTAAGCTGTTTATCTAATACAAGCTTCAACTTGTCACTTGCTTTTAATATCAAAAAGATTAAAATTTGATTGATGAGAATTATATTTGAATTTGAAAGATTTAAAAGCTTTTCAATTCATTTTAGTCTAATGCATAAGCTAAAGTGGTGCAAGGATCACAGATATTTACATAACTAAACGTAAAATCATTTAATATTACAATTTTAAAAACAAAACCAAAACATAGCCGAATGCACAAGGTTTTGTTTTGGAGAATTTTAATGAAATGAAAATATTTAAGTTCTTTTAGATGTTCAAAAATGAATGTAGTGAAAAGAAAAGGGTATAGATGACTCCTACGAACCTACTTTTTGGCATGTATTCTCGAATACATAATTATTTATTCTGAATACAAACATGTATTCTCGAATACATAATTATGTATTCTGAATACATAGATGTATTCTCGAATACATATTATGTATTTTTTATTTTTTAAAATCAAAAGAATACATAAATATGTATTCGAGAATACATAAGAATACATAATTTTTTTAAAAGAATACAAATATGTATTCGAGAATACAAACATGTATTCTTTTATGAGATATACATACTAGAATACAAACGGGAATACATACGAGAATACATACTGGAATACCTACGGGAATACATACGGGAATACATAGGGGACTACTTTATGGTTAAACATTTTTAAAGCGAAATTTTTTTTTTAACTTTTATTAACAAATTTTTAACAAAATACATTAAAAAAAATCATCAGCAAAATCAGGAAACGGTCATTTAAAAAAAAAACAAACGAAACGATACAAAAGACAAACGAAACGAGAAAAAAAAAATTTCAATTACAATTTAAATTACATCTATAGCTGTATAACATTAGCCAAAATCATATGCAAAACTTTTTCACTGTGTTTTGTTGGTTGGTTTGCACCTTGTGAGTGTAATACTTTATCGTGATACAGTTGATTATCAGAGAGTTTTTTTTTAAGTTGATCAGCATTCAAACCGGCTATTTGTTTAAAGCTTTCGTAATTATTTTGTATTATTTCAATTATTTTATCTTTGCCGGATCGAGTTGTGAGAATTGAATGTTCTGATTCATTTTGTTCTTCAATTCTTTTTTTTTAAATACACGTATACCATTTTCACTCGTAACTGTTGCTTTGGATGAGCAGTATGTTTCGCAATATCGACTATAAATCTTTGCGGAATCGTCGTATACAGCTTTTAATGACGTATAGTGGTCAGTGTTTAAATTATTTTTAAAGGAAGAGCATATTCCTCGTTTCAGCAAAAGTGAAAATCGTCTCAAAGAGGTTCGGATGTTTGTCTTTGATAAACGAGACGCGAAAACTTTAGTACCCATCATTCAAAAACACTGTAAAAGCGGTGTTGAAATAGTATCAGATGAATGGAAAGCGTACAACAGCTTAAATTCAAATGGTTATAATCATTTTACGGTGAATTATTCCGAGAAATTCGTTAATCCAAAAACCGGAAAACATACTCAACTTATTGAATGCCATTGGAATGTGGCCAAACAAAAAATAATGAGATAAGTACGAGGCACTACGAAAGAGCTTTTAAATGGTTATCTCGCTGAGCAATCGTACCGTTCAATTAGCCCAAAAACGAATCAATAATTTTTGAGAATATATTATACCTATTAAGAGACTTTGATGATGAATCTGGTTCAAATAAAAAAGTAAAAAAAAATGACACAACTCGATCCGGCAAAGATAAAATAATTGAAATAATACAAAATAATTACGAAAGCTTTAAACAAAGAGCCGGTTTGAATGCTGATCAACTTAAAAAAAAACTCTTTGATAATCAACTGTATCACGATAGAGTGTTACACTCACAAGGTGCAAACCAACCAACAAAACACACTGATAGAGTTTTGCATATGATTTTGGCTAATGTTATACAGCTAATAGATGAAAGTTAAATGATGAAATTTTTTTTTTACTTTTGTTTTCTCGTTTCGTTTGTCTTTTGTATCGTTTCGCTTGTTTTTTTTTTTAAATGACCGTTTTCTGATTTTTCCGATGATTTTTTTTAATGTTTTTTGTTAAAACTTTGTTAATAAAAGTTAAAAAAAAAATTTCGCTTTAAAAATGTTTAACGACAAAGTAGTCTCCTATGTATTCCCGTAGGTGTTCCAGTATGTATTCTCGTATGTATTCTCTTATGTATTCCCGTATGTATTCTCCTATTTATTCATGTATGTATTCGCCTATGTATTCCCGTATGTATTCCCGTATGTATTTACATGTTTGTATTTTTTTAAAAAAATTATGTATTCTTTTGTATTCTCGAATACATATTTATGTATTCTTTTGATTTTAAAAAATAAAAAATACATAATATGTTTTTGAGAATACATATATGTATTCAGAATACATAATTATGTATTCGAGAATACATATTTTATGTATTCGAGAATACATATTTTATGTATTCGAGAATACATGCCAAAAAGTAGGTTCGTAAGAGTGATCTATTCCAAGAAAAGTAGTCAAATACAATCAAAATGTAAAATCAAATCAATAACGCTTAAATGTCCAACTATACCCCAACGACTAAAAGTATTAAAAAATAAAGACGAAAAAAATTTGATTAACTTGGTCAATACACCATAAATTTTTACTTATATTTTATTTAGCTATTTTTATTCAAATAAACATAAAATAAACTGCATATAAAAATCAATATGCTTTATTTAAAAATATCTAAATTTAACGTTTAATCTTTAATTTTAGATTTTGACTCTCACTAAAATGATTCTCTGAATAGAACCATTTCATGATATTTTTGTTCATTATTTTGAAAGCTTAATTAAAGTAAGACTATCTCTAAATAAAAATTTCTTTTCGAAATTGTTTTCAAAAATTTTTGAAAATTGTCATACAATTTGAAATCATGTTTGACTTAGGTTAGCCTAAAAAATCATGGCCAATAAAGAAAAAATTAGTGGATAACCAGATTTTATGTTCATAAATAATTTCGACTCTGATCTCAGATGATTTAAACCAAAATTCTGAATTTCATGAAATTTCGATTCGATTAACATTGTTTTTCTACAAGAGAGTGATGAAAAAAAATCGTATTCCTGATTTCCATCAAGATTTCTCTTGCTCTTTAAATCAAAACTTCTGTTTCCATTATTTAAGATTGACTTACTGAAATATAAATTCAAAAGGAATAAAAGCTTTCTCTCACTGACATTTATGTCATAACCATCGACGACCAAAATATGAGCAACTCAAAAAAAACGATAAAACATATAAGGACGAGGACGACGATACTTTAGACAGCGATTTTATTCCGATTTTTATTTAAATAGAATTTTTATTTTATTTAACGGTATTTTTTGTATTGGGGAAATTAAAATTAAGGAAAAGAAAATTGCTAAAAATCATTTTAGAAAGCAAATTTTTAAGAAATCAACGGATTTTTCGAAACATTTGCGCAGCTTTTAAGCAACTTTCGAGTAACTTTTGACAGAAAATTTAGCAACTTTTAACGCAACTTTTGGCAATACTTTGAGGAACTTCTAGTTGTACCTTGTCATAATTGTTTAGCATTGTGTTAATATTTACCTGAAAATTAACGTAAAGGCGCGATTTCTACGACATGTCGCAAAAATCGCACCTTTACATTAATTAAGTTCAATGTTGAAACTTATTAATCACATCTAACTCTTTTTGTCCTGTCGAGATTGAAATCAATATATAATCAAATTTTCTTTCAACCAAACAAATTAAGTCAAATAGATTCAAATTAGTTTAGAATAGAAAATATGAAATTTTTTCAACTTTTTTTATAATAATCATAAATCAAATCAACACTTTTGCAACAAGATTTGAAATCAATTTTGTAAAAGATTTTTACAAATTTAATTTTAATGGCATAAAAAATCTCTTTTTCATCGTTAAAATGTCTTATAAAAGCGAGGACTTAGAATATACGGTAATATTATTTGATAATATGATTTCTTTATCATATTAATCGATCATAACTATTAATCGGATTAAAATGGAAAATTCTCTTGTGTAAATAAGAAAATAAAAAAATATAATTCGGATATACCTAGACTATTACAAAATAATGTAACATCAATCTTTACGTCGATTTCATTAATGTAAAAGATCTGTTTAAATTTCCATTCAATTCAAAAAATTTCAAAAAACAGAGAGTAAATAAAGTCTTAAATATTTTTTTTATTTCAAACATAAATAAAAATATTATTTTTTTAATTTCAATAAACAATTGTTGAACTTTATAATATCGTCCTCTCTATTACTTATTTATTTTTCATATTTTAATTCTTTGTTTAGAAATGAGCTCTAGCAAAAAATTAAATTTTTTACGTAATGACATACGAAAGCCTAAGTCATCAGTATCTTGAGTCATAATAAAAAATATTGAATTGCTAATTTTTAAGAAATAATTTTAGATTCAATATTAAGATAAGCTTGAAAATCATGATCAATGTAAGATTTCTCTTCAGACTAAAATTATATTGTAAATCAATACGAGATTGATTATTTGACTTTATATTATAAATCAAATGATCCATCAAATGTACTGGATATTTGATAAGATGATGATAATGTTTATATTAATAAGGTTTCGAAAAAATTTTCAAAACATTGAAAAATTTCACTACTCTATCAATGATCCTATTGGCCAGATTGTGGAAGATCAAATATTAGATAACAACAGAGTTTTGAATCCCGTGTTTTGAGTTTTGAATAGAGAGACTTTTTTTTAAATTAGTTTTTAGCAATGTTTTTTTGGGCTAAGCCTAGTCAAAGTTATTTCCATTACTCTTACTCTTTTTCTCTTTATTAGCCATTTTTCTTTAGGCTAACCACAGTCAAACATGATTTCAAATTTTAAGACAATTTTCAAAAAATTTTACAAAACAATTATGACAAGACATTTATTATACAGTATTTAATACAGACATTTTTAAATTTTTAATTGTGCCATTTATTATAAGTTTCTATACGTATTTCTATGGTAACTTCATCAGTGAAGATAAAATCGTCATAAGTCTCTTTGTAAATCATAGCCAAACATGCAAATTTAGAACGTAGAGACCTATTTTTGAAGGACACCAACTGGTAGTACCTAAAGAATTTAATACAATAAGAGATAGAAACTGACTAAAATTGAGTATAAACAAGGTATTTATGCATAAACAAGCCAGCTCGACAAATTTATGTACTTGCGGATAGCTCTTTCAGATGCAGAACATTTAAGTGTAGCCTTAAGTTCAATTGAAGTAATTTCTGGATTTCGTTACAAATATTAGTTTATTCTAATCATCTCAGAATTAGTAACCTGTCTTTTATTTGACTAACTTGATTCACATTTTAAATTTGAAACTTGGCCTAGAATTGAAAAAAAAGTAGAAAAAGATACAAAATGATTCTAACTCTTCCAATAAGTTCCGACAACTTAAGAGTTCGGCTAAGTTTTTTATCAGTTTTATTTAACTTGGGAAAAAAAATTGAATACCTAAACTCAGTCTTAAGCAACTTCAAATAATTCAAAGAGTAAACTGTAGTTTAAATTAACGAGTATTATTCCATTTTTGTACTAACATTCTAAGATTTGGTTGATTTATGAAAATACCCTCTTCTCTGACGGTTTTACAGACATTTTCGTGCCTTTTTTTTGCCTTGGGGTTAAAAAATAGTGTAATCAAATGTAATTTTAATTCTAAATGCATAATTTAATTTCATGAACGTTCATGAAGCCATTAGAAAAGAAGAGGATTTTATTTTCATAAAAAAGCTAAACCTCGAACATTCGTAATCGTTCATGAACATTCAAAAAATATTGGCGTCAGCTACCTGTATTGTACTTCTCTATCGTTATAAAACAATTTAGGAATAAGTATTTGTGAAGAAGTGTTATAATTAAGCAAAATAATGAAGAACAAAAAACTGAAAAAGGCATTTTCTAATTCAATTAGAATAAATAAAACAAAAAAATAATAATTTATAGATAATAGAAACGTGAATTTATATTTTTCTTTACAAATAATCTCGATTTGTAATTCAATTTTTTTATAATGGAATTTAAACAAAGAAATATAATGAATATTTATTTTATACAAAAACATTTGCCAAAATGAACAAAATAAACCAAAATATAATCCGTTTGTTAATTAGATTTTTTATAAAAATTAAACAATTTTGATGGGCCTGATGATTATGAGGAAAATGATGAATCTTTTTTAGTTTAAAAAATGAATCATGACTTATTCCTCTTGTAAATGTTCGCATAAAAACCTTCTTTTGTTTACCAAAAGCTTCTGACTTCGATTGCGGTTGTCTTTTTGAACTTTTTCTTTTAAGTTAGATATTCATAAGTCTCTAAGCAATTACCTTTAGTACTAAAATGAAGACTCGATTGTTTTTGCGGGAGACTTCTTGTAACATTAGACGACTTTACTTGGTTACAACAAAGTAAAGGATTTCTGGGTTGATCAGATCTTACTTCAATATCCAACGTTTTACTATCGTTCGAAACTATCTCGTATAAGTGAATTACTTTGACATAAACAAATCCATTTTTGCTCCCATGACACATCAACCGAGATTTCGAATAAATTGATTAGCCGAGCTTATTTAATAGATGCTAAATAATCTTTCAATGAAGAAAATTTGTAGTATCTTCCGATGCGAAAAATAATTTTGAAAAATACATTAACCTTGAAAACGAGGAAAAGGTTATTCGTTTAATTTAATTCAAGAAGGTCTTTAAAAGATATTTGTGATTAAGTGATCACAGAAATTTACATAACCGTTTTTTGAAATGCTTAAATTTTAAATAATAATAATTCTTTTAAAATTTTATTTTTCTCTACGATGCCCCTTTTTTTCTGGTGCAGTGCAGTAGTCTTTCAAATTTAATTCACTCATATTTATTGTTTCGTTCTTTTTTTTAAGACAGTTCTATTCACACATATCCTTTTCAAAATTTGGAATCGTAAGGGTCGATGAGAGAAAAAAAGTTTTCAAGGAACGCCTCGAAGACCTCAAAGCAAACAATAAGCGCATGGGATTGTAGGCTAAAGCGATTTTGAAGGTTTAAAGTACTTACACCTGATGCTTAATACAAATATCGATTAGATTAATACTAAATTTTTTGGAGTTGAAAAAAGTCTATCAAAAATTTAATAAGAAATTCTTGTTCCAATAATCCTCACAAAAAAAAAAAAATAGGAAAATATTTAGTTAAATTAATATATATAATGTTAAAATAAAAAAACTAAAATTTTGTTAACTTTATGTAATAATAATAGGCAAATCAACAGTTTGGCGACGAGTTTTGAGTGGTATTTTCAAAACGATTTTTACAAATTTAATCTTACAGGCTAAAAAAAAATCTCTTTTTCATCCTTTTAATCTCTTTAATAATTTGGTTTTCGATTGTTTTTCTGAGTTTCGAGCAACTTTTCGTGGTCCATAATTTTTACATAAATGTCATTACGTAAAAAACTTAATTTTTTTCTAGAGCTCATTTCTTTACCAAGAATTAAAATGAGAAAAATAAATAAGTAATAGAGAGGGCGTTATTAAAAAGTTCAACAATTTTTTATTGAAAATAAAAAATTTTTATATTCGTCTTAAATTAAAAATAAAAACAAAACATTTTGATGTACAAAATTATATTTTATTTATTATTATTTTTTTAATGCACTACTGTTGGCCTTCCATATTCCAGGTGTCTTGATATTTCGCTAAGTATTAAAACTGTTAAATCAAAAATTTGAAGGGATTTGAACTGATTTGATTTGAACTGATTTGGGATTTGAAGTCGTCAAAAACTTAGATAAATTCGTTTAGTTTGATTTTGTTGATAACATTCGGCATCGAATGATCTTTTTCAAGGTGAAAGAATTTATCAAATTCATCCACTAAATTATCAAGACCCTCAGCGAAAATTGTAAAATTTTCATTTCCTATTAAGCTTTCTGTAATGTTTGATTGAGAGCAAAAAATTAATTCAATGATATCTTTTTTTAAGCGATCTTTTAACATGTTTTAAATTTAAATTTAGAAAATGTCTTTACGAATGTGTTTACAACAAAACATAAGGATGAAAAAACATTACGTAATGCCCCATGTTATCATTCATCGTCGACGGTAATGAAACATTTGATTTTTTCAATAGGTAAATTTTTTTAACTGAAGTGCGAAGTTCAAATATATTTTGAAATCGCGTTTTAAATGCACTATTGCTAGACCAATGAAGGTTGGAAACTGTTCCGTTCCCTAAAATTTTATTGACAAATTTCTTTATTTGATAAAAGTCACATAAAATCTACCGAGTTTAAAAGTTGTGTCAATATTTAGAACAGAATAATTTTATTCACCGGAACTAAACCTGATCAGATGGAACAATTGTTGTTCATCGAACACGATTGAAAGAAATATTAAAACGATCGAATATTATTGCACGAATGAAGTCTCCTTTAATTTAAAGTAAAGCTAGGCTCAGCAATTAAGTTACTCAATCAATCAATATCAATTAAGTTACTATTAGTGTTGTGAGTCGACTAGTAAATCATCAAGTCGACTGTAATCGATTATTTTTTTTTTACAGTCGACTAAATCGACTTTTAAAAATTTCGACTCGACTAAAGTCGATTAATGTCGACTTTTTTTCGACTTTCAAAAACAATCGAACCTCCTTTCAAATATTCTTAATTCGAAACAAGGTCGATTGTGTTTAACATTATGTTCATTGCTACATTGCAAGGTAAAAGCTCAATAGTTTAATAGAACCACTATCATTTTGAAAATTTAAAAAAATCAAATTTTTTTATCATAATTATTTTGATCATTCGAAAAGCTGAAAGAGTAAGAAATTTGAATATTATAGGATTGTAAAAGTCTGATTTTTTCATTTAAAAACAAAAAATTAAGATAAAGAAGGATCGATAAATAACATGCAAACAGGCTTTACTTAAAACATTTTTGAAAAAAAAATTTAACATCTCTTTGATTTAAGTTTTTAGCCTTTCCCTTATTTTAATTAAACAATAAAATCCTTTTTAATAAAATAAAGCGCTTTTTTGTTCCTTTTGGTTTGTTTCAATAAATGTTATGTCAAAAAAAGAAGTTTTTTGGAATTGTCAAGTCAATGATTGAAAAAATATTTCTGTGTTTTGTTCGACTAAGTCGACTTTTGATTTTAGTCGACTTTTGAGAAAAACTAGTCAACTAGAGTCAACTTCCTGGATTTTCTAGTCGACTGTCGAAAAGTCGACTAGTCAAAAAAAACTCGACTTTTTCCCAGTCGACTCACAACATTAGTTACTATTCAGTCTATTAACAAGTAAATCAGAGGAATAATCTCTTGTCGAGATATTTTTTTGTTTTATTTTCATTACTTTTATGTTTGTAAACCTGCCTTATACTCTTCGGGGATTGCGACAATGACAAACTATTATTTTTTGCATCCTCTCCCAAGCAATTCGTTAAACTTTAAAGAGGCGCTCCCGGCCTTGGTTTATTCATATTTAACACGCGTTAATTCAGTTTTTCAATTACGTATATATGGATGAACGTATTTCGTTAAATATCCATGAACAAAGTCAACACAATTTTAAAGAAAAACTTTTGGTTACCAAACCTTATAATTATTTTCGTTTTTCTCATGTCTTTTTGAACGCGAGTTATTGAAAGTTTGGTATTTTCGTTTTGTTCAACATGAAAAAATTTCTGTACCGAGATGAATAAGCTCCGTTATTATGAGCCAAGGCAACACTTAAATTGAAACTATTAGAAACTATAAGAAACCAAGAGTTTTAATTGTTTGATTTAGAGAACGATTTCACTGAATTTCTAATAAATGCAATGGAGTCATGGTAATGAAAGTTAAATATATAAATAGTCTCTTAAGAAAGTAACATTAGCAAAGAAAATTTTTTAGGAATACAGTACTTTCCGGTTATAAGAACTTCCGATTTGCATGAAAAATAATTTATTATATCCGAAGATGTCTTATAAACAAATTCAAGTTTTCCTGCATAATTTTTACTCACATTATCTTAAGTTACAAGTGAGGTGATAATTGATAAAGAAACCGAAGGAATAATCCATTTAGAGAAAGCAGGTTAATATTTATTATATCTATTATATTAGTCCAGTAAAAAACATTTTTACAATGAAGTAAACACTTTTTTTCTAGAAACAAAAGTAAAGCGAAACACGATTTTGTTTAAAAAATGTCGTGTATACGTAACGGCTGAAAGATAAATTAACATTTTTGAATCCTTTTTTGATAATAAAACTGCTTATCGCTAAACAGTTTTAGACCCGTCATATATTTTTTTTCATAAAAAGTTCAAATTTTTATAAACAAGTTAAATTTAATGGTCTTACTCTAATATACGAATCTAATATATACGAATTTTCGCTATACATGAATTTGTTATAAGCAGTTAAAAATACATGGAAGGGGTCGAAAATGTTTTTGTTCTGGCGAAAACGTTTATTATATCCGAAAATTTCTAAAAACCGTGTTTCTTATAACCGGAAAGTACTGTAACCATCGACGACCAAAATATGAGCAACTCAAAAAAAACGATAAAACATATAAGGACGAGGACGACGATACTTTAGACAGCGATTTTATTCCGATTTTTATTTAAATAGAATTTTTATTTTATTTAACGGTATTTTTTGTATTGGGGAAATTAAAATTAAGGAAAAGAAAATTGCTAAAAATCATTTTAGAAAGCAAATTTTTAAGAAATCAACGGATTTTTCGAAACATTTGCGCAGCTTTTAAGCAACTTTCGAGTAACTTTTGACAGAAAATTTAGCAACTTTTAACGCAACTTTTGGCAATACTTTGAGGAACTTCTAGTTGTCCCTTGTCATAATTGTTTAGCATTGTGTTAATACCTACCTGAAAATTAACGTAAAGGCGCGATTTCTACGACATGTCGTTTAACACTCTATCGTTGTATCACGATAGAGTGTTACACTCACAAGGTGCAAACCAACCAACAAAACACACTGATAGAGTTTTGCATATGATTTTGGCTAATGTAATACAGCTAATAGATGAAAGTTAAATGATGAAATTTTTTTTTTTACTTTTGTTTTCTCGTTTCGTTTGTCTTTTGTATCGTTTCGCTTGTTTTTTTTTTTAAATGACCGTTTTCTGATTTTTCCGATGATTTTTTTTAATGTTTTTTGTTAAAACTTTGTTAATAAAAGTTAAAAAAAAAATTTCGCTTTAAAAATGTTTAACGACAAAGTAGTCTCCTATGTATTCCCGTAGGTGTTCCAGTATGTATTCTCGTATGTATTCTCTTATGTATTCCCGTATGTATTCTCCTATTTATTCACGTATGTATTCGCCTATGTATTCCCGTATGTATTCCCGTATGTATTTACATGTTTGTATTTTTTTAAAAAAATCATGTATTCTTTTGTATTCTCGAATACATATTTATGTATTCTTTTGATTTTAAAAAATAAAAAATACATAATATGTATTTGAGAATACATATATGTATTCAGAATACATAATTATGTATTCAGAATACATAATTATGTATTCGAGAATACATATTTTATGTATTCGAAAATACATATTTTATGTATTCGAGAATACATGCCAAAAAGTAGGTTCGTAAGAGTGATCTATTCCAAGAAAAGTAGTCAAATACAATCAAAATGTAAAATCAAATCAATAACGCTTAAATGTCCAACTATACCCCAACGACTAAAAGTATTAAAAAATAAAGACGAAAAAAATTTGATTAACTTGGTCAATACACCATAAATTTTTACTTATATTTTATTTAGCTATTTTTATTCAAATAAACATAAAATAAACTGCATATAAAAATCAATATGCTTTATTTAAAAATATCTAAATTTAACGTTTAATCTTTAATTTTAGATTTTGACTCTCACTAAAATGATTCTCTGAATAGAACCATTTCATGATATTTTTGTTCATTATTTTGAAAGCTTAATTAAAGTAAGACTATCTCTAAATAAAAATTTCTTTTCGAAATTGTTTTCAAAAATTTTTGAAAATTGTCATACAATTTGAAATCATGTTTGACTTAGGTTAGCCTAAAAAATCATGGCCAATAAAGAAAAAATTAGTGGATAACCAGATTTTATGTTCATAAATAATTTCGACTCTGATCTCAGATGATTTAAACCAAAATTCTGAATTTCATGAAATTTCGATTCGATTAACATTGTTTTTCTACAAGAGAGTGATGAAAAAAAATCGTATTCCTGATTTCCATCAAGATTTCTCTTGCTCTTTAAATCAAAACTTCTGTTTCCATTATTTAAGATTGACTTACTGAAATATAAATTCAAGAGGAATAAAAGCTTTCTCTCACTGACATTTATGTCATAACCATCGACGACCAAAATATGAGCAACTCAAAAAAAACGATAAAACATATAAGGACGAGGACGACGATACTTTAGACAGCGATTTTATTCCGATTTTTATTTAAATAGAATTTTTATTTTATTTAACAGTATTTTTTGTATTGGGGAAATTAAAATTAAGGAAAAGAAAATTGCTAAAAATCATTTTAGAAAGCAAATTTTTAAGAAATCAACGGATTTTTCGAAACATTTGCGCAGCTTTTAAGCAACTTTCGAGTACTTTTTGACAGAAAATTTAGCAACTTTTAACGCAACTTTTGGCAATACTTTGAGGAACTTCTAGTTGTCCCTTGTCATAATTGTTTAGCATTGTGTTAATATTTACCTGAAAATTAACGTAAAGGCGCGATTTCTACGACATGTCGCAAAAATCGCACCTTTACATTAATTAAGTTCAATGTTGAAACTTATTAATCACATCTAACTCTTTTTGTCCTGTCGAGATTGAAATCAATATATAATCAAATTTTCTTTCAACCAAACAAATTAAGTCAAATAGATTCAAATTAGTTTAGAATAGAAAATATGAAATTTTTTCAACTTTTTTTATAATAATCATAAATCAAATCAACACTTTTGCAACAAGATTTGAAATCAATTTTGTAAAAGATTTTTACAAATTTAATTTTAATGGCATAAAAAATCTCTTTTTCATCGTTAAAATGTCTTATAAAAGCGAGGACTTAGAATATACGGTAATATTATTTGATAATATGATTTCTTTATCATATTAATCGATCATAACTATTAATCGGATTAAAATGGAAAATTCTCTTGTGTAAATAAGAAAATAAAAAAATATAATTCGGATATACCTAGACTATTACAAAATAATGTAACATCAATCTTTACGTCGATTTCATTAATGTAAAAGATCTGTTTAAATTTCCATTCAATTCAAAAAATTTCAAAAAACAGAGAGTAAATAAAGTCTTAAATATTTTTTTTATTTCAAACATAAATAAAAATATTATTTTTTTAATTTCAATAAACAATTGTTGAACTTATTAATATCGTCCTCTCTATTACTTATTTATTTTTCATATTTTAATTCTTTGTTTAGAAATGAGCTCTAGCAAAAAATTAAATTTTTTACGTAATGACATACGAAAGCCTAAGTCATCAGTATCTTGAGTCATAATAAAAAATATTGAATTGCTAATTTTTAAGAAATAATTTTAGATTCAATATTAAGATAAGCTTGAAAATCATGATCAATGTAAGATTTCTCTTCAGACTAAAATTATATTGTAAATCAATACGAGATTGATTATTTGACTTTATATTATAAATCAAATGATCCATCAAATGTACTGGATATTTGATAAGATGATGATAATGTTTATATTAATAAGGTTTCGAAAAAGTTTTCAAAACATTGAAAAATTTCACTACTCTATCAATGATCCTATTGGCCAGATTGTGGAAGATCAAATATTAGATAACAACAGAGTTTTGAATCCCGTGTTTTGAGTTTTGAATAGAGAGACTTTTTTTTAAATTAGTTTTTAGCAATGTTTTTTTGGGCTAAGCCTAGTCAAAGTTATTTCCATTACTCTTACTCTTTTTCTCTTTATTAGCCATTTTTCTTTAGGCTAACCACAGTCAAACATGATTTCAAATTTTAAGACAATTTTCAAAAAATTTTACAAAACAATTATGACAAGACATTTATTATACAGTATTTAATACAGACATTTTAAATTTTTTAATTGTGCCATTTATTATAAGTTTCTATACGTATTTCTATGGTAACTTCATCAGTGAAGATAAAATCGTCATAAGTCTCTTTGTAAATCATAGCCAAACATGCAAATTTAGAACGTAGAGACCTTTTTTTGAAGGACACCAACTGGTAGTACCTAAAGAATTTAATACAATAAGAGATAGAAACTGACTAAAATTGAGTATAAACAAGGTATTTATGCATAAACAAGCCAGCTCGACAAATTTATGTACTTGCGGATAGCTCTTTCAGATGCAGAACATTTAAGTGTAGCCTTAAGTTCAATTGAAGTAATTTCTGGATTTCGTTACAAATATTAGTTTATTCTAATCATCTCAGAATTAGTAACCTGTCTTTTATTTGACTAACTTGATTCACATTTTAAATTTGAAAATTGGCCTAGAATTGAAAAAAAAGTAGAAAAAGATACAAAATGATTCTAACTCTTCCAATAAGTTCCGACAACTTAAGCGTTCGGCTAAGTTTTTTATCAGTTTTATTTAACTTGGGAAAAAAAATTGAATACCTAAACTCAGTCTTAAGCAACTTCAAATTATTCAAAGAGTAAACTGTAGTTTAAATTAACGAGTATTATTCCATTTTTGTACTAACATTCTAAGATTTGGTTGATTTATGAAAATACCCTCTTCTCTGACGGTTTTACAGACATTTTCGTGCCTTTTTTTTGCCTTGGGGTTAAAAAATAGTGTAATCAAATGTAATTTTAATTCTAAATGCATAATTTAATTTCATGAACGTTCATGAAGCCATTAGAAAAGAAGAGGATTTTATTTTCATAAAAAAGCTAAACCTCGAACATTCGTAATCGTTCATGAACATTCAAAAAATATTGGCGTCAGCTACCTGTATTGTACTTCTCTATCGTTATAAAACAATTTAGGAATAAGTATTTGTGAAGAAGTGTTATAATTAAGCAAAATAATGAAGAACAAAAAACTGAAAAAGGCATTTTCTAATTCAATTAGAATAAATAAAACAAAAAAATAATAATTTATAGATAATAGAAACGTGAATTTATATTTTTCTTTACAAATAATCTCGATTGGTAATTCAATTTTTTTATAATGGAATTTAAACAAAGAAATATAATGAATATTTATTTTATACAAAAACATTTGCCAAAATGAACAAAATAAACCAAAATATAATCCGTTTGTTAATTAGATTTTTTATAAAAATTAAACAATTTTGATGGGCCTGATGATTATGAGGAAAATGATGAATCTTTTTTAGTTTAAAAAATGAATCATGACTTATTCCTCTTGTAAATGTTCGCATAAAAACCTTCTTTTGTTTTACAAAAGCTTCTGACTTCGACTGCGGTTGTCTTTTTGAACTTTTTCTTTTAAGTTAGATATTCATAAGTCTCTAAGCAATTACCTTTAGTACTAAAATGAAGACTCGATTGTTTTCGCGGGAGACTTCTTGTAACATTAGACGACTTTACTTGGTTACAACAACGTAAAGGATTTCTGGGTTGATCAGATCTTACTTCAATATCCAACGTTTTACTATCGTTCGAAACTATCTCGTATAAGTGAATTACTTTGACATAAACAAATCCATTTTTGCTCCCATGACACATGAACCGAGATTTCGAATAAATTGATTAGCCGAGCTTATTTAATAGATCCTAAATAATCTTTCAATGAAGAAAATTTGTAGTATCTTCCGATGCGAAAAATAATTTTGAAAAATACATTAACCTTGAAAACGAGGAAAAGGTTATTCGTTTAATTTAATTCAAGAAGGTCTTTAAAAGATATTTGTGATTAAGTGATCACAGAAATTTACATAACCGTTTTTTGAAATGCTTAAATTTTAAATAATAATAATTCTTTTAAAATTTTATTTTTCTCTACGATGCCCCTTTTTTTCTGGTGCAGTGCAGTAGTCTTTCATATTTAATTCACTCATATTTATTGTTTCGTTCTTTTTTTTAAGACAGTTCTATTCACACATATCCTTTTCAAAATTTGGAATCGTAAGGGTCGATGAGAGAAAAAAAGTTTTCAAGGAACGCCTCGAAGACCTCAAAGCAAACAATAAGCGCATGGGATTGTAGGCTAAAGCGATTTTGAAGGTTTAAAGTACTTACACCTGATGCTTAATACAAATATCGATTAGATTAATACTAAATTTTTTGGAGTTGAAAAAAGTCTATCAAAAATTTAATAAGAAATTCTTGTTCCAATAATCCTCACAAAAAAAAAAAAATAGGAAAATATTTAGTTAAATTAATATATATAATGTTAAAATAAAAAAACTAAAATTTTGTTAACTTTATGTAATAATAATAGGCAAATCAACAGTTTGGCGACGAGTTTTGAGTGGTATTTTCAAAACGATTTTTACAAATTTAATCTTACAGACTAAAAAAAAATCTCTTTTTCATCCTTTTAATCTCTTTAATAATTTGGTTTTCGATTGTTTTTCTGAGTTTCGAGCAACTTTTCGTGGTCCATAATTTTTACATAAATGTCATTACGTAAAAAACTTAATTTTTTTCTAGAGCTCATTTCTATACCAAGAATTAAAATGAGAAAAATAAATAAGTAATAGAGAGGGCGTTATTAAAAAGTTCAACAATTTTTTATTGAAAATAAAAAATTTTTATATTCGTCTTAAATTAAAAATAAAAACAAAACATTTTGATGTACAAAATTATATTTTATTTATTATTATTTTTTTAATGCACTACTGTTGGCCTTCCAAATTCCAGGTGTCTTGATATTTCGCTAAGTATTAAAACTGTTAAATCAAAAATTTGAAGGGATTTGAACTGATTTGATTTGAACTGATTTGGGATTTGAAGTCGTCAAAAACTTAGATAAATTCGTTTAGTTTGATTTTGTTGATAACATTCGGCATCGAATGATCTTTTTCAAGGTGAAAGAATTTATCAAATTCATCCACTAAATTATCAAGACCCTCAGCGAAAATTGTAAAATTTTCATTTCCTATTAAGCTTTCTGTAATGTTTGATTGAGAGCAAAAAATTAATTCAATGATATCTTTTTTTAAGCGATCTTTTAACATGTTTTAAATTTAAATTTAGAAAATGTCTTTACGAATGTGTTTACAACAAAACATAAGGATGAAAAAACATTACGTAATGCCCCATGTTATCATTCATCGTCGACGGTAATGAAACATTTGATTTTTTCAATAGGTAAATTTTTTTAACTGAAGTGCGAAGTTCAAATATATTTTGAAATCGCGTTTTAAATGCACTATTGCTAGACCAATGAAGGTTGGAAACTGTTCCGTTCCCTAAAATTTTATTGACAAATTTCTTTATTTGATAAAAGTCACATAAAATCTACCGAGTTTAAAAGTTGTGTCAATATTTAGAACAGAATAATTTTATTCACCGGAACTAAACCTGATCAGATGGAACAATTGTTGTTCATCGAACACGATTGCAAGAAATATTAAAACGATCGAATATTATTGCACGAATGAAGTCTCCTTTAATTTAAAGTAAAGCTAGGCTCAGCAATTAAGTTACTCAATCAATCAATATCAATTAAGTTACTATTAGTGTTGTGAGTCGACTAGTAAATCATCAAGTCGACTGTAATCGATTATTTTTTTTTTACAGTCGACTAAATCGACTTTTAAAAATTTCGACTCGACTAAAGTCGATTAATGTCGACTTTTTTTCGACTTTCAAAAACAATCGAACCTACTTTCAAATATTCTTAATTCGAAACTAGGTCGATTGTGTTTAACATTATGTTCATTGCTACATTGCAAGGTAAAAGCTCAATAGTTTAATAGAACCACTATCATTTTGAAAATTTAAAAAAATCAAATTTTTTTATCATAATTATTTTGATCATTCGAAAAGCTGAAAGAGTAAGAAATTTGAATATTATAGGATTGTAAAAGTCTGATTTTTTCATTTAAAAACAAAAAATTAAGATAAAGAAGGATCGATAAATAACATGCAAACAGGCTTTACTTAAAACATTTTTGAAAAAAAAATTTAACATCTCTTTGATTTAAGTTTTTAGCCTTTCCCTTATTTTAATTAAACAATAAAATCCTTTTTAATAAAATAAAGCGCTTTTTTGTTCCTTTTGGTTTGTTTCAATAAATTTTATGTCAAAAAAAGAAGTTTTTTGGAATTGTCAAGTCAATGATTGAAAAAATATTTCTGTGTTTTGTTCGACTAAGTCGACTTTTGATTTTAGTCGACTTTTGAGAAAAACTAGTCAACTAGAGTCAACTTCCTGGATTTTCTAGTCGACTGTCGAAAAGTCGACTAGTCAAAAAAAACTCGACTTTTTCACAGTCGACTCACAACATTAGTTACTATTCAGTCTATTAACAAGTAAATCAGAGGAATAATCTCTTGTCGAGATATTTTTTTGTTTTATTTTCATTACTTTTATGTTTGTAAACCTGCCTTATACTCTTCGGGGATTGCGACAATGACAAACTATTATTTTTTGCATCCTCTCCCAAGCAATTCGTTAAACTTTAAAGAGGCGCTCCCGGCCTTGGTTTATTCATATTTAACACGCGT
Source organism: Brachionus rubens (assembly GCA_022207745.1). Taxonomy (NCBI): domain Eukaryota; kingdom Metazoa; phylum Rotifera; class Eurotatoria; order Ploima; family Brachionidae; genus Brachionus; species Brachionus rubens. The sequence continues at coordinate 847,660 of JAJVHD010000021.1, read as the reverse complement.
TAATTCAGTTTTTCAATTACGTATATATGGATGAACGTATTTCGTTAAATATCCATGAACAAAGTCAACACAATTTTAAAGAAAAACTTTTGGTTACCAAACCTTATAATTATTTTCGTTTTTCTCATGTCTTTTTGAACGCGAGTTATTGAAAGTTTGGTATTTTCGTTTTGTTCAACATGAAAAAATTTCTGTACCGAGATGAATAAGCTCCGTTATTATGAGCCAAGGCAACACTTAAATTGAAACTATTAGAAACTATAAGAAACCAAGAGTTTTAATTGTTTGATTTAGAGAACGATTTCACTGAATTTCTAATAAATGCAATGGAGTCATGGTAATGAAAGTTAAATATATAAATAGTCTCTTAAGAAAGTAACATTAGCAAAGAAAATTTTTTAGGAATACAGTACTTTCCGGTTATAAGAACTTCCGATTTGCATGAAAAATAATTTATTATATCCGAAGATTTCTTATAAACAAATTCAAGTTTTCCTGCATAATTTTTACTCACATTATCTTAAGTTACAAGTGAGGTGATAATTGATAAAGAAACCGAAGGAATAATTCATTTAGAGAAAGCAGGTTAATATTTATTATATCTATTATATTAGTCCAGTAAAAAACATTTTTACAATGAAGTTAACACTTTTTTTCTAGAAACAAAAGTAAAGCGAAACACGATTTTGTTTAAAAAATGTCGTGTATACGTAACGGCTGAAAGATAAATTAACATTTTTGAATCCTTTTTTGATAATAAAACTGCTTATCGCTAAACAGTTTTAGACCCGTCTTATATTTTTTTTCATAAAAAGTTCAAATTTCTATAAACAAGTTAAATTTAATGGTCTTACTCTAATTTTACCTAAAAAAAATTTATTATATACGAATTTTCGCTATACATGAATTTGTTATAAGCAGTTAAAAATACATGGAAGGGGTCGAAAATGTTTTTGTTCTGGCGAAAACTTTTATTATATCCGAAAATTTCTAAAAACTGTGTTTCTTATAACCGGAAAGTACTGTATATTGATTAACTTCGCAAAGATTTACTTTTTTTTTGTTCCTCATAATCAAATTGATCAATATCGTCTAAGATCTTGAAATAATCGGTTGTAAACAAAGATTTGTTTTTGCTAAACCTGGCACCACTTCACCTTGTTCATTAGACCTAAATGAACTCAAATTCTCAAATAGCTTTTAAAGACTTTTTAGTAGCAAATGAAACAGTTAGTTCCATTTTAATACCATTTTTTTGGATTATTATAGTATCAATTGCAATTGCTGTCTTACCTGACCGACAATTTCCAATAATCAAATCTCTCTGACCTCTACCGATAGGAATAAGAGCGTTTATTGCTTTAATTCCTGTCTTGGTTTATGTACACTTTTTTTACAACAATTCCAGCTCTACCCTTTTATATTCTGTAGCCCTTTTATATTCTGTATAACTAAATATATTTTATATTCTTTTTATTATTTTTATATTATTTTATCTCCTTTTATATTCTTTTATATTTTTATATTCTGTGTTTTAACTCCTCGTTTTCAAAGTTAATGTAGCTCTTAAATGAATTTTTAGCCTCCGAAAATACTAGAAAATTTCGACCTTGATCTCTGAGAATATGAACCTTCTTCACCATTTTTAGAATTTCTAACTCATGCTTTATTTTCTATCTTAACAAAAATTTCGCTGACATCTATATAGTAAAATCGTATTTTTTTCCTTTACGTAATGCCCCATGTTATCATTCATCGTCGACGGTAATGAAACATTTGATTTTTTCAATAGGTAAATTTTTTTAACTGAAGTGCGAAGTTCAAATATATTTTGAAATCGCGTTTTAAATGCACTATTGCTAGACCAATGAAGGTTGGAAACTGTTCCGTTCCCTAAAATTTTATTGACAAATTTCTTTATTTGATAAAAGTCACATAAAATCTACCGAGTTTAAAAGTTGTGTCAATATTTAGAACAGAATAATTTTATTCACCGGAACTAAACCTGATCAGATGGAACAATTGTTGTTCATCGAACACGATTGCAAGAAATATTAAAACGATCGAATATTATTGCACGAATGAAGTCTCCTTTAATTTAAAGTAAAGCTAGGCTCAGCAATTAAGTTACTCAATCAATCAATATCAATTAAGTTACTATTAGTGTTGTGAGTCGACTAGTAAATCATCAAGTCGACTGTAATCGATTATTTTTTTTTTACAGTCGACTAAATCGACTTTTAAAAATTTCGACTCGACTAAAGTCGATTAATGTCGACTTTTTTTCGACTTTCAATAACAATCGAACCTACTTTCAAATATTCTTAATTCGAAACTAGGTCGATTGTGTTTAACATTATGTTCATTGCTACATTGCAAGGTAAAAGCTCAATAGTTTAATAGAACCACTATCATTTTGAAAATTTAAAAAAATCAAATTTTTTTATCATAATTATTTTGATCATTCGAAAAGCTGAAAGAGTAAGAAATTTGAATATTATAGGATTGTAAAAGTCTGATTTTTTCATTTAAAAACAAAAAATTAAGATAAAGAAGGATCGATAAATAACATGCAAACAGGCTTTACTTAAAACATTTTTGAAAAAAAAATTTAACATCTCTTTGATTTAAGTTTTTAGCCTTTCCCTTATTTTAATTAAACAATAAAATCCTTTTTAATAAAATAAAGCGCTTTTTTGTTCCTTTTGGTTTGTTTCAATAAATTTTATGTCAAAAAAAGAAGTTTTTTGGAATTGTCAAGTCAATGATTGAAAAAATATTTCTGTGTTTTGTTCGACTAAGTCGACTTTTGATTTTAGTCGACTTTTGAGAAAAACTAGTCAACTAGAGTCAACTTCCTGGATTTTCTAGTCGACTGTCGAAAAGTCGACTAGTCAAAAAAAACTCGACTTTTTCACAGTCGACTCACAACATTAGTTACTATTCAGTCTATTAACAAGTAAATCAGAGGAATAATCTCTTGTCGAGATATTTTTTTGTTTTATTTTCATTACTTTTATGTTTGTAAACCTGCCTTATACTCTTCGGGGATTGCGACAATGACAAACTATTATTTTTTGCATCCTCTCCCAAGCAATTCGTTAAACTTTAAAGAGGCGCTCCCGGCCTTGGTTTATTCATATTTAACACGCGTTAATTCAGTTTTTCAATTACGTATATATGGATGAACGTATTTCGTTAAATATCCATGAACAAAGTCAACACAATTTTAAAGAAAAACTTTTGGTTAACAAACCTTATAATTATTTTTCGTTTTTCTCATGTCTTTTTGAACGCGAGTTATTGAAAGTTTGGTATTTTCGTTTTGTTCAACATGAAAAAATTTCTGTACCGAGATGAATAAGCTCCGTTATTATGAGCCAAGGCAACACTTAAATTGAAACTATTAGAAACTATAAGAAACCAAGAGTTTTAATTGTTTGATTTAGAGAACGATTTCACTGAATTTCTAATAAATGCAATGGAGTCATGGTAATGAAAGTTAAATATATAAATAGTCTCTTAAGAAAGTAACATTAGCAAAGAAAATTTTTTAGGAATACAGTACTTTCCGGTTATAAGAACTTCCGATTTGCATGAAAAATAATTTATTATATCCGAAGATTTCTTATAAACAAATTCAAGTTTTCCTGCATAATTTTTACTCACATTATCTTAAGTTACAAGTGAGGTGATAATTGATAAAGAAACCGAAGGAATAATTCATTTAGAGAAAGCAGGTTAATATTTATTATATCTATTATATTAGTCCAGTAAAAAACATTTTTACAATGAAGTTAACACTTTTTTTCTAGAAACAAAAGTAAAGCGAAACACGATTTTGTTTAAAAAATGTCGTGTATACGTAACGGCTGAAAGATAAATTAACATTTTTGAATCCTTTTTTGATAATAAAACTGCTTATCGCTAAACAGTTTTAGACCCGTCTTATATTTTTTTTCATAAAAAGTTCAAATTTCTATAAACAAGTTAAATTTAATGGTCTTACTCTAATTTTACCTAAAAAAAATTTATTATATACGAATTTTCGCTATACATGAATTTGTTATAAGCAGTTAAAAATACATGGAAGGGGTCGAAAATGTTTTTGTTCTGGCGAAAACTTTTATTATATCCGAAAATTTCTAAAAACTGTGTTTCTTATAACCGGAAAGTACTGTATATTGATTAACTTCGCAAAGATTTACTTTTTTTTTGTTCCTCATAATCAAATTGATCAATATCGTCTAAGATCTTGAAATAATCGGTTGTAAACAAAGATTTGTTTTTGCTAAACCTGGCACCACTTCACCTTGTTCATTAGACCTAAATGAACTCAAATTCTCAAATAGCTTTTAAAGACTTTTTAGTAGCAAATGAAACAGTTAGTTCCATTTTAATACCATTTTTTTGGATTATTATAGTATCAATTGCAATTGCTGTCTTACCTGACCGACAATTTCCAATAATCAAATCTCTCTGACCTCTACCGATAGGAATAAGAGCGTTTATTGCTTTAATTCCTGTCTTGGTTTATGTACACTTTTTTTACAACAATTCCAGCTCTACCCTTTTATATTCTGTAGCCCTTTTATATTCTGTATAACTAAATATATTTTATATTCTTTTTATTATTTTTATATTATTTTATCTCCTTTTATATTCTTTTATATTTTTATATTCTGTGTTTTAACTCCTCGTTTTCAAAGTTAATGTAGCTCTTAAATGAATTTTTAGCCTCCGAAAATACTAGAAAATTTCGACCTTGATCTCTGAGAATATGAACCTTCTTCACCATTTTTAGAATTTCTAACTCATGCTTTATTTTCTATCTTAACAAAAATTTCGCTGACATCTATATAGTAAAATCGTATTTTTTTCCTTTTTTTTTCGTATATTTCGTCTTTCTTTGACCATAATCTTTGGCTTATTTTCTTTGAACCTTAAGCTGTTTATCTAATACAAACTCAACTTCTCACTTGCTTTTAATATCAAAAAGATTTAAATTTGTTTGATGAGAATTATATTTGAATTTGAAAGAATTTAAAAGCTTTCCAATTCATTTTAGTCTTATGCACAAGCTAAAGTAGTGCAAGGATCACAGATATTTACATATTACAGCACACTTTAAATACACTTTAATTTACTCTTCAATACATTTACACTTAAACAGAGAGTAAAAAAAGTCTTTATTTATTTTTTGTTAAGAAATGAGCTCTAGCAAAAAATTAAATTTTTTACGTAATGACATACGAAAGCCTTAGTCATCAGTATCTTGAGTCATAATAAAAAATATTGAATTGCTAATTTTTAAGAAAAAATTTTTGATTCAATATTAAGATAAGCTTGAAAATCATGATCAATGTATGATTTCTCTTCAGACTAAAATTATATTGTAAATCCATACGAGATTGATTATTTGGATTTATATTATAAATCAAATGATCGATCAAATGTACAGGATATTTAGATGGTAATAAAATTTATATTAATAAGGTTTCGAAAAAGTTTTCAAAACATTGATAAATTCGACTTCTCTATCAATGATCCTTTTGGCCAGAATGTGGAAGATCAAATATTAGATAACAACAGAGTTTTGAATCCTGTGTTTTGAGTATTGAATGGACATTTATTATACAGTTTTTAATACAGACATTTTAAATTTTTTATTGTGCCATTTATTATAAGTTTCTTTACGTATTTCTATGGTATCTTCATCAGTGAAGATAAAATCGTCATAAGTCTCTTTGTAAATCATAGCCAAACATGCAAATTTAAAACGTAGAGACCTATTTTTGAAGGACCAACTGGTAGTACCTAAATAATGTAATACAATAAGAGATAGAAACTGACTAAAATTGAGTATAAACAAGCTATTTATGCATAAACAAGCCAGCTCGACAAATTTATGTACTTGCGGATAGTACTTTCAGATGCAGAACATTTAAGTTTAGCCTTAAGTTCAATTGAAGTAATTTCTGGATTTCGTTACAAATATTAGTTTATTCTAATCATCTCAGAATTAGAAACCTGTCTTTTAGTTGACAAACTTGATTCACATTTTAAATTTGAAACCTGGCCTAGAATTGAAAAAAATAGTAGATAAAGATACAAAATGGTTCTAACTCTTCGAATAAGTTCCGACAACTTAAGCGTTCGGCTAAGTTTTTTATCAGTTTTATTTAACTTTGGAAAAAAAATTGAATACCTAAACTCAGTCTTAAGCACCTTCAAATTATTCAAAGAGTTAACTGTAGTTTAAATTATCGAGTATTATTCCATTTTTGTACTAACATTCTAAGATTTGGTTGGTTTATGAAAATACCCTCTTCTCTGACGGTTTGACAGACTTTTACGTGCCTTTATTTTTCAGAATGAACTTGGGGTTAAAAAATAGTTTAATCAAGCGGGTTCTCTGGTTTATTCAACTTTCTTCCATGAAAAATGTATCTAATTTAGAGTGGATTGTTTTCGATCTTACAAATTTAAAATCAATGTATGGTTCAAGAGTTGTATGTCTAACTTACTTAACAAGTAATTTCAGAATTAAGATGAATTTTTTTTTAATTCTAAATGAATAATTTAATTTCATTAACGTTCATGAACCCATTAGAAAAGAAGAGGATTTTATTTTCATAAAAAAGCTAAACCGCGAACATTCGTAATCGATCATGAACATTCAAAAAATATTGGCGTCAGTTACCAGTATTGTACTTCTCTATCGTTATATAACAATTCTTGAAAAGAAGTGTTATAATTAAGCAAAATAATGAAGAACAAAATACTGAAAAAGGAATTATTATGCTTTTTTTTGAAGCTGAAAAATGAATATTTAATTTTTCGTAAAAAAAAAATAAAAATTTATTTTATACAAAAAATATGCCAAAATGAACAAAATAAACCAAAATATAATCCGTTTGTAAATTAGATTTTTTAAAACAATTAAACAATTTTGATGGGCCTGATGATTATGAGGAAAATGATGAATCTTTTTTAGTTTAAATAATGAATCATGACTTATTCCTCTTGTAAATGTTCGCATAAAAACCTTCTTTTGTTTTCCAAAAGCTTCTGACTTCGACTGCGGTTGGCTTAAGTTTCTACTGAAGTTAGATATTCATAAGTCTCTAAGCAATTACCTTTAGTACTAAAATGAAGACTCGATTGTTTTCGAGGGAGACTTCTTGTAATATTAGACGACTTTACTTGGTTACAACCACGTAAAGGATTTCAGGGTTGATCGACAGATCTTACTTCAATATCCAAAGTTTTACTATCGTTCCAAACTATCTCGTATCAGTGAATTACTTTCACATATACAAATCCATTTTTGCTCGCATGACACATCAAACGAGATTTCGAATAAATTGATTAGCCGAGCTTATTTAATAGATCCTAAATAATCTTTCAATGAAGAAAATTTGTAGTATCTTCCGATGCGAAAAAGCAATTTTGAAAACTACATTAACCTTGAAAACGAGGAGAAGGTTATTCGTTTAATTTAATTCAAGAAGGTCTTTAAAAGATATTTGTGATTAAGTGATTCCATGATCACAGAAATTTACATAACCGTTTTTTGAAATGCTTAAATTTTAAATAATAATAATTCTTTTAAAATTTTATTTTTCTCTACGGTACCCCTTTTTTTCTGGTGCAGTGCAATAGTCTTTCAAATTTAATTCACTCATATTTATTGTTTCGTTCTTTTTTTTAAGAAAGTTCTATTCACACATATCCTTTTCAAAATGAGGAATCGTAAGGGTCGATGAGAGAAAAAAAGTTTTCAAGGAACGCCTCGAAGACCTCAAAGCAAACAATAAGCTCAAAGCAATACAAATTTAAAATCAATGTTTGGTTTAAGAGTTGTATGTCTTACTTCCTTAACAAGTAATTTCAGAATTAAGATGAATTTTTTTTTAATTCTAAATGAATAATTTAATCTTATGAACGTTCATGAAGCCATTAGAAAAGAAGAGGATTTTATTTTCATAAAAAAGCTAAACCGCAAACATTCGTAATCGTTCATGAACATTCAAAAAATATTGGCGTCAGTTACCAGTGAATATCTAACTTAAAAGAAAAAGTTCTAAAAGCCAACCGCAGTCGAAGTCAGAAGCTTTTGGTAAACAAAAGAAGGTTTTTATGCGAACATTTACAAGAGGAATAAGTCATGATTCATTTTTTAAACTAAAAAAAATTTATCATTTTCCTCATAATCATCAGGCCCATCAAAATTGTTTAATTTTTATAAAAAATCTAATTAACAAACGGATTATATTTTGGTTTATTTTGTTCATTTTGGCAAATGTTTTTGTATAAAATAAATTTTTATTTTTTTTTTACGCAAAAATAAATATTCATTTTATTCTTTGTTTAAATTCCATTATAAAAAAAATTGAATTACAAATCGAGATTATTAGTAAAGAAAAATATAAATTCATGTTTCTATTATCTATATATTGTTATTTTTTTGTTTTATTTATTCTAATTGAATTAAATGCCTTTTTCAGTTTTTTGTTCTTCATTATTTTGCTTAATTATAACACTTCTTCACAAATACTTATTCCTGAATTGTTATATAACGATAGAGAAGTACAAGTAGTAAAAACTTTTTTTCTAGAAACAAAAGTAAAGCGAAACACGATTTTGTTTAAAAAATGTCGTGTATACGTAACGGCTGAAAGATAAATTAACATTTTTTAATCCTTTTTTGATAATATAACTGCTTATCGCTAGACAGTTTTAGACCCGCCTTATATTTTTTTTCATAAAAAGTTCGAATTTTTTATAAACAAGTTAAATTTAATGGTCTTACTCTAATTTTACCTAAAAAAATTTATTATATACGATTTTTCGCTATACATGAATTTGTTATTAGCAGTTAAAAATACATGGAAGGGGTCGAAAATGTTTTTGTTCTGGCGAAAACGTTTATTATATCCGAAAATTTCTAAAAACTGTGTTTCTTATAACCGGAAAGTACTGTATATTGATTAACTTCGCAAAGATTTACTTTTTTTTTGTTCCTCATAATCAAATTGATCAATATCGTCTAAGATCTTGTAATAATCGGTTGTAAACAAAGATTCTTTTTTGCTAAACCTGGCACCACTTCACCTTGTTCATTAGACCTAAATGAACTCAAATTCACAAAAAGCTTTTAAAGACTTTTTAGTTGCAAATGAAACAGTTAGTACCATTTTAATATCATTTTTTTGGTTTATTATAGTATCAATTGCAATTGCTTTCTTACCTGACCGACAATTTCCTATAATCAAATCTCTCTGACTTCTACCGATAGGAATAAGAGCGTTTATTGCTTTAATTCCTGTCTTGGTTATGTACACTTTTTTTACAACAATACCAGGAGCTCTACCCTTTTATATTCTGTTACCAACTCCTCGTTTTCAACGTTAATGTAGCTCTAAAATGAATTTTTAGCCTCCGAAGATACTTAAAAATTTCGAACTTGATCTCTGAGAATATGAACCTTCTTCACCATTTTTAGAATTTCTAACTCATGCTTAATTTTCTATCTTAACAAAAATTTCGCTGACATATATATAGTAATATCGTATTTTTTTTCCTTTTTTTTTCGTATATTTCGTCTTTCTTTGACCATAATCTTTGGCTTATTTTCTTTGAACCTTAAGCTGTTTATCTAATACAAACTCAACTTGTCACTTGCTTTTAATATCAAAAAGATTATAATTTGTTTGTTGAGAATTATATTTGAATTTGAAAGAATTTAAAAGCTTTTCAATTCATTTAAGTACTTACACCTGATGCTAAATACAAATATCAATTAGATTCATACTAAATTTTTTGGAGTTGAAAAAAGTCGATCAATAATATAATAAAAAATTCTTGTTCCAAAGATAAAATAGAAAAAATTAAGTCAAATTAATACATATAAGGTGAAAATAAAAAAACTGAAAATTTGTTAACTTCATGTAATAATAATGAAGCAAATCAACAGTTTGGCGACGAGTTTTGAGTTGTATTTTGAAAACGATTTTTACAAATTCTACTTAAAGGCTAAAAAAAATTTCTTTTTCATCCTTTAAATCCTTTTAATAATATGGTATTCGATCGTTTTTCTGAGTTTCTAGCAACTTTTGGTGGTCCATAATTTTCACATAAATGTCAGTGAGAGAAAGCTTTTATTCCTTTTGAATTTTTATTTCAGTAGGTCAATGTTAAAGATTTTCGTATGTCATTACGTAAAAAACTAAATTTTTTCCAGAGCTCATTATTAAACAAAGAATTAAAATGAGAAAAATAAATAAGAAATAGAGAGGGCGTTATTAAAAAGTTCAACAATTTTTTATTGAAAATAAAAATTTTTAAATTCGTCTTAAAACAAAAATAAAAACAAAAATTTTTGATGGACAAAATAACATTTTATTTATTTTTGTAAAAAAATAAAATAAAGACTTAACTCTCTAAAAGATTTTTTCAAATTTAATTTTAACGATTTATAAAATCTCTTTTTCATCGTTAAAATGTCTTATTAAAGCGAGTACTTAGAATATACGGTAATATAATTTGATAAAATGATTTTTTTATCATATAAATCGATCATAACTGGAGAGACTTTTTTTTTAAATAGTTTTTAGCAATGTTTTTTTGGGCTAAGCCTAGTCAAAGTTATTTCCATTACCCTTACTCTTTTTTTCTTTATTAGCCATTTTTCTTTAGGCTAATCTCAGTCAAACATGTTTTCAAATTGTAAGACAATTCTCAAAAATTTTACAAAACAAATATGACAAGACATTTATTATACAGTATTTAATACAGACATTTTTAATTGTTCCATTTATTATAAGTTTCTTTACGTATTTCTATGGTAACTTCATCAGTAAAGATAAAATCGTCATAAGTCTCTTTGTAAATCATAGCCAAACATGCAAATTTAAAACGTAGAGACCTTTTTTTGAAGGACACCGACTGGTAGTACCTAAAGATTTTAATACAATAGGAGATAGAAACTGACTAAAATTGAGTATAAACAAGCTATTTATGCATAAACAAGCCAGCTAGACAAATTTATGTACTTGCGGATAGTTCTTTCAGATGCAGAACATTTAAGTTTAGCCTTAAGTTCAATTGAAGTATTTTCTGGATTTCGTTACAAATATTAGTTTATTCTAATCATCTCAGAATTAGAAACCTGTCTTTTAGTTGACAAACTTGATTCACATTTAAAATTTGAAACCTGGCCTAGTATTGAAAAAAATAGTAGATAAAGATACAAAATGGTTCTAACTCTTACAATAAGTTCTGACAACTTAAGCGTTCGGCTTAGTTTTTTATCAGTTTTATTTAACTTGGGAAAAAAAATTGAATACCTAAACTCAGTCTTAAACACTTTCAAATTATTCAAAGAGTAAAATGTAGTTAAAATTTACGAGTATTATTCCATTTTTGTACTAACATTCTAAGATTTGGTTGGTTTATGAAAATACCCTCTTCTCTGACGGTTTGACAGACTTTTTCGTGTCTTTATTTTTCAGAATGAACTTGGGGTTAAAAAATAGTGTAATCAAGCGGGTTATCTTGTTTTATTCAATTTTCTTCCATGAAAAATGTATCTAATTTAGAGTATACTGTTTTCGAACTTAGTCTATTAACAAGTAAATCAGAGGAATAATCTCTTGTCGAGATATTTTTTTGTTTTATTTTCATTACTTTTATGTTTGTAAACCTGCCTTATACTCTTCGGGGATTGCGACAATGACAAACTATTATTTTTTGCATCCCAAGCAATTCCAAGCATCCCAAGCAAGCATTACATACATTCCCAAGCAATTCGTTATACTTTAAAGAGGCGCTCCGGGCCTTGGTTTATTCATATTTAACACGAGTTAATTTATATTTTCAATTACGTATATATGGATGAACGTATTTTGTTGAATTACCATGAACAAAATCTACACAATTTTAAAGAAACTCTTGTGGTTACCTAACCTTATAATTATTTTCGTTTTTCTCATGTCTTTTTAACGCGAGTTATTGAAAGTTTGGTATTTTCGTTTTGTTCAACATGAAAAAATTTCTGTCCCGAAATGAATAAGCATCGTTATCATCAGCCAAGGCATCACTTAAATTGAAACTATTAGAAATTATAAGAAACCAAGAGTTTTAATTGTTTGATTTAGGAAACGATTTCACTGAATTTCTAATAAATGCAATATTAATGGAGTCATGGTAATGAAAGTTAAATATATAAATAGTCTCTTAAGCAAAGTAACATTAGTAAAGTAAATTTTTTAGGAATACAGTACTTTCTGGTTATAAGAAACTACGATTTGCATGAAAAATAATTTATTATATCCGAAGATTTCTTATAAACAAATTAGTTTTCCTGCATAATTTTTACTCACATTATCTTAAGTTAGCAAGTGAGGTGATAATTGATAAAGAAACCGAAGGAATAATCCATTTAGAGAAAGCAGGCGAATATTTATTATATCTATTATATTTTTCCAGTAAAAAACATTTTTACAAAGAAGTAAACACTTTTTTTCTAGAAACCAAAGTAAAGCGAAACACGATTTTGTTTAAAAAATGTCGTGTAAAAGTAACGGCAGAAAGATAAATTAACATTTTTTAATCCTTTTTTGATAATAAAACTGCTTATCGCTAAACAGTTTTAGACCCGTCTTATATTTTTTTTCATAAAAAGTTCAAATTTTTTATAAACAAGTTAAATTTAATGGTCTTACTCTAATTTTACCTAAAAAAAATTTAATATATACAAATTTTCGCTATACATGAATTTTTTATAAGCAGTTAAAAATACATGGAAGGGTTCGAAAATGTTTTTGTTCTGGCGAAAACGTTTATTATATCCGAAAATTTCTAAAAAAACCGTGTTTCTTATAACCGGAAAGCACTGTATATTGATTAACTTTTTCGTATATTTCGTCTTTCTTTGACCTTAATCTTTGGCTTATTTTCTTTGAACCTTAAGCTGTTTATCTAATACAAGCTTCAACTTGTCACTTGCTTTTAATATCAAAAAGATTAAAATTTGATTGATGAGAATTATATTTGAATTTGAAAGATTTAAAAGCTTTTCAATTCATTTTAGTCTAATGCATAAGCTAAAGTGGTGCAAGGATCACAGATATTTACATAACTAAACGTAAAATCATTTAATATTACAATTTTAAAAACAAAACCAAAACATAGCCGAATGCACAAGGGTTTGTTTTGGAGAATTTTAATGAAATGAAAATAAGGACTTAAATTATAAAAGAACTTATATCATATAATAATTTTTTATTTTTTAAAATCAAAAGAATAAATAAATATGTATTCGAGAATACATAAGAATACATAATTTTTTTAAAAGAATACAAATGTGTATTCGAGAATACAAACATGTATTCTTTTATGAGATATACATACGGGAATACAAACGGGAATACATACGCGAATACATAGGGGACTACTTTATGGTTAAACATTTTTAAAGCGAAATTTTTTTTTTAACTTTTATTAACAAATTTTTAACAAAATACATTAAAAAAAATCATCAGCAAAATCAGGAAACGGTCATTTAAAAAAAAAACAAGCGAAACGATACAAAAGACAAACGAAACGAGAAAAAAAAAATTTCAACATTTAAATTACATCTATAGCTGTATAACATTAGCCAAAATCATATGCAAAACTTTTTCACTGTGTTTTGTTGGTTGGTTTGCACCTTGTGAGTGTAACACTTTATCGTGATACAGTTGATTATCAGAGAGTTTTTTTTTAAGTTGATCAGCATTCAAACCGGCTATTTGTTTAAAGCTTTCGTAATTATTTTGTATTATTTCAATTATTTTATCTTTGCCGGATCGAGTTGTGAGAATTAATTGTTCTGATTCATTTTGTTCTTCAATTCTTTTTTTTTAAATACACGTATACCATTTTCACTCGTAACTGTTGCTTTGGATGAGCAGTATGTTTCGCAATATCGACTATAAATCTTTGCGGAATGGTCGTATACAGCTTTCAATGACGTATAGTGGTCACTGTTTAAATTATTTTTAAAAGGAAGAGCATATTCTTCGTTTCAGCAAAGGTGAAAATCGTCTCAAAGAGATTCGGATGTTTGTCTTTGATAAACGAGACGCGAAAACTTTAGTACCCATCATTCAAAAACACTGTAAAAGCGGTGTTGAAATAGTATCAGATGAATGGAAAGCGTACAACAGCTTAAATTCAAATGGTTATAATCATTTTACGGTGAATTATTCCGAGAAATTCGTTTATCCAAAATCGGAAAACATACTCAACTTATTGAATGCCTTTGGAATGTGGCCAAACAAAAAATAATGAGATAAGTACGAGGCACTACGAAAGAGCTTTTAAATGGTTATCTCGCTGAGCAATCGTACCGTTCAATTAGCCCAAAAACGAATCAATAATTTTTGAGAATATATAATACCTATTAAGAGACTTTGATGATGAATCTGGTTCAAATAAAAAAGTAAAAAAAAATGACACAACTCGATCCGGCAAAGATAAAATAATTGAAATAATACAAAATAATTACGAAAGCTTTAAACAAAGAGCCGGTTTGAATGCTGATCAACTTAAAAAAAAACTCTCTTATAATCAACTGTATCACGATAGAGTGTTACACTCACAAGGTGCAAACCAACCAACAAAACACACTGATAGAGTTTTGCATATGATTTTGGCTAATGTTATCCAGCTAATAGATGAAAGTTAAATGATGAAATTTTTTTTTTACTTTTGTTTTCTCGTTTCGTTTGTCTTTTGTATCGTTTCGCTTGTTTTTTTTTTTAAATGACCGTTTTCTGATTTTTCCGATGATTTTTTTTAATGTTTTTTGTTAAAACTTTGTTAATAAAAGTTAAAAAAAAAATTTCGCTTTAAAAATGTTTAACGACAAAGTAGTCTCCTATGTATTCCCGTAGGTGTTCCAGTATGTATTCTCGTATGTATTCTCCTATGTATTCCCGTATGTATTCTCCTATTTATTCACGTATGTATTCGCCTATGTATTCCCGTATGTATTTACATGTTTGTATTTTTTTAAAAAAATTATGTATTCTTTTGTATTCTCGAATACATATTTATGTATTCTTTTGATTTTAAAAAATAAAAAATACATAATATGTATTTGAGAATACATCTATGTATTCAGAATACATAATTATGTATTCGAGAATACATATTTTATGTATTCGAGAATACATTCCAAAAAGTAGATTCGTAAGAGTGATCTTTTCCAAGAAAAGTATTCAAATACAATCAAAATGTAAAATCAAATCAATAACGCTTAAATGTCCAACTATACCCCAACGACTAAAAGTATTAAAAAATAAAGACGAAAAAAATTTGATTAACTTGGTCAATACACCATAAATTTTTACTTATATTTTATTTAGCTATATTTATTCAAATAAACATAAAATAAACTGCATATAAAAATCAATATGCTTTATTTAAAAATATCTAAATTTAACGTTTAATCTTTAATTTTAGATTTTGACTCTCACTAAAATGATTCTCTGAATAGAACCAGTTCATGATATTTTTGTTCATAATTTTGAAAGCTTAATTAAAGTAAGACTATCTCTAAATAAAAATTTCTTTTCAAAATTGTTTTCAAAAATTTTTGAAAATTGTCATACAATTTGAAATCATGTTTGACTTAGGTTAGCCTAAAAAATCATGGCCAATAAAGAAAAAATTAGTGGATAACCAGATTTTATGTTCATAAATAATTTCGACTCTGATCTCAGATGATTTAAACCAAAATTCTGAATTTCATTAAATTTCGATTCGATTAACATTGTTTTTCTTCAAGAGAGTAATGAAAAAAAATCGTATTCCTGATTTCCATCAAGATTTCTCTTGCTCTTTAAATCAAAACTTCTGTTTCCATTATTTAAGATTGACTTACTGAAATTTAAATTCAAAAGGAATAAAAGCTTTCTCTCACTGACATTTATGTCATAACCATCGACGACCAAAATATGAGCAACTCAAAAAAAACGATAAAACATATAAGGACGAGGACGACGATACTTTAGACAGCGATTTTATTCCGATTTTTATTTAAATAGAATTTTTATTTTATTTAACGGTATTTTTTGTATTGGGGAAATTAAAATTAAGGAAAAGAAAATTGCTAAAAATCATTTTAGAAAGCAAATTTTTAAGAAATCAACGGATTTTTCGAAACATTTGCGCAGCTTTTAAGCAACTTTCGAGCAACTTTTGACAGAAAATTTAGCAACTTTTAACGCAACTTTTGGCAATACTTTGAGGAACTTCTATTTGTCCCTTGTCATAATTGTTTAGCATAGTGTTAATTTTAACCTGAAAATTAACGTAAAGGCGCGATTTCTACGACATGTCGTTAAAATCGAAATTCGATTATAACGACATGTCGCAAAAATCGCACCTTTACATTAATTAAGTTCAATGTTGAAACTTATTAATCACATCTAACTCTTTTTGTCCTGTCGAGGTTGAAATCAATATATAATCAAATTTTCTTTCAACCAAACAAATTAAGTCAAATTGATTCAAATTAGTTTAGAATAGAAAATATGAAATTTTTTCAACTTTTTTTATAATAATCATAAATCAAATCAACACTTTTGCAACAAGATTTGAAATCAATTTTGTAAAAGATTTTTACAAATTTAATTTTAATTGCATAAAAAATCTCTTTTTCATCGTTAAAAAGTCTTATAAAAGCGAGGACTTAGAATATACGGTAATATTATTTGATAATATGATTTCTTTATCATTTTAATCGATCATAACTATTAATCGGATTAAAATGGAAAATTCTCTTGTGTAAATAAGAAAATAAAAAAATAAAATTCGGATATACCTAGACTATTACAAAATAATGTAACATCAATCTTTACGTCGATTTCATTAATGTAAAAGATCTGTTTAAATTTGCATTCAATTCAAAAAATTTCAAAAAACAGAGAGTAAATAAAGTCTTTATTTTTTTTATTTCAAACATAAATAAAAATATTATTTTTTTAATTTCAATAAACAATTGTTGAACTTATTAATATCGTCCTCTCTATTACTTATTTATTTTTCATATTTAAATTCTTTGTTTAGAAATGAGCTCTAGCAAAAAATTAAATTTTTTACGTAATGACATACGAAAGCCTAAGTCATGAGTATCTTGAGTCATAATAAAAAATATTGAATTGCTAATTTTTAAGAAATAATTTTTGATTCAATATTAAGATAAGCTTGAAAATCATGATCAATGTAAGATTACTCTTCAGACTAAAATTATATTGTAAATCAATACGAGATTGATTATTTGACTTTATATTATAAATCAAATGATCCATCAAATGTACTGGATATTTGATAAGATGATGATAATGTTTATATTAATAAGGTTTCGAAAAAGTTTTCAAAACATTGTAAAATTCCACTACTCTATCAATGATCCTATTGGCCAGATTGTGGAAGATCAAATATTAGATAACAACAGAGTTTTGAATCCCGTGTTTTGAGTTTTGAATAGAGAGACTTTTTTTTAAATTAGTTTTTAGCAATGTTTTTTTGGGCTAAGCCTAGTCAAAGTTATTTCCATTACTCTTACTCTTTTTCTTTTTATTAGCCATTTTTTTTTAGGCTAACCTCAGTCAAACATGATTTCAAATTTTAAGACAATTTTCAAAAAATTTTACAAAACAATTATGACAAGACATTTATTAAACAGTATTTAATACACAAATTTTTAAATAGCGTGAACTCGTTCATATCAAACCATTTCGAAAAGACATTATTAATACCGTCTCACTATAATCAAGCTTTCAAAATGCTGAACAAAAATATCATAAACTGGTTCTATTCAAAGTATTGTGTATGCACAACTTGCTATCATAGTTACGATTATGGAGATAATAAACTTACTAAAAGATGTACGTCGTATGTAAAACGTAAATTTTATTTATCCTATATTTAACTGGATTCTTTCTAAAAAAAACAAACCCGTTTTTAACTTCGATTTGATTCACTTCTATTCGTTTTTCTTCTTGCTTAATCTCAAGACGTATTAAAAATTCTTTCACACTATTAAATATTTTTAATTTTTGGATGCATATGGACTATCATTTATCAATCTACTCAAAAGTAAAAACCATTTTTAACATCGACAACCTAAAGAGTTTTAAAAATTCAAAATCAATTTCAGATTTATTCAGAGATTTTTAAGATGGATAAATTTATGAAAATTTACTGAAAGAAAATAAAAACATTTTCACATTCATTCTTTAAAAAGACGGAATCTCATTATGCAATAAATCTTGAAAATCTTTATGACCGGTTATTTTAGCGATCAACATACTACCGTTAGATGTAAAATTTGCTATAAAAAACTTAATAATTGCTTATCTTAGTGTATCATTTTGAAAACCATTTTGGTCATTTTAACAACAGTAAGTTAGAAACGATATGAAACTTGAGAAATGATCGTGGGTGTCTTTGATAAGCCTGGATCAGTTAGTATTTTGAATATTCTTAATTCATATGGATACTTAGGGTGCTTGAAATGTCTCCAAAAGAGAATAAGTTCTACATTTATGCTCTGGTTCTTAAAATAAGACCTACTTTTCCACTGAACGGTTTTTTGAAATGCAAAAATTTTAAATAAAAATAATTCTTTTAAAATTTTATTTTTCGCTACGGTACCACTTTTTTTCTAGTGCAGTACAGTAGTCCTTCAAATTTCATTCACTCATCTTTATTGTTTCGTTCTTTTTTTAAGACAGTTCAATTCACACATATCCTTTTCAAAATGTGGAATCGTAAGGGCCGATGAGAGAAAAAAAGTTTAAAAGGAACGCCTCGAAGTCCTAAAAGCAAACAATACCCGCATGGTATTGTAGGCTAAAGCGATTTTGAATTTTTTAAGTACCTACACCTGATGCTAAATACAAATATCAATTAGATTTTTACTAAATTTTTTGGAGTTGAAAAAAGTCGATCTATAATTTAATAAAAAATTCTTGTTCCAATGATCTTTAAAAAAATAAATAAAATAGGAAAAAATTAGGTCAAATTAATACATATAAGGTTAAAATAAGAAAACTGAAATTTTTTTTAAGTTCATGTAATAATCTTGAATAAAATCAAGAGTTTGGCGACGAGTTTTGAGTGGTATTTTGTTTAATTTAATCGATTTTTACAAATTTAATCTTACACGCTAAAAAAAATCTCTTTAATAATTTGGGTTTCGATCGTTTTCTGAGTTTCGAGCAACTTTTGGTGGTCCAAAATTATGACATAAATGTCAGTGAGAGAAAGCTTTTATTCCTTCTGAATTTTTATTTCAGTAAGTCAATGTTAAAGGTTTTCGTAAGTCATTACGTAAAAAACTAAATATTTTTTCTAGAGCTTATTTCTAAACAAAGAATTAAAATGAGAAAAATTAAAAAGAAATAGAGAGGGCGTTATTGAAAAGTTCAACAATTTTTTATTGAAAATAAATAATTTTATATTCGTCTTAAAACAAAAATAAAAAAAAAAAATTTTGATGGACAAAATAATATTTTATTTATTTTTGAAAATAAATAAAACATAGACTTAACTCTCTGTTTAAGTTTTAATGTATTTAAGAGTAAATTTAATTGAATTTTAAGTTTGCTGTAATTATATTTTTTGAATTGAATGCACATTTAACTTGAACTGTTACATTAATTATATCCACTGAAAGATTGATGTTACATTATTTTGTAATAGTCTAGGTAAATCCGAATTTTATTTTTTAAATTTCTCATTATAGAGAATTTTATATCTTAATCCTATTAATATTTATGATCGATTAATATGAAAAAAAAATCAATTATCAATTTTTATCACCGTATATTCTAAGTTCTCGCTTTTAAAAGACATTTTAACGATGAAAAAGAGATTTTTTAATTTGTATAAATTTGACTTAATTTGTTTGGCTGAAAGAAAAATCGATGAAATAATGATTTCAATCTCGACACAACAAAAAGAGTCAGATGTGATTAAAAAGTTTCATCATTGAACTTAATTTGGTCAAAAATTAGCTAATTAGCAAGTAAAAATTATCATTTGGCTAAACAGTTATGACAAGGGACTACTAAAAGTTCCTCAAAATTTGGCCAAAGTTTGCTCTAAAATTTGCTAAATTTTCGGTCAAGAGTTGCTCGAAAGTTGCTCAAAAGGTGCGAAAATGTTTCGAAAAATTCGTTGATTTCTTAAAAGTTGCGAAAAATTGCTTTTAAAAATGACTTTTAGCAATTTTCTTTTATTTAATTTTATTTCCC
Organism: Brachionus rubens; assembly: GCA_022207745.1. NCBI lineage: Eukaryota > Metazoa > Rotifera > Eurotatoria > Ploima > Brachionidae > Brachionus > Brachionus rubens. The sequence continues at coordinate 827,345 of JAJVHD010000021.1, read as the reverse complement.
CAATACAAAAAATACCGTTAAATATAATAAAAATTCTATTTTTATAAAAATCGGAATAAAATCGTTGTCTAAAGTATCGTCGTCCTCGTCCTTGTATGTTTTATCGATTTGCCGAGTTGCTCGAGCAACTTTTGGTCGTCCAATGTTAAGACATAAATGTCAGTGAAGGAAAGCTTGTATTCCTTTTGAATTTATATTCCAGTTGGTCAATGTTAAATAATGAAAAGTTAAGTTTAGATTTAAAGAGCAAGAGAAATCTTGATAGGAATAAGATTTTTTTTCTTTACTCTCTTAAAGAAAAACAATGTTAATCGTATAGAAATTTTGGGAAATTCAGAATTTTGGTTTAAATCTTCTGAGATCAAAGTCGAATTTATTTAGTATCCTCGGAAGCGAAAATTATTAAACTTTAAATATGGTTATTTTGCACTTTCCACTCATTTATTCTTTATTAGCCATTTTTTTTAGGGTTATTTTTTTAAAAGAATACAAATATGTATTCGAGAATACAAACATGTATTCTTTGATGAGATATACATACCGGAATACAAACGGGAATACATACGAGAATACATACTGGAATACCTACGGGAATACATAGGAGAATACATACGGGAATACATACGAGAATACATACTGGAATACCTACGGGAATACAAACGGGAATACATAGGGGACTATTTTGTGGTTAAACATTTTTTAAGCGAAATTTTTTTAAAAAAAATTTCGCTTTAAAAATGTTTAACGACAAAGTAGTCTCCTATGTATTCCCGTTTGTATTCCCGTAGGTGTTCCAGTATGTATTCTCGTATGTATTCTCCTATGTATTCCCGTATGTATTCTCCTATTTATTCACGTATGTATTCGCCTATGTATTCCCGTATGTATTTACATGTTTGTATTTTTTTAAAAAAATTATGTATTCTTTTGTATTCTCGAATACATATTTATGTATTCTTTTGATTTTAAAAAATAAAAAATACATAATATGTATTTGAGAATACATCTATGTATTCAGAATACATAATTATGTATTCGAGAATACATATTTTATGTATTCGAGAATACATTCCAAAAAGTAGATTCGTAAGAGTGATCTTTTCCAAGAAAAGTATTCAAATACAATCAAAATGTAAAATCAAATCAATAACGCTTAAATGTCCAACTATACCCCAACGACTAAAAGTATTAAAAAATAAAGACGAAAAAAATTTGATTAACTTGGTCAATACACCATAAATTTTTACTTATATTTTATTTAGCTATATTTATTCAAATAAACATAAAATAAACTGCATATAAAAATCAATATGCTTTATTTAAAAATATCTAAATTTAACGTTTAATCTTTAATTTTAGATTTTGACTCTCACTAAAATGATTCTCTGAATAGAACCAGTTCATGATATTTTTGTTCATAATTTTGAAAGCTTAATTAAAGTAAGACTATCTCTAAATAAAAATTTCTTTTCAAAATTGTTTTCAAAAATTTTTGAAAATTGTCATACAATTTGAAATCATGTTTGACTTAGGTTAGCCTAAAAAATCATGGCCAATAAAGAAAAAATTAGTGGATAACCAGATTTTATGTTCATAAATAATTTCGACTCTGATCTCAGATGATTTAAACCAAAATTCTGAATTTCATGAAATTTCGATTCGATTAACATTGTTTTTCTTCAAGAGAGTAATGAAAAAAAATCGTATTCCTGATTTCCATCAAGATTTCTCTTGCTCTTTAAATCAAAACTTCTGTTTCCATTATTTAAGATTGACTTACTGAAATTTAAATTCAAAAGGAATAAAAGCTTTCTCTCACTGACATTTATGTCATAACCATCGACGACCAAAATATGAGCAACTCAAAAAAAACGATAAAACATATAAGGACGAGGACGACGATACTTTAGACAGCGATTTTATTCCGATTTTTATTTAAATAGAATTTTTATTTTATTTAACGGTATTTTTTGTATTGGGGAAATTAAAATTAAGGAAAAGAAAATTGCTAAAAATCATTTTAGAAAGCAAATTTTTAAGAAATCAACGGATTTTTCGAAACATTTGCGCAGCTTTTAAGCAACTTTCGAGCAACTTTTGACAGAAAATTTAGCAACTTTTAACGCAACTTTTGGCAATACTTTGAGGAACTTCTATTTGTCCCTTGTCATAATTGTTTAGCATAGTGTTAATTTTAACCTGAAAATTAACGTAAAGGCGCGATTTCTACGACATGTCGTTAAAATCGAAATTCGATTATAACGACATGTCGCAAAAATCGCACCTTTACATTAATTAAGTTCAATGTTGAAACTTATTAATCACATCTAACTCTTTTTGTCCTGTCGAGATTGAAATCAATATATAATCAAATTTTCTTTCAACCAAACAAATTAAGTCAAATTGATTCAAATTAGTTTAGAATAGAAAATATGAAATTTTTTCAACTTTTTTTATAATAATCATAAATCAAATCAACACTTTTGCAACAAGATTTGAAATCAATTTTGTAAAAGATTTTTACAAATTTAATTTTAATTGCATAAAAAATCTCTTTTTCATCGTTAAAAAGTCTTATAAAAGCGAGGACTTAGAATATACGGTAATATTATTTGATAATATGATTTCTTTATCATATTAATCGATCATAACTATTAATCGGATTAAAATGGAAAATTCTCTTGTGTAAATAAGAAAATAAAAAAATATAATTCGGATATACCTAGACTATTACAAAATAATGTAACATCAATCTTTACGTCGATTTCATTAATGTAAAAGATCTGTTTAAATTTGCATTCAATTCAAAAAATTTCAAAAAACAGAGTGTAAATAAAGTCTTTATTTTTTTTATTTCAAACATAAATAAAAATATTATTTTTTTAATTTCAATAAACAATTGTTGAACTTATTAATATCGTCCTCTCTATTACTTATTTATTTTTCATATTTAAATTCTTTGTTTAGAAATGAGCTCTAGCAAAAAATTAAATTTTTTACGTAATGACATACGAAAGCCTAAGTCATGAGTATCTTGAGTCATAATAAAAAATATTGAATTGCTAATTTTTAAGAAATAATTTTTGATTCAATATTAAGATAAGCTTGAAAATCATGATCAATGTAAGATTACTCTTCAGACTAAAATTATATTGTAAATCAATACGAGATTGATTATTTGACTTTATATTATAAATCAAATGATCCATCAAATGTACTGGATATTTGATAAGATGATGATAATGTTTATATTAATAAGGTTTCGAAAAAGTTTTCAAAACATTGTAAAATTCCACTACTCTATCAATGATCCTATTGGCCAGATTGTGGAAGATAAAATATTAGATAACAACAGAGTTTTGAATCCCGTGTTTTGAGTTTTGAATAGAGAGACTTTTTTTTAAATTAGTTTTTAGCAATGTTTTTTTGGGCTAAGCCTAGTCAAAGTTATTTCCATTACTCTTACTCTTTTTCTTTTTATAAGCCATTTTTTTTTAGGCTAACCTCAGTCAAACATGATTTCAAATTTTAAGACAATTTTCAAAAAATTTTACAAAACAATTATGACAAGACATTTATTAAACAGTATTTAATACAGAAATTTTTAAATAGCATGAACTCGTTCATATCAAACCATTTCGAAAAGACATTATTAATACCGTCTCACTATAATCAAGCTTTCAAAATGCTGAACAAAAATATCATAAACTGGTTCTATTCAAAGTATTGTGTATGCACAACTTGCTATCATAGTTACGATTATGGAGATAATAAACTTACTAAAAGATGTACGTCGTATGTAAAACGTAAATTTTATTTATCCTATATTTAACTGGATTCTTTCTAAAAAAAACAAACCCGTTTTTAACTTCGATTTGATTCACTTCTATTCGTTTTTCTTCTTGCTTAATCTCAAGACGTATTAAAAATTCTTTCACACTATTAAATATTTTTAATTTTTGGATGCATATGGACTATCATTTATCAATCTACTCAAAAGTAAAAACCATTTTTAACATCGACAACCTAAAGAGTTTTAAAAATTCAAAATCAATTTCAGATTTATTCCGAGATTTTTAAGATGGATAAATTTATGAAAATATACTGAAAGAAAATAAAAACATTTTCACATTCATTCTTTAAAAAGACGGAATCTCATTATGCAATAAATCTTGAAAATCTTTATGACCGGTTATTTTAGCGATCAACATACTACCGTTAGATGTAAAATTTGCTATAAAAAACTTAATAATTGCTTATCTTAGTGTATCATTTTGAAAACCATTTTGGTCATTTTAACAACAGTAAGTTGAAAACGATATGAAACTTGAGAAATGATCGTGGGTGTCTTTGATAAGCCTGGATCAGTTAGTATTTTGAATATTCTTAATTCATATGGATACTTAGGGTGCTTGAAATGTCTCCAAAAGAGAATAAGTTCTACATTTATGCTCTGGTTCTTAAAATAAGACCTACTTTTCCACTGAACGGTTTTTTGAAATGCAAAAATTTTAAATAAAAATAATTCTTTTAAAATTTTATTTTTCGCTACGGTACCACTTTTTTTCTAGTGCAGTACAGTAGTCCTTCAAATTTCATTCACTCATCTTTATTGTTTCGTTCTTTTTTTAAGACAGTTCAATTCACACATATCCTTTTCAAAATGTGGAATCGTAAGGGCCGATGAGAGAAAAAAAGTTTAAAAGGAACGCCTCGAAGTCCTAAAAGCAAACAATACCCGCATGGTATTGTAGGCTAAAGCGATTTTGAATTTTTTAAGTACCTACACCTGATGCTAAATACAAATATCAATTAGATTTTTACTAAATTTTTTGGAGTTGAAAAAAGTCGATCTATAATTTAATAAAAAATTCTTGTTCCAATGATCTTTAAAAAAATAAATAAAATAGGAAAAAATTAGGTCAAATTAATACATATAAGGTTAAAATAAGAAAACTGAAATTTTTTTTAAGTTCATGTAATAATCTTGAATAAAATCAAGAGTTTGGCGACGAGTTTTGAGTGGTATTTTGTTTAATTTAATCGATTTTTACAAATTTAATCTTACACGCTAAAAAAAATCTCTTTAATAATTTGGGTTTCGATCGTTTTCTGAGTTTCGAGCAACTTTTGGTGGTCCAAAATTATGACATAAATGTCAGTGAGAGAAAGCTTTTATTCCTTCTGAATTTTTATTTCAGTAAGTCAATGTTAAAGGTTTTCGTAAGTCATTACGTAAAAAACTAAATATTTTTTCTAGAGCTTATTTCTAAACAAAGAATTAAAATGAGAAAAATTAAAAAGAAATAGAGAGGGCGTTATTGAAAAGTTCAACAATTTTTTATTGAAAATAAATAATTTTATATTCGTCTTAAAACAAAAATAAAAAAAAAAAATTTTGATGGACAAAATAATATTTTATTTATTTTTGAAAATAAATAAAACATAGACTTAACTCTCTGTTTAAGTTTTAATGTATTTAAGAGTAAATTTAATTGAATTTTAAGTTTGCTGTAATTATATTTTTTGAATTGAATGCACATTTAACTTGAACTGTTACATTAATTATATCCACTAAAAGATTGATGTTACATTATTTTGTAATAGTCTAGGTAAATCCGAATTTTATTTTTTAAATTTCTCATTATAGAGAATTTTATATCTTAATCCTATTAATATTTATGATCGATTAATATGATAAAAAAATCAATTATCAATTTTTATCACCGTATATTCTAAGTTCTCGCTTTTAAAAGACATTTTAACGATGAAAAAGAGATTTTTTAATTTGTATAAATTTGACTTAATTTGTTTGGCTGAAAGAAAAATCGATGAAATAATGATTTCAATCTCGACACAACAAAAAGAGTCAGATGTGATTAAAAAGTTTCATCATTGAACTTAATTTTGTCAAAAATTAGCTAATTAGCAAGTAAAAATTATCATTTGGCTAAACAGTTATGACAAGGGACTACTAAAAGTTCCTCAAAATTTGGCCAAAGTTTGCTCTAAAATTTGCTAAATTTTCGGTCAAGAGTTGCTCGAAAGTTGCTCAAAAGGTGCGAAAATGTTTCGAAAAATTCGTTGATTTCTTAAAAGTTGCGAAAAATTGCTTTTAAAAATGACTTTTAGCAATTTTCTTTTATTTAATTTTATTTCCCCAATACAAAAAATACCGTTAAATATAATAAAAATTCTATTTTTATAAAAATCGGAATAAAATCGTTGTCTAAAGTATCGTCGTCCTCGTCCTTGTATGTTTTATCGATTTGCCGAGTTGCTCGAGCAACTTTTGGTCGTCCAATGTTAAGACATAAATGTCAGTGAAGGAAAGCTTGTATTCCTTTTGAATTTATATTCCAGTTGGTCAATGTTAAATAATGAAAAGTTAAGTTTAGATTTAAAGAGCAAGAGAAATCTTGATAGGAATAAGATTTTTTTTCTTTACTCTCTTAAAGAAAAACAATGTTAATCGTATAGAAATTTTGGGAAATTCAGAATTTTGGTTTAAATCTTCTGAGATCAAAGTCGAATTTATTTAGTATCCTCGGAAGCGAAAATTATTAAACTTTAAATATGGTTATTTTGCACTTTCCACTCATTTATTCTTTATTAGCCATTTTTTTTAGGGTTATTTTTTTAAAAGAATACAAATATGTATTCGAGAATACAAACATGTATTCTTTGATGAGATATACATACGGGAATACAAACGGGAATACATACGAGAATACATACTGGAATACCTACGGGAATACATAGGAGAATACATACGGGAATACATACGAGAATACATACTGGAATACCTACGGGAATACAAACGGGAATACATAGGGGACTATTTTGTGGTTAAACATTTTTAAAGCGAAATTTTTTTTATAACTTTTATTAACAAATTTTTAACAAAAAACATTAAAAAAAATCATCAGCAAAATCAGGAAACGGTCATTTAAAAAAAAAACAAGCGAAACGATACAAAAGACAAACGAAACGAGAAAAAAAAAATTTCATCATTTAACTTTCATCTATAGCTGTATAACATTAGCCAAAATCATATGCAAAACTCTTACAGTGTGTTTTGTTGGTTGGTTTGCACCTTGTGAGTGTAACACTCTATCGTGATACAGTTGATTATAAGAGAGTTTTTTTTTAAGTTGATCAGCATTCAAACCGGCTATTTGTTTAAAGCTTTCGTAATTATTTTGTATTATTTCAATTATTTTATCTTTGCCGGATCGAGTTGTGAGAATTGAATGTTCTGATTCATTTTGTTCTTCTATTCTTTTTTTTTAAATACACGTATACCATTTTCACTCGTAACTGTTGCTTTGGATGAGCAGTATGTTTCGCAATATCGACTATAAATCTTTGCGGAATCGTCGTATACAGCTTTTAATGACGTATAGTGGTCAGTGTTTAAATTATTTTTAAAAGGAAGAGCATATTCCTCGTTTCAGCAAAAGTGAAAATCGTCTCAAAGAGGTTCGGATGTTTGTCTTTGATAAACGAGACGCGAAAACTTTAGTACCCATCATTCAAAAACACTGTAAAAGCGGTGTTGAAATAGTATCAGATGAATGGAAAGCGTACAACAGCTTAAATTCAAATGGTTATAATCATTTTACGGTGAATTATTCCGAGAAATTCGTTAATCCAAAAACCGGAAAACATACTCAACTTATTGAATGCCTTTGGAATGTGGCCAAACAAAAAATAATGAGATAAGTACGAGGCACTACGAAAGAGCTTTTAAATGGTTATCTCGCTGAGCAATCGTACCGTTCAATTAGCCCAAAAACGAATCAATAATTTTTGAGAATATATTATACCTATTAAGAGACTTTGATGATGAATCTGGTTCAAATAAAAAAGTAAAAAAAAATGACACAACTCGATCCGGCAAAGATAAAATAATTGAAATAATACAAAATAATTACGAAAGCTTTAAACAAAGAGCCGGTTTGAATGCTGATCAACTTAAAAAAAAACTCTTTGATAATCAACTGTATCACGATAGAGTGTTACACTCACAAGGTGCAAACCAACCAACAAAACACACTGATAGAGTTTTGCATATGATTTTGGCTAATGTTATACAGCTAATAGATGAAAGTTAAATGATGAAATTTTTTTTTTACTTTTGTTTTCTCGTTTCGTTTGTCTTTTGTATCGTTTCGCTTGTTTTTTTTTTTAAATGACCGTTTTCTGATTTTTCCGATGATTTTTTTTAATGTTTTTTGTTAATAATTTGTTAATAAAAGTTAAAAAAAAAATTTCGCTTTAAAAATGTTTAACGACAAAGTAGTCTCCTATGTATTCCCGTAGGTGTTCCAGTATGTATTCTCGTATGTATTCTCCTATGTATTCCCGTATGTATTCTCCTATTTATTCACGTATGTATTCGCCTATGTATTCCCGTATGTATTTACATGTTTGTATTTTTTTAAAAAAATTATGTATTCTTTTGTATTCTCGAATACATATTTATGTATTCTTTTGATTTTAAAAAATAAAAAATACATAATATGTATTTGAGAATACATCTATGTATTCAGAATACATAATTATGTATTCGAGAATACATATTTTATGTATTCGAGAATACATTCCAAAAAGTAGATTCGTAAGAGTGATCTTTTCCAAGAAAAGTATTCAAATACAATCAAAATGTAAAATCAAATCAATAACGCTTAAATGTCCAACTATACCCCAACGACTAAAAGTATTAAAAAATAAAGACGAAAAAAATTTGATTAACTTGGTCAATACACCATAAATTTTTACTTATATTTTATTTAGCTATATTTATTCAAATAAACATAAAATAAACTGCATATAAAAATCAATATGCTTTATTTAAAAATATCTAAATTTAACGTTTAATCTTTAATTTTAGATTTTGACTCTCACTAAAATGATTCTCTGAATAGAACCAGTTCATGATATTTTTGTTCATAATTTTGAAAGCTTAATTAAAGTAAGACTATCTCTAAATAAAAATTTCTTTTCAAAATTGTTTTCAAAAATTTTTGAAAATTGTCATACAATTTGAAATCATGTTTGACTTAGGTTAGCCTAAAAAATCATGGCCAATAAAGAAAAAATTAGTGGATAACCAGATTTTATGTTCATAAATAATTTCGACTCTGATCTCAGATGATTTAAACCAAAATTCTGAATTTCATGAAATTTCGATTCGATTAACATTGTTTTTCTTCAAGAGAGTAATGAAAAAAAATCGTATTCCTGATTTCCATCAAGATTTCTCTTGCTCTTTAAATCAAAACTTCTGTTTCCATTATTTAAGATTGACTTACTGAAATTTAAATTCAAAAGGAATAAAAGCTTTCTCTCACTGACATTTATGTCATAACCATCGACGACCAAAATATGAGCAACTCAAAAAAAACGATAAAACATATAAGGACGAGGACGACGATACTTTAGACAGCGATTTTATTCCGATTTTTATTTAAATAGAATTTTTATTTTATTTAACGGTATTTTTTGTATTGGGGAAATTAAAATTAAGGAAAAGAAAATTGCTAAAAATCATTTTAGAAAGCAAATTTTTAAGAAATCAACGGATTTTTCGAAACATTTGCGCAGCTTTTAAGCAACTTTCGAGCAACTTTTGACAGAAAATTTAGCAACTTTTAACGCAACTTTTGGCAATACTTTGAGGAACTTCTATTTGTCCCTTGTCATAATTGTTTAGCATAGTGTTAATTTTAACCTGAAAATTAACGTAAAGGCGCGATTTCTACGACATGTCGTTAAAATCGAAATTCGATTATAACGACATGTCGCAAAAATCGCACCTTTACATTAATTAAGTTCAATGTTGAAACTTATTAATCACATCTAACTCTTTTTGTCCTGTCGAGATTGAAATCAATATATAATCAAATTTTCTTTCAACCAAACAAATTAAGTCAAATTGATTCAAATTAGTTTAGAATAGAAAATATGAAATTTTTTCAACTTTTTTTATAATAATCATAAATCAAATCAACACTTTTGCAACAAGATTTGAAATCAATTTTGTAAAAGATTTTTACAAATTTAATTTTAATTGCATAAAAAATCTCTTTTTCATCGTTAAAAAGTCTTATAAAAGCGAGGACTTAGAATATACGGTAATATTATTTGATAATATGATTTCTTTATCATATTAATCGATCATAACTATTAATCGGATTAAAATGGAAAATTCTCTTGTGTAAATAAGAAAATAAAAAAATATAATTCGGATATACCTAGACTATTACAAAATAATGTAACATCAATCTTTACGTCGATTTCATTAATGTAAAAGATCTGTTTAAATTTGCATTCAATTAAAAAAATTTCAAAAAACAGAGAGTAAATAAAGTCTTTATTTTTTTTATTTCAAACATAAATAAAAATATTATTTTTTTAATTTCAATAAACAATTGTTGAACTTATTAATATCGTCCTCTCTATTACTTATTTATTTTTCATATTTTAATTCTTTGTTTAGAAATGAGCTCTAGCAAAAAATTAAATTTTTTACGTAATGACATACGAAAGCCTAAGTCATGAGTATCTTGAGTCATAATAAAAAATATTGAATTGCTAATTTTTAAGAAATAATTTTTGATTCAATATTAAGATAAGCTTGAAAATCATGATCAATGTAAGATTTCTCTTCAGACTAAAATTATATTGTAAATCAATACGAGATTGATTATTTGACTTTATATTATAAATCAAATGATCCATCAAATGTACTGGATATTTGATAAGATGATGATAATGTTTATATTAATAAGGTTTCGAAAAAGTTTTCAAAACATTGTAAAATTCCACTACTCTATCAATGATCCTATTGGCCAGATTGTGGAAGATCAAATATTAGATAACAACAGAGTTTTGAATCCCGTGTTTTGAGTTTTGAATAGAGAGACTTTTTTTTAAATTAGTTTTTAGCAATGTTTTTTTGGGCTAAGCCTAGTCAAAGTTATTTCCATTACTCTTACTCTTTTTCTTTTTATTAGCCATTTTTTTTTAGGCTAACCTCAGTCAAACATGATTTCAAATTTTAAGACAATTTTCAAAAAATTTTACAAAACAATTATGACAAGACATTTATTAAACAGTATTTAATACAGAAATTTTTAAATAGCATGAACTCGTTCATATCAAACCATTTCGAAAAGACATTATTAATACCGTCTCACTATAATCAAGCTTTCAAAATGCTGAACAAAAATATCATAAACTGGTTCTATTCAAAGTATTGTGTATGCACAACTTGCTATCATAGTTACGATTATGGAGATAATAAACTTACTAAAAGATGTACGTCGTATGTAAAACGTAAATTTTATTTATCCTATATTTAACTGGATTCTTTCTAAAAAAAACAAACCCGTTTTTAACTTCGATTTGATTCACTTCTATTCGTTTTTCTTCTTGCTTAATCTCAAGACGTATTAAAAATTCTTTCACACTATTAAATATTTTTAATTTTTGGATGCATATGGACTATCATTTATCAATCTACTCAAAAGTAAAAACCATTTTTAACATCGACAACCTAAAGAGTTTTAAAAATTCAAAATCAATTTCAGATTTATTCCGAGATTTTTAAGATGGATAAATTTATGAAAATATACTGAAAGAAAATAAAAACATTTTCACATTCATTCTTTAAAAAGACGGAATCTCATTATGCAATAAATCTTGAAAATCTTTATGACCGGTTATTTTAGCGATCAACATACTACCGTTAGATGTAAAATTTGCTATAAAAAACTTAATAATTGCTTATCTTAGTGTATCATTTTGAAAACCATTTTGGTCATTTTAACAACAGTAAGTTAGAAACGATATGAAACTTGAGAAATGATCGTGGGTGTCTTTGATAAGCCTGGATCAGTTAGTATTTTGAATATTCTTAATTCATATGGATACTTAGGGTGCTTGAAATGTCTCCAAAAGAGAATAAGTTCTACATTTATGCTCTGGTTCTTAAAATAAGACCTACTTTTCCACTGAACGGTTTTTTGAAATGCAAAAATTTTAAATAAAAATAATTCTTTTAAAATTTTATTTTTCGCTACGGTACCACTTTTTTTCTAGTGCAGTACAGTAGTCCTTCAAATTTCATTCACTCATCTTTATTGTTTCGTTCTTTTTTTAAGACAGTTCAATTCACACATATCCTTTTCAAAATGTGGAATCGTAAGGGCCGATGAGAGAAAAAAAGTTTAAAAGGAACGCCTCGAAGTCCTAAAAGCAAACAATACCCGCATGGTATTGTAGGCTAAAGCGATTTTGAATTTTTTAAGTACCTACACCTGATGCTAAATACAAATATCAATTAGATTTTTACTAAATTTTTTGGAGTTGAAAAAAGTCGATCTATAATTTAATAAAAAATTCTTGTTCCAATGATCTTTAAAAAAATAAATAAAATAGGAAAAAATTAGGTCAAATTAATACATATAAGGTTAAAATAAGAAAACTGAAATTTTTTTTAAGTTCATGTAATAATCTTGAATAAAATCAAGAGTTTGGCGACGAGTTTTGAGTGGTATTTTGTTTAATTTAATCGATTTTTACAAATTTAATCTTACACGCTAAAAAAAATCTCTTTAATAATTTGGGTTTCGATCGTTTTCTGAGTTTCGAGCAACTTTTGGTGGTCCAAAATTATGACATAAATGTCAGTGAGAGAAAGCTTTTATTCCTTCTGAATTTTTATTTCAGTAAGTCAATGTTAAAGGTTTTCGTAAGTCATTACGTAAAAAACTAAATATTTTTTCTAGAGCTTATTTCTAAACAAAGAATTAAAATGAGAAAAATTAAAAAGAAATAGAGAGGGCGTTATTGAAAAGTTCAACAATTTTTTATTGAAAATAAATAATTTTATATTCGTCTTAAAACAAAAATAAAAAAAAAAAATTTTGATGGACAAAATAATATTTTATTTATTTTTGAAAATAAATAAAACATAGACTTAACTCTCTGTTTAAGTTTTAATGTATTTAAGAGTAAATTTAATTGAATTTTAAGTTTGCTGTAATTATATTTTTTGAATTGAATGCACATTTAACTTGAACTGTTACATTAATTATATCCACTGAAAGATTGATGTTACATTATTTTGTAATAGTCTAGGTAAATCCGAATTTTATTTTTTAAATTTCTCATTATAGAGAATTTTATATCTTAATCCTATTAATATTTATGATCGATTAATATGAAAAAAAATCAATTATCAATTTTTATCACCGTATATTCTAAGTTCTCGCTTTTAAAAGACATTTTAACGATGAAAAAGAGATTTTTTAATTTGTATAAATTTGACTTAATTTGTTTGGCTGAAAGAAAAATCGATGAAATAATGATTTCAATCTCGACACAACAAAAAGAGTCAGATGTGATTAAAAAGTTTCATCATTGAACTTAATTTGGTCAAAAATTAGCTAATTAGCAAGTAAAAATTATCATTTGGCTAAACAGTTATGACAAGGGACTACTAAAAGTTCCTCAAAATTTGGCCAAAGTTTGCTCTAAAATTTGCTAAATTTTCGGTCAAGAGTTGCTCGAAAGTTGCTCAAAAGGTGCGAAAATGTTTCGAAAAATTCGTTGATTTCTTAAAAGTTGCGAAAAATTGCTTTTAAAAATGACTTTTAGCAATTTTCTTTTATTTAATTTTATTTCCCCAATACAAAAAATACCGTTAAATATAATAAAAATTCTATTTTTATAAAAATCGGAATAAAATCGTTGTCTAAAGTATCGTCGTCCTCGTCCTTGTATGTTTTATCGATTTGCCGAGTTGCTCGAGCAACTTTTGGTCGTCCAATGTTAAGACATAAATGTCAGTGAAGGAAAGCTTGTATTCCTTTTGAATTTATATTCCAGTTGGTCAATGTTAAATAATGAAAAGTTAAGTTTAGATTTAAAGAGCAAGAGAAATCTTGATAGGAATAAGATTTTTTTTCTTTACTCTCTTAAAGAAAAACAATGTTAATCGTATAGAAATTTTGGGAAATTCAGAATTTTGGTTTAAATCTTCTGAGATCAAAGTCGAATTTATTTAGTATCCTCGGAAGCGAAAATTATTAAACTTTAAATATGGTTATTTTGCACTTTCCACTCATTTATTCTTTATTAGCCATTTTTTTTAGGGTTATTTTTTTAAAAGAATACAAATATGTATTCGAGAATACAAACATGTATTCTTTGATGAGATATACATACGGGAATACAAACGGGAATACATACGAGAATACATACTGGAATACCTACGGGAATACATAGGAGAATACATACGGGAATACATACGAGAATACATACTGGAATACCTACGGGAATACAAACGGGAATACATAGGGGACTATTTTGTGGTTAAACATTTTTAAAGCGAAATTTTTTTTATAACTTTTATTAACAAATTTTTAACAAAAAACATTAAAAAAAATCATCAGCAAAATCAGGAAACGGTCATTTAAAAAAAAAACAAGCGAAACGTTACAAAAGACAAACGAAACGAGAAAAAAAAAATTTCATCATTTAACTTTCATCTATAGCTGTATAACATTAGCCAAAATCATATGCAAAACTCTTACAGTGTGTTTTGTTGGTTGGTTTGCACCTTTTGAGTGTAACACTCTATCGTGATACAGTTGATTATAAGAGAGTTTTTTTTTAAGTTGATCAGCATTCAAACCGGCTATTTGTTTAAAGCTTTCGTAATTATTTTGTATTATTTCAATTATTTTATCTTTGCCGGATCGAGTTGTGAGAATTGAATGTTCTGATTCATTTTGTTCTTCTATTCTTTTTTTTTAAATACACGTATACCATTTTCACTCGTAACTGTTGCTTTGGATGAGCAGTATGTTTCGCAATATCGACTATAAATCTTTGCGGAATCGTCGTATACAGCTTTTAATGACGTATAGTGGTCAGTGTTTAAATTATTTTTAAAAGGAAGAGCATATTCCTCGTTTCAGCAAAAGTGAAAATCGTCTCAAAGAGGTTCGGATGTTTGTCTTTGATAAACGAGACGCGAAAACTTTAGTACCCATCATTCAAAGACACTGTAAAAGCGGTGTTGAAATAGTATCAGATGAATGGAAAGCGTACAACAGCTTAAATTCAAATGGTTATAATCATTTTACGGTGAATTATTCCGAGAAATTCGTTAATCCAAAAACCGGAAAACATACTCAACTTATTGAATGCCTTTGGAATGTGGCCAAACAAAAAATAATGAGATCAGTACGAGGCACTACGACGGCGACTTAGGTTAGCCTAAAAAATCATGGCCAAAAAGAAAAAATTAGTGGATAACCAGATTTTATGTTCATAAATAATTTCGACTCTGATCTCAGATGATTTAAACCAAAATTCTGAATTTCATGAATTTCGATTCGATTAACATTGTTTTTCTTCAAGAGAGTAATGAAAAAAAATCGTATTCCTGATTTCCATCAAGATTTCGCTTGCTCTTTAAATCAAAACATCTGTTTCCATTATTTAAGATTGACTTACTGAAATATAAATTCAAAAGGAATAAAAGCTTTCTCTCACTGACATTTATGTCATAACCATCGACCACCAAAATATGAGCAACTCAGAAAAACGATAAAACATATAAGGACGAGGACGACGATACTTTAGACAGCGATTTTATTCCGATTTTTATTTAAATAGAATTTTTATTTTATTTAACGGTATTTTTTGTATTGGGGAAATTAAAATTAAGGAAAAGAAAATTGCTAAAAATCATTTTAGAAAGCAAACTTTTAAGAAATCAACGTATTTTTCGCAACATTTGCGCAGCTTTTAAGCAACTTTCGAGCAACTTTTGACCGAAAATTTAGCAAATTTTAACGCAACTTTTGGCAATAATTTGAGGAACTTCTAGTTGTCCCTTGTCATAATTGTTTAGCCTAGTGTTAATTTTAACCTGAAAATTAACGTATAGGCGCGATTTCTACGACATGTCGCAAAAATCGCGCCTTTACGTTAATTAAGTTCAATGTTGAAACGTATTAATCACATCTAACTCTTTTTGTTCTGTCGAGATTGAAATCAATATATAATCAAATTTTCTTTCAACCAAATTAAGTCAAATTGATTCAAATTAGTTTAGAATAGAAAATATGAAATTTTTTCAACTTTTTTTGTAATAATCTAAAATCAAATCAACACTTTTGCAACAAGATTTGAAATCAATTTTGTAAACGATTTTTCCAATTTTTATTTTAATGGCTTAAAAAATCTCTTTATCATCGTTAAAATGTCTTATAAAAGCGAGGACTTAGAATATACGGTAATATTATTTGATAATATGATTTCTTTATTATATTAATCGATCATAACTATTAATCGGATTAAAATGGAAAATTCTCTTGTGTAAATAAGAAAATAAAAAAATATAATTCGGATATACCTAGACTATTACAAAATAATGTAACATCAATCTTTACGTCGATTTCATTAATGTTAAAGATCTGTTTAAATTTGCATTCAATTCAAAAAATTTCAAAAAACAGAGAGTAAATAAAGTCTTTATTTTTTTTATTTCAAACATAAATAAAAATATTATTTTTTTAATTTCAATAAACAATTGTTGAACTTATTAATATCGTCCTCTCTATTACTTATTTATTTTTCATATTTTAATTCTTTGTTTAGAAATGAGCTCTAGCAAAAAATTAAATTTTTTACGTAATCACATACGAAAGCCTAAGTCATCAGTATCTTGAGTCATAATAAAAAATATTGAATTGCTAATTTTTAAGAAATAATTTTTGATTCAATATTAATATAAGCTTGAAAATTATGATCAATGTAAGATTTCTCTTCAGACTAAAATTATATTGTAAATCAATACGAGATTGATTATTTGAATTTATATTATAAATCAAATGATCCATCAAATGTACTGGATATTTGATAAGATGATGATAATGTTTATATTGATAAGGTTTCGAAAAGTTTTCAAAACATTGAAAAATTCCACTACTCTATCAATGATCCTATTGGCCAGATTGTGGAAGATCAAATATTAGATAACAACAGAGTTTTGAATCCCGTGTTTTGAGTTTTGAATAGAGAGACTTTTTTTTAAATTAGTTTTTAGCAATGTTTTTTTGGGCTAAGCCTAGTCAAAGTTATTTCCATTACTCTTACTCTTTTTCTCTTTATTAGCCATTTTTCTTTAGGCTAACCTCAGTCAAACATGATTTCAAATTTTAAGACAATTTTCAACAATTTTACAAAACAATTATGACAAGACATTTATAAAACAGTATTTAATACAGAAATTTTTAAATAGCATGAACTCGTTCTTATCAAACCATATCGAAAAGACATTATTAATACCGTCTCACTATAATCAAGCTTTCAAAATGCTGAACAAAAATATCATAAACTGGTTCTATTCAATGTATTGTGTATGCACAACTTGCTATCATAGTTACGATTATGTAGATAATAAACTTACTAAAAGATGTACGTCGTATGTAAAACGTAAATTTTATTTATCCTATATTTAACTGGATTCTTTCTAAAAAAAACAAACCCGTTTTTAACTTCGATTTGATTCACTTCTATTCGTTTTTCTTCTTGCTTAATGTCAAGACGTATTAAAAATTCTTTCACACTTTTAAATATTTTTAATTTTTAGATGCATATGGCTTGATTTTTCGTCTTTTAAACACTTTTCCACACAACTTTGAAAGTTAATAAAAAAAAGGAAAAGCTAATAATTTAAAAATATTGAAATCGCAATGAAAACAATAAAATGTTATATTGAAAAATTAAAAATTAAAATTTTAAAATTAAAGTTAAACGAACGTACCAAATTTTGTATAAGTATACCAACATGTTTGAACATGTCCTCAGTATGTTTTGGGGGTATGGTCAAATATGCTGGTATACGTAACAGGTTTAAAAAAATTCACAAAACCAATTTTTAAAATTTTAAAAGTTGGTTTTTTGAATTTTTAACTGTAAAAACAAAGTACCAAATCTTGTATTAGTATACCAACATGTTTGAACATGTCCCCAGTATGTTTTGGGGATATGGTCAAATATGCTGGTATACGTAACCGGTTTAAGAAAATTCAAAAAAACAATTTTTAAAATTTTAAAAATTGGTTTTTTGAATTTTTAACTGTAAAAACAAAGTACCAAATCTTGTATTAGTATACCAACATGTTTGAACATGTCCCCAGTATGTTTTGGGGGTATGGTCAAATATGCTGGTATACGTAACAGGTTTAAAAAAATTCAAAAAACCAATTTTTAAAATTTTAAAAATTGGTTTTTTGAATTTTTAACTGTAAAAACAACGTACCAAATTTTGTATAAGTATACCAACATGTTTGAACATGTCCCCAGTATGTTTTGGGGATATGGTCAAATATGTTGGTATACGTAACAGGTTTAAAAAATGTAAAAGTATACCAACATGTTTGAACATGTCCCCAGTATGTTTTAGGGGGTATGGTCAAATATGTTGGTATACGTAACAGGTTTAAAAAAATTCACAAAACCAATTTTTAAAATTTTAAAAGTTGGTTTTTTGAATTTTTAACGGTAAAATCAACGTACCAAATCTTGTATAAGTATACCAACATGTTTGAACATGTCCCCAGTATGTTTTGGGGATATGGTCAAATATGCTGGTATACGTAACAGGTTTAAAAAAATTCACAAAACCAATTTTTAAAATTTTTAAAAGTTGGTTTTTTGAATTTTTAACTGTAAAAACAACGTACCAAATCTTGTATAAGTATACCAACATGTTTGAACATGTCCCCATAGAGTTTTGGGGATATGGTCAAATATGCTGGTATACGTAACAGGTTTAAAAAAATTCACAAAACCAATTTTTAAAATTTAAAAAGTTGGTTTTTTGAATTTTTAACTGTAAAAACAAAGTACCATATCTTGTATAAGTATACCAACATGTTTGAACATGTCCCCATAGAGTTTTGGGGATATGGTCAAATATGCTGGTATACGTAACAGGTTTAAAAAAATTCAAAAAACCAATTTTTAAAATTTTAAAAGTTGGTTTTTTGATTTTTTAACTGTAAAAACAAAGTACCAAATCTTGTATTAGTATACCAACATGTTTGAACATGTCCCCATAGAGTTTTGGGGATATGGTCAAATATGCTGGTATACGTAACAGGTTTAAAAAAATTCAAAAAACCAATTTTTAAAATTTTAAAAGTTGGTTTTTTGAATTTTTAACTGTAAAAACAACGTACCAAATCTTGTATAAGTATACCAACATGTTTGAACATGTCCCCAGTATGTTTTGGGGATATGGTCAAATATGCTGGTATACGTAACCGGTTTAAGAAAATTCAAAAAAACAATTTTTAAAATTTTAAAAATTGGTTTTTTGAATTTTTAACGGTAAAATCAACGTACCAAATCTTGTATAAGTATACCAACATGTTTGAACATGTCCCCAGTATGTTTTGGGGATATGGTCAAATATGCTGGTATACGTAACAGGTTTAAAAAAATTCTAAAAACCAATTTTAAAAAATTTTAAAAATTGGTTTTTTGAATTTTTAACGGTAATATCAACGTACCAAATCTTGTAAAAGTATACCAACATGTTTGAACATGTCCCCAGTATGTTTTAGGGGGTATGGTCAAATATGTTGGTATACGTAACAGGTTTAAAAAAATTCAAAAAACCAATTTTAAAAATTTTAAAAATTGGTTTTTTGAATTTTTAACTGTAAAAACAACGTACCAAATCTTGTATAAGTATACCAACATGTTTGAACATGTCCCCATAGAGTTTTGGGGATATGGTCAAATATGCTGGTATACGTAACAGGTTTAAAAAAATTCACAAAACCAATTTTTAAAATTTTAAAAGTTGGTTTTTTGAATTTTTAACTGTAAAAACAAAGTACCAAATCTTGTATTAGTATACCAACATGTTTGAACATGTCCCCAGTATGTTTTGGGGGTATGGTCAAATATGCTGGTATACGTAACAGGTTTAAAAAAATTCAAAAAACCAATTTTTAAAATTTTAAAAGTTGGTTTTTTGAATTTTTAACGGTAAAATCAACGTACCAAATCTTGTATAAGTATACCAACATGTTTGAACATGTCCCCAGTATGTTTTGGGGATATGGTCAAATATGCTGGTATACGTAACAGGTTTAAAAAAATTCACAAAACCAATTTTTAAAATTTTTAAAAGTTGGTTTTTTGAATTTTTAACTGTAAAAACAACGTACCAAATCTTGTATAAGTATACCAACATGTTTGAACATGTCCCCAGTAAGTTTTGGGGATATGGTCAAATATGCTGGTATACGTAACAGGTTTAAAAAAATTCAAAAAACCAATTTTTAAAATTTTAAAAAATGGTTTTTTGAATTTTTAACTGTAAAAACAACGTACCAAATCTTGTATAAGTATACCAACATGTTTGAACATGTCCCCATAGAGTTTTGGGGATATGGTCAAATATGTTGGTATACGTAACAGGTTTAAAAAAATTCACAAAACCAATTTTTAAAATTTTTAAAAGTTGGTTTTTTGAATTTTTAACTGTAAAAACAAAGTACCAAATCTTGTATTAGTATACCAACATGTTTGAACATGTCCCCAGTATGTTTTGGGGGTATGGTCAAATATGCTGGTATACGTAACAGGTTTAAAAAAATTCAAAAAACCAATTTTTAAAATTTTAAAAATTGGTTTTTTGAATTTTTAACTGTAAAAACAACGTACCAAATTTTGTATAAGTATACCAACATGTTTGAACATGTCCCCAGTATGTTTTGGGGATATGGTCAAATATGTTGGTATACGTAACAGGTTTAAAAAAATTCACAAAACCAATTTTTAAAATTTTAAAAGTTGGTTTTTTGAATTTTTAACGGTAAAATCAACGTACCAAATCTTGTATAAGTATACCAACATGTTTGAACATGTCCCCAGTATGTTTTGGGGATATGGTCAAATATGCTGGTATACGTAACAGGTTTAAAAAAATTCACAAAACCAATTTTTAAAATTTTAAAAGTTGGTTTTTTGAATTTTTAACTGTAAAAACAAAGTACCAAATCTTGTATTAGTATACCAACATGTTTGAACATGTCCCCAGTATGTTTTGGGGGTATGGTCAAATATGCTGGTATACGTAACAGGTTTAAAAAAATTCAAAAAACCAATTTTAAAGATTTTAAAAATTGGTTTTTTGAATTTTTAACTGTAAAAACAACGTACCAAATCTTGTATAAGTATACCAACATGTTTGAACATGTCCCCATAGAGTTTTGCGGGATATGGTCAAATATGCTGGTATACGTAACAGGTTTAAAAAAATTCACAAAACCAATTTTTAAAATTTTAAAAGTTGGTTTTTTGAATTTTTAACGGTAAAATCAACGTACCAAATCTTGTATAAGTATACCAACATGTTTGAACATGTCCCCAGTATGTTTTGGGGATATGGTCAAATATGCTGGTATACGTAACAGGTTTAAAAAAATTCACAAAACCAATTTTTAAAATTTTTAAAAGTTGGTTTTTTGAATTTTTAACTGTAAAAACAAAGTACCAAATCTTGTATTAGTATACCAACATGTTTGAACATGTCCCCAGTATGTTTTGGGGGTATGGTCAAATATGTTGGTATACGTAACAGGTTTAAAAAAATTCAAAAAACCAATTTTAAAGATTTTAAAAATTGGTTTTTTGAATTTTTAACTGTAAAAACAACGTACCAAATCTTGTATAAGTATACCAACATGTTTGAACATGTCCCCATAGAGTTTTGCGGGATATGGTCAAATATGCTGGTATACGTAACAGGTTTAAAAAAATTCACAAAACCAATTTTTAAAATTTTAAAAGTTGGTTTTTTGATTTTTTAACTGTAAAAACAAAGTACCAAATCTTGTATTAGTATACCAACATGTTTGAACATGTCCCCATAGAGTTTTGGGGATATGGTCAAATATGCTGGTATACGTAACAGGTTTAAAAAAATTCAAAAAACCAATTTTTAAAATTTTAAAAGTTGGTTTTTTGAATTTTTAACTGTAAAAACAACGTACCAAATCTTGTATAAGTATACCAACATGTTTGAACATGTCCCCAGTATGTTTTGGGGATATGGTCAAATATGCTGGTATACGTAACAGGTTTAAAAAAATTCAAAAAACCAATTTTTAAAATTTTAAAAGTTGGTTTTTTGAATTTTTAACTGTAAAATCAACGTACCAAATCTTGTATAAGTATACCAACATGTTTGAACATGTCCCCAGTATGTTTTGGGGATATGGTCAAATATGCTGGTATACGTAACAGGTTTAAAAAAATTCTAAAAACCAATTTTAAAAAATTTTAAAAATTGGTTTTTTGAATTTTTAACGGTAATATCAACGTACCAAATCTTGTAAAAGTATACCAACATGTTTGAACATGTCCCCAGTATGTTTTAGGGGGTATGGTCAAATATGTTGGTATACGTAACAGGTTTAAAAAAATTCAAAAAACCAATTTTAAAAATTTTAAAAATTGGTTTTTTGAATTTTTAACTGTAAAAACAACGTACCAAATCTTGTATAAGTATACCAACATGTTTGAACATGTCCCCATAGAGTTTTGGGGATATGGTCAAATATGCTGGTATACGTAACAGGTTTAAAAAAATTCACAAAACCAATTTTTAAAATTTTAAAAGTTGGTTTTTTGAATTTTTAACTGTAAAAACAAAGTACCAAATCTTGTATTAGTATACCAACATGTTTGAACATGTCCCCAGTATGTTTTGGGGGTATGGTCAAATATGCTGGTATACGTAACAGGTTTAAAAAAATTCAAAAAACCAATTTTTAAAATTTTAAAAGTTGGTTTTTTGAATTTTTAACTGTAAAAACAACGTACCAAATCTTGTATAAGTATACCAACATGTTTGAACATGTCCCCAGTATGTTTTGGGGATATGGTCAAATATGCTGGTATACGTAACAGGTTTAAAAAAATTCACAAAACCAATTTTTAAAATTTTTAAAAGTTGGTTTTTTGAATTTTTAACTGTAAAAACAAAGTACCAAATCTTGTATTAGTATACCAACATGTTTGAACATGTCCCCAGTATGTTTTGGGGGTATGGTCAAATATGTTGGTATACGTAACAGGTTTAAAAAAATTCAAAAAACCAATTTTAAAGATTTTAAAAATTGGTTTTTTGAATTTTTAACTGTAAAAACAACGTACCAAATCTTGTATAAGTATACCAACATGTTTGAACATGTCCCCATAGAGTTTTGGGGATATGGTCAAATATGCTGGTATACGTAACAGGTTTAAAAAAATTCACAAAACCAATTTTTAAAATTTTAAAAGTTGGTTTTTTGAATTTTTAACTGTAAAAACAAAGTACCAAATCTTGTATTAGTATACCAACATGTTTGAACATGTCCCCAGTATGTTTTGGGGGTATGGTCAAATATGCTGGTATACGTAACAGGTTTAAAAAAATTCAAAAAACCAATTTTTAAAATTTTAAAAAATGGTTTTTTGAATTTTTAACTGTAAAAACAACGTACCAAATCTTGTATAAGTATACCAACATGTTTGAACATGTCCCCATAGAGTTTTGGGGATATGGTCAAATATGTTGGTATACGTAACAGGTTTAAAAAAATTCACAAAACCAATTTTTAAAATTTTAAAAGTTGGTTTTTTGAATTTTTAACTGTAAAAACAACGTACCAAATCTTGTATAAGTATACCAACATGTTTGAACATGTCCCCAGTATGTTTTGGGGATATGGTCAAATATGTTGTTATACGTAACAGGTTTAAAAAAATTCAAAAAACCAATTTTTAAAGTTTTAAAAGTTGGTTTTTTGAATTTTTAACGGTAAAATCAACGTACCAAATCTTGTATAAGTATACCAACATGTTTGAACATGTCCCCAGTAAGTTTTGGGGATATGGTCAAATATGCTGGTATACGTAACCGGTTTAAGAAAATTCACAAAACCAATTTGTTACGTAATATTTTGTGGTTTTAATTTTCATTGTTTTACAATTAATAACTGTCAATTCCAAATCTAATCATGATCAAATAAATCAAATAATTGTAATAATCCATTCCGCAGATTAATAAGGGATCTAGAGGATCCATTAATAACTGTCAAAGTAATCAGAGTTATGAATATCAATATGGTATTACGCAACTCGAATATATTACAAAAGTTATGTAATACAATTGCGTAATAAAGAATGGATATAAATAGTTGTGTAGTTTTTACTAACTGTAGTCTAGATTTATAATACTTATTTTACGTTCCGAAAATAAAAATAAATGTAAATTAAAAAAATCAATCAGTCTAAGTTCACTCGCAAAAAATTTTATCAAATGATTGATAGATAGCCCTCATGATTTTTTTATTTTTATTGATGTCGCGTTTAATTAGATTTTCATATATTTGTTTTATTTTTTTTTCCATATTTTATTTTAAAAATTAACGTTCAAAAGATGAATACATTGTGTGGTTTCACTGAATCGTATTATTACGAATTTGTATTAGTAAAGAAACATTTAGTCCGAGAAAACTGTCTCGACCTAGCGATTTTCGCATATAGGTCACAATATGCGGTAATCGAGAAGATTAGATATGTGCCCAATAACGTCCTCGCACAACATTGCTCAAGTTATGGCTATACATAAAGATTTCCAAGACTTCAATTATTATTGTCAACAATTATACGAGCGTAGATGTTGCCCTCTGGGGATATGGTCAAATATTTACTGTGCATACTTCAGTCTCAAGATGATAGAATGCCGAAAGAACGTCGAAGGTTATTTTCTAGTATGAGATTTGAAATTCTTCTCCAGGTAATTTATATGGGCCGCCAAATCTTGTATAGATACCAATTCGCTTCTCTTGGAGAGGCATACATATTATTCATAATAAATTCATTCGATCTCTGTCAAGATGTCGACATGTAAAAGTTTAAAAAACTAATTTTACTCGTCTCGAAACACGAACAGCGAGTTTTTTTTGAACGCTAAACACGCTAAATTAAGCCAAATAACTTATTTTAATAGCAGAATATACCTTAACCTAGATTATGTCCCAGAACGTGCTTGGGGATATTAAACAATTATGCAGCTTTGAATGTGAAAAACTCATTAATGATCTCGAACACGAGTCGCTAATTTTTAATAACCAAATTACTGCACATGATTTTTTTCTCTAAAGAGATGAGATTAGATAATCAAGCAATGCACAACCCCAGTATCGATATGTATTCCATTTTCGTCACACAAAAAAATAAAAAACCAATTCATCGAAGTTAAAAGTGCCCAAATTCAATTTTTATACGTATTCCCTAGGACAAAATTCACCGGGTTAGTCAAAAAAGTCGTAGGAACATTTCTTTTATATTTACTGATGTTGATCCCATATACATATACGAACGACTCGAGGACGAATCGGAATCTTGTTACAAAACCAATTTGTTACGTAATATTTTGTGGTTTTAATTTTCATTGTTTTACAATTAATAACTGTCAATTCCAAATCTAATCATGATCAAATAAATCAAATAATTGTAATAATCCATTCCGCAGATTAATAAGGGATCTAGAGGATCCATTAATAACTGTCAAAGTAATCAGAGTTATGAATATCAATATGGTATTACGCAACTCGAATATATTACAAAAGTTATGTAATACAATTGCGTAATAAAGAATGGATATAAATAGTTGTGTAGTTTTTACTAACTGTAGTCTAGATTTATAATACTTATTTTACGTTCTGTATTGTTTAAATAAAACTTATAAAAACCAGAATTATCTTTATTTTATATTCCTCTGGAAATTACGGTTAAGTTAGGAATCCCAATTTAAGCGTAACATATTTGGTAGCAGCGATAAAATACGATTAGGTAAGATAAAGATGAGCGGAAAAAAACGATCCCAATCACAAAGCAAGAAGAGTCCTAGTGAGGATAACATTGTGGTAAACATCGAGAACTGGACAACATTATCAAAAATGACTTGGTACAATTTGAAAAAGTTATCCTATATACTGGATAGTACAAAAATTGTATATTCCAACGCATTAAACGAGATTTCAGACTTGGTAAAGAGTAAGGCAAATAAAGGTGAGATGGTCAACAATGCAAAAGCAATCATCAACGAAGCATTAGAAAGAAAAAATGCATTAAAAAACATGTGGTTCCCTGACAACCTCCCGAAAGGCTTAGAAGGTAATCTGGAAAATGAACTAAATGATCTAAGAAAAGTTGTCGAAAAACAAAGAAAAACGATCGAAGATTTAGAATATACTCTAGAACATGGTAATATGGATGGAAGATACGAAATTAATAAGGACAATTACAAATTCGCCTTTAATAATACAGATTTCGAAAAGACATTTGATTGCAATGATAAGATGAGTAGCCAATTTGGAAATTTACCGGCATATAATGAATGCAACAAAAAATCAGAACTAATAACTGAGAATGATGCTGACATGGTTACACCAAAAACATCCGAAGAACAAAAATGCGTAAGATTCCAATCAACGGTGGACAAAACCCAAACATCTGATTTAGAGACCGAACAAAGTATTTCAAAACGACAATACGAAATGTCAAGAAACTTGGTCACCCCAACAGCACCCGATTTTCTACGACAGAAATCGTATAGTCCATACGTTCCTAAACCGGATTATGGACCCACTAACGTTAAAAAATTGGAAACAAATATTCAAAAATTCAAAGGTCATGCAAGCGAAGATGTAGATGACTGGTTGTTCGCAATCAATCAGGGCTTTATTAGAGCTCAAATCGGTTACGACGATCGACTTAGTCATGCACTAATTTTTGTCGAAAACTTACCATTCACCATATTAAAAGAATTTATTAATTCAAGAAAAACATGGAACCAATATGAAGCCGAAATAAGAAAAATGTATTCAAAACCTGACGCAGCTGACAGATATCGTTCAGAGTTGGCTTCACTTGTCCATAAGGATGGAATGACTATTGATACGTACACGCAACATTTTCTCAAATGTGTTTTTCATTTGAAATCTATGGATGAAGGTGATAAATTTTATCATTACGTCAAAGGTCTCAAAGAAAGAACCAGAACAGAAATTAAATGCCGTGACATAAATACAATAGATCGCGCAATTAGCTTGGCAACTAAACTAGAACAAGAGCGTGAGACAAGTCGGATAAATTACATTTCAACAAAAAATAATCGCTTCACTCAAAAAACACAAACATTTAATAAAAACAAACCTCAGTTTATTAAAAACGGAAACAAGTTTGGAAATAATAAAAATTTCAGTAATCATACGCAAAAGAACGAACGCGAAAAAGTCTTTAATTCAAATGATAAACAAAAGTCGAACAATTCAAGAGAGGTCATTTGCCACCGATGTAAAAAGAAAGGCCACTACGCCAACAAATGCATAGTAAAACTAAAAAATATTAATAATATCGTCGTCGAATCAGAGTCAGAATCCGAAAACACGGAAAACATAAATATCGTAAATGGAGGTCCGAAACATATTTTAACAACAACGGCTGATATAAACGGTATCAAATTCAAGGTCGGTTTAGACTGTGGAGCTACAGTATCTGTATTAAACCACGATACCGCTATAAAAAATAATATCGAGATAATCCCCTCGTCCTGCAAAATCAAAACAGCAACTGGCGTAATTACTAAAGTAAGTGGAAAAACTTATCCTTTAACTGTGACTGTTAATAATCATACGTGTGAAATGGAGTTCGTAGTTTTCGATCATGATGATCATGATGTACTTTTAGGTTTAGACTGGTTTTATAAAACGAAGTGCGGAATTTTTCCGTCGGAGGCTAAGTTAACTTTCCCGAATGAGAGTAAAGAAGTTCTAAACGAGAGTGGATTAACTCTCGATTGTGATACGGTTGATATATTCCTGTCAGAAGTAGAAAATGATGATGTCGACGTTGAAAAAGATAGCTTCTGGGAATTACCAAATATAAAAATGGTACCAACTAGCGATTTAAATGCTAGTGAATTAAAACTTTTTAATGGTCTGCGGAAAGCAGCCAAACAAATGTTTGCAAACGACATAGACGAATTGGGTGAGTGTTCAGTTTTAGAACATAAAATAAGGGTTGATAATCCAAATCAATCGCCGATTTACACGCCTCCTTATCGTAAATCGGAAGCGGAACGTAAATATTTAAGGGAAGAAATTAACAAAATGTTAAAAGCCAATATAATTAGGATGTCACGATCACCATGGTCTTCCCCAGTGGTCGTGGTACCGAAGAAAAATGGAAAATGGCGACTCTGCATCGATTATAGAAAACTTAATAGCATAACTGTCGCTGAAAAATGGCCTATCCCAAACATCTTAGACATCTTAGATAGGTTTAAAGGATCAACTTGGTATAGTGTAATTGACCTTAAGTCAGGATATTGGCAGGTTAAAATGGATCCGGGTTCAATAGAGAAAACGGCTTTTTCAACCCCTGACGGACATTATGAGTTTCTTAGACTTCCCTTTGGTTTAAAAAATGCCCCAGCTGAGTTCAGTCGTATCATGAACATGGTATTTGGGAATCTCCCTTTCGTCGAAGTCTATCTAGATGATATAACCGTGCACTCAAAAACGCTCGAGCAACATATCAAGCATTTACTTGTTGTGTTTCAAAAACTCATTGAAGCAAATCTAAAGGTCAACGCAGAAAAATGCGTATGGTGTACTAAAACTGTTAAAATTTTAGGACACATTGTAAGTAAAGACCAAGTAATGATGGATCCTGAAAAAATCGATGCGATAGAAAAAAGAGAGCCACCACGAAACGTGAAACAACTTCAATCATTCATAGGGTTATCAACCTATTATAGAAGATTTGTCGAAGCTTTTTCAAAAATAGCACATCCTATGTTCGCGCTATTAGGTAAAAACGTAAAATTTATCTGGTCAGAAGAATGTCAAAATGCCTTTGACGAGTTAAAGAGAGCATTAGTGAGTTATCCAATTTTACGATTACCAGATGTCAACCGAGAATTTATTCTTTATGTTGATGCATCGGGATACGCGATAGGTGCTATTCTAGCTCAAATTGATGATAGTGGAGTCGAATATGTTTGCGCATACGCGTCTCGGTTACTTTCTAAGTCAGAAATCAGCTACTGTATTACGGAAAAGGAATGTCTTTCAGCTGTTTATGGTTTAAAGAAGTTTAGAAAGGAGCTACACTGCACTAAATTTAAAATCGTTACAGACCACTCAGCTCTATTATGGCTCAAAAGTATGAAAGAAACTAATGCTCGATTGACAAGATGGGCAATTTTTATCCAAGAATTCGATTGCGAAATTGTTCATCGAAAGGGGGCTAACCATTCTAACGTTGACGCCCTCAGTAGACCTGTCAATTCAATAAGTTTAATTTATTCAATTAAAGACGACGACGAAAGTAATGAGCGATCACTTGATCCATGGGAAGATGACTCACTACTTTATTATTTACAATATGGACGATTTAAAAAGGGGGTCAGTAAAAAACAAACAAAGCGCATCAGCCGTCTTGCTGACAATTATTCACTAAAAAATGATAAACAACTATACATTAAGGATAAACAGAATATATTAGAGATACCCAAACCGGAAGAAAGGAGAGGTATAATAGAGAAAGCTCATTCTCTGGGTCATTTCCAAAGTGAATCAACATATAATTCACTCAAAGACAAATATTTTTGGAAAAGAATGTTGGACCAAATAAAAAGAGTAATTAAGCAATGTATCGTTTGCCAACGAAACAATAAAATGGTTGTTAAATACCAACCAGCAATGGCAACAGTTATAACAAAATTATTCGATCGCGTTTCAATTGACTTGGTATTTGGATTAAAAGAGACAGCCGACGGTTTCATTGGAATACTAGTAATAGTCGAAGCTTTGAGTAAGTACCCGTGGGCTAAAGCCATTAAATCAAAGACAGCAAAAGAAATTGCCAAACACCTACGTGAGTACATCACAATTTTCGGACCATTCAAAGAACTGTTATCCGACCAAGGTAAAGAGTTTTGTAACCAAGTTATCGATCAGTTGAAACAATCAATAGGGTTTAATCATATAACTACTTCAGCTTACAACCCACGTACCAATGGCATGACAGAAAGATTCAACCAAACACTTGTCGAAAGCCTCAGAAAACATTCTGAAGCAAACACAGAATGCTGGCCAGAACAACTCGATTTTGTTCTTTTGGCCTACAGAACAAGAGTCCACTCCACAACAAACTATACACCGTTTGAACTTATGTTTGGACGAAAAATGAATGAATTTGAAGATTGGTCAACCGAAAACGTAAATGAAGTCGAAGCTATTATTAATCGAACGAATGAGATACGAACCCCTTTCGAGGAGACTCATACAAGTGCCCTAGATAACATATCAAAAGGTCAAGTTAAACAAATAGCGATACAAAACAAAGCCCAAAACATAGAGATCGAAAGAATCCCGATTGGTAAAACAGTATACCTAAAATGTGAAGGCCTCCTAAGCAAATTGGAACCAAGATTTAAGGGCCCATACACAATTACGGATCACACCACAAGAGGTAACTATAAGGTTAAAAATGCACTTGGAGAAGTGATAAAAGAAAGCTTCCCAAGACAAAAAATAAAAGTTGTCGAAGATAATGAGGAGCTTCCTAAAGATAGTCTAGAAATTGAGAAAATTTTAGGTCATAAAATCATTAACAATCAGTGGTTATTTCTAGTAAAATGGAAGGATCTCCCAACGAAAGAATCCACCTGGATCCCTGAAAAAAATTTCAATTCTATGGATATTGTTAATAAATATAAACAATCGATCACCAATAACATTCAACTACGACCAAGAAAACAAAGGAAAATTAACTTCCTCACACCAATTACTATTATATTCTTATTGTCAATTTTACCCGCGATTTATTGCGCACCTATGTCACAAAACATTTCTAAATTCTTTAGTAAACTAACTACAAAGACAACCAAAAAACCGACTCAAGTACAATCTTCAGGGCCGATCTTTAGAGAAACCATGTTAGTAAACGGTAGTTTCAGAACTTGTAGTGCAAGTCTGAACAAGAATTTAATTAATTTAAACACAATGTGCATCGAAAAACCTGATTCAGGAAATAACATCCTATATAATTATTTAACAAATTTCAAGCTACCAACTACTAATAGAAACGAAATGCATTTGCCTATGTACATTTTTGGTAAAGTTCAACATGAGGTTTATGGCCATGGCTTACATTGTGTCATGAAAAAACATATTCTCAAAACATCTACAAATTTTATTGGAATGAAGTATGAATCGTTTAGAACTGAAAACAGTGTGATGTCCTATGACGACTGTTTTGAACTTAACAGAACAAGGAAATGTAAAGGTAGTAAGATGGACTGTGACGGCGACTATTGTTCATTTACAAGTAATCCGACGCCTATCTTTAAATGGTTTAGCGATGTGATTACCGAAACCTACTCCTGCACACTTTCGCGAAAATTAATAACGGCAAAAACGAGTAATGACGTGGTGTTCAACTTAAATTGTTTAGCATCCCACAAACAATGTAAAATGCACGACTCAATAATTGTATGGGACGACTCAGTATTCCACAAATGTCCGTTATATTTAATAAGCCAAGAACGATTCGTACTTCATTTAGGCGCAAAGAACCCTGACATAGTTCTGTCATATCCAAAACTTGCATTCCAAGTGACCAACTCCGAAAATTTTTGTAACTTGCAAGTAATGTCCACAACAGAAGGTGTGTATTTAGGACTTTATACAAACGAACAAGTAAACAAAAAGTCAGCCGAAGGTGCAGATATCAATGAGATTAAAGAACTTTTACTCGCAGATATTGATTTTGAAAGTCATTCACATGCAGTCGACAGAAGTTTCTTAGTACACCAGGAATGCTTAAATCTTAGAAGCATTCTAAAAACATTTGCCTTAACAACCGAAAACGAGTTTCTTACTCATACACTACCAAATGGAAATAATCTAACTGTCTACTCATACATGAAAAACATTTATGCTGGAGTATGCAAGAATATAAGTTCGGTAATACTAATTGGCACAACCCATATCCCACAAACAAACCCGCCGGTATGTTACGAATATCAACCCGTAATCTATACAGTTGATAAAATAAATAAGACTGGATTCTTAACTCCAGAAGGAATAATACGGGATAGTTCAAAGGGTTACGATTGTGCAACTATTTCACAGTACATTCAAATCCCTTGGACTCAAAAAATAATCTCACGAAAGTTTGAAAAATCAATAGTAATGGACGAAAGGAATGTAAACTTTTTAGATTTCTCCTATCTCTCAAACACTATTTTGAGCGAAAACTTTACCCATAATCATATCTTATCGGAAAATGTGGATATTTTATTTACAATGCAAGAAATAATGAATCAAGAAATAAATTCGGGTATTATTTATAATCCTCCTAAAGAAAGTAATAATATAAATAGAAATAGTAAATTTTTGGAAACAAAAAAAGAAATCGAAAAAATAATTCAGAATTTGAAAAATAATTTTATATATTTTTTGGCTATAGTAGGGGCATTAAAAATCGCGATATTTATAGTAATTCTAATAGTCAAAGTTATAAAATTAATAATCGAATGGAGATTGTCGAAATCAAAATTCTCGAGATATGATTCCGAAGCAAGTTTCGCAGGAATCGAAATGAATAATTTAATAAATGACAAAAACGAAAATAAAAATAAATGTAAATTAAAAAAATCAATCAGTCTAAGTTCACTCGCAAAAAATTTTATCAAATGATTGATAGATAGCCCTCATGATTTTTTTATTTTTATTGATGTCGCGTTTAATTAGATATTCATATATTTGTTTTATTTTTTTTTTCCATATTTTATTTTAAAAATTAACGTTCAAAAGATGAATACATTGTGTGGTTTCACTGAATCGTATTATTACGAATTTGAAAATTATAATGTAAAGAAATTTAGTCCGAGAAAACTTCTCGACCTAGCGATGTTCGCATATAGCACAAACGTAATCGAGAAGATTAGATATGTGCCCAATAACGTCCTCGCACAACACTCTGCTCAAGTTATGGCTATACATAAAGATTTCCAAGACTTCAATTATTATTGTCAACAATTATACGAGCGTAGATGTTGCCCTCTGGTAAAGAAATATTTACTGTGCATACTTCAGTCTCAAGATGATAGAATGCCGAAAGAACGTCGAAGGTTATTTTCTAGTATGAGATTTGAAATTCTTCTCCAGGAATTTATATGGGCCGCCACGTATAGACAATTCGCTTCTCTTGGAGAGGCATACATATTATTCGTAATAAATTCGTACGATCTCTGTCAAGATGTAGACATGAAAAAGTTTAAAAAACTAATTTACTCGTCTCGAAACACGAACAGCGAGTATAACGCTAAACACGCTAAATTAAGCCAAATAACTTATTTTAATAGCAGAATAACCTTACCTAGAGATTATGTCGAACGTGCTTGTCGAGTTATTAAACAATTATGCAGCTTTGAATGTGAAAAACTCATTAATGATCTCGAACACGAGTCGCTAATTTTAATAACAAAATTACTGGACATGATTTTTTTCTCTAAAGAGATGCGATTAGATAATCAAGCAATGGACAACTCAGAAATCGAATGTATTCCATTTTCGTCACACAAAAAAATAAACGAATTCATCGAATTAATGTGCCCAAATTCATATTTATACGTATTCCCTAGGACAAAATTCACCGGGTTAGTCAACAAAGTCGTAGGATTCTTTTATATTTACTGATGTTGATCCATATACATACGAACGACTCGAGGACGAATCGGAATCTTGTTAGAGGGGGGGAGATGTTACGTAATATTTTGTGGTTTTAATATTCATTGTTTTACAATTAATAACTGTCAATTCCAAATCTAATCATGATCAAATAAATCAAATAATTGTAATAATCCATTCCGCAGATTAATAAGGGATCTAGAGGATCCATTAATAACTGTCAAAGTAATCAGAGTTATGAATATCAATATGGTATTACGCAACTCGAATATATTACAAAAGTTATGTAATACAATTGCGTAATAAAGAATGGATATAAATAGTTGTGTAGTTTTTACTAACTGTAGTCTAGATTTATAATACTTATTTTACGTTCTGTATTGTTTAAATAAAACTTATAAAAACCAGAATTATCTTTATTTTATATTCCTCTGGAAATTACGGTTAAGTTAGGAATCCCAATTTAAGCGTAACATATTTTTAAAATTTTAAAAGTTGGTTTTTTGAATTTTTAACTGTAAAAACAACGTACCAAATCTTGTATAAGTATACCAACATGTTTGAACATGTCCCCAGTATGTTTTGGGGATATGGTCAAATATGTTGTTATACGTAACAGGTTTAAAAAAATTCAAAAAACCAATTTTTAAAATTTTAAAAGTTGGTTTTTTGAATTTTTAACGGTAAAATCAACGTACCAAATCTTGTATAAGTATACCAACATGTTTGAACATGTCCCCAGTATGTTTTGGGGATATGGTCAAATATGTTGTTATACGTAACAGGTTTAAAAAAATTCAAAAAACCAATTTTTAAAATTTTAAAAGTTGGTTTTTTGAATTTTTAACGGTAAAATCAACGTACCAAATCTTGTATAAGTATACCAACATGTTTGAACATGTCCCCATAGAGTTTTGGGGATATGGTCAAATATGCTGGTATACGTAACAGGTTTAAAAAAATTCAAAAAACCAAAAATTCAATTTTTAAATAAATTGGTTTTCCCCGTTATATTTAATTTTTTGAAAATTAATTGCAATTTTTTTTCGAGATGTCTCTTTTTTTTAATTTTGAAAATATTTTTTCATTTGCAAGATTCAAAATTGTGGGTAAAAATGTATAAAAGACGAAAAATCAAGCCATATGGACTATTTTTTATCAATCTACTCAAAAGTAAAAACCATTTTTAACATCGACAACCTAAAGAGTTTTAAAAATTCAAAATCAATTTCAGATTTATTCCGAGATTTTTAAGATGGATTAATTTATGAAAATATACTGAAAGAAAATAAAAACATTTTCACATTCGTTCTTTAAAAAGACGGAATCTCATTATGCAATATATCTTGAAAATCTTTATGACCGGTTATTTAAGCGATCAACATACTACCGTTAGATGTAAAATTTGCTATAAAAA
Organism: Brachionus rubens; assembly: GCA_022207745.1. Taxonomy (NCBI): domain Eukaryota; kingdom Metazoa; phylum Rotifera; class Eurotatoria; order Ploima; family Brachionidae; genus Brachionus; species Brachionus rubens. The sequence goes on along the minus strand of JAJVHD010000021.1, from coordinate 792,062 downwards.
ACTTAATAATTGCTTATCTTAGTGTATCATTTTGAAAACCATTTTGGTCATTTTAACAACGGTAAGTTAGAAACGATATGAAACTTGAGAAATGATCGTGGGTGTCTTTGATAAGCCTGAATCAGTTAGTATTTTGAATATTCTTAATTCCTATGGATACTTAGGGTGCTTGAAATGTCTCCAAAAGAGAATAAGTTCTACATTTATGCTTTGGTTCTTAAAAAAAGACCTACTTTTCCACTGAACGGTTTTTTGAAATGCAAAAATTTTAAATAAAAATAATTCTTTTAAAATTTTATTTTTCGCTATGGAACCCCTTTTTTTCTAGTGCAGTGCAGTAGTCTTTCAAATTTCATTCACACATCTTTATAGTTTCGTTCTTTTTTTAAAGACAGTTCTATTCACACATATCCTTTTCAAAATGTGGAATCGTAAGGGCCGATGAGAGAAAAAAAGTTTTCGAGGAACGCCTCGAAGTCCGCAAAGCAAACAATACCCGCATGGTATTGTAGGCTAAAGCGATTTTGAATTTTTTAAGTACCTACACCTGATGCTAAATACAAATATCAATTAGATTTTTACTAAATTTTTTGGAGTTGAAAAAAGTCGATCTATAATTTAATAAAAAATTCTTGTTCCAATGATCTTTACAAAAATAAATAAAATAGGAAAAAATTAGGTCAAATTAATACATATAAGGTTAAAATAAGAAAACTGAAATTTTTTTTTAAGTTCATGTAATAATCTTGAATAAAATCAACAGTTTGGCGACGAGTTTTGAGTGGTATTTTGTTTAATTTAATCGATTTTTACAAATTTAATCTTACACGCTAAAAAAAATCTCTTTAATAATTTGGGTTTCGATCGTTTTCTGAGTTTCGAGCAACTTTTGGTGGTCCAAAATTATGACATAAATGTCAGTGAGAGAAAGCTTTTATTCCTTCTGAATTTTTATTTCAGTAAGTCAATGTTAAAGGTTTTCGTAAGTCATTACGTAAAAAACTAAATATTTTTTCTAGAGCTTATTTCTAAACAAAGAATTAAAATGAGAAAAATAAAAAAGAAATAGAGAGGGCGTTATTAAAAAGTTCAACAATTTTTTATTGAAAATAAAAATTTTTATATTCGTCTTAAAACAAAAATAAATAAAAAAAATTTTGCTGGACAAAATAATATTTTATTTATTTTTGTAAAAAAATAAAACATAGACTTAACTCTCTGTTTAAGTTTAAATGTATTTTAGAGTAAATTTAATTGAATTTTAAGTTTGCTGTAATTTTATTTTATGAATTGAATGCACATTTAACCTGAACTGTTACATTAATTATATCGACTGAAAGATTGATGTTACATTATTTTGTAATAGTCTAGGTAAATCCGAATTTTATTTTTTAAATTTCTCATTAAAGAGAATTTTATATCTTAATCCGATTAATAGTTATGATCGATTAATATGATAAAAAAATCATTTTATCAATTTTTATCACCGTATATTCTAAGTTCTCGCTTTTATAAGACATTTTAACGATGAAAAAGAGATTTTTTAATTTGTATCAATTCGACTTAATTTGTTTGGCTGAAAGAAAATTCGATGAAATAATGATTTCAATCTCGACACAACAAAAAGATTCAGATGTGATTAAAAAGTTTCATCATTGAACTTAATTTGGTCAAAAATTAGCTAATTAGCAAGTAAAAATTATCATTTGGCTAAACAGTTATGACAAGGGACTACTAAAAGTTCCTCAAAATTTGGCCAAAGTTTGCTCTAAAATTTGCTAAATTTTCGGTCAAGAGTTGCTCGAAAGTTGCTCAAAAGGTGGGCAAATGTTTCGAAAAATTCGTTGATATCTTAAAAGTTGCGAAAAATTGCTTTTTAAAATGACTTTTAGCAATTTTCTTTTCCTTAATTTTAATTTCCCCAATACAAAAAATACCGTTAAATAAAATAAAAATTCTATTTAAATAAAAATCGGAATAAAATCGCTGTCTAAAGTATCGTCGTCCTCGTCCTTATATGTTTTATCGTTTTTCTGAGTTGCTCATATTTTGGTCATCGATGGTTATGACATAAATGTCATTGAGAGAAAGCTTTTATTCCTTTAGAATTTATATTTTAGTAAGTCAATCTTAAATAATGGAAAGTGAAGTTTTGATTTAAAGAGCAAGAGAAATCTTGATAGGAATAAGATTTTTTTTCTTTACTCTCTTAAAGAAAAACAATGTTAATCGTATCGAAATTTCGGGAAATTCAGAATTTTGTTTTAAATCTTCTGAGATCAAAGTCGAATTTATTTAGTATCCTCGGAAGCGAAAATTATTAAACTTTAAATATAGTTAGTTTGCACTTTCCACTCATTTATTCTTTGTTAGCCATTTTTTTTAGGGTTATCTCAGTCAAACATGATTTCAAAATGTATGACAATTTTCAAAAATATTTAAAATTAATTTCGACAATAGATTATTAACACCGACTTACTTTAATCAAGTTTTCAAAATGCTGAACAAAAATATCATGAACTGTTTCTATTCAAAGTATTGAGTGTGCAAAACTTGTTATCATAGTTCCAATTTTGTAGATAATAAACAGCTGTTCGTCGTATGTAAAACGAAAATCTTTTTTTTCCTTTATTTAACAGACTTCTTTCTACAAAAAAACACCCAGTTTTTAACTTCGATTTGATTCACCTCTATTTGTATTTCTTCTTGCTTGAATGTCAAGACGTATTAATAACTCTTTCACACTTTTAAATATTTTTAATTTTTGGATGCAAATGGACTATCATTTATCAATCTACTCAAAAGTAAAAACCACCTAAAAAACCTAAAGACTTTTAAAAATTCACAATCATTTTCAGATTTATTCCGAGACTTTTATGATGGATAAATTTATGAAAAAAATACTGAAAGAAAATAAAAACATTTTCACATTCGTTCTTTAAACAGACGGAATCTCATTATGCAATAAATCCTAAATATCTTTATGACGTATTAATCACATCTAACTCTTTTTGTTGTGTCGAGATTGAAATCAATATATAATCAAATTTTCTTTCAACCAAACAAATTAAGTCAAATTGATTCAAATTAGTTTAGAATAGAAAATATGAAATTTTTTTAACTTTTTTTGTAATAATCTTAAATCAAATCAACACTTTTGCAACAAGATTTAAAATCAATTTTGTAAAAGATTTTTACAAATTTAATTTTAATGGCTTAGAAATCTCTTTTTCATCGTTAAAATGTCTTATAAAAGCGAGGACTTAGAATATACGGTAATATTATTTGATAATATGATTTCTTTATCATATTAATGGATCATAACTATTAAACGGATTAAAATGGAAAATTCTCTTGTGTAAAAAAGAAAATAAAAAAATAAAATTCGGATATACCTAGACTATTACAAAATAATGTAACATCAATCTTTACGTCGATTTCAATAATCTAAAAGATCTGGTTAAATGTGCATTCAATTCAAAAAATATAATTACAGCAAACTTTGAATTCACTTTAATTTACTCTTCAATACATTTACACTTAAACAGAGAGTAAAAAAAGTCTTTATTTTTTTTATTTCAAACATAAATAAAAATATTATTTTTTTTTATTTCAATAAACAATTGTTGAACTTATTAATATCGTCCTCTCTATTACTAATTTATTTTTCTCATTTTAATTCTTTGTTTAGAAATGAGCTCTAGCAAAAAATTAAATTTTTTACGTAATGACATACGAAAGCATTAGTCATCAGTATCTTGAGTCATAATAAAAAATATTGAATTGCTAATTTTTAAGAAATAATTTTTGATTCAATATTAATATAAGCTTGAAAATTGTGATCAATGTAAGATTTCTCTTCAGACTAAAATTATATTGTAAATCAATACGAGATTGATTATTTGAATTTATATTATAAATCAAATGATCCATCAAATGTACTGGATATTTGATAAGATGATGATAATGTTTATATTAATAAGGTTTCGAAAAAGTTTTCAAAACATTGAAAAATTCAACTACTCTATCAATGATTTTATTGGCCAGATTGTGGAAGATCAAATATTAGATAACAACAGAGTTTTGAATCCCGTGTTTTGAGTTTTGAATGGAGAGACTTTTTTTTAAAAAAGTTTTTAGCAATGTTTTTTTGGGCTTAGCCTAGTCAAAGTTATTTCCATTACTCTTACTCTTTTTTTCTTTATTAGCCATTTTTCTTTAGGCTAACCTCAATCAAACATGATTTCAAATTGTATGACAATTTTCAAAAATTTTACAAAACAATTTTGACAAGACATTCATTATACCGTATTTAATACAGACATTTTTAAATTGCATGAACTCGTTCTTTTCAAACCATTTCGAAAAGACATTATTAATTCCGTCTCAGTTAAATCAAGCTATCAAAATTCTTTAAAAAAATATAATGAACTTTTTCTATTCAAAGTATTGGGTATGCACAACTTGTTCCGATAGTCCCGAAACTTACTAACAGCTGTGCGTCGTATGTTAAACGGAAATTTTATTTATCCTATATTTAACTGGATTCATTCTAAAAAAAACAAACCCGTTTTTAACTTCGATTTGATTCACTTCTATTCGTTTTTCTTCTTGCTTAATGTCAAGACGTATTAAAAACTCTTTCACACTTTTAAATATTTTTAATTTTTGGATGCATATGGACTATCATTTATCAATCTACTCAAAAGTAAAAACCATTTTTAACATCGACAACCTAAATAGTTTTAAAAATTCAAAATCAATTTCAGATGTATTCCGAGAATTTTAAGATGGATAAATTTATGAAAATATACTGAAAGAAAATAAAAACATTTTCACATTCGTTCTTTAAACAGACAGAGTGGACTTATTCAATTAATGATAATAATGTCTCAATTTATGATGTTGATGAGGTTGATGATGGTGAACTTGTTGAACATGTTGATGAGGTTGATGATGGTGAACATGTTGAACATGTTGAATACTATTTAGAAGATTATTTGGATAGCTTTGAAGAAGAAAGTAAGACTGGATCTACAATAGAGGATTTAAAATCCAAAGTTGTCTTTTCAGTCACTAATCAAGAAAATCCTAAGTTAATTTATAATGTATATGAGTTTATGTACGAAAAACCTTACAAAGACAAAATTTACTGGAGATGTGTTTTTAATGACCCTGTGCAGTGTAAAGAAGGGTTGGTCGACCGGTTTGGCAAAACCGGTTTGGAACCGGTTGGAACCCAAGCCGGTTTAAAATACGAACCTGTTTTTCAATCTGGTTTAATTTTTAAACCGGTTTTTCAAGCTGGTTTAATTTTTAAACCGGTTTTTTAATCTGGTTTAATTTTTAAACCGGTTTTTCAAGCTGTTTTAATTTTTAAACCGGTTTTTCAAGCCGGTTTTATTATAAAGCTGGTTTTTCAAGCGGGTTTAGTACCTAAACTGATGAAATCAAATAGAATCTTTTTGATGGTTGTCGAATTGGAATATATGGATATTACTTGTAGATTAAAAAAATAGAGTCTTTTTTTAAAAATTTATTTGAATATAATATTTTTAGTTATTAATTAATCCCGGATTTCAAACAGAGTAATTCTTGAGCCGTGTTTGAATGCATTCTTGTTCTATTTTTATCTATTGTAAGTGTTCCAATCGAGAAAGTTTGTTCAGATGGTACACTTGTAGGCATTAATGTCAAATTATCTTTCGCCATTTTAGCAATTATTGGTAATTCTTTGCTTGTTTCTTTCCACCATTGTAAAATATCTGGTTTCCTTTGAGTAGACGATTGGTGGCTGTTTAAAATACTTGTCAATTTCATCTTCATCATTTCTTTTTGTGTTAATGACTTTCGAAATCATTCTTACCATTAATATCTTTGGATTCTCTTTAATTTTATTTGCTGAACTCACAATTTGCTGACTTTGATTTGATTCATCCAAAGTTTTGTATGTTTCATAACACTTTCTAAAAAGATCCGAGGCTTTTTTTTTGATTGTTTTACCATCAATATAGTGAGCTTTAAAACATGGATCTAACATATGACAAACCAAAGCATGATCCTTTATTTTAGCCCAGTATATTTCGAACTTTTCTTTCATCGTTTTGATAGCATCTTGAACAAAATCAAAACTTTTGTTTACCTCACATTGTTTGATGTGATCTTCTATCTGCCGAAAACACGGATAAAAACTTGACGAAACCACTTTTTTCGAATAAGAGAGATCTTGAGTTCCTTTTGTTTTTAAAATTTAAATATAGTCTAAGATTAATTTAAAAAATCGATAAAATACCTTGGTCAAATGGCTCTAACAACTCAGAAACTTTTTCAGCATAATTCCAATCGTTCTGTTCGACTTTTGGGAAAATAGAATCTTTTTCATTTTCTAAACAAACAGATAAAGCTGTGATAGATTTTTTCATCTTAATTGCTGTTTTTTGCATTTCATGCGTCGAATTCCATCTTGTTGGTACATCAAAAATTACTTTTAGTTATGGTTCATGATTTGTTGTTGTTTGAGAGTCAAGGAACTGAACCAATTTTGATGATACATGAATCTTCTAACAAAAATATCTTTTTTTCTCGATTGCCTTCGAAATTGATTGATTATCTAAACCTGCTTGAACCACCAGATTTAAAACATGTGCTGCACACCGAGCATGGATTGCATTCTCATTTTTATTTTCTTTCGTTAAGCATAACATTTCTGCTGCCAATACCATATTAGCTGCATTGTCACATTTAAACGAATGAAATTTTTCTGATACTACATAATCGTCTAATACCTTAAAATTATCAAAATTACTTTGATGCAAATTTTTAAAATTTAAATTTAATTTTTACATCTCTAACTGATTGGGTAATAGATGATGCATCATGGGGATGTGGAAAATAAACGACATCAAGCAATAACTCAACAAATTTCCACTCATTATTTACAAAATGAGATGTAATGGAAATATAGGGTTCCTTACTTAGAGATGTCCAAATATCAGAGGTCAAATTTACCTTAGACTCATTAATAGAAAGTAATTCTTTAACTTCTTTTCTTTTCTGGTCATATTTTTTTTTAATTAATTCCCGAACTGTTTTCCTATCAGGAAGAACATATCGGGGATTTAAAGCAAAGATAAATTTTCTAAATTTTTTATTGTCTGCTACCGAAAATGATTGAATATTTGAAACAATAAAGTCGATAAAAAGTTCAGAAATTTTATCTTGATCACTATGATTTTTTCTAGGATTTTTAGGACTTGTTGTTTCATCCGAACTATCTTGATTTCTAGGATCGTGAATGTCGTGAATATTCGCCAAGTAGGTAGCTAAAGCGCTTGTACCAGTATTAGCTGAGTATTCAGATGAACAGTCAGTAACTTGACATAAGATTTTCTTATCAATCTTTTTCATGTGGCTCAAAACAAAGCTTTCATTTCTTCTTTTGTTCACAGGTGAAACCATCTCAGGATTTGATTGATGAGAATTGTTCGACATCTCAAAATTTTTTTTGACGATTTATGTTGTTTAATTTTGTTTTGGTTTAAAAACTATGGTTTATTATTTAAAATTTTTTTGTGTATTAATATCAAAATGATTAAGCTTCTTTTTTTAAGAAAGACTATTCAAAAAAAAAAAGAGTGCTAGATTTTCGTGCTTAATTTTTAGAAAAGAGCTGAAATCTAACAGTGTTAAACATTAAAAAAATTTAACATGTTAATATTCTAGTTGCAATTGATCATTTTTTTTTTAAATTCATGTGTTAAAAATAGTGAAATTTCAAAGAGAAAAGAAATTGTTTATTTTTTTTATTCAAAAAGACTTCTAATATTATGGTTTGACTTGATTTTTAAAAGTTTTGTTTAATTTTCATATAATCTTATTTTTTTTTATTTTAATTTTTGCTTGAAAAAAAATCATACCAAAATATTGAAAAGATAAATTTCTTCATATTAAAATTTTTTCAGCTAATACCCTTATTTAAGTAATGCAGTTTCAAAAACCAGTTTATTTTTCAAACCGGTTTGAATAACCGGTTAATTTTTCTAACAGGTTTGAGAAACCGGATAATTTTTCTAACCGGTTTGAAAAATCTGTTAATTTTTCAAACCGGTTATATAAACTGGTTTGAAAAATAAACCAGTTTTTTGAATTCGGTCAGGTTTTGAACCGGTCGACCAACCCTACTTTTCTCTCGTTTACCAGGGAAAATAAAAACGGGTAAATTTTCGGTTTAAACGCGGGCAAAATTTAGATGTGATAAAACGCGAAAAAACAATAGGACAAATTATTAAAACGCAATTCTCTTAAGTAATATTCAAATTTTTGCAAAAATAATAAAACGAAAAGAAATTAAAAAAAATTTAAAACAAAAACGCAAAGTTCTTATTTGAAGGAAGATTTTTTTGTCAAAATATTCAAAATTTTGGACAAAAAAAATTCGTTTAGCTTATTATTTTTTATTTATCTAAAAGGAAAATCCAAATTGGGATTCAGAAAATAAAATTAACCACAAAAGACGCAACAAAGCTAATCGTAATAGACTTAAAAAAATGAAGTTGACTGAGCTATATGATGAAGTATTCTTTCAAAATTTAATTTTTTTTCAATATTGTGCATAAAACTGAATTCCTAATAAATAATTAAAGACTGTGGAGAGTGATGATAAACAAAATGAAAGTGTTTGTGTTCCTATAACAACTAAATTGGAAAACCTGAACAATAATAGTATTGTCAAACTAGACGAGTGCGAAAATGACAATTTTTTCTTTAGTCTAACTGAAGAAAGTAAAAGAGTTAGTAATTTTATTTGATGATCTTAATGAACTAATTTTTAAGATCTTGAGACTGAGCCTGCTATTTTTGATGATAAAAATGAACAAACACTTCATGAAGGGAGTGACATTAATTTGATAGAGTTCTCAGTTCGTTATTGTCTGCACGTGAGGTCTTGCTTGATTTTATCAATGCGCTTTTTCCTTATCCGAATAAAATTCCGTCTACCTATAATGAAATTCTTAAGTTTCGAAAATTTCCAAAACCTCAAGAAAAAGTTTTATGCAGACACTGCGGTTTAGAGTTTAAAGATTAAAAATGTTTAAACACCAGTTGTTATTCAAATTCAGAGCTCAGTCGTGAGATTGTTAACAGTAAATCAAACTTAATTTTTTGTTTTAATATCGAGAAGCAATTGAGAAAGATCATTGAAAAAGAATGGAAACATTTCAACTCGTATAGAGGTTATTATAATTTAAATTTTTTAAATCTTAAATCGCATTGTAATTATAATAATTTAGAATATGTCAAAAAAAAAGAATATAAGTGATGTAGTAAATGGGAGAATTTATAATGACTCATCTGATACCATAAGTTTAGTAATATTTGCCGATGCAGCTAGGATTGCAAAATCATCAAATACATCTATGTGGGCTCTCTTCTCAACAATATGTGAGTTACCACCGCTTATTATAAATTCAAAGCATAATATAGTTGTACGCTGTCTATGGTCTGGTGATGTTGACTTTAATATCATTCTCCAAAAATACAATAGCGAAATAGACTCACTAATCCAGAATGGAATGATCATAAGAATTGGATCAACCACTTTGAAACTTAAAATCAGAATTATCGGTCTTATATGTGATACGGTAGCAAGACCAAAAATTTGTAATAGCAACCAATTTAATGGTGCCTTCGGATGTCTTCACTGTCTTCATCCTAATTCAAATTTGAACTGTCAATTTTCAAAAATGGTGTACAAATACGATGAGAGGATTTCTTTAAGAACAAAAGAAAGCTATCATTCAGATGTGAACAGTGCACAAATGACTAAAAAGCGATCACATGGCATTAAGGGTTTTGCATACGTTTCGAACTGGATAAGTATTCCGGACGAAGTAATTTTAGACTACATGCATCATAAGCCGGTGATTTAATGATTCAAATGAGAAATGTTACTAAGGTAAATTCTTTGAGATTGTTCATAAAATGGCTAAAATTTATAAGTTATTATTAAAGGAAAGTAACCAGCTCGATTGACCAAAGACTCTTTAAAATCAAATACCCGATCGAATTCCCAAGAAAACAACGTTCAATCAGTGATAGAAATCGTTTTAAAGCAAATGAATTTCGAAATTTTGCTTTCTACTTAATACCTGGGATTTTTAAGGACCTTTTGGCTCCTGAATTTTATAACAATGCTTTATAGTTAATATATTTCTTAAGAATATTAAACAATTCGACCTTTACAGAAAACGACCTTAGTGTTGCAGAGAAAGTAATACGTGTCTTTAGTTAATCTTTTGAAGAATATTTTGAGTTGAAAGTTTAACATTTAATTTACATAGGCATTTACATTTAGTGGAACAAGTCAGAAATTTTGGACCCTTAATTAAAAAAAATTTCTTCTTTTTCATTCGAAGGAATGTTCAAGTATTGTAAAGAGTTTAAAAATGGCACGAGGGGACTGATCAAACAGATAGCAGATGGAATTGAACTAGATAAGCACATTCATTTTGATAACGTTCAGTATTTCAAAAACTCACTTAACCCCATAATTCAGCTGTTTGTTAGTCAGAAGTGTGAATTTGTCGACAAAGATGGATTTTTAAATAAAATTGATGCAATGAGCTCAGATGAGCTAAAGGAAGATGAAAAAGTAATTATTTTTTCAACGCTTAGCTTAAACAAGAACGACAAAATTTATTTTTTATAAACGTGTGTGTTACAATAAAAAGAGTTTGTTTGTTTTTTAACGGATAAAACTCCTCTTTTAAAGTTTAAAGAATGTTTTTTTAAGTTTATCAAACAGAAAACTACGATGAATAAGCAAGTAGTGACTGTCACACAATCGAGTTTTTAAAACTTGGAAAAAAATTATACGGTTCAATCACTCTTTTGTTTCATGTTCATAATAAATTTTATGCTTATGCGACACTGTTAAAAAACTCAAACAAACAATTGTTTGTGAAACAAAAAAATGTGAGCGTCTATAATTTTATGCAAGAAGGGATTTTTGACTTTTTTTTCTTTGTAAATAAAACCGGGCGTTGGAATAGTCGTTGAACTAAGTTATATTTCAAACAGATGCATTTTGTTAAAAATAAATTCAAAAGAGTTCATGTTAACTTCGTGTGTCGATTTAACTGAACACGATTAACAGCTTTCTTTTTTCATATAAAAAAAAAAGGATAAGTCAAAAAAATTTTCATTTTTAAAAAGTGAATGACTTAAAATAAAATTTTTTTTTAACAAATTAAATTGATAAAATTACTAACTTCAAAATAAACTTAAATGACGAGAATCATTCGAAATAAACCGGGTTCTACTTCTAGTCTTAGAGATGAAGATACCGCAATTTGTTATTTGGTGAAGTTTTTCTCTGAGAGGTCATATGGCATAATAAAAGAGATTGACCTTAGAGTTACAGACCAACAAAAAGGAATGGTGATGGTACAAGAAATGTCTAAAAATACCAAGCAAAGATTTTTACCCGAGGTAAGTAACCACGAAATTTTAGATGTTCGGCTTATTTAATGCTTGGTCCTTTAACTCACAATTAAAAATTCTTTTCAATTTTTTCTATTTACAATTTTATTAAAGGAACGAAAAGCATTGTGAAGATGAGGCCAACAACTTTTTCTAGAATTGGTATCAGAAGACTCGTGTAATGAAGGATTGAAAATCAACAACCAACTGTAACAGAAACTACCGATCGATCAAGACAATCGACTAATGGAACAACCAGTAATCAAGTAGATTTTAATGAGCCTAATTCTGGTAGATGCCAATTAGCAGCTCAAGTAGAACACAAAAGTCCCAACATAGAAGCTTCTTCACGAGACAATGATGCATAGGACTTTGAGAGAGCGTGTAGAAAACATTAATAGAGTTGGTCGAATTCCTAGAGTGGTAAACTTCAAACCAAATTTATTTCAGTTAGTATTCTAAGAAATTTTTTTTGTACATAAAGATGCACAATGATTTCAATCTTATTACTTTGTCCTGAAAATTTCGCATCGTTACGCCTTAAATGCTGCCGCAAAAATAATTAGCGAAGTCGAGCTCGAAAAGGGTTGCATTTTGGAGAATAACAGGGAGACAACAAGATCTCAACTGGATCCGGTGAGGGTCGAAAAAATTAAAGGTTAACTTTGAATTTTTTAATCAATTATTTCAAATCAATTTAAATGTTTTTTTAATTAGAGTGTGTTATGGTAAAATACAACTTAACCATTGACAAATTTGAGACAATCTGGCCAACAATACGTGGGGCGATCATCGGCAAGGGTCGGTTTTTAGCAAGAGGTTCCTCATCAAGCCCGAGCATTAATAGCCCTAGAAAAAATAAATAATTTTTTTTTATACCGTAAAACTTTGACCACTTCTCTTAGAGCATGAGCGGAAAACCCGCTTTAATTCTAGCTCAAGAGCTAGGTTTAGTTCTCATAGAAAAGGATGGCTATTAAATTAAAAAAATAAAAATTACATCCTTTTCCATAAGAACTAAGCCTTGCTTTTGATCTAGAATTAAAGCGGGTTTTCTGCTCTTGCTCTAAGAGAAGTGGTCAAAGTGCCATACTTAGGACTTGCGCATAACGTATTGACTTAGGGTGGAACGAAGTTTTCCTCCCGTGTCCAGGCATATGCCTGGTTTAAGTCCGTCGAGATGTAATGACAGTCTACTTTATAGAAAAATTTGTTCAAAAGAAAAAGATAATTGACAAACCAGTATGACAGATAAGGACGGGTTATTTTTGGTTTGAAAAGCCCATATTTAAGAAAATATTTGACTAACATATTGTCCGTCAAGGCAATGACACTTGAATAAGAATTCTCTAAAATAGCCAATGTAAGTTCAGTGAACATTGCACACAATTCAGCAAGATGAATTGGGAGATGCGGGGTGAAGAACTGATAAGCAGTTTCATTAACGATAACTCCTAACGTTGTTGGTGACGCGTCGACAATTACCTGCTGAGCACGCTTTCGTTTGGGTGGTGATTTAAAAAAGATTTTATCTGAACGCAAGAAATCAAGGATATAGGGAACATAGGGACTCTTGTCCTCACTTTTGATCACAGCTTCTATGAAGCTATGACAGTTCCCGAATTAGCTTAGAATTGCCTTAAAAAAAACGGGAAAAAAATCAAAAAACTCTAATAAAAATAAAACGAAAAAAAACCAAAGGAACTCGTCCCGTTTTTTGAGAGAAAAAAAAACTAAAAAAAACGCATCTTTTAATTCGTTTTAATCAGTTTAAGCTTCTTGTTTAAACGGAGAGAAATTCCCGTTTTTTTTTTTCCCGGGTAGTAAAGAGAAACCCTAACCACAAATAATAATAAAATTTTTTGCGATAAGTTTGAATGTTGTTTTGTTAATTTTCTAAGATTTTTTTAATTTAATCGGAGGGGATTCTTTAAATTTTAGGAACACGAACCCCGAGTTCTTTTGGTTACAAAAAGAATTATTCTCACTAAATGACATTTTGGGAATTGGGCATCGCTAACACTGTGATAGAATTATTGAAACAGACTGTTTTATCTGGCGGTTGAGAAAAAAAAAAGTTGAAATTTCCCAAGCAATCGTATTTTTCTTGGAAAACCCTTGAAAACTCTTGGAATTGATCTTGAAAAAAAAAAAAAATTTAGAATTTCCAAGATTTTTTCAAGACGAATTGAAATTTTCTTGGAAATATTTTTATTCTAAGAAATTTTCAAGGGAAAATTTGAAGAAAATTTTTGGTGGTTTCTTGGAAATTTTATTTTTTCAAGAAATTTTCAAGGGAAAAATAAAAAATAAAGTCTTGATTTTTTTTGGAAAATGTTTTTATTTCAAGAAAAATATAAGAAAAAAAAATTTACTGAATTATAAAAAAAATTACAATCATGTAAAGAGTAAAAAAAATAAAATTAGTTGTCAATATTTCCATATGGTGAACCATCAAAAGTGTCATCATCATCGCAATTTTGATTCGAATCAAAATTAAAAATGTATCGATTATTTTGATCTGCATTTTGGGTATAAATTTGAGATTGAAAATTATGTTGTTGATAACTCTGTCTGGACTTAAGCTGATGGTAACTTGTTTCGAATGACGTTTGATGATGATGCTGCCATTGAGTAGACGTTTTAGGCTTGGATGTATCTAAGTCTTGTTGGAACTGAGGCTGAAATAGATGATTAGGATTTCGATTTATTTGTGACACTGGGTCCGTTCGTTCATGTTGGCTTTCTATTACTTGCTTGTTCAAATTGACATTTTGTTCGATTCGGATCGAAGATAAGGTTGAGTTCTGAAGCGAATCCATTTGATTTTCAAGACATGTTTTTTGTTTTTTCGATTTCGGTTCACTCAATTTCTCCGACGACTTTTTGGTGTATGACTTTCCAGCAATCTCAAAAACACGGGTAGGATCGTTAAACCAAATTTTGCCTCTAGCTTCGCTACATATTTCACCAAGTGTTTTTGTTAGAGTATTAATGTCAATTTCATCTGATTTTATACTTTTCAAAAAATCTTAAAAAAAAAATTTTTTTTAGCTTTTTTTAAGATCAAAATTTTAATCTAAATTTACCAGTAAAAGCTTCCATTTCTGGCACTTTGAAGAGTGTTTGGGAGTTGTGATTTGCCAAAAACTCAATATCAGTAAAAATTCGTGTAATGAATTGTCTTAAAATCGAACTTGCTGATTTACTTCTTTTGACCATTTGCATCAAGTCTCGTTTAAGTGAAGCAGGCACCAGTTGATTGGGAAAGTTGTTTGATATACGCACCATTTGATCAGCAACAATATTGTCAGCATCATCTTTAAGAGTTATTTGTTCGACGTCGCTTCTTTTTCCATAAAGAAAAAACAAATTGTTGGCAACCGAAATAAGTTTTTCGGGATTACAAAGCTCTCCGATATCTATTAAATATTAATTATTTAAAGTAAACATAAACATAAAAATAACTCGATTACCTTTGATTATTTTTGTATATTCATCAATTTTTTTTTCAGCATGAAACAATCTTTGTTTGTACAAGTCGTTTTGGTTTACACTTTCTTGTAATTTTATTTTGAGATCGGCAACTTGAGTTTCTAATAATTCTATTTTATATATTAATGTTATTTAAGGGACCGAAATCGATTGTGCAGTCGACAAGATGTAACAACTCGTGAACACCTGATAACATGATATTAGGCGAGTAAAGTACTTCTAATTCTTCCACAAATTCAGTGATAACGCTCTCGGCTTGTAATAGCTTATTTCTATCAATTATCGGAGATAGAATAATTTCAACAAATACTACCAACTTTTTTAGATTTTGATAGTGTTCAAATAGCATTATTTCGTTGAAAATGGGTAATGAATAGTAAACTAAAAATGATAAGTACTCATGAGCTCTCCATAGGTTGTAGCTATAAATTGTGCGAGGAGTTGATGGAACATATGTCGGTGGTTTAATCGTTAATAATCTTTTATCAATCTCTTGCATATATTTTCGCAAAGAATAATCGTAACATGACTCACTGGAATCAAACCAATACTTGAACATATTTTTTACCACCCCTTCTAAAAGTGAATGCATGTAGTCTATACATGTCGAAGTTACTGGTCTAGAATAACGAAGTTGACTTAAACTACATTCGCCTTTAATTCCATTGTATGGTTTTTGTGATGAAACTGCAATATTTAGATCTATTTGATACTGTTCTTCACTTCGAAGCGGTCCTTTGGGGTCATTTTTAATAAGTGGATATAAATGTCTGTTATCAATAGTTTTTCCCGACTGCATACACTTTGTGCAACTATTATATCCATTACTCGATAACATGTTTAATACTGATGCTCGTGCAGGCTTGTCAAAAACCCCATAAATCAAAAAAAATTTACAAAATGTTGTTGATCCGTTAAGCGTTATGTTGATCCCCATTTCAAGCTTAGCAAGCTGCAGCACGATTTGGTGAAAGAATGTTTCGAAATTTGGTTTTTCATCTCCTATAGAAATTCCTAAAAAGAAAAGTTAGTTATGCTAGGTACGATAATTCCAGTCGTAGAAATTTGTAAATTACCTGCTAAAATTGTGTTTTCTATTATAAACCTCTTTTCGATATCAATCTCGTTTATATTTAAGTATACGGGCCATAAAGTTAATTTCGATTTATTACATAGACTTATACCATCAGTGTTTAAACAAAAACTAAAGGCTTGATTATTTTTGAACAAGTGACCATTTTCAGAATTTAGAATGTTTTGATAAATCGTTCCATCATAAACATCTCGAATTTGATTTTCAATTTCACTTGTTTTGTTGTTAAACTTGTTCATCTGCATAATTTTTTTTTATTGAGATTCGATATCTAGATGGTAGTATTTGTTTAATCTACAAGAAACAAAAAAAAATTTAAATAATTATCTTCAATTAAAAAAAAAAACGCTACCTTGATTTACAAGCTAAACAATATCTCAAGACGTCTCCGTTACTCGACACTTTAAATTCGAAACAAGTATTACAAAAACACGTAATTTTATAAGCTAGTACGTCTTCTTTTTTAATTAATAAATTTTTTAAACCGTTAAATGAATTGGGTATTTTGATAGTTGAGGTTAAATTTGATAATTTTAAATAATCTGACAATGACTTTTGTGACATACGACCATTAAAAAAAGCAGTTAAATAACCAGCGGCTAGTTCCTCTTTGGTTATTTCCTGGTTAACAAAAACATCTTGTAAATCTTCGACCAAATTATCATCGGAAAAATCGTCGAATAAGTCTTGATAATATTGAATTGATCTTGTTTGCTCATCGACTATGTTATCACACGAATATTCACTTGAAACGCTATTTTGTTGTTCAATTTCGATTGAAAAATCTTCGTTAGTTCGATTAAAGTTTGGATTTGATGAAAAACCGTTTGAAGATAAGATAATTTGCTGCCGATTAATTAAATGAGATCGAGTCGTATACTGTGTTTGAATATGAATCGAATTTCGAATAGGACTAGCGAAAGTATCTTTTTTGAGATTATAGTAATAGGTTGACTGGGGCACTCTTTTAGTCGGATCATCGCGATATTGCTTGTAAGGTCCTCGTTTTTTTATTATTTTAGTAGACATTTGTATTGAAAGTTTTAGAATAAAGTTAAAAATGAGAATAAAGTGAGATGAGAATAAAACTAGATAACGACAATTTGTTGAGAATTTTCTCTTTTTCAATAAATTCCAATATTTTTTTCAAGTTTTTTTTTCTAAGTCATTTCAAATAAATTTTAATGATTTTCTTGGAAAAAGTTGGATTTTCAAGAAATATCAAGTTTTTTCAAGTTTTTTTTACAATATTAATTTCCAAGACATTTCAAGAATTTTTCAATTTATATTGGAGGGCCAATAAGTTTCAAGAGATTTCCAAGAAATTTTATTTTCGATTTTATTAAATATTGGACGTCCAAGAATTTCCAAGTAATTTTTATTTAAAAATTACTTCGATATTGAAATTTGTGTTTTTTTCAAGCATTTTCAATATATTTTCAATAAATTTTGAGATTTTATTTGATTCCAAGTAAAATCAAGACATTTTCAAGAAAAATTGAGCGTCCAAGTAATTTCAAGGGTTTTCTAAGAAAAACACGATTGCTTGGGTTTCTTTTAATTTTTTTATTCATCATATTGTTAGCAGCAAAGGTGTTGATTTGAATAGAGTTTCATGACGAGTAAATAAAAGAATATAAGATTCTTGAGAAACATAGTTTATTGAACTAAAGCTAGAACTTAGCTTATTAGACTGAATACAAATTACAGCAATTCCAAATTAAAACTAACTAAATAAGTATCTTTAAATATAATTTCATATCTAAGATAAATTAAACACAAAGCCTAGTAACTCTAAGTTAAGTTATAAAATACTAATTTAGCAACGAGACGAGTTACAAAATGCAACTAGTATGAAAGGTTATAATTCAACAAGAGGCTATGAGTTGGCTCACGATGTGCCGCCAACACATTCCCTTCTCTTCTTAAGCAATGTCCTCATTGCTTACCCAGTACCAGTATTATACACATACCGGTACCCTGACCTACATCCACTGTAACAGCAGTTGAGGAAAAACTGGTCCTCTGTTATAGCATAGGTCTTACTTAGTTAGCATGTTACGCTAGCTTGACACAGCCAACTAAGTCTGCCATATCCAGCGCCCTGACGTGTTGCTCAACTTAACTATTAAAAGTTACTGAACTTTTTGCTTTAACTTAAAGATTTACAAATTATCAAACATTTACAAATAGTTTAAAATCAGGCTATTTTTCTTCAGCCTATTTCGTAACTTTAATATCACTGTGCCGATTATGTTGATTAGCATGTCTTTATATCCATCATCAAGCTTTCATAGCTTTTTCCAAAAACGCCACATCATAACCGATCTTGGCTCCACTCATATCAAATCAATTTTCACGATTTTGTGTATCATCTTTGCTCAAAGACCAAGGTTTTTATCGTAACTCTTATGATAAATAATGTGAATTTATTACAAAATCTCAACTTGTATCTCTCCAAACTCTTCTAGCTAATCAAGTTCGACATTGCTTAACTTAAGTTATTCGATGAGAACCGATGTATTCAAATCTTGTGGTCTTAGGCATCCAATCACTAGTTTCATGCTTCTTCAACCATTTTCTAAACTTCTAACTCCGTAATACTTCTTCAAATGTGAATCAACTTTTTCAATGATTAGAATCAATTACCTTAAATAGAACTAATTTTATTAACCCATCTTAATGCAGAAACAGTGAGTCAAGCTAAAATAAATGTCAGATTCTAGCATGAACGTTTAGACTTTTCGCTTACAATTTTAAACTTCTTTTACACCTACCAATCGGATTAAATACAACCTTCTAAATCTAAGATTATCCTAATTTATTCTCTTCATTTTATTTTCACAGGTTCATAATAAAAGATAATCGGTAAACTTTATTCCAACTTAGTACAAAAGCTATTAAAACGACGAATAAAAACGACGCAGAATGAAATCTTATTAAATCAATTATAATCCCAGAAATGTACTCTTAACTTAAATTAAGGCATCAAAATCTTAAACCTTGAGTAACACAGGTATTTGTTAAGAACTAATTAAGAAATCCTTGGGTATATGATTATGTCTATATCTAAGGTCAATACATTCAAGTTCTTAAGAATCTCTGTCATGATTAAAAGTTATTTAAGTTTTAATTGATGAATAGTTTTTTTTTTTTTTTTTTTTTTTTTTTTTTTTTTTTCACTACTGTAATTTTATCAAGTGCCCTCAATCAGAATCACTAACTTACCGTTTCAAAAGCTTTCTTACCTACCAACAATTCTAACTCAAGTTACATCCAAAACGTAATCGAACCCTAATCTTTTTAACATTGAAATTCAAATTTCCTAACTAAAAAGGATGAACTTAAATTCCAAATTTCCAATGTAGGCTACTTACAACCTTACAACAACCTTGAGGTCTTACAAACATGAAAATAAGCTCCACAAGAACCCCCTAATCATAAAATGGTTCTAAATTGAAAGATAAAAAAATACTTAGAAATTTGTTTTATCAGTTGTTCGAATCAGGCTAAATGAAAATTGTTATTATGCACAAATCATAATCCTTATCTTGATTCCTTTATGGTTCCGCTTAGTTCTTGAGTACTCTAACACCATTTAGCATAAATCAATTATGTATTTTCTTCAACGAACGACAGCTGATTCATTCCAAGAATTCAAATTGTTCCGTTTAATCAATTGCTATGTCTGCCTACCGAATTTGAATTAATAACGAAGAAAATAAAGTCATCTGATCCTTTTGCTAAAATTCGAGTAACAGCGTCTTTGAATTCTAATTCTTTGTCACCACTAACTTGCTTGTTTTTGTCATCCCGAGTTTCGGCACCACTTTTGTTAGCGGCAAAGGTGTTGATTTGAATAGAGTTTCATGACGAGTAAATAAAAGAATATAAGATTCTTGAGAAACATAGTTTATTGAACTAAAGCTAGAACTTAGCTTATTAGACTGAATACAAATTACAGCAATTCCAAATTAAAACTAACTAAATAAGTATCTTTAAATATAATTTCATATCTAAGATAAATTAAACACAAAGCCTAGTAACTCTAAGTTAAGTTATAAAATACTAATTTAGCAACGAGACTAGTTACAAAATGCAACTAGTATGAAAGGTTATAATTCAACAAGAGGCTATGAGTTGGCTCACGATGTGCCGCCAACAATATAGTTGCACTTCGGAAAAATACGAAAATAAGGATAGATAAAAATAGATATAAAAAATAAAAGTCAAAAAATCCGACAAAAATGAATTAACATTTTTTAAAAAAAAAACATGCCTATAAAGTTTGGAAATTGTACTATTTAACTGTATTATTTCAAGTTCACTTATATCACTATGCATACGTTCATTAACAAAAATAAAATTTCATTTTCAAAGATCAAACAATTCTCAAGTTTTTTGACAAAAAAGTATGAGATTTCATTTAAAATGGAAAATTTAGTACTTGCATCGTTATTAGTATCATCTTCCGTTCGTTGAGATTGATTTCTAGCTGCAGAGTCTAACCGATTTAATATGTAAGTAAGACGAAATATCTCGTTATTCGCCTGAAGAAACCTTTGAAATTGTTCATATTATTGATCTAGTAAGATCTTTCAAGATGAGGAATCTTTACGGAATCATGTCAGATTTTGTTAAGATAATTACTAAATCTGAAATTTAAAAGATTACTTAAGAGCAAGTTCAAGTTTCTTATTTAAGATCTTTGATAAGATTCTTTCAAGAAAATTTTCCCAAGACAAAGGAACAAGAAACTATAATTTCTTGAAATTTATGTTATTCAAGATTATTTTAAGATTCGTAACAGATACTTAAGATAAAAATTTTATTTTTAAAATAAAAATATATCTGAATTAATTTTTGCGTAAAAAAATTTTTCAATTCTCAAAAAGTATATGATTTCGCCAAAGCAAATATTTATTCTCTGTAACTTACAATGAAACTGCACTTGTTATGTCCGATTTATTAGAGGCAAATGTTTTACTGGTTTTTATCAGATTTCTTTAATGTACGTATTTGTGAATACTTCTATCATTATCTGGGCTTTATAGATATCTATTTGTTCTTTGAAATTATGTAAAATTTTAATTGGTAAAAAATAAATTATAAATTTAAAATGTTAAAAAACAAAATATAACAACCTTAATTTTTGTTTTCAAGTTGATTTTTATTTTTGTTAAGGTTCGCCCAATCCAAAACTTCGACGCTATCTAAATTTACAGAATCTGACCACATAACCTTGTTCCTCATATATGAAAACCCGAAGTTCCCTAGATTCTGTAAATTAAGAATGCGTAGAAATTTTGCATTTGGAAACCTTAGATAAAGAGGCATTCATTTTACTTCTAGTTTTTGTTTTTTTTAATTTTATTTTTTATTTTTATTTTTATATTTTTGTAAATTTTTAGAATATTATATTATTTTATATCTTTTTTTAGTTTTATTCTAATTTTGTTTTGTATTGATTTAAAGTAATTTTTTTATTCTTTAAACTAATTTTTGATTTTATTTTTTGATTTTTGTCTTAATTAAATTTTATTTTGATTAAGTTTTTTCTGTTATTTTTTCATTGTTTTTGTTTTTTTTTCATTGTTTTTAAGTTTATTTTTTCATTTATTTATCCTTTTTCAAATTAATTTTTTATTTTAGTTTGTTTTTGTTTTATTAATTTTTATTTTTTTATATTTTTGTTAATCTTAAGACATAATTTTATTTTTTTATTAGTTTAATTTTTAGTTCTTTTTATTTTAATTTTTTTTTTTTATTTTTTTAGAAGTATTGATTTTTTAAATATGTTTGATTTTCTTAAGGAAAATCCAGTTAATCAACTTCATCGCCAGATCCTTATGAAGCTTTTGAAAATTACAATGTAATGTGAAAGAATCACGGCATTAAAGATTCGTCAAGTGATAAAGATGACTAACCCAGACGACCAATCCAACTTCACACCACAATGCATTCTCTAAAAAAATTTTATTTTGTTTTTTTTTAAATAATTTTTTTTTTCAATATAATTTTTACATTTATATCTTGCTCTTTTTGGTAAAGATCAATAAAGTTTGGTTCAAGGAAATTAAAAAATAAACACGAATCTCGTAAATTTCTAACCGTATATCTTTAAGTATCTCTATTTTTTGATACATGCTACTTTTTCTTTACTTACAGAAAAAAAATGATTCTAAAATCTTAATTTTGGGAAAAAGATAATTGATTTTTTCTTAAATTTTCGTCCAAGTTTCTTTAATTCTTTTGACAAGATTTTCCAAGATTCTTTAATCATGAATCCTCTTTAAAGAATCTTATAAGTCTATATACTGGACTTGCTGAAATCTTGACAAGAACTCATAAAGAATCTTTGAATGAACCTAGCAAGATCTAGCAAAGTATCTTTTAAAGATCTTGAGCAAGATCTTGAATAGAATCAATTCATGGGAACGAATCCTCATTTTCCAAATTTTTTGAATTCAATCTTGCCAATTCTCTATTCAACCTCTAAAGAGCAATATTATTTCTTTAAAAAAATTTCTGACACTTTTATTAGCCTTGAATACTTTTATAAGAATCCCCTCGTGCCCACTCGAGCTAGAGCTACACAAATCATTCTCTTCTCTTCTGTTTCACGAATATTGAATGTGATAAACGAAAGGCCAGGAATTTTAAATAGATGTTCATTTCGATCTTTTTTTAGAAAGTTTTTCACCAGTTAAAAATCCTTTCGCATGGACAATTTGTTGAAGGAATACACAATTTTTAAATCAAAGCAATTTTTTTTAGTCAAAGAAACAAGTTGGTAAAATTTAAATTATTTATCTTTGTTATCTTTTTTGAGTGTTATCGGTTGTTTGAAAAAATTGTCAAGCTCAACGGCATAATCATCGGTTAATGTGATAGTTCGTTTACACTGTTGTTCAATGATTGAGTCTTTTAAATCGAAAGTAATAATTTTTCTCAGGGTTGTTCATTTGAAGCGTCTTTGTCATTTAAATTTAACGTTTGATTTTCATGGTAACTTTCTTTTAAGACTTCCTTTAGATTTTTAAACGCTTTTTTTAGGTTTGACTCGTCATCAAAATACCTATTTTTTACTTGTGGATCTAAAAGAGTTTCTTTTGATATTAAAGGATATTTTTTGCCGAACGCAAAACGTGACTTTAGAGATACGATTATCTTGTCTTTATATTTTAAAGCAATTATTCGGTTCTTTTTCGTGATTTCTATACAATTATTATACCGGTGATCAATCGGATAATTAATAGGACTGTACTGTATTTTTCACTACTCAAAATTTTAGTAGCTGTCTCAAGTGCTTCTAAAGCGTTGATTAAACAATCGATTATACGCTATTCCAGCAAAACTAAAAACTTAGCTATAAAATGTTAAAAAAATTTTTTAAAAATTTCTTCATATATTTAATTATCAAAAAAAAAAGATAAGATAGGGAAGCAAGGCTTTATATGCGAATAACGAGACGTTAGCTTGTATCAAGTTAGGGAAGTAATAACTAAGAAAATGTTAAGTTAGAATTATAAAATTGAGTTTTATTATAAAATTGAAAAAAAAAATGACTAAAAAATTCAAAAAAGAGGATTCAAAGACAAAACTCAAAAATATCAATAATGGTTATAAGTGAATGTGACAACGATTCTGATTACCAAGATGAGTTATTAATTGAAAAAGAAGTATTTCAAAAAATTTGTTTAATAAAATAAACGACGCTAAAGCTTTATTTTAGCTTTTAGAAACCGCCTAGAAAATTGTAATTAATACAAATTTACTGTAAGTTTTTTTTGTTTGTGGGCGTATTTTGTTTGTGTCGAACACCAATATAAAAAAAATTCAATTTGTTCTCTGTACGAATTAGGGATGAAACTGGTGATATTAACATTCAATGTTTCTTATCTAAAAAGCAAGTAGGAATTCTTTAAGTTGGACGAAATAATACGAATTAATAATCCAGTAATTCATAAAGCTGGAGACACCGATTCTAAAATTTCTGAAAACATATATAGAATCAATTTAAATGAGGAGAATTTTCATGCTGTTTAAGTTGACCAAGATATAACAAACTACCCAAAATGGGAATTTATCAATTTTAGACCTCTTCAATCAATTAAAAAAATAATCAAAAAAAATCTTAAAGATAATCTTAATATAATCGCTATTAGTGAACACATTGAAGGGAGTACTAAAAGTATTCAAAAAAAAAAGTGGAGTAAATTTGACACTTAATGAATTCAATATTGTTGAAGAATCTCAATTTAAAATAAATGTAACGATTTGGAATAAGTTCGTAAATTTTGATTTTATTTTATTAAAAAAAAGAATATAATTAAACCTTTCTAAGGCTGAATTAATATCAACTCGTTTAAAACAGTCATCTGTCATTGCCCTCATCGAGCTTCACTTTAATGAATACAATGAAAAATGTTTATCTTCAAATGTTTTGACGGAGTTTGTAATTGATCCGATCTGTGTTAGAAGCAATGAGATGAAGCAATGTTTCGAAATAAATATACAAATAAATTTTAAACCAATAATTAAATCTAAGATACAGTCGACTCGCTTTAATCCGGCTACACGTTTATCCGGCACATTTGGCATTCGAACTAAAAAACGGCGGGCTCATGGCTCCTTTAAATTATCTTATATTAAAATATCATTTGTTAAACCGGAATATTTTGTTTGGTTTAATTTGACATTCGGACAAAAATTAAAAGGCTTAAAACCATAATTAACATATACATGCATCTTTTTTATTCGAACTTTTTTTTTTGTTTCAATTATTTTTAACTAAAATAAAGTTATATAACACATGTAACTCAAATAACACTTACATGTATTATGTTTTACGATCAGTAACACATAAATTATTTTCGAAACACTTAATAACACTTCATTGCACTTTTCTTTGTGTAAAGACAAAGAAAAGTGCAATGAAGTGTGTTAAAAATACCATATCTGCAAAAAAAAAATTGTTCTTAATAATCCGGCCAAAATAATCCGAACTCTTTATTTCGAGGGCTATTTTGGTTCGGATTAACGCGAGTCGACTGTGTTTTATAATCTCTAATGTCATGCTGACTTAACAGTAAAATTACCCTTAATTAGGAACTTTTTACTTGTTTAGAAATTTAAGTTTAGTTACGTTTAATAGATGTTTGTTGTTGTTTTCGATAGGGTTTAAGGGTTACTTAAAAATAATAAAAAAAATTTCATCTTTAAGAGTTTATTAAAATTTTAATTTTACTGTTAAGTCAGCATGACATTAGAGATTATAAAATATCTTAGATTTAATTATTGGTTTAAAATTTATTTGTATATTTATTTCGAACCATTGCTTCATCTCATTGCTTCTAACACAGATCGGATCAGGGTTACTCAATCAATTACTTAGAATACATGATGCCTTCTAGATATTACAAAGTATAGTTTAACAAGTGGCATTAGTTTAAAATATACACTGATGGTCAGTCGTTCAGGATTAGTGGGTCGAATTATTCCTCTCAAAAATTTCGAGGTCAACATAGTATTGTAAAATTAATAAGGGTAAGCTTGATTAGATACTTATAAAAAAAATTAAATAAAATTTTAATTTTATTACAAAAAAAAGATTTTGGAACAAGAGGGTCACATGGTACTAATCTTATATTATTATCAAAGGCTTAGCCGGAAAAACCAAATAAACTTTTAATATATTTTTTGAAACGAAAATTTTCAGCCAGAGAAACTTAATATTAAATTTATTTAATGGATATCTAATCGAAAATTATACATACCGTAATCCCCCGCACAACTCCCCAGGGGTTTGAATCATATCATTTGAAGTCCCCCATGGGAAAAAATGGCTTTTCCCCCATGCTTTGTATATTAAAGAAAACCCAGGGGTAGAAATCGTTTTTTTTTATTTTAGACCATGGGGTTAAAATCATTTTCTCAGGAATCTTCTCAAAAAATTTTAATTTGATTAGAATTGGTTTATTAAA
This sequence comes from Brachionus rubens, assembly GCA_022207745.1. Classification (NCBI taxonomy): domain Eukaryota; kingdom Metazoa; phylum Rotifera; class Eurotatoria; order Ploima; family Brachionidae; genus Brachionus; species Brachionus rubens. The sequence continues at coordinate 766,007 of JAJVHD010000021.1, read as the reverse complement.
AAATAATATTAACTAAATTTAAATTTTACAACACGATTTGATTAAACTTTAAATGAAAAAAACTACGATTTGACAAAAAGTAGAAAAATTACATAGGAAAATTGAACTTTTAAATTTTTGAACTTTAGCAATAACGGCTAATTGACGACCTTTTTTGACTTTGATCTCGTGCTGTATGAATGATTAGAATTGTTTTTTTGATTGTTGTCGATGGTCCTGTGTACGATCTCCATCTCTATAGGCTCAACATTGGATTCTATTCCACTAGAATCTGATTCAGAGTCACTAGTTTCTGACTCAGAGACACTCGTGTCTGATTCAGAATCACTCGAATCTAGCTCGAAGTCACATTTATCACTATCTGTCGAAATATCATCATCGCTCTCCAATTCGTCCAACATTTCTTCGTCGTTCGACTCGTCAAAATAGGAGCTTGATATATCACTTAAATCGGCACCATCGTCATCGTAATCATTCAATTTTTTCTTCTTATTGGTAGGAGCATTGTCCTGAGTTGAGGAATCTGTGTCCGAATCACAATCCAAGACAATCGTCTCATCGCTTCCTCCATCAAAACCATCAATTTCATCTTCGGACAACAAGTCGTCAACATAATTTACGCTTGGCATCGTTCGGTTCAAAATATTTTTCAAAAACATGTGGTACTTATCTTTATTTGAGCCTGTGATCCCACAAGAATCGAAGCTCTCAAAAATTAAATTTTGGTCAAAGCTTCGCCAAATTTGAGAAACCCACCCGATTGCTCTACCGTAACCCGGCGACTTTAAATTACCTTTTTTTGTAAAGGCTTTTTCGTCATTTAGATACCAGTCTGACCACAGATTTCGGTACGAACTTTTAAGACTTTTGAACCACGAGACGTCGGCTGGTTGTAAAACGTTTGTTAAACGAGGTGGTATAAACTCAAAACTGATGTTGTTCTCGTTTAAATATGATTTTACTACGTCGTTTAAATGACAAGGGGATTGATCGATGTAGAGAATCGGGTTTCGTAAATTATTTCTAAGTATATGAGGAATCAGCACTCTTCGAATAAATCCTTCGATAACTGTTTGAGTATCGAAAGTACCAGATGGTTTGTTTAAAACAAGAACATTTGTTGGTGGAATGAAATTATTTAATGGTTTTTTCCGTGGTAGCAAAATCAATGGTGGCAGCTTAGTACCATCAGCTGAAGCACAAAATGCTACAGAGACACGAGTACGCTCAGAACCGGCTGTATTTGATGAAACTCGTCGCAAGCCTTTTTGCGCATACGTATAATTACGAGGAGAGTCCAAATATATACAGGTCTCGTCCATGTTGAAAATTTCAGCTCTTGATCGAGTTGAATTTGAGTCTTGACATTTGAGTATGAAATCTCGGATTAATTCGACACTATTGGGCGGCAATTGACGGCCTGTTGAAGAAATTCGTCTCGAGACCAAATTTCTCCGAGCCAAAAATCGCTCTAGCCAACCATTTGAGCAGGCAAAATTCTCCAAATTCATTTGATTTGCAATTCTACGGGCTTGTATTCTTATATCACGGGTACATACACACGCACCATTTTTTCTTTTTTCATTTATAAAATTTGACAACTGATCCTCAAGGTCCGGGAAATGACAACGTTTAATAAAACGACATTGGGTCCTGGAACGTTTATTCTTAGTGTTTTTGATTTCTTCTTTGAGTTTGACCCAATCTTTTACTGTTTTGCGGTCAATGTTAAAATTTCGTGCCGTTCTTCGAACGCTCCGGCATTGTTCAAAAAAGTTAATGACACGAATTTTGAATGCTAATCTAAACCGATTACGATTCATTTTAATTTGTTTGGTTCTTGTTTTGAATTCGAAAAGATTTTATCTTTTTTCATAAAAAATTTTATTTTTATAGCAATAAAATTTAAAAAGTTCAAGTAATTTCTCTAGACTTAAGGAGGAATATAGAAAAATGATTTTGAAAAAGCATCTGAATTAGTCTCTTAAATAATTTTTTTGTTTGTTTCAGTTGCAGCTGTATTAACTTGATTCTCAAAAAGTGTTGCATAATTTATTTTGTTTTTTATTTTTTTAAGCGTGTTAGTTTTTGATTCTTTTTTATCCCCCATGAGGGAAAAGACAACTTGTATGGGTTTCTCCCCAGGGGAAAAATAAGAGTCTTTTTTGGTCAATTTTAACATTTACCCCCGAGGTAAGAGTCAAAGTTTTAGTTTTGCCTCCCTGGGGAGTTGTGCGAGGGATTACGGTATTTTTGTTCTAATATCGATTTAAATCTCGACCTAAAATCATGTAAAAATCCAAAAAATTGGGCTTTACCTATCATACGGCAATCGAGAAAACAAAACCGTTTGAAACAAAATTTAAAGACTGTCTTTATTTTAAAACATATTTTGGAACTAAAAATAAATTATGTCAAATAAAAGTAAATAATATAATCCGCCTGATTTTATATATTTACCTAACATCTTGGTAGCATGTAATAAGGGAAAGATTAAAATTAAGCTTTCAACTGAAAACAATTTTTAAAATATTAAAATATCAAGTCTTAGACGTTTAACAAAATGATTGATGATTTTTTTAGGAATTTGAAATCAAATTCGAACAAAATATACAAGAACATGAAAGCAAGATAAAAAGGGCTTACAAAAACATTATTGAAGTTTTGAAAAATAGGTTATTCAAAAATTGACAATCAACAAATTTGACATTTTCAATCAGTTATTCAATGAAAACGAAATCATTTTATTCGAGTTAAAAAAAATTTATGGTTTAGAGCAACTTTTGAATTAGCTAAAATTAGTTTTGCCAATTATCATTTGTAAAGCGTATTGTTTTGAAGATAATAATTAAAAAACAAATACCAAAATACTCAAGTGAAAATAATATTTATACTTAGGCAACTCCAAAGTGTTTGATTGACTTTAACTTCTTTGAACTAATGTTAATCAAAAAAGGGAGCGTCTTCCAAATAGTTACTTAGCTGGATATCTGAAAAAAGCACACACAACCCAAAATCGAAAAAAGCACACTGGGGTGTAACAGTAAAGAAGAGAGTTGGCTCTTTTTTTTTTTTTTAAATGTTCGTCTCATTCTGAGCTTCAATTTGGTACCATTTTTGTGGTGGCTTTTCTTTTTTTTCGTTTAAAAAATAAATATAACAAAATAATACCCTCTTACACCTAGTAGCAGACCATGAACACCCCTTATACCCCTATTAAAATCATATAGAATTCGATAGAGAATTCAAAAAGCTACATTTTGAACACTAGATCTAGTCTCCACCTCTTTTAGTTTTTGACACAGAAGCTGTTTAAGGTAAAATACCTAACAAAAAGCACACTCCCGTAAAATAAACGTTTAAACAAGCTATAAACACTGTCCCATAGGGATTAAGACACAAGGAATCCATTTTTCAAGTTATTTTTGAGACAAAAAAAGTAATTTTTCGAGAAAAAATTTATTCAATAAAGAATCGTTTTATTTTTTGTTTTTTCTATGTTTTTTGGACCTTTTTTTTCGTGACACCACGCCTTAAAAAAACTTTTTATCTTATTTTGTTGGTTTTTCTCATTTAGATTACACCAAACCTGAGGTTTTACCTCATAACGACAAAAGAACTTTGAGACTCTGAAATCTCCTGTTATTCTCATTGCTAGAATTGATTTGTTCTTTTGTGATTCTACTATGTTTTCAAAATACTCAAAAATACGTGACAGGATCATTGGCTTACGCTCACTCCACAACTTAAGCTTTTTGTTCATCCCTTGATGTAAAAAAAATTGTTAGAATAACAAGAAACCTTTCATGCCTCAGTCTAAGATACATTTTTTAAAGACGTAAACGTAATTAGAGATGGTGTCAAGTATTTCCCAAATTTGCGAGAAAGGATACTACTGAGCAGTTGACAAATAACACTACTGTCAAAGTTGTATAATGGATCGAGAGTGAAGAGGTCATATCATAAATATACAAAGATAACTATAAACTTTACCTTCAATGTCGTTAGTGGTGAAGTAGCCATTGATTTTTGATTTATGTCTCCACATAATTTTCGTAAAACTATTGTAAATCTTACGAATACCGTACTTTGTTATCCATGTACTAAGTGTTACTTTGGCGAATATGTGTTCATACTTGTCACAAAGTTCAATTACCTCATTTGAAGGCACAATAAAGCTTTCTTTGTCCTTAGAGGCATTCAAACTATTCGATCTTTCCTCATGGGTCCCAAAGATTTTTTCTACCAACTCGACTGTCTCCAATTCATCAATTTCGAACTCGTTGAGTTTTTTTAAAATATCTTTTTTCATGTGGTTACAGCAAAGCATAAACTCTGTATTAGGAACGATAGCACGAAAGGCCGAGTGAATCGAGGGATCATCATCTGTGATGATACACTTTAAATTTCCTAATATATTTTGATTACTAATGTCAAATGCTTTGATTGCGGTGGTCCGATAAAAGTCGGATGCTTATTTGATCCTTTGGTGTAAAGGGATAAATTTTTGTACGTAATCATTGTAACATATTATCTGCCGAGATTAAAGGTAGTATCAATGTTTAAAATTGAAAAATTTCCTTCCGATATACCAAATCTCACGAGATCTGCATATTGCTGATCACTAAACATTATACATTACATAGAAAAACGATCGAAATTGATTGATCGGTCAAAGTCACCTTAGTAAAAGAATAAACTAGAAACAAGGAACGAGTCAAATAAAATTTTAAGGTAATATCTTGCGAATGTTACCTTAAACTCAAGTTAACCTAATCATAATAATTTTTACTTTTTTGACGGTTTATGAGAGCATCTGAGTACTCATCGTCTGTTCTTAAAACTTTTTTGCTCGAATTTAAAATTAGACTTTTGTGTTTATACAGTTGAGGCACACTCCTTGGAAGACTGGACAAAGATGAATCACATCCGATCTCTGAGAGGAGCTTTCCATATTTTACAGAAGCACTTCCACATTTTATAGACTCTGACTTGACCATTTTTAAACAGGTTACAGATTTTCGAATGTATGGGGTTTTCATTTTTGAGGCGTTACCATGACATTTTAAATCGAAATCTTGCGATTCTGAGTTTTTGTAACAAATCACAATTTTGTGAAACGATTGAGGATTCAAAAAGTTTTTTATTGTGTACGTTTATCTTCTAAATTTCTCATTCGAAATCGACCGAAAAAAAACTTTTTTGACCTCAAACAAATTAGAGTCTTTTTTATTGATCTTCTTTTTGATCATATGTTTGATTTCGACCGTTTCTTGCTTATCTATTTCATAATATTTATCTTTGTTCCCATATACTCTGTATGCTCCGTTGTCATCGGAGAGTACGTCTTTAATATCAAAAACATTGAGATCAACCAAAAAAATACTGTCTGTTTTGACCGACTTTGGTAGTGTTTGGACTGATTGATGGTCAAGGGCATAAACGATCGCGTCCTGAATAAAGAAATTGCATGGGTCTAATTATTTAGATAAATTAGTTTATTTAGGTAAAGTCAAACAATGTCCAGAGAACTAAACGAACTTATTAAACACTCAAAGGTATCTTAATTCGCTTTAAGTACTGGACATCAAAATATATGTAAAATATACCATTATTTGAATTTTTCTCATCTTCATCTGACCCGTCTGAATTAACTGATAACTTTGCCATTTTAATACTGGCTGTATGGATCGAATCATTCAACTCAGTTATTGCTTTGTTGCTCTTTTTTTTCTTTGAGGTCTCGGAATTATCACCCGCTACAGATCCAGATAAATCGTCTGGATTCGAATCATTATCAGTAGAACTTGTCTCTTCATCATGATCATCCGAGCAAAAAACGTCATCGTCGTCTGAATATGATGTGTCATTTTCGTCTCCACTCGACGAATCAAGAGACATTTTTGACAGACTTGAAATGGACAGATCTACTTGAGGTGGAGTTTTTATGAGTTCATTTTTAGATAGATTCAACTAAGTGCTAGTCTTTTTTCTTATTAATTCATAGCATTAGTAAGTCTTTCAGCCAGTGTAAATAGATTTAAAAGAATTACTTTTTGATCCTTGAACTCTTATCATCACAAACACTGTCCAAAGTAGAACAAATCCTCTTATCAGCGGTGTTATTTTCTTTTGATGGTTCTAAATGGAACAATATTAGTTGGTCACTTAAAAAAGAGTTCTTAATCAATCCCTGTATTACCTAAATAGTAAGTCTTTTTATATGGTAACATGCACACAAAGTGGTTTGCATTCCATACCGATGACTTTTGAGATAATTTGTCTGACGAATAATTCGACCACACAATTTTGATGATTCCTAAAAACACAAATCTATTATAATTCAGACTTTTCTAAATAATTAAGATAAAAGACAATCATGTATTTCTCGATCAATAGAAGTTATTGTTTCATTTAAAAAGCCAATCATTGAATCTTTGGATATACTTGAAGATGAAGGATACACTTGATCAATATCGATTTTGAGTGCTTGATTAGAGTTGAATAATTGGTAGGTTTTGAACATTCTTTAATTTGTTCGATGAAAGTTTCCTCAAATGTAAGATTATTACTACCAGGTTCACACTCATGATACCAATTAGGTTTATCTCCTTTGAATAACGAACTAAGATGTGAGTTGTATTCATCTTTATTTAGAACTAATTCAACCAAAGTTCTGTTTCGTATTTCAAAGTGATAGCCTTCGTCTCCATAAATAGCTTTTGAGACAGATCTAAAAAGACAATTCCCGTCAACAACAATTTTTACTGGAACCAAATCAATTAGTCCCACTATTGACTGAATCAACAACGAAAGACAAACATCATCGATAAAATCATGATTGTTATAACAAATCTCCCTGTTTTGAATTATTTTGAACTGATACACTGAACCTAATTGTTCCAAAACAATCTCCTTAATTTCTTCAAAAGTATCAGCATTTTCAAATTCAGCAAAGACACTCTCAAACATAGAAAAACGCCGCTTAAATTAAAATGGTTGTGAAATAGACTTTTAAATGAAAATGTTTTAGTATTAATTTACTTTGGCAAACTTCTGGTTTGAAACCACTGTTTTAAATTCTATATAATAAGGATTCGAGCACATTTTTTTTTATAAATTAATAAAAGCGTGTTTGGATGGAGAAACAAAAGTAAAGAAGGAATAAAAACATGAGGATACATGTTAAAACTTTTAGTTTTTTTAATTTGTTTATTCAAGTATAGATGTGTGTAAATTAATATTTGAAATGTTTATTTAATGATATACAACAAGTTCGATGTCCGGAATTATTTCTAAGTTTACAAATAATTTAAATAAAATTTTTTCTCGAAAAATTACTTTTTTTGTCTCAAAAATAACTTGAAAAATGGATTCCTTGTGTCTTAATCCCTATGGGACAGTGTTTATAGCTTGTTTAAACGTTTATTTTACGGGAGTGTGCTTTTTGTTAGGTATTTTACCTTAAACAGCTTCTGTGTCAAAAACTAAAAGAGGTGGAGACTAGATCTAGTGTTCAAAATGTAGCTTTTTGAATTCTCTATCGAATTCTATATGATTTTAATAGGGGTATAAGGGGTGTTCATGGTCTGCTACTAGGTGTAAGAGGGTATTATTTTGTTATATTTATTTTTTAAACGAAAAAAAAGAAAAGCCACCATAAAAATAGTACCAAATTGAAGCTAAGAATGAGACGAACATTTTAAAAAAAAAAAAAGAGCCAACTCTCTTCTTTACTGTTACACCCCAGTGTGCTTTTTTCGATTTTGGGTGGTGTGTGCTTTATTCAGATATCCTTTGTTTTGATATTCATTTATTTTTTTGATATTCATGTACAAATCAACTTTATCAATTAATGCGGATTTTTCCTTAAACGATTCCACTTCCGCTTAAACCTTCAGGTGATACAAAAGTTGTATCACATTTTCATAAAATTTTAACTCAAATATTATCCGTAAGAAAAATTAACACTTTTTAAAAATTATTTTTTATACAAATTGTTTTTTGATTCAAAATTCACAAAGCCAAATTGATGTCCCAGGGCCATCCCAAATTCAAAAGTGATTAAATTACATAAAAAATAATTTTTTTTTGAAAAATCGTAGTACGATTGATTACAGAGATAAACGTCACATTTGTACACCTTGTACACAAAAAATAAATTTAAATTTTTCAAAATCTCATTTTTTATTTGAAAAGTACTGAAAAAAACTATTCGAATTTCGAATTCAACTTATTATGTCTAAATAACTGTTCAGAAATTTAAGAGGAGTCAGAAAATGAAATCTTAAAAATAATCGAAATTTCAGTAGTTTATTAGAATTTAAACTTTTAAAAGGTTATTATATTAATGGTTTATGCCTATTTGAATGTACGATGAAAGATAGCACAGCTTACAATTCCTGTATACTCTCTTAATTGCTTTATTCCACTTGCTAAATCATTAAAAAGATAAAAGTTATCATTAAAATAAAAAATACCGATGAAGTGATCTTTTTTATCTAGTTTTTTAAAAAAATAGATACACTTGAGTCTGAACTTCGTAGAATCTAACTCACACTACAATCCAATTTTTCTAATTTCAAATTCAGCATTACACGATTCAAAACCAGCAATGAAAGTTTAATTTCTTATTGTTATATATGGTTTATTGGATATACATTCGTTATCCAAAAAAATTTTAATTTAGTATTTTCAGTTTATTATAAACCAACTAATACATTCTGTTATTTATCAACACTCTCAAAACACCCAGAATTTATATTTAAAAACCTTCCAATATCATTATTTATGAGATTAAGGAGAAATTGTACTTTTCTTTATGATTATGTTTTCAACTCGCTAAAGCTAACATCTCAATTAGTTAAACGAGGTTATCAATTAGAAAAGATAAATAAGGTTTTAATATGGTTTTTAATTTGGATAGAAATAAATTAATTGATTATAAAAATAAAATACCAATTGAATTGGAATGCAATTTTTAAAAAAAAATTTAATAGCGTTGTTCCGTATTTGTCTTCTAAAATTTGGAAAATTCCTTTTTTTTCTATTTTATCTTTTGATAAGGTGCTACAAAACATAATTATCCCAATATATAGGATACTTAATAAAGTTCCGTCTTCAGTTATCAATAGAAAAGAGCTTTATCAACAAGACCTTTATTTTATATTTTGTACTGGAACTTTCTTGTTTCGGCCTTTTTAAAAAAAAAAAGCATAAAAAAAATCTAATTGAAAAAAAAAGTTGCCAATATCAAAAAACTGTTGCAAAGCTTTTGAAGAATTTAAAAAAAAAAATATTCGGGCACTTTTATTAGTCTTAATTACTTTTATATGAATCCCCTCGTGCCCAGTCGAGCTTAAAATAGAAACATCATTCAGCGTCTCTTCTATTTCACGAAAATTGAATGTGCTAAACGAAAGGCCAGGAATTTTAAATAGATGTTCAATTCGATCTTTTTTTAGAAAGTTTTTGGTTACCAGTTAAAAATCTTTTCGCATGGACAACTTTTTGAATGGATACACAATTTTTTTTAGGTCAACGATACAAGTAAGTAAAATTTAATTTATTTATCTTTGTTATCTTTTTTGAGTGTTATAGGTTGTTTTAGAAAATTGTTAAGCTCAACGGCATAATCATCGGTTAATGTGTTATTTAGATTACATTGTTGTTCAATGATTGAGTCTTTTAAATCGAAACTAATAATTTTTCTCAGGGTTGTTCATTTGAAGCGTCTTTGTCATTTAAATTTAACGTTTGATTTTCCTGGTAGTTTTCTATTAAGACTTCGTATAGATTTTTAAACGCTTTTTTTAGGTTTGACTAGTCATCAAAATACCTATTTTTTACTTGTGGAACTAAAAGAGTTTCTTTTGATATTAAAGAATATTTTTCGCCGAACGAAAAACGTGACTTTAGAGATACGATTATCTTGTCTTTATATTTTATAGCAATCATTCGGCTCCTTTTTCATGATTTCTATCTAATTATTAGACCGGCGATTAATAGGACTGAACAGTATTTTTCACCACTCAAATTTTTAGTAGCTGACTCAAGGGCTTCTAAAACGAAGATTAATGTAGGTTAAATATGATTATGTATGGCTTGGAACGAAAATGAATAAAAGAATTTTCAATGTTCAATTTATCGCATTTTTCATGATTTACATTATTTAAACATTTTTTTTATTTGATAGTTCGTCGCAAATTCGTAAAGTGTTACGTTCTCTAGAGAAACATGGCGATTCGGATAATAAGTATCTATTGTACTTTTATGAAATATCTTAGTGCTATAATCAGGTAAAGATTCGATATCATTGAAATCCTTTAGTCTCCGCCTGTGATCGTTTCTGTTTTTAACATTTAAAAATAAAATTTCATTAAAGCCATTAAGATGATATCCTAATAATTTGTAACAAATTTCGGGGCTGTCAATCTCCCTATGTTTTAAAGATTTGAGTGCGAAAGTTTTTTATTTTCCATTTCATTTGTTTTATATTCATTCCATAATTCTTTGGTACAATTTTTTAGGATTTTGTAATATAACCTGAATAAATAGTTATTTAAGACCAATGAATTTTCACCGATGAATTGAATATCCATATTGTCTTTCCAAATATATAATAAAGTTTGATTGTAATCGTTAACCAGTGTTTCGTTACAATTGCGTGGTAATTCGTATAATTTAACATTGTACGATGTTTTTTTTGATTTTAGAAATTTTTTGATTCCATTGAACTTAAATATTTTGTTTTCAGCTCTCGGAAATGTGTGACGACATTTTTTAACGATACAATTTTTCTTTTTTATTAAACGAATGCATGATGATGTACACCGATAAATTTGAAACTTGTTAACCAGCTTGTATAATTCAGAATTCTTGTTGTCTGGAATTTTACATGTTATGTTTTAATATGAATTTTTCGATAACTTCTGTACTACTAATACTATATATAATACCATATATCGGAGCATCTTTTACCCACACTTTCATATGAAAATGAGGAGCACCTTGGAAAAAAAACTTTTAATCGTGGTTTAATCATTATAATTGCTTTGTAATTTTCGTAAAATGAAGTTTTAATGTTAATTCTATGGCTTGTGTGTCAAGTAAATTTGAAAATATACAGGATTGACCGTTTGTTCTTTAATTCACAATTCAACAATTCTAATGATTTAAGTCAGCTAATACATCAAAAAACTACTAATTTGGGAACCCTCTTGCCGATAATTTAATTATAAATTTTTTTAACCATCTTCGAAATTTACAGATTTTAGTTTTTACTATGGAAAACACAAATTTATTGTTGGTCTTGGAAAATTCATATTGTTAAAGGTAATTTTTTTCAAATTATTGTTCTTTTAGGATACCGTAAACCATCCATACTGACTCAGACTGTTTTGTTTTTTCTTTTCTAACATTTTTATCTCAAGCTTATTTTGGTGAAGTCTTTGACAGCGACTCTTATAGTTAAATTACACTAAATTATGAAAGAGTTTTATTTTATATATCATTATTAGAATTAATAATGTCCAAAAATTTGATGTTCTTTCGTAATATTTTTTTACATCTAATTTTAACTAGAGCTATTCATTTAATCTAGTACCTAGTTAGAAAGTAATCGTATATTTTTTCATTAAATGTCACAACATTTATTTTTGTTAAGAATGAAGTTAGAATGTTTTCATTTTCAGGATATTATGTTTGTTCATTTTGTTGATAAAACCTCCCTCTTGCTTGAAATTCTACTCTCCAAAAACAATTGGTGACTTCACCTAAAGGACCTACTTTATTTAAGATGACTGAATTCAAAAAAGTGTTCCATCGTTTATCAAAATATCCCGTAAAAGACACAGGGTCAATTGTGCATAGAGTTTTGATAGACATTGAGTTTACGTTTGGATTATCTTTATTAATTTCGACTAAATATTGTTTTAAATCAGTCCAATTAGATTCTGCACAACTCAGGGTTATAAAAAAAGTAGCTGGGCCTGATTTATCATCCATTGCTTCTAAATTGCCACCAATATTTCTCCAATATTCACGGCTTATCCTAACGGCTTTTAAGACAGCTTCGAGATTTGACTTGAAATATGAATTTTTTTATAATTAAATGGATATAATTTAAAATGATTTTTGTTTACTTCCAGGTGCTGATCATTATTGTTAATTTGGTCTTTGATTGATTTAACGTTTTTGTTTTTAATTATTTTTGAATTTATTGCTGCATTTATACGTATAAATGCAGCAATAAATTCATAATATCCTGAAAATGAACCAAGGTACCTTGGTTGATTGCATTTACATTTTTCTTATGAGCGAGACTAAATATGTATTGAATGTCTCTCCTCGGATTTGGATTTTGTTGTCTTAAGATCCACCTACAATACATTGCTGGGTTAACTTTGATTTTTCGTGGTGAGAACATTCCACTTTTTCCATTAGAGAAAATTTTGGGAAAACAAAATAAATCTTTATTTATATCGTAATCGGTGCAAAATTGTCAAATTTTTTTCAGACTCAGATGAACTTTTTTTTAATTGTGTCGGAATTATTAATTCATTTTCGTCGATTAGTTAATTGGATATATCTATTATTATATCGTGAAAATAATAATTATTATTTTTTTACCATTTTAAAGCTTTTCGACTTTTTATAAATCGACTAATTTCGACCATTTAATTTAATTTTCTTCTATTTTATCGACTATTATATTAAAGTTATCCAATGCCGGAAGTGTTTTTTTAAAAATGATTAATTGTTGCATTCGTTTCTAAGGGGAAAAAAATCGAAAGACCGTTTAATGCATTGTATAATTCAAATTGATTCGATTTGTTTAAATTATTTAGCTCAAAACAAACATATGAAACCAGATTAAAAGTAAAGCTTTTTAAACATTTTTATGCAATGCAAATGCATGTACTAATTAGAAAAGGATTTTTTCCAAATAATTCCAAAGCCATTAGGTTTATCAGAATTTAAAAAAAGCCATCAGGTGATAAAATAGTTGTACCAAATTTTTATAAAATTTCAACTCATAAATATAATCAGAAAGATTAAAGGCTAGGATGTAATTATTTTTTGTACAATTTGTATTTTTGTCTAAACAATTCACAAAGCCCATCAATTTATAGGGGGTCTCTAAAAATAAATTTCATGTACAGACTGTACATGATTTTGTATAGTCACTACGAAAATTTTTGTTTTGGTTTTTAATCTCTTTCCCAATAGTACTATAGTACTATAGTTCTATCGTACTAAACTTCATGTTGCGATTGTCTTACATTCTTTAATCCGCTACTCATTAAAATTCAATGCAATGAAAAAGCAATCATTAGGACGAAATCAAAATAAGCAAGGACTGTCGATTAATTTTTAAATTTTATTAAATAAATTAAGAATAGATGTTGATTTTGCTGATTTAGCGATATCTAATGCGGAACGATTACTTGAATCTTTTTGATTTAACAAACAATTAAGTTTTACTTTTAACTCATTTGACGATTCAAAATTAGCGTTTTTTGTAAAACTTTCCAAAATTTTTTCCACGATGCTTGTTCTATCATTCTAAATGAAACATGATTAAGATATCCATACTTAAGGATTTTTGACATTAAAGATAAAAAGGTTTAATTAGTTAGTTTAATAAGATTTTTTTCGAAATTTTAAAGTCAGAAAAATATCCTTAACTTTCTTGGTTACTTAATCCAATCAAATGTATATGGTTTTTTGAGAGCGTCTTTTGAAGCATTCTTAATTTATGCTCCTAAAGACTTTTGACTCTTGTTTAAAAAAAATTTAAGGAAAAAATTTATAAAGTAAACTAGTAAACTTTCTCTAGAAAATATTTAGAAACAAGTTTATATTTTAAAACTTACTTTGACTGCACTGTGTAACACTGTCATCTTATATTTGTTTACATTCCGTGCAAATTGATCTATCAAATTCGAATTGACTTGGTTGACGTCATGACTTTTATGTTTAATAAAATACAACTCGAATAAAAATTTAAAACATTTTTCTGAGCCTGATTGAGCTGATAAATGCAAGCAAGAATTTTCTAGATTATCTCTGTCATTAATATCGACATCATATTTTTCAATTAAAAACCGAACAATATTTATATGACCACCAGTAACAGCTTCCATAAAGGGTGAACTACCACATGAATCTTTTAGCTTTAACATTTCATTTGATTTTGATACCATTTTCTCAAGAATTAAACGAACTATTTCTAAATGACCGTGTAAACAAGCCGTATGCAAGGGAGTTCGTCCATTTTTAGATCGAGTCTTGAGAACCAATGTCTCGTTTACTTTCATCAAATAATCGATTATATTGAGATGACCCTCTCTTGAAAAAAAAATTTAAAACTTTTTTATTGTTTTTAAATGCTTTTGTACCTTATGGCTATTAAAAAAGCATTCCAACCGTCTTTGTTGACTTGGTCAAGGTTAGCTTTTTGCTCGATTAGGAATTTTATGATTTCTAAGTTGTTTCTAGTACATGCCAACATCAAAGGGGTCCAAAAAATATGCTTGATTATTTAAAGAAAACGATTTTAACATATAAAAAAAGTTACCAGTCTCCTTTTCTTAAGGCATTAACATCAACTTTAACTTTATTTATCAAATAAACAACACATTGAAAATGACTATTTTGACATGCTTCATGTAAAGCATTTTTACCGTCGTTGTTCGCTAAACTAAAATTAAAGTTAGGAAAATTTTTATGTAGCAACTTTATTAACGACAAGTTTCCATGTCTAGCAGCGTGTAGTATTAAACTATCACCGATTTTTGCAGATCTGAAGCTAAATAATTCGTTTAAACTTAATTCTTTGGTAACCTCTTGAAAATCATCAAAAGAAATGTCTTGTTGTTTGCACAGAGAGTTGATAACTTGAAGCATTTTAGGAGAAATTATTATTTTGTTTAAAATATTTATTTAAAATAACATGCACACGCGCTTATTATAGAGCATATCTTTAGATTTCAAAATCTTGTTAACTTTTGAAAAAGTATTTGAATAAAAAATTCTCGATGACGATGAATTGAATTCTCCTAAATATAGTGTGAAGAACTATCTTGAGTTTTTGTCCTTCTGTTACATAACTTTCCTGTTAAAAATTTAAGCGATGGAAAAAAAGGTCTGCGGAAATTTTTTTGTCGCGGATAAATATCAACCCATATACTTCAAAAAAATAAAAATCTGTAGATTTCAGGCTAAAAATGTAACAAGTCAGGAACTATGAGTTCAAAAAATATATAAAGTTGTTAATCTCAATGCCCTCTATAAATCTTGGAAGCACTTTAGTATTGGATCAAATAATAAAACAACCTTACCAAAATACATACACTTTCGATAAATGTCATTTTTCGCAAATTTTTCAGATTCCAAGGGTCGTTAATCGATTTATTTCTTTAAAAAGAAAAAATTTCGCATTCATTCGTTCGGAGCTGCAAGATGATCCTAACTTGTTGATGGAATGGGCTGATCTATGGTCAACCGAGTTGAATCTGTCTAAGTGTAAAGTGATGTACTTAGGCAGAAAAAAAGAGAAGACCGACATTAAGATCTTAGAGAGTACAAAGAAGAGCAACAGAGTTGATCAAACCGATCAAATCTAAACCCTATGAGGTGCGCCTAAAAGAACTCAATTTAATGAGCTTAGAGGACAGACGCGATAGGGGCGACTTGATACAAATGTACAATTTGGTTAATGGTAATGAAGATATAAATTTGCTCAACGGTATCAATTTCGTCAAGCCTACCACAATCAATCTAAGAAGGCAGCACAAAAGCCGATTAGAACGTGAAATCAATAAAAAAGGCTCATATCGATATAATTTTATCACAAAGTGAGTAACTTCAAATTGGAATGATCTACCTGAAAGTACAGTATTTGCAACATCAACTAACAGTTAAAAGAACATAATCGATGAGAAAGTTTTTGGCATGACACGAAGCATAGATTGTCAAAGCCCATCAAGGGCTAAACGCCTTAGTGCGTTGGTATAGAATTTCTCTGTAGCGCGGCTCACACTAACTAACTAACTAACATTCATTATCAATGGTTTTCATGGGGCTCTATTTATTCTCACAGTCTAAAGTAATTAAACATTAATTTTTATTCTAAAAAAATCCTCGATCATTCGTCATCAAGACTTAAAATAAGAGTTCCAATAAGAGAAAAGGGCAATTTTGCAAGTGTAGCGATCGGCTCAAATGAGTTATGAATCTTAGCCTTTTGCTCGTGAAAATAATAAATAAATAATATGTCATACAAAGATAATAGAGGACCAATAGTAAATGGTGAGTTGGGTGGGTGTTTAGGGCGCGTTTTAGTGTCTGGAGTTCGGAGGGGGTGGGGTAGTAGGGACAGAAGCGGCCCTAGTGAGAATGACCCGAAAAATTGAAAAATAAAAAAAAATAAAAAAAAATAGAGAAAGTTTAAGAGAGTATTATATGCGGTTAAATAACAAATATCAATCCCAAAATTACATCAAACGACAGCTGAGAATATGAAGAATATTATTATGTTCACAGAATTTCGAAAATAAAACATCAAAGTTGAGAAACATCAAAAAACTAAACCGGGTCATTTTTGACCCATTTCAGACGTTAACGTGATTTTTTATATTTCCGACGGATAAGGGTTAAGAACCATCAATTACTTTAGAATGAGTGTTACAATAACTTAGAGAAAGAAAAAACTCAAATTTATACACCAAATTTTTGCGATCCTTTTTGATAAGAGCCCCCCACTGGCTACACAGTTGTCCTTAATTGTGTTTCCCCAACTCTTTATGAAAGAACAAGAATAAATTAGAATGGGAATTAACCGTTTTGTTTCAGAAACCGAAGAAAAATTTAGTTATTTTTTTATAATATTTTATTAGTATTTATTTGAATTACAATTTTACAAAAATAGAGTTTTATATATAGTTAAATTGAATTATTAATTGATTCTAATTTAAGACAAAAAAAAAACATTTCGACAAGTCGAAAGCATTGAAAAGTTGAAAGAAACTAAACTTTACCCAACAAAAAAAAAACAGAACAAAGCACCCTATATTCGAAAAAGTTTACTGTTATCTCTATTCTTATTTTAACATTAAAAATAATCAAAATTTAAAAAATTCGGTTTTAATAAAACAAAAATAACCCTTTTCACAAAAAATATCCAACTAAAAAACATAAATCATCGACTAGTCGGTGGGTTTATCAAATTAATTAACTTTTACGAAATTAGACAACCACATTTTGATTTTACTTTCTTCTTTTTTGGTTTTGACGAATCTTGATTTATCGTGATTTGATTTTCAGTTGATTTCAAAGGTTCTTCCTCAGTGGATGATTTGATTGGTGATCTAGGTTCAGGAAGACTGACCACATCTGACTTTGAGACAGCTTTTTCTTCTGCCCTCGTGGGTTGATTCGACGTTAATGCTAGTTCCGAGTCAGATGGCTGTTGTATCAATTCCGAAACGGATATACTCCCACTGTTATTCAAACTTGTATTTTTGATTATATCAATAACTTCACGTTCTTTTTTTGTGTTTAAATCTTTGACAAATTGGTCTGCTTCTTTGGCTAAACAGCCTTCGGGTCGAAACGGGTTATCACTTTCACTAGAAAATAAAATTATTAAAATTAAATTTAAAAAAAAAACATATTATTTTATATAAGGAATTCTTACTCTCGATTATCGATCAGTCTTGTGAGCATTTTAAAATCTTATCTTATCTAAAATTTTATGAACAAAAAAAGTGACTTTAATTGTCTAATAAGATTAAATCGCTTAAATAACAGAAGTTTAGAAACCATTTTTGCTTAAGTGAATGTTAAAAAAAATAAAATACAAAATGGTTAGCCACGCCTTGTATGTATAATAATAACAAAACAAAAAATAAAGCATGAAATTTATCTATCTATTTAGAGATTGGCGAGAATAAAAATAAAACACTAAAAATAGTAAGAAAAAAAATAACAAAAACAATGCCAATAAAAATGACCGATTTTTTTATTCGAATGAGTCTAGTCATTTGTTTTGTAAAGTATTAAAGATTGAATAAATAAATAAAATTTAATTTAAATTTATTTTTTGAAATTCAAGTCTTCTTATTATCTGTGTTTACTTTATAGATCGAATAATTCAATTAGAAATAAATTTCATTCATTTTATCTCTCCCTTCATCCCACTCTCTTTTTTCTAGATTTATTTTTCTTTAGAAATAATTGAATTCATAGTTAAATCCAGCGCGTTTTTGTTTGCCTCCAAACAACACACACACACACGCACAAAATTGAACTGACCCGGATAAATTGATTATCAAAAAAAAACAAAACAATTTTTATTTTAAGTAAAAATAAGTTAACTTAAATTAAATTTTATTTAAATTTAACTTATTTTTTATTCTACAATTGAAATTAGTAGTATTTTTTTTAAATAAATATTATAATCTTTGTAAATTTTGTAAAATCTAGAAATTAATTTATCTATAAATTTCAATATATTCAATAATGGAACGCGTCTATATTTGTCACTGGGACCATATTATTTAAATATTTTTTTTAAAATGAAATATGCATACCGTGTTTTCTTGTTTTCAAGTGAAATATTCTTTTTTACAGACAAAATCATGCAAATCGGGAACTTGTAAGCAAAAAAAAAATACGGTATAAATTGGATGTAACAAAAAAAACGAATCTGAAATAGCTTATGTTGTATAAAAAATGAATCATAAGAATATCTTAATTTGTATTTAGGTTTTACTAGGGGAACTTGAGCTAATTTTCTATTTTTCATAAATCCTAAGGATGTTTATAATTATATTCTAACACATAAAATTTTAAGCTAAAAAATTATGATAAAAAATTATGGTAAAAAATTATTTTAATATCGCGTAAATCAACTATTCTTTTTTTTTCGATAAAACATTCAGTTTTTAAAATACAAATATAGAAAGCAGAACAAAATGCTTCAAAGTCGAATTCTTAAACTAATTTTTATCAAAACGCAATAAAGATAGAGAATTTATTTATCAGCTCAGAACATTCTTTAAGTATGTTGAAATTATTTATTATCAAAATTTAATAATAAATTTTGATTTAGCATCATTTTTAATTACATCATAAAATAATCAACATTTTTAAGAAACACTTTTTTCAGACTCTTATCTGTAAGAGTTGTTTTTATAAATATTTTTTAAACATAAGGTTCAATTTATCTTAAAATCGTACAAATACTAATTACCTTCAAAAAAGAAAATGTTCAATCAATTTAAACAAATCTATTTCAACAAGAACGAACACAAAAAAAACTTCTGAATAAATTGAAAAATCTTAATCTAATGCAAAGGAATACATTTTTTAAACTAATTAAAAAACCCTCAATTTTCGTTTTAATAATTAGTACTAATCAAAAAACGACTATTTAAAATTGACAATCACCTTAAACTAATGATCTTTGAAAATTTTAGTCCAACAAGTCATGTAAACCGAACCGTACTTCGATTGTAATTTTAGGAGACATATTTTATTTTAAGTTAAAAAAAAAAAAATAATTCTAGGTAAAAGCTGAAATTTAACATTTAAACAACAACACAACAAAGCAGCGTTAGCAATAGTGAAAAGCTCATATTTTAGCAAGAACAACTCTTAGAAAAAGTGCTTTGCAACATTAAATATCATATTAAAATAAAAATTTTATAGAAAATTTTATTTAATTAGTAGACATTATCACAAAAAAAGGTAAAAAAGCGAAAATGTCCCACTTCATTCAGAACTGGGAATTGTGAAAGACCAAGATTTTTTTAATTTTAATAAAAAAAAATTTTGAATTTCAACATATTCACGAGTTTCAAATATTTCTAAATTATAAGATTGAATTTAAATTTACTACATTTAAAATTTCATATTCGTTTTAAAAAATAATCAGAAATATTATGATTCATTACCTGTTTGCAAAAATTTAATAGATGAAAAATTAAAAATCACTAAAATAACTATATTTAGGAACCAATCATAGAAAAAACGTTTGATTTGAGATACTCCATTAATCAACGATTATTGTAACGGAAAAAAAAAGTATTAGCGTAAAATCTCGATAAATATGAACATGAAAAATTAGCCTTTGAATAAAATTGAAAAAAAATCATAAAAATTATGATTAGCCCTTATCCGTCGGAAATATAGAAAATCATGTAAATGTCTGAAATGTGTCAAAAATGACCCGGTCTAGCTTTTTTAATGTTTCTCAAATTTGATGTTTTATTAATACATAATAAAATTGTACATTGACTTTGCAATGGAAAGACAACTGGTAAAGAATTGTGAGCAAAGATACAACTTTTTCAGCAACAGAGTAGTCAATGTTTGGAATCGACTTGATAAAGGTATTGTAAACTCAAATACTATTAATGTTTTTAAAAACAAAATTGACAAAATTGATTTTAGCAAGCTATTATAATGAGACTTAACCCTCGTTTCATGTGCTCAGCACATCATAGCTTTTTATTATTATTATTATTATTATTATTATTATATTCTCAGCTGTCGTTTGAAGTAATTTTGGGATTGGTATTTTAAGCTAAACCGCATATAATACTCTCCTAATCTTACTCAATTTTTTATTTTTTTTAATTTTCAAATTTTCGGGTCATTTTGACACGGTTTTCGATGGATAAGGGTCAAACATTATGCATCGGTATTAAAAAAGGCATCCTATTAATGCATACTACCTTACAGTATCGTAAGAAAGAATAGCTTTGTCAGAATAGTAAGAATCATAGGAATACAATTTTTGAATAAAATTTTAATTAAAATTCCAATAAATAGATCTCTACGAATCGAGTTTTTTTATTTAAATAAATAACATTTTTACATCTAAATTGTTTACATCAGATGAGATGCTCTTAAAGTTTTAGTTTAGCATGTAACGGTACCTTTTTAACAGCGATGCAGTAATAAAAACAAATTTTTTAATGCCTGTATAAAAAAGTTTGCTTTAAAATAACAAAAAATTTAAACATTTTATAAATTTTACATTTTTTTTGGAAAAACTTGATTATTGAAATATATGATGTGGATTTTTTGAAACTAAATTCTATTCTAAAAAAATGTAAATTTTGCTTGTCGAAAAAGAAAGTTATTTTAAATCATAAAGTAATGAATCATTTAAATCTCCAGGTTTTTTCTCTTGAGATTACGCAACAATAAATTGAAATTTAATTAGCGAGTATTGCTCGTAACTAGATATATTCTATTAGGTAAAAAAATATAACATTTTTACAAATAATTATTCAAAAAAGGTCTGTAAGTAGTTGTTGTTATTTAAAAACAAAATTTATAACTTAAAGCTAGCTTACTTTTACTTGTTAAGATTAAAAAATAAATTTTCATTTTTGAATACAACCTTTTTTAAGTCAAATCGGAATATGCTAATTTTTTGTTGATTTATTTGTGTCTTAAATTTTAATGTATCAAGTTCCCTTTAACTTATTTTCGATCTTTAATAGGAAAAACTTATCTTTGAATTTTTTAAAAGATTGTACGGGTTTAGCAACTTAAAATTTATTTCGTGTAATTTTAATGTTGCAAAAACTTACTTATATGTGGTGAATAAGAAAAAAAATTAGCTCAAAACAAGATTGATCGATTATTTTACTATTTGTTAAAAGACTCAAAAAAAAATAAACTCACAAATCCTCAATGAACACACGAAAAAAATTTACACGGTAATGGAAATAAACCTCAATACGGCAAACCTCGCAAAGTTTTAAAGTCAAGTGACTTTTGTTATTTATTGATACTATTCAGCCAAAAATGTGATAGATCAAACAAAATTAAATCCATACATAAATAAGCACAACCCTATCTGCGACCATGAACAGCAATGAAAATTCGCCGAAAGATCAAATAATGAATTAATGATCATGAAGTTGATGAATTGCTTAGTTTCAACTGAAAAATCAAAATCTGAGGATAAAATTTACTTTTTTAAATGTGTGTTTTTTGGTTTGGACTTTTTTAGACCCTTCTTTTGTCGCTTTTAGATATGATATTTTCGATTTTATTTTTCTTGTGTTAAGTTGATTTATTCAAAAAAACCTACAAAGGTAAAAAAAAAATTCCGCTCTTTTATGCAATTTTAGAATTAAAGTAAAATATACTCGAATAAATCGGAAACATTATAAATTGGAATTTTTTAGAAAAGTAAAAATGTAATTGAATAAATTACGATGAAGAGTCTATGATATTACTGAATTAATAAATAGGAAATAAATTCTAATTGAAATTTGATTCTTTTTTAATAGAACTAACTGAAGCATTCTAGTGATATAAATCAAAATTTTGAAAAATCATCCAAGAAGATAGTAAACAAAAAAATACGAAATAAAAAATTAAAATGAACGAATTTACATAATGCTTTATGTAAATTAACTTGGAATGATGGATACGAATATTTGATCCGAAAAAATAAAGTTTAGGTGTTGTACAAAAAAACGATTGGATTTTTTTGGTCACAAATTATTAAAATATTTTAATAACTTATGATTTCCCCCATTTGATGTGAAAATATTTAATTAATCATTTCTTGTCGAGAGTGAATAAAATTCTAACGATTCGCAAAAAAAAGTTTTTTTCTGAGAATTATTAAAATAAGAAGATAGAAAATAAAACAAAATGGAAATTATGATTTAATATTTGTTTATTTTTATTATTTTTCCTTTTTTTTTCCTTTTCTAGTTATTTTGTTATGGATTTTTTATGACATCGTCGTCTTTGTCGTCGTCATCATCACTCAAACATAATCGATTCAAAAATTTTCTTTTCTCTGTCGATTTTGAAGCGAAATAAATTTTTTTTATATGAATTAAGTGAATTTTAAATCAGAATTTAGTGCCTAGGTTAAATAAAAATTAATTTCTTCCTCTAAAAAAACCCTCAATCTCTCTAATGAATAAAATGATTAACGATTTTCTTCTTCTTCAACTTTTAAAAACTCATTTGTTTAATAAAATATTCCCATCTTGTGTTACATAATTTTTTACTATAAAGATTTATCTAGAAACAACAAAAAGCTAATCTTTTATAGCGTTGAATTTTTGAAAATTAGCTTTAATAATGGCATTCGCTGTATTAATTCAATCGAATCATAATCCTATTCTTAGAAAAGAAGGTTTTTTTAAATTTAAGTTACTGCACTTTCGCCGAATTAATGGCGTGCTCGTACTAAACCGTACCGTACCCGTATCCGCACTAAAAATTCTCTAAATTTTTAATGTATGATTTTGCGATTTTTAGTAAGGGTTGATAAGGTTCGGTTTTTGACGGCTATTAATTCGGTGGAAGTGCAGTACACAAATTTAAACTTTCCTGGGACTTTTCGTAAACGTCATTGCAGTAATCATCAAATGTTTACTTTTAAATGCAAGGCTCACTCATTTTAATCAATTTATTTACTTAAATCGAAATTATTTTACTTTGATAAATTGATGTTATTATGGACGAATATTAAATTTAAATGAAATTTCAATAGTGTTTATTGCTGGTTTAATATTTTAGTGGAAACTATTCGCGATTCTTTAATACTAAAAATTATAAAATGAATTTGAAGTTTGAGCTTGATCGGGGTATACCTAAAACAAAATTAAAAATTGACCACTAAAAGATAAAAAAAAAGTTAAATTGATTTCGGTTCATGTAAAGTGAATAATGTTTCAAATACCATATAAACCAAGAACCATATAAAACAGAATATTAAAAAACTTAGTAGACCGACATTCACAGTTTAACCTTTTCTAAAGTCTGTTAGATTAATTAAAAAAAAAATTGAAGAACCATGAGGCATAAAAATATGTTTTTTAATAAAATAATAGAGCCGAAGTAAAGATATTTCGTACAAACGACCCTAAGAAGTATAATAGATAACAAAACATAGATTCATAAATCTAAAAAAAAATTTTGTCTTAACTCTTTTCAAAATGCCCATAAAAATGATGATTTAGATTAAAAAATTTGTTCAAAAAACACTCAAATGAAAATAATTAATACTCACCATATGGCATAAGAGCTATGATTTGTTTTTAAGCGAGAATATTGATTTGTAAGTACACTAGAAATTGATGGCATTGTATTTGAATATGTTAAATTTGGTTTATTTGTCGATGCTGATGATGATGAAGATACAAAATTAATAGATTTTGATTTCGGGTAACAATTATTTGTATGATGTTGATTTATTGGTTTATTGTATTTGTTGTTCATATAATGATAGTTTGTATAATTTTTCACCGGTAATGAATTTAAATGCAATTTTAATTTATTATTATTATTATTATTATTATTATCATTATTATTGTTGTTGTTGTTGTTGTTGTAGTATTTTTTATTTGCCGATTCTAATTTATCTAATGCTTCATTTGATAAAAACTGGACTCTGTAACAAAAAAAAATTAGATCAAACTAAAGATTTTGAATTTTATACATCTTAAGTAACTAGACAGACAATAAGCATTAATTTTAATATAATTTTTCGATTGTTTAAAAAATAAAATTAAGTTAATCTTACTAGAAAGGAGCTCCAAATCATAAATCTTACTAGCTTTAAATTCTATTCCTCGGCATTGTGAAGTTTAGTACAAAAGAACAGAACAATTTTGAAAAATTGAAATAATTTTTTGTCTGTTGGTCTTATGATGGATCTGCGCATGTAACACAGTGTAACAAACTTTGTTACACCATTGGGCAACCTCTGCTAAATTTATGCAAAGTCTCTGCAAAATGCACACTATTAAAAAGTATTGAAACTAAATGCGCAATTAGACTGCAGAGTTTTTGCAGAGTTTACTCAGTGGTGTAACAAAGTTTGTTACACTGTGTTACATGCGCAGATCCATCATAAGACCAACAGACAAAAAATTATTTCAATTTTTCAAAATTGTTCTGTTCTTTTGTACTAAACTTCACAATGCCCTATTCCTCCACTTTACACTCTTACATCAAGAAGAAAAAGTTCTAAACATAATTTTTTCATCTCTCTAGAGATAGGTGTCGATTTGTCGTAATATAAATAAGTTCCTTAAAAAAATGATTTTTTTTAAAATTTGAACAATTTTACCTAGAAAATTTAGTAAAACCGACTTTTTTGACATCTTATTTTGAAAGTTACTTATTATTTAAAAAACGCTCACCCATTTTTGTGACAAATAACTTGCTCTACAAATCAAAAAGGTTTGCGTCATATTTTGTTATATTGCAGCTCAATAAGTCATTAATTAGAATCAATGAAATATTTACACAATAATCAGTGCAATGAATAAATACCTTTATATGTTCGGATGATCGTTTAAGGAAGACTTTTTTTATAGACCAGAACAAATTTTTAGTTGAAAAGAATAAAAAAGTTTTGAGTATGATTTGCGTAGGCTAAAATTAAAAACCTTTGCAAATCTATATTAACACGAGAAAGTCCGGCGTGTCATTTTGACACGTTGGCGTTATAACAGGTCATTTAGGAAACCAATACCTTATCTTTATGTATTATCTAATAGATCTTTGCGAAAATTTGGAAATATTGGAATCAGGACTTTTAGTTCAAGAGATATAACAAGTACAATGCTGCAATAAAAAACCTCGCTAAATATTTGCGAAAAATTCGGTCACATTCTAATGTTTTCACTAAATTGACTGTTACCAAACATATTTTCAATCGTTTTACGCATAAAATAATTACTCCTGCTTCCTATATATTTACTTACAATAAAAGCAATGTGCTTCTATCCGGGTGGGTTTTTATCCTGAGAAATTACGATATTTTTCTCTGGCTCTTAATAACCTGTGTACATCAAGGCAAGTGAAAAAGGCGTACCATCCAGCGGACTGTACCGGACCAACATACCGTACCGTACCTAAACTGTGGCAAACTCGTAAGGTGTATAAAATCAAGTAAATGAAATATCCTCTGATATTAAATATTCGTTTTAATGAGTTCTATTTATTAAATTCTTTTCGGTGATGTAGTTGTCTAAATGAATCGAAACGAATCAGTCAAAGTTTTGTTAAGGAATGGTAAGCTTTTTTGCACTAGTCATGCTGTATTTGAAAATTTATTAAAGTAAATTTAAAGGTCTACACTCTCTACTTCGATATTTCGCAAACCTTTGTCAAGATTTGTCACAATGGTATTATTTATAAGCTAAGTAAAACATAAGCTCCTTTGTATATTCTCGAGCGAGTAAAAAGTTTTCTAAGAAATCGAAAATTATTTTTAAGGTCAACAATTTTGAATCAACTTGTGGCCATATTGAAACAGATGTCTCACAAGGTGCTAATGTCAATTCTCTTCTATCTTCAGTTTTAATTAATGAAATACCCAGACAAGAAAAAAATACGATTCTTATTCTTTACTTTTTGCTGATGATCTAGCCTCTTTATTTATAAGAAATATGGCAACATCACTGGCGTAATTAATAGTTGCCTTTCTTAGATTCAACTTTGGCTCCGAAGGTGGAGACTTAAAATAGTCCCTGAAAAGTGCAATAATATAATTTTTTCCGAAAACTTTTCGAAGAACAAAGAGCTTCATCTAAAACTCTTCGGAAAAAGGGTTCCTAAATCTGACTCCCCTATGTTTTTAAGCATTAAATTCGATGATTAAAACTTCTTTCGTCATTGAAACAAAAATATTGACCAACTTTTTAAAAGGTCAACGCAGCGTAGGATTCGAATCGGTCAAAAATTGTTTTTTTAAGGAAATAAACTGTTCTAAGTTTTTCACCGCGATTTCTCCTAGTTAAAGAAATAAATTCATAACGATAAAGTCAACCCCATAGGGTCCTAAAAAGGGTTGTTAAATGAAGTGAATTCTGGTAGTTTGAAATTTCGAAGTCGAAATTCAAGAGTTTGAAGTAACACCCAGTCTATTCGTTGACCAAAAATAAGTCTTTTAAAACATACTTCAAACTTTCGAATTTTGACTTCAAAATTTCAAACTATCAGAAATCACTTCATCTTCAACAACCCTAGTCCTAAAGGTCCCAACAAAAAACTTTTTTAGGATTTTTTGTCATAAAGATGATTATTTTTCAAGATACCATTATTTTTCATTCTTAATAATGTTTTGCATGAATTAATGATCTCCCACAATACATATTTTCGGATATAAAATATGGGTACTTTCTAGCCTGATGCCAAAAATTGCTGTTTTTTTTTTAAATCGGAAAAAAATAAAATTAAAAGATAAGCATTTTCTGACAGCCAGAACCGACATGACAACAAGTGACATGTTACTATTTTTTGTGGCATGTCGAGTAATTTTTCGACCAAAAATTAAAAATTAGGTTAACTGGCATGACGTTTTTATGACATGCCACAAAAAATAGTAACATGTCATTTGTCGTCGTGTAGATTCTGGCTGTCAGAAAATGCTTATCTTTAAATTTTATATTTTTTTCCCAATTAAAAAAAACAGCAATTATTGTACTGCCACGCTATAGTGTTTACGAGATTTTACGGAATTTTACCGGAATTACATAAATTTTAGTAAAAAGTAAAAATGCCAAAAAAACTCGGATTTTTCGAGAACTTCGTGATTTTTCCAAATTTTCCAAATTTTAAATCATAAAAAACATAAAAAAAAATGTACTTTTTTTTACTTAAATTTACGTAATTTTTCGTAAAAAAACAAGGAATTTACGTTAAATGACGTAAAAAATAATTTCGACGATCTTTTTCAATTTTTTATAACTGGTCACCTCTTATTTGTTCTCAATGCAATATATATGCACTCTGTTTATAATTTTACACATAAATTGAGCTTTGTGAGTAATTTAATGATAATAACGTTCCATACTAATTCTTATATTTTCTTTTACCAAATCATGTCTTCTTAAAACATAATTTTTACGGAAGTTAACCACTTCGAACCTATTTAATTTATTGAACATTTTAACAAGATCGCCTCTCTTTCAAGTATTTAAATCTAGTGTTGTAATCCCTGTTCCTGATAGACGGTAGAAGTCTCGTAGCTCTAAACTTTTTCCAACTCATAGAAAAAGTTCAAAGTACGGACATCAAGGACTGAAAGCATTCTCAAGATGAAGCCTGGCAAGCGAGGGATAAAGTAACCCCAATGTTTCAAAATTTAAGCTATTGAGGGTATCTTTTGGAGCATAAAATGAATTATAACTGCATCTTTCCTCGACTTGAACAGAATCTTACTCCATTGGACCATTTTAAACCATTTTGGAAATAAATTCCAAGCTCTTATATTCCAAATATTTTTTTACGTCATTTAACGTAAATTCCTTGTTTTTTTACGAAAAATTACGTAAATTTAAGTAAAAAAAAGTAAATTTTTTTTTATGTTTTTTATGATTTAAAAATTTTGAAAAATCACGAAATTCTCGAAAAATCCGAGTTTTTTTGGCATTTTTACTTTTTACTAAAATTTACGTAAATTCCGGTAAAATTACTTAAAATCTCGTAAAATCCGGTAAATTCACAATTTTTCACTTTGGAAATTTTACGTAATATTACCCGATTTTACGTAAATTTCCGTAAAATTACGTAATTTCACGTGAATTTTAGTAATAGCACTATAGCGTGGCAGTACTGTATTGGTATTAATCTAGAAAGAAAAGACGATTTTAAGTCGTACTTGAAGATTAGGTGAAAAAAGAAAAAAGGTGGTAAGTATCCACCAAATGGCTTAACAATAAGTTTTCGACTGCCGCTTAAACACTCAAAAACGGAACAGGATAAAATACGGCATCTACTTTGGGAATATTTTTTTGACAAACAATCAAGTATGAACGACACAAATTAATACCTCATACTCTACTATATTTTTAGAACAGGCCACAATTTAAGTCAGCGTACATTTGTGCAAATTTATGTTAGTTGAGATAACTTTACGTCAAAAAAACTGTAAAACATAGTAAAATCCAAAATAAGGCTTAAAAGTCGATTTTTATCAAAGCCTTAATGATAAAGGTTTATGTTAATTGAACTGTTAATTTTATGAATTTTTTACCATTGACGAGGAATATTTTACGAATAAGAAAAATTTTGCTAACTAACAAAATCTGTTTAATATTCGTGGAGCCCCTTTTTATTCGGAAAATCGTTTTTTATCTTGATTTATTGCATAAATCATAACTATAAAATTAACATTTATAAACATGCTCCAATACATAGACATTATTTTTTATACATCATATTAAAGAACTATGCAAACACTGACTAGGTTTTCGTTAACTTTGTTTTTGAGTGTACTATGTTATTTCAAAATAAAGAGACTTCGAAATTTTTTTTTACTTACTTTTTTTTCGACTTTTGAGTTTTATTTGAATTATTCGAATTATTACTAATCGACGAATTAATTGTACTTGAAGTTATATTGATTAAGCCGCTATTATTTAGACAACATGACGAGCTACTAGAGTCTTCTAAGTTTATTAAAACTTGATTGGCTTCAAGATGCTTGTTTTCGTTATTGTTAAAACTATTCTCATCTGAACTTGTCTTTTCTCGTTCGTTTAAATTAATTTTATTTCTAGAAAAGTTTGTAGATTCTGTTCGGTGACTATTCGTTATTGAAATCAATGGGATTCTCTTTCCCAGTTCTTGGTTAACCATTTAAAATTTTTTCTTATTTAATTTTAATCTAAAAAGGACTTTTGTTTTTTTTTGGTTATTTAAATCAATATTTAAGACTTTTGATGGAAAACAAACATATTATTTTCTTTAATTTTAAATATTTAATAACAACAACTAACAAAAAAAAAACAACTCTTTCTAATGATTACTTTTTTATTTTAACATAATTACCTAATAGAAAATATGAAAGCGAGAGGGTAAAAATACCTGCCTTGTTTTTAAGTTATTACCTCTGTTTTTTCTTAAAGTAATTTTCTTGATTAATTTCATAACATGTCATTATTTAAAAAATATATACATATATATATATATATATAAATGAATGCTAACAAACACCATAATACTTTTATTTGAAAATTATTTTGTTTTGAAATAATTTAAGATTTGCATCAAATTACAAATAGTTTTTCGGAAAATTATTTCATTTTTCGCTTTGGTAACGTGTCAATTTTTTTGAATCTTTTTTTCTCAACTAAACTTCTTTTATTTGTTTTAAAACATACTTGAGTAATTGTTTAGTTTGATAATTTTACATTATAAAAAAGTTTTAGAATTATTGAATAGAAACATTAATTTTCTAATTCTCTGGTTAACTCGATTTTTTTAATGATTTATTTTATGTACAAGATGTAAGATTATGGAATTTAATAAGGATCCGAAAATAGTTCCTAAACGGATATCCAAAATGATATTCGTTGACGGTAGGTTGTAAACAAAAAGATTAAATTAAGCAATAGAGAAATCTTTAGCCAACAAAAAAAAGATTTAGAAATTATTTTTAAATTGGCCTTAAAATCCAAAATAAAAAAAATTAGAATTTTTTTTTGTTCTGATAAAAAGAACACTTTTGAGTCACTCAATCTTTCACTTGTTTCAATTAAGCTTATTTTAGTAAAAAAAAAAAGGTATATGTCTCGAAATCGCAAAAGTGATTTGGAGAGAGCATTTCACTCACTTCAATTTCTTGAATACAAATTTAATTTAATAAATTTAAATAAATAAACTTTAAATAAAATCTATTTTTTGTTGAGACCTAAAATAAAATAGCTATTTTAATTATAAACAAAATAATTAGTCATGCTTGTGAAAAGGCTATTCTAAATAAAGATTATCAATGGTATATGAAAAAGCTAGAGGAAAAATCGAGTTATTCCAAAATCTTGTGTGATAAATCGAATTATTTATGGTTTAGAACAGTGGCCTGGTAAATGATAAAAAATTATTTCTCATAAGTTTTTGTTCGTTTCTTAACATGATTTTAAATTATTTTTTAGAAACCGTTTAGGAAACAGTTTTAAATTAACTTAACTTATGAAAAAATTACAATTAGATTCAACACAACTCCTTAGTTCAATTTTTGGAATCAGATGAGTGATAAAGAGATATGTACAAGCTACTTGTTAGCTTGTTATGAATGGTTAGCATCTGCTCAACAAAACGTAACTTTAAACTCCATTTGTATTTAAATTTTTTGGAAAATTACGCAAATCAATTTTTTATTCTAATGATTAATGATAAGAGTAATTATCGCTTGTGAAGCGAACTTTGTAATCTGTTTAAAATATTACATAATTCAAGAGCTAGATAATCCTTTTGTAAAACCATATTCAAGAGACTGATTCTACATTTATTATTTGCCAAACTTTTAGTTTTTACAAAGAAAAATTTAAAGACATTTTAGATTCAGATGTCTTACAACTCTTTCTATTTTAATATCATATTAAATTTATAAATCAAAACTCAGAACTTTGATGAGTATTTTTGTTTCGTATTAAGAGAATCTTATAACAAGCAACGCTTACTTTATTCGTGTAAATTTGTTCTGTTTGTTAAAGAATTTCAAAGTTTTTGAATCAAAATAATAATTTATGTGTTAAAGTTTTAAATAATTTAGGCCTCTTTTGTCAAATATACTTATAAATTATTGGTGCTTTGAAATTTTTTCATTCCCTTTAAAAATTTTACTGAATTACAAAAGTGATTGGAATATCTTATAATATGACAAAATTCAGTATACCATTCTTTAGCTGATATCTAAATTTCGGCTAAAATTTTGCTCGTGAACTTGCTTTACTCAAAGGAAGTTCAAAAACATCCAAGTTTTGGCATAAAATTGATAATTTTTTTTCTTAATTAAATTCTCTAAATAATCAAATTACAAATAAAACATTAAAGAAAACAAATAATGAGTCGATAATTTTTTCTAAATAAAAATTAACATTTACCAAAAGAAAATGCATAAATTTTTGAATATAAGAAAAAAAACTTTGAAAGAAAAAGTCCGATAGAAAATTTCTTTTATTACTTAAAAAACATAAATTTTAATTAAATAGATTTTTTAAAAGAATTTTTATTAAAGTTAACTTAAATCGATTTTTTCCACATTTTAAACTCTTCTATTTACCGATAAGCAAATCAAAACCCAAACGGAAATAACTAATGACTTTATCCAAAGTCTTATTGAAATTTTTTTAAAAATTATAATATTTGATTATGCAATTTAAGATTTAAATAGGTGAATATTTTAAGCAGACTCCTTATAGATAAATTGATTTTACCCTAGAATTATTTGCCACCCACGTTTTAAGAGGGATATCGAATTTTATTTTAGATTAAAATAAACAAAAAAATTGATGATTAAAACTCATATAATGTTCACCAAGAAAAAAAAAATAAATCCATTAAAAAAAATGAATAAAAAAAAAAGTAAATATTTTGATAAGAAATAAAAAAAATTGCTGAATATCGAGCTTTTTTTATGTAATTAGAACTTATCTTTCTTTGTTTATTTAAAATCATTCAGGACCTTTTTGAGTTTGTTTTGTTTTTGTTTTGTTTTTTATTTTAGTGTTTTAGTATCAAAACCTTTTTTATTTTATAATTATCAATGCAAAACCCTCATCTCTAAATTTTGTCTATTTCCAAAAGGTTAATTTACAAACTTATGATTATTTCTCTCGTATCGATATACCTAAACTATAGTTGATTTTTTGTTGTGTTCTAATTAATTTAGGAAGGTTTCTTTTTACTTTGAATGTCTCATTAAAAACACCAAAATCAACAAAAATGTTTGTCTACAAACTTGAAGTTTATGAAAAAAAAATTTTTTCGTTGTCTTGTGATTTTCATGTCAATATATATGGAGAAAAGTCTATAATTAAAATACCTTTTTTGAAACTGAAATAAAGATAAGAAAATCTATTAAATTTTAAAAATTATCGTTGCAATAGAACTAAATATTTTGTTAGTTTGTATCTCCTGATCAGATGAGCACTTAGGTACATTTGACTTAATTCATCAAATTTAAACGATCGACTATTAATTTTAGTTTAAACAAAAAAAAAAGATTTGAATAAATAACTTCATCATTTTTGAAAGTTGTAATTTAAAAACAAATTAAAAGAAAAATTTATTTTTTGGTTAAAACTTTATTAACTATTCGCGACGTTTCGGCAATACGAAGTTGCCATTATCAAGCAGTTAATATTCTAAAGGGACAAATGAACGATGAAGATCTATTATATTGAAATAAACAAAATAAATTCAAAATTGAAACTTCAAAAATTAAAAATTCATAATAGTGGGGTAGTTGCAATTATATATGTAATTGCTTAATGGCAACTTCGTATTGCCGAAACGTCGCGAATAATTAATTAAGTTTTAACCAAAAAAAAATTTTCCGTTTTACTCGTTTTTGAATAAAATTATATTTATTTCATTTTCAGCTTCTAATTTGCTGCTTAATAAAATTTGAGCTTTAAATTTGTTATTACAATTCAAAAAGTTTCTTAATATGAGGTCTAACACATTTCACATTTCTTTTCGAAAAATATTGCGAGAACTTTTAACTAAAGCGAATCATGATCCATTTTTATTTAAACTGAAAACTAATGTTTGTTTTAAATATTAAAGAAGCCTTAAAGTGTCTTTTTGTTGTGAAAAATGTAAATAATTTTAATTAACTTAGAATCGATAGCAAAAAAATTATTAAAAAAAAAGTAAAAGAAATAGAAATCATAAAATGATGATTTGATACCATTCAAAAGCTTAGTTAATCGAAAATTTTACTTATGCGATTTTGAAACAAAGCCTAAACGAAACAATAGGAGAAAAAGTAACGAATTAAAAAAGGTTTTCAAATTGAATTTATTTTTTATTTCAGTAAAACTATTTGTTTGTTATTTGAAATGCCTCGAGGATGCAAGTTAAAAAGAAACGGAAGTTTTTATTTTTTAAAGACTTTAAAAACTATTTAGGCTCGATCGATTTTAAACAAAATTAAAAAAAAATTTATTTCTAATATTTTAAATAATTTTTGTAATTTTTGTTTAGATAGATTGATTGATTGATTGGCTGTATTAAGATAATAATTTAATTGATCAAATTTACATTGATACCATGAGTTTTTTTATTAATAACATTATTTCAAAAATAAACTTTATCCATCCTCTGAGAGAAATTATTAAAATAGTTCTGTAATATAAAATAATATTCGGATCTCACTAGTTTTGTTAACATTCGTGCATTTTTGAATAAACAACGCCCCCATTTGGTCCAAACACAATCAAATCTAAATTTTCTAGGAAAAAAACGTCCTGCCACCCCTCCCCCATTTTTACGATTCAGACGTTTTTTTTTTGCATTTTTGAGTTCTATTTCAGGTTCTGATGTCCATATATGCTAAAATCATCATTTTATCAGTCAAAATTGACCTAAGAAATCGATAGACTATTGTTTCGTACTATATACAGCTCTCGCAGCGTCATTAAGGCGTTTGCATAACCGTAACGTAACCGTGGCGTAAGATGCAGTGTCACGTGACGTGACGTAACTAGTTAAGAGCGTACGCTTTAAAAATATTACGTTACTGTCACGTGACATTGACCAAAGTATTTAGCATATATGGACATAAATGCTCTAATCCGCTCTTATCTAGTTACGTCTCGGTTACGGTAACGTCAGTCAAACTCCTTAATTACGCTGCGTGAGTTGAATTAGATTAAATAAAATTAAACGCTCTACAAGATGATAAGTTTAAATTTTAAAATTTTTTGAAAAAAGGCCTCACAGCAAAAGCAGCAACCCACGAAAAATGTCAAGTAGAAGGTGAGAATGTCCTTAAAGTAAGAAAGGGACGCTATGCGTCATGAAAACTAATCAAAAATCCTCCTGATGAACGATTTTTCAGAAGGGTAATTACTTGCGATGAAAAATGGATCTATTTTCGAAATACTGATATCAGAAACCAGTGGTTAGACCGATCTCAACCAGACCTACCAGTCGTTAAAAGAAGACGATTCGAAAAGAAGGTAATATTGTGCGTTTGGTGGAATTACCAAGAGGAAATAAACTTTGAACTGGTTCCCGATGGTCGTATCATAAATGCTGACCTTTATTGTGAACAGTTAGACTCAATGTATGCTTCACTACATCCAGCATTTAGTCCAGACCTTTCCCCTTCCGATTATCATCTCCCAGGAAACAATTCGATGATAGTTTTTTTAAAGAATCTTAATTAGATCTTGATTTGGTTCTTGGTAAAGTTCTTCTTCAAGATCTTAATAAGTCCTGGTATAGTAGAGATACAAGAACGGTAAAGATCTTATAAAGTTCTTTTAAGTGAATTCAAGAATTTCAAAATTCAAGAAAAAGTATTAGATTAATTAAGAAATAAGGCAAGATCTTTTAATACGCCTAGATAAGAATTCAATAAGAAACAAATAAGAATTTTGAAAATTATCTTGCCGTCAACTTAAAACAAATTAATTTATAATTATATTTACAAGATCTTATAAGAAAAACTGCTAGTTCTTTCTCATGTAAGATCTTAGAAGATCTTATTTAAGAATTATTTCCTGGGCTTTTCCGCTTTATGGCTCATTTCCTTAGAGTACGGAATTTTACTCACCAAGACCAAGTTGAAGCTGGGTGCCTTGAGTTTTTTATCTCAAAAAGCCAGGAATGGTACAAGAGAGGAAAAACGCGAAATTTTATTAATCACCCTAATATCTGAATATCTATTTTTTAAATTCTTACATACTTTCAAAATCAACTTAACCTTAAATTACTAAAATCATATAATTATTACTAAATTTTTAAAAAATATTTTTGAGTGATGATGACAATTATCTAAACGAAATTGAAAATTGTTTGGTCAAAAGAAACGATTAATTTTTATTGTATACTCATTAAAATATAATTTGTAAAAATTTTTTAGTTGATGATTATTTGAATCTAAATTCGCTTGTATTGTCGATGATAGTGAATGTCAATTTTATTAAATAAAAAATAGTTTGAGATTAGTAATAATATTATTGATTTGGATGACTGAGTTTATACTTTTGTGTTAATGATTCAAATTTTAAAAATTTCAAAAAAATTAGGATCATTTTATTAAAAAAAAATCCAATCAAAACTAGATTTAAACTTTGATGTATGATTTTGTTTACAAATTTAAACAACAAAAACATTTAAAAAAACAATCTATTTGGCTGTATAATCTCAAAAAAAACGAATTCAACTATGTTGTCGAATTGATTTTTGTCATCTTTAAGATATATCTCAAATAAAAACATAAAAAATATAAAGGTATTTTACTCTAAATTACATTTAAATCTGAAAGAGTGTTTAAACTCCGTTTGAGTTTATTTTAAGTCGATATTAGCCATCATTCAATCAAAACTATTCAAAACGATAAACATTTCAAAACAGGCTCCGAATCATATAGATTAGAATGTTAATAAAGAACAATCGCTTTAATTTTAAAATAAATGTGCAAATATTGATCAGGTTAACGGACGTAGCCCAAAAACAAAAAAAAAAACAATTTTTTGGGCGAGAAAACATCAGTAAATTTTTTATTTTTGTGATTTATTAACAGACTGTGATCAAATGTGTAAAAAATTCACCTAGTCTATATAGCCTTGGGTTCATAACATTTTTACTTGAAAAAGCCAAAAAAAGAGGCATTTCTACCGGTCAAAAATCAACATGAATAGTGAAAGCAAAAGAATAAAAAAATGAATTATTCGATGATTCATAACTTAAAAGCGTTCATAAAACGAAATAATTGACGCGTCGATATTGAACTTGTGAATAACCTTTATGAGCTAAGACTTTAAGTTTGATTAAATTATTTGTAAACTTTTTTAAACTCACTCTCTTGATTAAACCTCAGGAGATTTTTTTTTTTCAAAAATAAGATTAGTGTCCCTATTGTGACATACTTGTCTCTGAGAAAAAAAAACGAATTTATTTTTAAATGCCAACAAAAAAATTTAAAAACCTGATAAAAGAAAACTTAAATTTCAATTAAAAAAAAAGTATTTAAAAATTATAAGTTATAAGTTTTGATTCGAGAAAAAAAAAGATTTTTCTTTAAGATAAATATTTAACAAAAACATACAAAAACGTTTTTTAAGCCGACTCGAAAAAAAAAGAAATCAACTTAAAATTCGTAATTTTACTTATTCGAAAGCGAGTTGATTATTCTTATTTTAAGAATACAACTCAAGAAAAATAACAAAAGAAACGTAAAAACAACGACTAAAAATTTGAGAATTTTCTAATTTTTTTTTCTTTTGATTGTTCAGGTTTTAAAATAAAACTTGTCATTACAATTGTCAGTTTAAAATATTTATTTTTTTTTTACTGGTAGTTAAATTTTAATTTCTTTTATTTGCTCACTTGTAAGCTCATTTGAATGCAAGAGCAAAAATAATTGAAAAACTCTATCCTAAACTCTTGTTCTCAAATAGCGCATAATCTTATTTGACATTAGTTCAATTTTTGTTTAAAACACTTGCCAAATTTTGTTTTTCGCTTGATTGATTTGCTAAAAAAAAGTGACTTTCCTCAACTGAGTCTTGATTAATGGTGACTCATAGTGTCTCAATTTTTATTTGTTCGACCTTTAAAGCTTATCTGAGACAAATATTTAATTAATTATTTTTTAGTTTAAATTCACTGCCGTTAATTTATATAAGTAAAAAAGGTCCATTTTTGGTAGATAATTTTTGTTAAATTTAAATTTTATGACTTGGTTAAAATAAAACAATAAAAAATGTAAGATTACATCTTAAATCAAAATAGGAAAAAGTGTTTTTTATTCAGATTTTTTATTGTTTATTAAAATTAACTTAAAAAATATATACTGAGTATTACATTCATCACATCATATATTTGATTCTCATAATTTTTCATTAATTTTTAAAATAAACAATAAGTTGGTATACTTCCTGGACAATTTGAAAGGATAATTATATCCTCCTTTTCTTTAATTTAAATGATTAATAGGAAAATATTTACTCAGAACGATTCTTAAATTAACTAAGTAATTTTTAATAAAAATTTGACAGTATTACATTCATCAATTTTCCTAAAAATAAATCGTTATTATGCAATGACGCTTTTTCATTTAAATTGCATTCATTAATGATTAATTATTAAAGGCTTTCTAAAACTTTTTTAGATTTTAAGTTTAATGTAATTTTGGGTATTCAATAAACTTTCTTTCGGTTAACTCAAATAAAAATTTTCTTGATTTCATATAATGTAACGTTCTCACTTAACGCAAAATAAAATTAAAATTTTTCTTTGTCTCTTATCCTTTATCTGGTTAAAAAAAGACAGCAAGCAACTTGTAGAACCAGTTAAGGCTAATTATTAAACAAAAAAAAAGAATTCAAAAATACAAAGTTCTAAAAGTTTGTTTATAAACAAACAAACAAAAATAAAATTGAATTAAGTAGTTTAAAATTGCTGTATAGACATCTATCACTCCTAAAAAAAACACACTACAACATGAACAAAATTTAAAATTACCTTTAGGTAGTTTTTTTTTTTATTTTAATTTAAAAAATTAGCCGAGGTTCAATTGCTTTCAATAATAAACACATTAATAGAGACCCTACAGATAGCCTTAAACTGAAATTCAACTGAATTTTTAAAAGACCTATTTATTTTTTTTTTGGTTAATATTTATTTAATATATTTTTCTAAAACCATAGAAAATAGACAACATTTTTTTTAATGTGTTCTTTTTTTTTTTATATATTTCAGTTTTCTGATAAACACTGATAAATACGATAAATTCAAGATTCCCTTCGATACTTGACGAATGATCTGTAAAATTAGTATTTGAATGATGCGTTACAAAAATCTAATTAATAAAAGGGAGAGGGAATAATCTGATTTTGTTTCTAGACTTTGTAATTTGGGTGAACACGAGTACAAAAAAAAAGCAAAAAAAACGCAAAAATAAATTTAATGATGATGAATAACTTTGATCGATTCATGATGAGAAAAAATTTATTTGTTAATTTGAAAAATAATTTACTTTTAACTATTTTTATTTTCCGGTTATTATATAATTTTTAAAAAATTTATATTTGGGGGTGATTTTTGTATATTTATGAATTGTTTAGGCAATAAATTGTAAACTCTCAATTGATTTTATTTTTTTGTTTAAAATCGATAGGAAAAAATATATTAAATGGTTAATTTTCTTTTTCATATTCAATGAATAAATGCTCGTCCAAACTCGAATTAGTAGATGTTGACATGAACATTTTGATTGATAACTTATTATTATTGGATAATTTAAACTCCCGTTTTGTCTAAACACAAAAGCATTTTAAAATTAAAATAATTTCAAAAAAGCGGTAAATGCTGATCCGCACCAACGGATCGGCATCAACGTTTTTCCAACCATAAATTTAATATGGAATTAGGATTCAAATTCAAATAACGAAAAAATGCTTAATCAAAACGTTTATTTTTTTCCATTTTTTAGAAAAAATTTGTAACGCTTAAAAATTACGAAAAGTAGTAAATATGGAAAATGCAATAATTTAAAAAAAATTTGAATGATCGATTTAGTAAATTTTTCCCAAAATGAATATGATGACTCTTTGAATTTATATCAAACCATTTCATAAACTTGATCTAAATTTACAACTATAAACTTAAAATTGCTCCATTACACAATCCTTTATTATTTAATTTCTCAAAATTATAAACGCTCTAGGAACCAAATTTTAAATAGTTGAAAATTTTCAACCATAAATGAGAAGAAATATTACTTCAAATTAATTAACTTAAAAATATCTTCTTAAAATAAACGTCTTGATCAAATATAAGAAACGATAAGAGACGACTAAACAAACGACAAAATTTTAACTTTATGATTGGATAATGATGAGCTTTAAGTTGATTACTTTTAATACAGCTGGAGGTTTGTTTATCGATGTTCGACCAATTTGATTACTTTCAATAGAAAAAAAATTTTCATTTTCATTATAGACGCCTTCTTCAATAATTGTTAATCCATTATTATGAGAGCTTGTGTAAGTAATAAATACTGGACTACTAGCTGGTTTTACTTTTAAGAAACCTGTCTCAAAATGAGCAAACTTTTTTTCATTTGTTTCTGGATTTTCGAACCAAGATGAAAATCTTTTGGATCAAATGAATTAAATCTATAAAAATTAGAAAAAAAAATTTAATTTACTTTAAGTGGAGAACAGGTTGGTGCGGTGCCGGATGAGTTATTTCCAATGTTTCAGAGTATTTAAAAGATTTTATAGTCGGATAAATACCACTTCCATTTTTACCTACCCAATTTCCAATCAGCCATGATATTGATTTAATTGATGGGTTTAGTACGGCTTTATCCATTTTATTTTTTTAATAAAAACGCTTTCTTAATATTTTGAATATTTAGAGAAAATTTAGAAACTTGAAATATTTAATTTTTTTTCAAATTGCTTTTATTTTGTCTCAGGCTGATATTTGCATTTTAACACAAAAATTTTGTCAACAATGAAAATCAAGAACTTGGTTTTCTTCACCCAGAAACGAAATTTTCATTTTTGGACCATGGAGTTAAAACGTTTTTA
This sequence comes from Brachionus rubens, assembly GCA_022207745.1. Taxonomy (NCBI): domain Eukaryota; kingdom Metazoa; phylum Rotifera; class Eurotatoria; order Ploima; family Brachionidae; genus Brachionus; species Brachionus rubens. The sequence continues at coordinate 725,442 of JAJVHD010000021.1, read as the reverse complement.
CTATCGACCTATCTCTCAATCCTTTTTGATTCGATCATAATTAAAGTTTACTTAACTAGAATTGATTTTAATTACAAGACACATTTTGGTCAAAATTTTTCTAGCGATTTAAATGTAAAAGTGACAAGAGCGTGTAGTGATTGTGCAAAATACAGTTCTATTTTTTACGAATTATTTCTTGTATTTAATGAATGTTCATGAATAGGAAAAAAGATCATTCTTTTTTTACGAATTATCTATTTAAACTTTTCTAAATTATCCAGTCGTCTAATAAAATGATCTAGAGGACAATTTTATAAGTTTATTTATTTTTAATTTAGAAGAAAAATAATGCAAAGAATAGTTTTTAGGAGTATAAAATATTTTTGCATGAAGGGTATATGCACTAAAAAAAAATTGGACGAAAAAAAATAACAAAATAAAAAAAATTAAAAATTCATATTTAATTTTATTCGTTTGAAACAACAACAAAAAAATTAATTCAAAAATGTCTTCAATTTCAAAAAATAACAAAGATGATTTTCTTCCACTGAGCGAGGCGGCAATTCGATACAATCATTTCTTACTCGATTACTGTCAAACATCAATATCGGCACTTTCTGGTTGTACTGCTGGAATTCTTGGCTTGACTGGTCTTTATGGATTTTTGTTTTATTTTATAATTTCAATCTTGATGTCTATTGTTATGACCACTTATTTGGGTTCAAACTCGTCAAAATACTTTTTGTCAGTTAAAACTTTATTCACAAGTACAATTTGGTCCGGTTTGCAAACTTATTTATTGTTTTGGACGTTTTTATATGGAATGGTTCACGTCTACTAATTTTGGATAATTCAATTTTAATTATTAAATTTGACTTTTTCTTCATTTCTAAAAGCCTTAAGTCTTTTTGTAGTTGTTTAAAATTTTTATTTAATCAACGATTTTAAAAGAATAAAGATAATTTTGAAAAACTGTTTCATTGGCTCTTACCTTTACTGAGCTCAAGTATTCCTAAAGAGTCAAATAAAAAAATTCGGGATTTTTCCAAAGTAAATCGAGCAAATTAAAATTTTTAAGTTTACATTCAACCTTTTCAAATATTTATTATCATTTGATTGTGGCCTCTCATTTTTTTGTCCAACGCGCTGCGATGTCCTTTTTGATGGAATTTTAAAGTTGCTTCGAAATGATTTCAAAAGAAGGCTCTTGCCATCAATAACCAGATTAACAATTAACGAATATATCGATCCTAAAAAAAATAAAAAATGCATGAATGGTATTAGATTAAATTTAATTAAATTAAGGAAATTAATCAATGACTCTCTGATTAAATAATACCCTAAAAGTAGACGAAAATTGATGTGTTGAAATGTGGTATGATCAGAAAATTAATAAAGAAATCCAAGTTTTTTTTAGTTGATCATGTTGAAAATTTCATAACTGCTTTTTGAATGTAGAAAATAATTTCTATATTCGACACCTTGTAACCTCTTAGGAGCTCAATAAAGTCTCGAAACATTTTTTTTTTCCTCTTTAAGACTATACTCAACAGATTCAAGATTTTCTTAATTAAAAATCTTGGCTTTCAATCTCAAAAGACCTTAAATCATGCGATTCGAAATTACGCAAATAATTCTTTTAAATCCATGTTCTTTTGAAACAAATCTGTAAATTTATTTTAAATAAAAAAAAAATTTAAAGCTAACTAAAAAAATCAACTAAAATAAAAACTCTGATCGGGTGTTTTATTTAAGTACCCTTTTTTGATGTTCGAGTCATTAGTACCATTAATACTCACAAGTTTTCTGCTTGTGGGTTATGGAAAATGTCAAGAAATAAACTTACTTACCAGTTATGATCAATTTGTAGTCGCAGGTCCAAATCCGCAATTAAAATACATCGATTCATACTTTAACAATTGTATTAGTAAAATCGATTTCTGCTCAAGAGGTATGACTGGTTCGATTAATTTAACTATCTTGTACTCTCAAAACAACGCAAAAACAGATGCTAGTTTTAACTATGGTCGTCTAGTTTTGTATTCAAGTGGGGGTGATTCGCCGCACTCTAGAGGTGGGGTGTATCTACATCAAGTAAACACTCGTGGTGATAACTTTTTAGAGTTCGGTTTGACCTATTATGATAATCTATTTACGACTAGAATTTATGTAAACGATCTGTCTCCTGTTCGTATTGGTTACATGTGGGACAAACAAACTGTTAAAGTGTTTGTTGATGGTATTTTGTACGATCATATACAAACTCCAATAAAAAGATCATTCATGGATTTAAATTTTAATCCATTTAAAGCTTATAAATTTTTAAAACCAGCTAGCACACAAACTACTGTTGGCAATATATTATTTATCGAAGGTTCCAGTGATTCTCAATTATCAATTGCTCGTGGTGAAGAATCAAGTTATACATTGGGTTGTTATAAATTTATAAATCAACCAGTTGATGGTGTAACTGTTGCAGATTCGAGTAAACCTCTCTTTATTCAATGCAAGGAGATTTGCGCTTCGTCATCTAAGAAAGTAAGAATTGATTCCACCTATTTTTAATATTAAGACTTTTTTAAGATTTTTAATTTTAAGTATGCAGCTTTGAGTGAGAGCAACTGTGCTTGCATTGAATCTTACGAAAAATTTAAAGAGCTATTGGCGCCGATAGATTGTTGGGAACAATCAGTGTATAGCTTGTATATATCCTCAAACATACGAACTAATCAACCTTCAACTACTTTGGACTTAAATATTGAGAGAGTTTTATTACGAACACCCGTTGAAATAGGAGATCCTGTAGGCATACAAGTAAAGGGCTCAACGGATCAAAATTATGTTTTGAAAGTTGATTTTGGTTCTGGTAGAACAAAATCAATGATTGGTGATAATTTTATGTTTGACGAATTTTATGATACAGGAACAAAGTCAGTGAATATCACCGCTTATAGCTTGAGCGACCGTAAACGAGTTTATTCAAAAGTAATTCAGTTTAGTATAAATTCAAAATCTGACCGTGAGCCAATGAATTCGGTGAGCATAAGAGTTGATCTAAATGGCGAAAAATCAGTTAGTGTAACAGTGCAAGCTGCAGGCGGATCACCATTCACGTGTCACTTGAACATGGGAGATTCTTCACCGAAAATAGTTTTGGAATCAACAAGTCGTATTCAAGCTTTCAATAGAAATTACACTTATCAACACACAGGAATTTATAATGTTACTGTTAATTGTTCAAATACGAACAGTGGATCAAATGATGTAACAAAATCTATTCTTGTCTACTTACCAGATCAAATATCTACTAATTTTTACTCGGTTTTCGATAATAGTTATTTTACAAAAACATTTGATCAAATAGTTATTTCAAGACCGACTAGTCCTACAGCTCAAATTGATCTTGAACTTCCGTTTGTAGCAAGTACTCAACACTTAAAGTTTCAAATAATTGATCCGTTTGACAAAAATACCAAAATCGAGTACATAAACACCATAATACCTAAAGATAACAAGCGATTAATAATAAAGTTAACTGCAGATAATCTTAAAAGGTACAACGAAAACTATTTCCAAGTATTTTGTGAAGACTTACTGTTGGCAAGTTATGTTGTGATTCTAGAAGATTCAATTGATTTGACTCCAAGCTTAAAAATTCGCAATCAAGTATTAGTTGAAAACAAGCCCGTATTTTTTGAGCTTTCATTAAATAGAACCTCAAATACGCTGGTTAAAATTGATTATGGCGATGGACAAAGTCAAATTTTTTCATTGTATACAAGCACTAAACCTGATACTAAACCATATGTTTTAAATTTAAATCATACATATACGACTGGAACTAACTTTTATTTGATTAAAATAACTGTAGCTAATCACATGGCAAAATATCAATTGGCTAAGGAACTCAACTTTGAAACAAGTCTTCCACTTTTTACGATCAGAGGAATCAATGAAATTGCGGAAGTGAATCAAACTGTTAATTTCAAAGTTTCGTCAGAGCCCCAAGCTGAGCCTGTCAAAGTTGACCTAATTCAAATTAAATTTGATTCTAAAAATTCAAGAGTTTTTAAAGATTATGTTTTTGCCAAAAACAATTCGTTCTCACTTGACTTTAGCTTTAGGTTTACATACTATGGCTATTTTGACATCGCTGTCAATTGTAGCAATCAAATTAGTTTTCAAATATCAACTTTTAGAATAAAAATTGGAAGTGACTTGAACACGGCTAACGGTAATTCAATAATTCTTTTTAAAACAGTTCATAATTTGACGATAATAGGATACATTTTTATGTACTGTTACATAAATCAGATCGATAGAATTATTTAAAATTTTATTTTGTTTAGGTGTCATTCTTAACAATTATGTAAATATCAATGAGCCTGTGTTCTTTAAAGTAAATGTGAATGGAGGAAATGGTTACAATATAAATTTTGATTTTGATGATGGTAATAAAATGGAATTGACATGGAGTTACATAACTAGCAGCGGTAGCGGTATAGTTAAAGACTCACCTGTTGGATCAGTAAAACCTAATGCTGTATTCAATCAATCTGGTGTATACATATCATATCAATATCAATTACCTGGTGTTTACAATCCCAAAATTCAAATAGTTAATCCCTTTAAAGAGCTACTCATTACGTTTTGCTCTTCAGTTGATGTTTTATCAGAACCAAAGCCTCAATCAAGCGATAATTTTGATCCGTTTTGTTTCGTTTCAATTGATAACATTGACTTGTATATTAATAATTCTACAGTCAAATACGAGCAATTTTTGAAAGTCGCCAAAGGAATCCCAAATGTATTCACTACTGGTTTTAGTCTATGTACAAACCCTTATTTGACTCAATTGAAAACAAGATGGGTATTAATGAGACTACCAATGGGAAAATCGATCGATTACGAAGAAGTTATCGATAAATACTGTTCGGTTCACAGTGAAAATAATCAATTATTTATCGATGCGAACGAATTAGAATTTGGTAATTACACTCTGAGGGTTTATTCGTATCGAGAAGATGAGCCTCAAAATTTTGTTCGTCATGGAGTTTATTTGCTTAAAGTCGAAACAAGTCCCATTAAAATAAGTCTTAACAATGGTCAAAAGAATGTTGAATTACATTTAGATCAATCATTTTTGCTTAATTTTTATGACAAGACATACGATCCAGACGCTAAATTGCTAAGTGATAAAACTGATTTTCAATTCTATTTTTTGTGCGTACAAGATTACATGAATCGAATTGAGTTTGTTAAAGAAATACAAACAAGTATGTTGAGTTTAAGAACTGACTTGTCATCTTGGGACATAAACTTGGCGTTCTATTCAGATGAGCTTAAAATTTGGTTCTATGAAAAAGAATGCTTTATAAATAAGCCTTTTATTGGTATGGAAAACAATCCAATAAAGCTACAAGATAATAATTTATTGATAAGTGGAAATTCATTGTTGTTGAATCAATCGTTAACGTTGGGTCTACAGTTGTACGTGCAAAAAAAGACTCGAATTAGTGTAAGTCAACAAATGATGATAACAATGAATATGAGTAAGTTATTTGCCATTTCGGCTGATTCAGATTTTGATGAAATAAATAGTCAATTGGATAAATTAAATGATTTGGCAAAACAAAATCCGCAGAAAGCATTGAATATTTTGACAAGTTTTGCAGACGTTGTCAACACAAAGGCTACTGATCCCGTCCACAACGGAGTAATTAAAATTTATTTTACATTTTTTTATTTTAAAATTGTATAATTTTTAAATGTTTCTCAACTTTAACTTTTAAAAGACCACAACAAATACAACAGTCGATGCTAATTCTAAATTTTCAGACGTAATGATTTTTTAATTTTTAATATCATCAATTATGATCCGAATTAAAAGTTGGATTTTTTTATTTTTAAATAGATAAGAGGTAAAATGTTGAATACTGTAGGTGACATAGTAAATAGGGTGGATGACGGTGATTCTATTTTGACAGCAGCTAAAACAGTAGGTTCAGTATCGTCTAATTCAGACCAAATGCCACTTAAAAATCAAGAAACCGGTAGTTTTGCGATCGAAAAAATGGGAGACAAAGCCAAAAGTTTGGGAAATGAAAGTCCTGAATTAGTAACTGAGATAGCATCATCGATCCTTGGTGCTACAGGAAATACGTTTGATGCCGCTGCTAGAACAGTTCCAACAGTTCAAGAGAATTTCACTGATCCCGGTTTATTAGAACCAGTTGAAGAAAAACCGCCAGTTATTTTACCAGCAAAAATTACAGCGCCTCTCGAATTGTATGAATGTGAAGAATGCGATGCTTTTCCCGATGAAGTTTATGAAGAACAATTGATTCAAGAAGAGATACAATTTCAAAAAGAAGAAGTAGATCGTAAAAAGACAGCTGACGTGGCCAAGAGAACATTTAATGGAATATCAGGAGCTGGCTTAGCTTTAGCATCGACAAGTTCAAATGGATCAAACATGACCAAAATCGAATCTAAAAGCATGTCTTTGATTGTTGGTAAAAAGAATGTAAATGACACTGACGAAGCAGAGACTGAATTTGGAACAGAAGGCGGCTTATCGATTCTTATGCCTGTTATTTCAAGCGTTGTTAACACTTCTAATTCATCATTACCTCCATCGATTGTTACTTCAATGATCGCTTCAGCTGAGAATCCACTTCAAAGTTCCAAAAGTCGAACTTCTGGCATGATTGTTAGTCTCAAGCTTACTGATGACTTTGGCAATCCCATCGTAGTTAATAACACAAAAGAACCGTTCAATATTAAAATTCCTTCATCATCACCTGCACCTTCGTTTAGAGCTTATGTAAATCGCACCGGAATAAACTATCATAAAGTAATTTTTCAAAAAAGTTCTAATTTTTCCTTCCTTCAAAGTTTTTATCTTCGACGCTTTTTTAGCTTTACCTGGCAACTAACTCAAGTTCGTTACATGTTGTAGTGATACCGGAGTTGAAAGGCGATTTTTATCATATTTACATTAAATATTCAGAAAAAAAGATAGCCGAAGTTCTTCCTGATGAGCATAATTATGATTACGTTTTCACTTCACCTGACTTGAGTGCATACAACACTGATCCTTCAAATGAGCTTATGTACACTGCTTTCATTTCGAATAACTTTACAAAAGGCAATGGAACATATTATATTGGCGTCAAGTTGGCTAGTAAGATTTAAATGTTTTTCTATAATAATTTTTTATTACTTGTTTTAATTTTTATTTATTTTAGTTGCTTCTAATGAAACAAGATCAATGGGAAACGATTCGAACTCAACAGAATATTTATCATATTATAAAGTTCGTATATTCTCAACTTCATGTAAGTATTGGAAAGAAGACACAAGTGAATGGAGCACTGATGGATGCTATGTTGGACCTAATACAGCTTATAACATGACCGAATGTTTATGCTATCATTTGACAACATTCGGAACAGATTTTTATGTACCACCGAATACCATAGATTTTAGTACTGTTTTTGGAAAATTCAAAGACTTAAGTGAAAATGCCGCTGTATTTGCAACAGTTGTTTCTGTTATTGGACTTTACGTACTTGTTGCAATTTATGTACGTTACAAAGATAAAAAAGACTTGATTAAATGGGGTGCTACACCATTAGCTGATAATTTACCCACTGATAATTACTATTATTTATTATCAGTACAAACAGGCGTTGGTAAATCAACAGGAACAACAAGTAAAGTTGGTTTTGTTCTTTCAGGAGATCAAGCTGATAGTGGAGTTCGTAAATTGTCAGATGAAAAAAGAAAAGTAAGTTTGTTTTGTTTTTTTAAACAAAAAAAATATTTATTTTATTTTACAATTTGGAATTGAATGAATGTAAGAAAGATAAAGTTAGATTCTATTTGCTTTAGATTTGTGACACAATTGATCAATTGAATTTATTGATGCCAACGAATGAGTACTTGCTTTTCGTTTATTTTTACTTTCGACACTTGAATCGAAATTTTTAAGACAGTCTCTATTTGTAAGGGAATTACTAAAACAATATGTTTCATTTGATACACATTTTTTTTTGAGTGAATTTAAATCTTTAAATGTTTTAAGTGAACTCGTATCTTGTAAGTTAATATTCTCGAGTATGTTTGGTAATGCGTTTCGACGCTTAAAAATGTATTTATTTAAGTTTTCGCTTAAATATAAAGTATTTTCGTCCATTTTGAAACAATTTTAAAATTTAGACCATCATTTTTTTATTTAAATCTAAAATTAAATGCTTAATATTTTAGATCGTAAGAATTTAGGTGGATTTCTTTGGTTGACTTGAAATTCCAAATCTGCTTTTGGTGAAATTTGGCGTCTGTTACATGTAAAACACTAAGGCTTTATTTTATCAAGAATAAAAACTCAACTGCCTCTCCTTAAATACTAATTTAAATCTCTTAAGTTTTTTCTTTTTTTATCTCAAATGAAATTTAAACTCGTTTTAGAAACAAATGAGGACAAATAATTTTTTATCTTTAGAAAAAAAGAATCGATATAAGGGTGTACACTTAGGTTATTTTTATAATCATTTTTCACATTTTTAAATATTATATTATTATGTAAAGTAAACTAATTGAAGAATTTTTAATATAAGTTAGTTGCCTACGAATGAAAAGTTTTTCTCAAACACTACTGGGAAACAACTAGTGTTGTACTGCTTGGAAACGATCTAGAATCATCGACTAGTCACTCTCTAGATGGCCTGATACTATAAAAATTTTGAAAATCATCGTATTGGGACTCGCGAGTCTTTGTGACTTTAAATAAGGACGGCATAGGTATATTTTGTGAACTTATTTTTTGGCCTGTATACGCGTATACATTCGTATACAAATTTTTTTTTCGGCTTTTTAAGAATTCTTTGTATGTATATTCGTATACATAATGATACGTAATCATATCGTTATGTAAATCCCAAAAAAAAATTACGAATTTTTTACAATCTCCAAAATTGAACGAAAAGTAACAAACAATAAACGATCATTTTCTTTGTTTGGTTCTTTAGCCCTAATTTGTTTCAATATTTGTATTACCTATGCATTTGTCATTTATATTTCCGTTTACTTTTTCGACTAAAAGGACTATGTAACATTTCAATGCAAACTCCGCCCCCAAATATCTCGATAATGGTTAGGTGTAAGTCATTTTTGATGAGAAATTCGAAAAATAGACCTAAAAATCTAGCCCAATGGGTGGCTTCGATTACTTAAAAAAATGGGATCATTATTTTACATATCGATAAATTTACAAGATTTTCAGTATTTTTTAAATTTTAATTCAAAATTTATAAAAATTTTAAATTTTTAATAATGCAAATCTTATTCATTGATATGTAAAATAATGATCCCATTTTTTTTAAGTAATCGAAGCCACCCATTGGGCTAGATTCGAATTTCTCATCAAAAATGACTTACACCTAACCATTTTCGAGATATTTGGGGGCGGAGTTTGCATTGAAATGTTACATAGTCCTTTAAAAAAATTTTTTTGTTTTTTTGTCTATTAGAATAGAGATCCATAAATGTATCCAAGTCTGTTAAAGTCATTATGATTACGTATCATTATGTAAACGAGAATACATGTTTTATGTATACGAATATACATACAAAGTATTCTTAAAAAGCCGAAAAAAAAATTTGTATACGAATGTATACGCGTATACATATTTAAGTATTCTCGTATACATAATCATATAAATATGTATACGAATACCTTGGTCGTATACATATTATGTATACCGGCCAAAAAATAGTTTCACAAAATATACCTATACCATAAGGACGTCAAAAGATGCAAACGTAGCGAGTATAAGAAATTTCTTTAAAGGCCTACCAGGTTAAGAAGCCTAATTCTACTAGATGTTAGATCTGCGCAGAAAACGTACTAATTAAAATACTATCTCGAGTAGCTCCATTTTTAATCTTTTAAGAAATATCTTGAATAAAGTTGTTTTCAAATCAAAATAGATTCAAGCTTTTAAAAGAGAATATAAAAAAAAATTCCTTTGAGTGATTCTTCTGAAATTTATTGTGAACGTACAAACTCTTTAGATGTCTTTGAGTATTACATATTAATTATAAAAGTGTTGTGAATGCTAAAAGAGAGAAAGAGAGAGAGAGAGAGAGAGAGAGAACAGAAACATTAAAAAAAATAAATTCAAATTGAGTCTCGAAAAAAAATCAATTAATTTATCCAGAAAAATAAAAGATTTTCAAATTAAAATTTCATGTTTTAGGTATCATGAGTCATTTTAAAAGAAATTATTTTTTTTATTCTTAAAATAGACGAGACATTCTTTTTAAAAATTTGAAATAGCAAACTAATAAATTCGTTTGATAAACAACAAGATAAGGACATCAAAATAGTCTAATTAGAGAAAAAAAAAAGAAGGTATGATTCATTTAATTTAAAATAAAAAAGAACCTCGTCATTTTTCTTTTTTCGACTTTGATTAACTTTTGAATCAGCTTTTTATTTTTAAATTGAGCAAATGGGATTCTTTCTAAGTAATTACAAAAAAATCCCACTAAGGAAAAAAATTACTTTGAATTTTTCAAAAACATCATCATTTGACTCAATTCACTCGAACGGTAGAACTTTTAGTCATCATACTACACTTTTATTTAAATCTACTCTTGAATGCTCTCAACAAAATGAAAAACAAATTCAAGTCTTTTTAGGATTTTTAAGATAGAACAAAAATAGATTTAATTAACAACAACTATATAAAATTAATATTTTTTTTTCTATTGACTTGAATAGGAAAATTTTTTGGCAATGTTAAAAGATGGGTATACGAGAATTTCGGTGTTAAACTTCAAAAACATCTTTTTATTCATCATCGTTTTTTTTTGTCTTTTTTTCCTTGAAAAAATTAAAAAATGCGCTCAATCCAATACAATTGATCATTTGCGCCCTTTTTTTTCACTTGATTGCTAAAAAGTTGTTTAAGTAAATGAGTAAATGTATTTAAATAAATGGCTACATCTGAATAAAAAAACTAATTTCGAAAAATTCACTAAAAAACGTCCCAAACAGGTTCTACACTCATTAACAACGATAAACTTCATTAATTTAAGATGCGTACCAAGTTAGATGATAATGACTTTTAAAATTTTCAAAACAGAAGGGTATTCACCTTCAAAAAAATTTTGTTTAAATTTATTATTAAATGCTTTTTTCATTTACATTTGGATTAGATTATTCGTTTCGACACTCGAAAATTCAGAAACTATCTAAATTTTCTATCGAAACTATCTAAATTGTCGTTACAATGAGTTGCTGAAAAGGGTGGATCCGATCTGTGTTTTACAAATCCAGTAAGATCTTCATTTTGCTAAAGAATTTTGGTTCCCGTACGAAATTGCAAAATTTTTTCATGTCGAATTGATTCTAATTTGTTAAAATCTATTTTTCCAGAATTTGTTTTTGTTAAAGAAAAAAAGACAAAAATAATATTCGGACCCATGTCTTCAGTAAAAAATTACGTTATTTGATTTTTAAATTAAAAAATCGTGGTCGTTGATTACTTCTATGAAATAAAAAAAAGACACAAATGTTTTCGTTATAAAGAGGTTTTACATTTACATTTTTTTGATATGAAATGACCAATAAAAAGTTATGGTAATATCTTCAGTTAGAATCATGGCCAAAGTCGAAGAGTGTAAGATCGTTAGAATGTTTGCAATGTCTTAGGTTTAGAAATGTATTCAAAGCGATAAAAGCTTACAACCAGAACCAGTAAAATAAAAACTTTAAGCTTAAATTAATTAGGCTGGTCAACAATATAATTATTAGGTCGATAATAATTTATTCTAATCTTATCCTCCATCATTTTGTCGACGACTGACTTGAAAATATAAGGCTAATTCTGCTTTTCCGATAATGAAACTTTTGAAATTAAGTATGAAACTATGTCTGTGAAAATTAGATCATTACCGGATCGTTTCATGACTATATTAAAGGTTAACATTTGGTTACTCGCAAAAAAAAATCTGCTTTTTTATAACATCATTGCCTAGCGTGTTTAAATACACGGAATAAGTTAAATAGCTATAATTAAACAAAAGTCTATAATTCACCAATTCATGTGTTCAGATTTTGATTTAGGATATATCTTTTTGTTTGAGTTTTTTTTAGGGATCCAAAAACATCATTAAAATGAAGTATAAATAAAACGAAATTTAATTAATAATAAGATACAGTGGTTCTTGAGAAAATGTAAAGTTCTATTTGGAACCCGTCCAGAACAATCTTTAAAAGCAGTTCAGTTCCCGTTCATACTTTAATTGATTTATTGAATGGTATCACTACTACGTTTAACCTAGAATTTTAGTTTGTCTTTCTTTTAAGAAAATAATTCTGTGACTTCATTCCGAATCTATAGAATAAGACCGATTCGAATCCGATGGGTTTGAACTACAACGATATAATACATGCACGTGGAGACTATGAAATTTGTGGAACATCAAAAAATGAAATTAAAGCTAAAATTGAAAATAAGCTATTAGCTAAAATTTTCCGAAAGTTAAGCTATTTTATGGATCAGAATTCAATTTTCTTTTAAGCTGAAGATCGGTTACCTTTAAGTTAGGAGTGGTTTAACAACATTTGATGTTGAAGATCACTCAGTAGTCCGCTAAAAAAATAGGATTTATTTGGGGGGAGGATCACAAGGAGGGGGGGCGAAGCCCCCCTCCTTGTTAAGAAAATAAAATTAAACATTTTGTTTTATTTTTAAACACTTTCTGAATATGAAAAAAAAATATTATTATTATTATTATTGTTAAGAGTTCGAATTTATGTGCTTACAGTTAACAATTAAATACAGTAGGAGATTACGTTAGTTTTAAAAAATCAATAATCATTACTTAATTTGTTTTACAAAAATAGAATATTCAAAATCAAATAATGCCCTCGACAAATATAATATGATCTATTCACCTTAAGCTAAATACTTTATAAAAAAAAAATAAAGGAAAAATTGATTAAATTTAATCAGACTATTTTTAAAAGAAAATAAAAATTGAAATTCCAATAAGCAATAGATAAAATTTATTTTAAAAGGCTTTCAAATCAGGAAGTATATGTAACTTTATTATGGGCGTTGAAGAGCCACTTGGCTCATTACAATATTTGAGAATATGGCATGATAACTCTGGATCAGGTGATTCTAAATCTTGGTACCTTAACACGGTTACTATTGTTGATTTACAATCAAACCAAAAGTAAAATTGATTAAGTACAACAAGCATTTGCTCATGATATTAGTCTAATTTCATCCTTTTAAAAGGTCAAATTTTGTGTGTAATCAATGGTTTGCTGTTGAAAAAGGTGACGGTCAAATTGATCGTGTAATACCAGAAGCATGTCAAAGCGATCTAATATCCTTTAAACATTTATTCACTCAATCGGTAAAGAAAAAATTCACCGATAATCATTTGTGGTTTTCAGTATTCGCTCGTCCGACAAAAAGTTCATTTACTAGACTTCAACGTTTATCGTGTTGCATGTCTCTTTTATTTACTACGATGATTGCCAATGCAATGTTTTACAGAAGTGAAGAAAATGCAAAAACAAAATCGGGCGTAATGGAAATAGGCCCAATCAAGTTTACCATGTCACAGGTATAATTTAGACTCAGATTCTACTTTTTTGTAATTACTCGAGTAATTTTTTTCTTCTTCTTAAGTTGTACACAAGTGTAATAAGCAGTTTGATTGTCATACCAGTTAATTTGATTAATGTAACCCTATTCAGAAAAGCTAAACTAAGACACAATCCTTTGATTAAACCTCGAAAAACGGGTCACATTGCTAAACAACAGTATTGGCGTCGCGTTAAACAAATCGAGAGCATAGAACTACCTGAAAGCATGGATCGATCGTCTTATTTTAACATAAATCAAGAGCTTCAGAGTCAATCTGATTTTGGAAGTAGAATTGAAACAAGAAAGAGAAAATCAGTGTAAGTCGATTTCTTTAAATGTTTCATTTTTTTATAAATAGATTCTCTAGATAAATATTAAGTTGTTCTAAGTTTAGCTCTCTCTTTCTCTCTCTCTCTATTTTTATACATTAAGATAATAAAACACTTAGCAATAAATAAGAGGAAACCCTGGATTTCTAAATTTAGATAAATCGAGGATTGTTTATTTTTATTAAATTAAATTAAATTAAGCTTTTAAATAACATGTATCCGTTATTTGCGACATGTCCTATAACTCGAGCTTTTACATCAAATTGATTTGTTTGACCTAAAATCTTTCTAAGGAAGTATTTCAATAGCTTTTAGCTAGAAATTATCGAATTTCCTTTGTTTGAAAATGTGTAAAAGAACAGAATGATTCTCTTATTGAATTTTTTTGTTATTTTTTGAAAATATTTTGTTTCTATTAATAGAAACGAAAAATAATCTTGGTTTTTTAATTTTAATTTTAAAGTTTATTTATTTTTTTGTTGGTTTCTAATAATCATGACGGATGCAATAGGGAATTGATATCAATCAAACTGTTCAAAGGAAATTAATTAAATATGTCTTAAAAATCTAAATATAGAAATCTCTTTTTTTCTGTTTAACTTTTTAACATTAAAGTTATTTTGTTTAAGACTTTTTAAGGATTAAGAAAATTTTTTATTTTAATCTAACAAAATTAGATTCAAGAAATTGTTCGAATCAAACAAAAATTTTGAATACAAACGTGAGTCCAAAGAAGATGTACGTAATAAAAAACAAGGCAGAAATCTACCACACTGGGTCATTTACATCAGTTGGTTTTGTAAGTTATTTTATTATAAAATACCTTTATGAGAAAAAATTTATGAGTTTTTTGTAAGTGGTCTTCGTAAGTATTCTTGTTCCAGCATTTTTTGTGATTCTCTATTCAATGCAATGGGGTAAAACACGTTCTGAAGCATGGTTGGGATCATTGTTCTTATCATTTTTCCAATCATTATTTATTGTCGATCCACTTAAAGTATTCTTAATCACTGCTGTTATTACATGGATTTTAAAAAAACCCGATGATGATGATGATACACTAATAGATAGCGGCGATCCGTTGTACAATGCTATTGTGAATCATGATGAAGAGTATTTGCACACAACTACATCAAGTCTTAGTCAAATTGATATACGCGAGATAATGGAGTCGAGACGTTCTAAATTAACAACTTTGAAGCCAGTTGATCCTGATACTTTAGATAGACAAAGAGTTGAGAGACAAAATTCAATTAAACTCAAGGAAATATTCCGTGAAGCAGCAAGTTATTTATCATTCTTTGTTATAGTACTCTTCTTATCGTATCAGTCTAGATCAAAAAATTCCTACTACGTTCATAAAGACTTGTCTAATCAATTGTTAACAAATTCAGAAATGGCATTCGAAGACATTGTTACTCGTGATGACTTGTGGGATTACATCGAAAAAGTGTTTGTCCCAAGCATGTATGCACCAGTTTGGTACAATGAAAAAAAACTTAATTGGAGAGAAAAATTAACATCAATGAATCGTTATTCTATTCGAGTTGGTGCGCCTAGAATTCGACAATTGAGAATCAAAGAAAACACTTGCATAGTAAACTCGAAAATGTCTTACTTTTTTGACCATTGTCGAGATGATTACAATTGGGTCGATGATGACACAAAAGATTACAACGTTGGTTGGAAGCCAATACTTAATGGTACTCTAACAAACTCATCATCAACTACTGCAGAAGCTGGTGTTCGACAAAGAAAAACAAAATGGAAGTGCAAAAATGCATGGTGCTATCAAAACACATTACAAACAAAAAGTACGCCAATATTGGGTAAATTTACATCGTACAAAGGCGGTGGCTATGGTGTCAGCTTAGGTAGAACTTTGGAACGATCAAATAAATTGATAAGTGATCTCAAAAACGAAGGATGGTTTGATGAGTTCACAAGGGCAGTATTCTTGGAATTTTCATTGTATAATCCAAATGTTAACTTGTTCTCATCTGGAACTTTAATCGTGGAATATTTATCTACTGGTGCTGCTATTACATACCAAGCAATTAGTGTAAGTATAAAAATTAAATAACCATAAACAGCAAACTAAATTTAATAATTTTGAATTTTTAAAGGTGTTCTCTTTGTACAGCTATTTGGGTAGCTTTGGTATAATCGTTTTAGTATTTGAGATTATATTTATAATTTATATTATCTATTTCATTGTGATCGAAGCTATAAAGCTAAAAAAACAAAAATGTCAATACTTTAAACAATTCTGGAATTTGAATGAATTCGTTATTATTACATTATCGATAATATCAATGTCTATGTTCGCTATGAGAACGGTATTCACTAATTTGGCTATTAAAGCAGTATTTGAAAGTGAAATGGGAGAATTTGTTAATTTTAACACGATAGCTTTATGGGATGAAATATTTAATGGACTTTCGGCAATTGTTGTTTTTTGCGCCACTCTAAAATTCATGAAACTTTTAAGATTCAACAAACACATTGGAGCTTTGGCCGCCACACTAAGATACGCATGCAAAGATCTAGTCGGTTTTAGTTGTACATTTGGTATAATATTCATGGCTTTTACTCAATTCGGTGTCCTAATATTCGGCAGCAAAAATTCGTATTACAAAGACTTTATGAGTTCGTTGGCTAGTACATTTAGATTTTCATTGGGACAATTTAATTTGGGTGAATTACAAGACGCGAGCTTTGTTCTAGGCTCAGTTTATTTTATTATTTTTATTCTAATTGTAATCATGGGTCTAATGAGTATGTTTATAACTATTTTGGATCAAGCTTATCATAAAGTAAAAGAGGACATGGCATCACAAAAAAATGACTTGGAAATTGTCGATTATTTTTTTCAAAAAATCAAAAATATTAAAAAACCAAAGAATAAGAGACGAGGCGAAAATAAAGAAATGGGTGATTTGAGTGCATCAGCGACATCGCTAAGAGTTAATATAAAGCAAAGTAATGACAAAAATGGTGATCAATTATATTCGGCATCGTTTAAAAGTCTAAACGTTGGAAGTTCAATGTCACATTTTGAGAGTCACGATTCAATGAGCATGTATTAATTTTCTTATATAGATAAACTGCTTTTAAAACCGGTTAATTGAAAAACCCTTTAATTTTAAAACATTATTGCTTTCTTAGTTTAAATTTTACTTTTAATAAATTATTATTCATCATGAAAAAATAATTGTATTTATTTTCGTATCTTCAAAGAAATAAGAGAAATACTCACTTTAAAAAAAATTGAGTTTTAATTTTTTTTAATATCTTTAAGTATTTATCAAAGTCTTATGACAATTAATAATTTTAAATTAAAAAATGTACTTATTATTTGACTAAATAGTATTATCTAATTTAAATTACTCTTAAAAAGATAATGACTTTTAATATAAGTAAAATGTATTTTTTCAGATTGAAAATATTTAAAAACATTCTAAATCTTTAAAAATGTCATCATCTGGCTGGACTAACTCAAACAAACAAAAGCCTGATTTGACCAATGATTCAAAAATTGATACTTCAATGTTGATAGAAAATCTTAGCAAATTAGAAAATAAATTTTCGAGTAAAGAAGCTAACGAGAGAGATCTATTAGGAGAAGTGCTTAAATTTCAAAAAATTCTGGTCAATCAATTTAATTCAGCGATCAGTCACGAGGTGATTGTTCGAAAAAAACTCGAGGAAACATTAATGAAAAAAACAGAAAAAATTGAATCATTAGAGTTAAAATTGGATAATTTTGAAAAGCAATTGCTTCTAGAAAATAAGAAATCAGAAGAGAATGAAGTGAGATATAACAAATTAAAGCAACAGCTTAAACCCTACTTTGAACAGACAAATAATCGTCTAAAAGATTTAGAATCAGTGTCAGAAAATTTTCAACAAGAAGTTGACTCGAAATTAAAAGAAACCGGAGAGCAACTAAAATCATCAGTATGTTTTTTAATCTTATTTTAACCATGTATTAAATTATAAAATAAAAATTTTAAGATTTTATCGGAGACTGAACGTGTTGTCGAAGGCGTTCAATCAGATGTTGTGGCTAACTTAACATCATTTAAAGATGAATTAGAGACAACAATTAAAAATGTTGAGCAAAGACTTGAAGAAATTGAAAAAGAACACACAGACAACCTGGAAGAGGTTATTTTTTAGATTTATTTTTAAACTAAAATATTTTAAATGAATTTTATTTTCAAGACAAAAAATTGGCTTTCAGAAGACATTAGTTCATTAAAAGATAATATTTATGCTTTTATTGAAAACCTGGATTTTAAAATATCTAGTGATATAGAATTAATAAACAGTAACATTGAACAATTGAATGAGACTACTAAAGATATTTTCAGTCGTGTAACTACTTTTTATTCACTTTGTTTGATTTAATTGAAAAAAAAAATTAAATAAAAAAATAAGATTGAAGGGCTTAAAAATTCAAATGAAGAAAAATTTGAGCTAATCAAGATTAAACACGATGAGACGAGAAAAGATTTTAAAAATGAACATGAAAGATTAAAAGAAAAATTTAAAAATGATTTAGACAGATTAAAAGAAAATATGAAACAAGAAAAGGAAAATTTTAAAAGTTTGTTAACAAGGGCTACCGATTCATTCAAACAAAAACAAAACATTTCAACAACTAATATGAACAATTTTAAATATAATAACAAATTTTCAAATGAACTTAAAAAAAGTGACAAAATAGGAAACGTTACAAAAAAGAGTAACTCAATGTTACCAGATATAAATCAAAGTCGTTCAAAAACAGAAGAGGATTCAGACTCGCTTTTTTGAAATGAAATTTTTTTATTTTAAATTTTAACTTTTTTTAGATTTTATTATTTAGGTATTAATTGGAATAAAAATATTAAAAAAGTTCATACCGCATTATTTTGATTTAAAGCTTCCTTTTTTAGACATTCATTCGTTCTCTTTAACGACCAAAAAGCTTAGGAGCATTTAATTTCTAGTTGACCCGCTCAGCAACAATTGCGGAGAAAATAACTATTAATTTTGTTTACGCTTATTGGGTAAAAAAACAATATTTTTATAGTATAAGATATACGTTATGCTTATTTGTATAAATTGGTATTAGTTAAAGCTCATTAAATTTTGAATTTCTTGAATTTATAGGAAAAAAGGTGAGATTGAAAAGAGAATATAATCTTGGGGTACTGTATTAAACCTCAATAACTATGACTGTAAAAAAAAACTTAAATTTCGAGTAGAAGATTTTTTTTTCAGCTTTATTTCGTTTGAATATTCACCATGATCTTGTCCTATTTAAACCTTCCTTCGCTTCCTCTACCTTTGAGTTCTCGTATATCCACTTTTAAAGAAAACAATTTCGTTCCTCTAAAGCGGAAAAGTTTATTTTTTTTATGCTATAATTAGCTTTTATTATCTCCAAATAAAATGAAAAGAACTGAGTCGTAAGATAAATTAATAGACCAACTTGTAGTAGTCCTTTAGTAATAAGAACGTTTTAATAATTAGAACATTAAAATTCTTAATTTTCTTTGTGAGATAAAAAGAAGAGATGTTATCTAAAAAAAAACATAATCATCATCGACTTAGTCTTTCTCTTACATTCTTCGCAATTTCTTGTTATGTCAGTACTAAACCTCGATTTCATGTAAGTTAGTTTAAAATTTTATTATAATAAGAAGATGGTCATACGTTGACGGTGTATTACGAACGAACATACTAGAACGGTGTATACAAAACTTGTTTCTTTCTTATCACATGCTAAATGAATATACTGTTATTGATCTTGATTGTCCATGTGAGTTTCGGATTGAGTAACTATGAGGATTATTCAATAATTATTGCGTCTAATCTTGGAGCAAACTTTTCTTTTATATTCATGATTCACATCCTAATCAAAAATAATGTTCAGAAAAATCAGATTCTTAGTTACTCACCTCGGTCGACGGCTTTCTCCTGCGTGAGTAACCGAACCTACCCTGCGTTTGTAGTGTATACTCCAGTAGCTTAAGAGATCTATTAAATTCACTCTCCAAAAGAATAATGCCGTCTGCGAATTTATTAGATTTCTAAATGGAGTGAAAAAATAGCCTTGTAGCACTCTTTTAATACTATGGAAGTCAGATGGAAGTAAATGCTGTCCTTCGAAAAACACTTGACATGCTTACTTTTGAACAAAACACGGTTTTGGTCGACAATTTTTTTTGGTAAACTCGCTCATCAGTAAATTCTTGATTCATAAATATAGTATGCTATCGATTTTTTTGACTGATAGAGAGGAGACTTTTAATAGGCGTAGTATTTTTTTTATAATGTTTGTGCTTTTAAAATGATTTATTTATTTTTGAATGCCTCAAGTATATAAAGAATTAAATCGAAAACTGGACATTTAAACGGCATCTGTATTTAAGAGCATTTAAGGTTAAGCTCTTTTATTTAAAAAAAAGGTGATTTTATTGGATAAAAAATTAATTTAAATTTACGTAAAGTAACGTAACTTTAAAATTTGTATGTTAAGCATTCTCATTTGTTCCCTAACTTTAGGTAACTTTAATTTTACTAGCCGACTTGTACCGCAAAATTTGCGGGATTTCGTAAAATCCTTTTTATATAATTGACCCCTTATATTTGGATGCATTCGATTGTTTGAGTTGCCATTGGATTTAAGTTTGTACAGAGCCCAGAGAGGCTTTTGTTTTTGAATATTTAAGTGGTCCTTGTTTTTGTTTTTTCCGTTTACATCGTGTCCTTAGTATTTCAGCATTGTGAAGTTTCGTTCAAAAAGTTCAAAAAGGTCTGAGTCATGTTGAGCTTCAGCTTGTTGAAAATCAGGTTGCTGAGGTGAATCTGGATCAAAATTGGCTTGTTGAAGTTCATCTTGTTTAAGTCTAGCAATCCATTCATTTTGATCCTCGTGCTTGTTCGAAGCATGTTTAGAGCCTCTAACTGTTTGAGGTCTGTTGTAAACTCCCACCGTAGTCTTTTTCTGTCTTTTGTTTTTATTTTTGGCACTCTTACTTTTCCAGACATCGACAGCTTTAACTTGATCTTCTAAAAAGAAAATTTGTTTAACTTTAAATAAATCAAAACCAACAGTTTAAAAGACATACCTTCAATTTCTGATTCATCTGATTTAAACTCGTTGTCAGTATCGCATAGGTCCAATTTTTTTTTAAAAATATTTGCTTGGCCAAGTGCACAACCAACAGTTTTATTTACATAAATTCCTGGTTGCAAACTATGATCAATTAGTTTTTTTCTTGAAGCGAAATATTTTTCGATAGTCCCGTTTGTAAGTCGACTGATTGGCTCTTTTGTGTCTAAATCTCTAAAGACGAATCCAGCCCAGATAAAGGCGTAAGGGAGAAAATTTTCACTGAGAAAATTGACATATGACTCGTTGAAATAATCGTTTTCGTTTATGACACAGTCATCACACTCATTCATCACTTGAGTCTTGATTTCTTCGAAATGCAGAGTGAACGGAGATATCGACTTGATGGTCTCTTTTTTGAAAATCGTTTCTCTGCTACCTCTTTCTACATCTTCTTCGTCCTCAGCTTGTGTTTCCAAATTTGCTTGAAAATTCGAGTTGCGGATGATTTGTTCGGCTTTGGTCGATAGGAGAGGTCGAATTTCGATTAAATTGGTGAGGTACTCAAAAGAGTCATCGAATAACTTGGTCAGGCTTTTGGAAAGAAACACTATGCACATGGCTTTGAAAACTCTATCGAAATAAAAAAGATCTGTGCAATTGATTAGCAGAGAAAAGCACAAAACTGCAAACCTCCTCTGCTCGCTATTCAAAAACGATACTTTTTTCCGAAGTAATCGCACAAAACGGTGCATAGTGTGGCTATTGCAAGAGCCAAGCCAAGTTAATTCGGTATTCTCAGGGTCTGTTTCCAGCTTGCTTAAGCTAAAAACCCTTTGAGCATATTCCGCTATACTCTCTTCTTTGTTGAAGACTTCAAGTGCCGCATGTATCGTTGCCCATGAATAATCACTCATTAAAACTCTAAATTTTAAACGTTTACCGTTGGATAGTTTTAAATAGTTGCGTTTTACAAGTCTAAACATTGAGCCGATTTGAAACGAATCATGACGACTTGTTGATGTTTCATTAATCAAAATGTAATCGTGTTCGTCGAGTTTCGACGAATCTTTGAGAATCATACAATACGTGTAAATTGGACCGTAATTACGCATGTATTTGGGAATGTTGATAAGACCGCCAGTTGCATCTACATGTAAAATTCGCCTTGAAGTCGGAATTCGGTCGATCAATCGTATTTGCGATTCGGTGTGAAGAGTCAGTATAAAATCTTTATGAAGCTGAAACAACAAATTTACAGTTAGACAATTGATTCGTTAGAAAAAGATATTCGAAATGAAGATTTAGTACTTGAAATTCTTGAACATAACCATCTAAGCCATTGCTTTTTTTAGTTGATTTGACAGTCTCTTCACAAACATCGGCTGAATGAAGAAGATTGGTAATCCAACAAGTCGAGACCATTTCTTTGTTGACGTACTCAGAGACTATCTTGCGTACAACCTCTTGACTAGGCAAGTTTTTTTCGCCAATAGCAGCTATATTCTCGACATAAGATGATGCTGAACCACCAAATGTAGCAATTACTTCTTTAGCCACTTCCGTTCTCTCTGATCCACGTATTTGTTCTATTTTGGCCGAAATTTTTTCATGGACGTGTTCATTCTTGCGTACGACTTGAACTGACACAAAAGTAGAGTTGTCCACGAGAGGTTTTTTTGGCATTGAAATTGAGTATGTTACTTTACAATTATCATACTTGCATGTACCATTTCCTCTTAAAAATAATAATAATATTTAAAAATATCTTTAGAAATAAATTTAATAGAAAAATTACCGAAAAAAAGCCGCATCAGATCTCTTTTTTTCAGGATAGAAACGAGCAATATTTGATTTGATTTTTGATCTGATTTTTTCAAAGTCGGATATTTGTGACACAAAAATATTAATCCAATCGCCATTAATTTTACATGCATTTTGACGTTTATCGTCTTGTTTGAAGTCTTCAAGGATTTTTTCAAATTTTGTTTTGTCTACCGCTATTTCAAATTTAACGGAAGTTGACTCGGTGAAACTGACATTTTCAGACATTTTAAGATTGTTAAGCAGGATTTATTTAAGAAAATTTTTGTTTAAAATTTGATTAGAGAACATTTGTACTCCTTTTATAAACAGTTTTTTGAATTCAAAACCGTTAGTGACACCAAGCAAAGACAAATGTACGATCAGATTTTTTATTTTCGTCCTAATTTCTCAGACACGAAGTGAAATATTTTTCAATTCTGATTCGAGGAAAAAGAGAGACTTAATTGAATAATTTTATGTACAGTTTATTTTCATAACGGTCAAATTTAGTTTATTTAGTCCAGGTCGAGATCAATTAGAGAAAATTTTCGAAAAATCAATTCTGATTAAACAAGGTCAGAATAAGTTAGGTTCATGGTATCCTTTTTAATTTATCGAAGAAAATATTGTCTAATGCTTGAGCCAAATAAAGTAGAATAAAAATTAATTTGTTCATAATCGATGCTTATTCAATAGAGTTAGTTTTGCTGAATATCAGATAGTTAGTGGCTTAAAGGAAGCAGATGCTTTCAAGCTGTCCGTGTAGCCCCCCCCCCCCCTTTATATGAACAAAGTTTAATCGGAAAAGGTAAGTTAATAAGTTTTGAATTAAGTTTTAAATGTTTTATCCAATCAAAAAAGTCTTCATCGTAAAACATATTCGTCTCTAACGCATTTCAAATTCATTTAATGTATATGTTTTAACATGTTTTATTTGAATAAATTATGTTTTACTTTCTATAAAACATAATATGTTTTACATGTTTTACAAGTTTTTGTTTTACTTTATTTCACAAAAGTTTCGTTTGTTTATGAAATGTCATTAATTTATTTAGTGATATGTCATTAAATTCGAGCAATTACGTTAAAACATTTCAAAGACATACTTGAACCTTTCAAAAAAGTAACGCTTGATTTATCAGCTCAAAATTTAACAACGAGTCACATTTTCCCAATAAAAGATCATATAAATAAACAAAGCATATAAGATATAAATATAAATAAACATATAAGATCGATGCCAAGTAAGAGAGAGTATGTTCTTTATAGTCCAACTTTTGAACAAATGCTTGCAAAATTCGAAAAGTTGGCTATTGACTATCTCTGAGCTGTACCAATTTCTGTTTAGAGTGAAAGACGAGAGTTGGAGGTTTAACTGTCATAAAACTAAGAAACAGGTTTTTACCCGAAAAAGTTAACAAACTTATGGTCTTATGGTCTTGGGGTAGATTTTTAGAGAACAGTATGTTGTAAATAGCAAAATTTAAACTCGTTTATAAATTTAAGTTTTTTGATTATTAATAAAGATATCTGAATATAAAAGGTGAATCGATATTTAATCGAATTCTTTTTTGCGCATGAAGAACATGTTTTTTTTTTATGTTTGATAATAAATTTTTATAAAAAATATTTAAAATAATTAATATTTAAAAAAAATAACTTGATTTTCTTGTTTTCTTTTTGGTTAACCATAGTTAACCGGCTAAAATGACTAGGTTAACCATTTATTTCGGTTAACCGAATTCGGTTAACAATAACCAATTTAGTGGTTAACCAACAAGTTAACGCGGTTAAAGATTAACCGAGTGCATTCCTATATGGAATGGGTTTTGTTGGACACTGTATTCAATAATTCGAACAATTTTTGGCATATAATCGATTATTTAAAATTTTTATCTCATGATGACATAATAAACTTAACAAAACACTCGTTTTTTTTCTAAAATCAATAATCGATCGATCAAATTTTGTTTTTGATTTTTCTTTATTCTTAGTCATGCAACAATTTTTGTTACACCTTTTGGTACATTTTTTAAACCCATCATCACTTCCTATCAAAAATTATTCATTTTCGTCAAAACTTTTTTTTAAGTTTAGTATTCAATAAAAGGAGTTCTGATGCTTTTTTTTTTGATCAAAAGTCATATCACCGGACTGGGCTATAAAAAGTTTTGTGCAATTCGAACATTCAACTATTCAACAATTCGCATGGACGATTTTTTCTAAAATATCAAATATGTAACATTACTAATTTGAACTTGTTAGGAATGTTAGTGATAAAATCGGAACGCGATTTTCATTCCGAAAGTGTCTACTAAATTGCCGCGGAATCGTTGCAATCTAAAGGAAAAAAAAACCTCAAGGTTTCAAAAAAAATCATAACAAACAACGTAACATGGTTTGTCTAAAAGAATTCTATTCCTAACATATCTAACTTCAAAAGTATCGATTATTTTTGCCAATTGTAAGAATGTGAGCTTTCAAGCAATTCGAATTTTTAATGATTTGGTTTATTTTGAGGTAAAAGATTACACAGCCAGTTTTGGAGCGACCTGATTTTTTTATTTTTAAATGCTTATGTAAACTGATTTACTAGAAGGAAGAATCTATCCGAGAGTAAATGAGTAAATGACCTGTTACCAAAGGATTTTCTTTTTGGATCATCACCTTTTATAGTATAAAACCCAAGGCCTTGATAGATTTTACACCTGTCACATCACACAAGAATCACTGTTCAGTGAAAATATCAAATTTGATTTTGAAAATTAAAGCAGAAAATCATCATTTTTTTTATTTATTAAATAATTTATTGAAATTAAGCTTTTTAAGAAAACCCTTTGAAATCATTCAATTTACGCAAAATGGTGATTTTCTGCTTTAATTTTCAAAATGAAATTTGATATTTTCACTGAACAGTGATTCTTGTGTGATTTTGAATTTGATTTTTTTTGAAACCTTGAGTTTTTTTTTTCCTTTAGATTGCAACGATTCCGCGGCAATTTAGTAGACACTTTCGGAATGAAAATCGCGTTCCGATTTTATCACTAACATTCCTAACAAGTTCAAATTAGTAATGTTACATATTTGATATTTTAGAAAAAATCGTCCATGCGAATTGTTGAATAGTTGAATGTTCGAATTGCACAAAACTTTTTATAGCCCACCGGACTGATATTTTTTCTTTCTTTTTTGGATAAGATTTCTTTTTAATTAGATAAATTATTCAACTTGATTTTTTTGGATGATAAAAATTTAAGTGGGACAGAGCAATACAATAAGAATCTGTTTTCTCATCTTGAAAGAGAAAAAAACTGGAGACGACATTTTTACGGCTCTAGTTTGACGAAAAAGTGCTCTTTTAAAAAAAAAAGACATTTTTTTGATTTGAAAGGTTTCAGTGGAAGTAAATACCATAAAAGGTTAGATTCAGTGATTTGGACGTGAATCATGAATGCTTAGAGTTGATTGGATCAAAATGTATTTATTCATTCTTTAGAAGGTCCGACTGACTTCGGAATTTTAATTTAAATGGAATTTTTAAAAATAAAAAATTGTATCGTTGTCATTTTTAATATTGTCAATAAATTGAAAATTGTTTTAAATTGCACCTAATTTGCTTTTCAATATTTCTTTTTGTCCAATTAAGTTTAAATAAAAGCTACCATTGACTACGAATTTAAATAAAAATTTAAAAAAAATATTTTTTCATTTTATAAACGAATGATTTGAATTAAAAAAAAACATTAAAATATTGAAATGGGAAACAAACAGACAAATACGGTATCAAATGCAATAATAATAGACCAAGGTTCCGGGTCAGTAAAATCAGGCATGAGTGGATTTGATTCTCCAAGCTACACTATACGAACAGTTTTACAAAAAACAAGAACTGGAACTAACATTGGTAATGAATTAAAATCGAAGAAAGATATTTTAGAATTGAAATATCCGATTGAATTCGGTGCCATTAATAATTGGGACGACATGGAAAAAATATGGAATCATTTAGACATCAAGTTTAAGTTTCAAGATCATCCAGTACTAATTACCGAACCGCCATTGAATCATAAAAGTCATAAAGAAAAACTGGCTGAAATCATGTTCGAAAAGTATAAAACACCAGGTTTAAACATATCAGTTCCTGCTATTCTATCATTATATTCAGCAGCTCGAACGACTGGTGTTGCTTTAGATTGTGGTGAAAGTGTGTCATATGCTATTCCTATATACGAGGGTTATACTTTTCCTGATACAATTGAGCGTATAAATTTTGCTGGTCGCGATGTTACAATTAATCTGTTTCAGCTTATTAAACGTAGAGGCCATGCAGTTGATGATTTGGATAGAGAAGCTATGAGGGATTTGAAAGAAAAATTTTCTTTTGTATCCTTAAACGGAAATGATCAAGTTGCACCCAGTGCTTATAAGTTACCAGATGGCGTTGAAATTAAAATTCAGGATGAAAGCTTTCAATGTAACGAAATATTGTTCAAGCCAAGTATAGCAGGAAATAATAATTCTGGAGTGCATGAATTATGTCATAAATCAATTCAAAAATGTGATAAAGATATCATTAGAGACTTGTATTCAAATGTGATTTTATCAGGTGGTTCGACTTTTTGTAAAGGCTTTCATGAAAGAATGGAGATAGAAATGAACAAATTGGCTCCTATTGGAATGAAAGTTAAAGTGATTTCTCCAAAAAATAGAAGAACTTCGGCATGGGTTGGTGGATCTATTATGGCTGGGGTGAGTTCGTTTCGTGAACAATGGGTTACAAAGCAAGAGTACAGCGAGCATGGAGCCTCAATTATCCATAAAAAATTTCCTTAAACTAAAATCCCAATAAATATTAAAAATGTTTAATCTTTTCTTTCGAATCTCCCAAAATTTAGTGACACAATAAGTGGTTAAATTCTATTTTTAAAATTTTTTTTATTGCATTTCACAAACTCGATAAAAAAATAAATAAAATAGATTAAAAACATTTACGATGTACAATTGATGGACCTGATTCATCATATTCTTGTTTTGAAATCCACATTGACTGAAATGTAGATAGAGAAGCTAAAATTGAACCACCAATCCAAACGGAATATTTACGCTCTGGTGGAGCAATAATTTTGATTTTCATTGAATTTGGAGCCAAAGTAGTTACTTCTTTTTGCATTCGATCAGCAATACCTGGATACATAGTTGAACCACCCGACATGACTATGTTAGCATAAAGGTCTTTACGAATATCGATGTCACATTTCATGATTGAATTGTAAGTTATTTGATCTATGCCCAAAGTTTCCATACCAATAAAGTTTGGATGAAATAATACCTCTGGTGCTCTAAATCTTTCATTACCAATAGTGATTACTTGACCATCAGGAAGCTCATACGATTTCTCTAATGACGAACTTGTTGCAGCCGTATTCATTTCTTGATCAAAGTCCAAAGCGACATAGCACAATTTTTCTTTAATGTCTCTGACGATTTCTCTTTCGGCTGTGGTGACAAACGAATAACCACGTTCGGTTAAAATTTTCATCAAATAATCTGTTAGATCACGACCAGCTAAATCTAGACGAAGAATGGCATGCGGTAGAGCATAACCGTCATAGATCGGAACCGTATGTGTTACACCATCGCCTGAATCAAGAACAATGCCAGTGGTACGACCTGAAGCGTACAATGACAATACAGCTTGAATGGCAACATACATGGCTGGTGTATTGAATGTTTCAAACATAATTTGAGTCATTTTTTCTCTGTTTGCTTTTGGATTTAATGGCGCTTCAGTTAACAGAACAGGATGTTCTTCTGGAGCAACTCTTAATTCGTTATAAAAAGTGTGATGCCAAATTTTTTCCATATCGTCCCAATTTGTAACAATACCGTGTTCAATTGGATATTTAAGAGTTAAAATACCTCTTTTAGATTGAGCTTCATCACCAACATAAGTGTCTTTTTGACCCATGCCTACCATGACACCATGATGACGAGGACGTCCGACAATCGACGGAAATACAGCTCTAGGAGCTTCATCGCCGGCAAATCCTGCTTTACACATTCCAGACCCATTGTCAATTACCAAACCCGTTATTTCATCGTCACACATTTTTTGTTTCTTTTAATAAGATTTTGTAAAAACTAATATAATACCAAAAAGAATGATTGCTCGTTTATTTAAATAGTCGAGAGAATAAAAAATTGTATATTTAATTTAATTTAAAGCGATTTTATTTTTTTTTGATCAAAAATAATAATTTTTAAAAATTACCAAATAAGGTATCCATTTTTAAGTATATCATTCAAGTGTAACACATTCTATACATAAACTTAATTACGCAAAGTTTATTCGATAGAAAACACAGAGAAAGAGAAAAAAGAGAGAGAATTGATTCTTAGTCATAGATATATATATTTATTTTTTAAATGATTCGTCATCTTTATTATTTGTTGTGATTATGAAATTTTTTAAATATTTCTTTTTTTTAAATTTTGAATGAAAATTTATCTGATTAATTTTGATAGAATCGATTTTTGTCTAAAATAATTTTTTTCATTTTTGGAAAGCTCTCTTGATAATTTATTTGCTCAGCATTAGGATACATGGCAAATTTACCTACTTTTTTCAAAATTGTTCTGTTCTTTTGTACTAAACTTCACAATGCCCAAATTTACTTTTTAAGGTAATAAAATTAAAAAACTTTTTTCCTTTAAAGGTAAAAATATATTGCTGTAATAAATTAACTGTTTCAGGATTTTATTTTTATATAAAACCTTTAAGGGAGTTATTTTTTTTTAAATGTCATTTCTTGAGTCATTTTGGGCAAAAATGACAAATTAAAGTTTGTTTGTTAAATTCAATTTAAATAAAAAAATTTATATTATTTTTGACTTAACGTTATTTTCCTCTGATAAATTCGAATTATCAACATATTTAAACTATTTTTCTTTACATTTTCTCACAAAAATTTTGTAAAGTTTAATCTTAAATTTTGAAAATTTAAGCATAACTTCAACAAAAGCAACATACTCCAGTTCGCGGTAAAAATCGTTGTATGCATTTTGATTTCAATGATTCAGCAACTTGTTCGTTTAGGAGTATCAATAAATAAAAAATTGTAGCCTAATTTTAATGGAATGGTATATCGGTTTTAACCTGGCTTGAGTCATTTCTAACGAACATCAAGCAAACAGTGGTTATTGGTGGTAAAAAACCGAGTTAGAAATGTGTTTTGAGTGGGATCTCCCAGAGATCAGTTTTTGGATGGTGCGACATTTCATAGAAAAAAAATTCGTAGAATCGATTTCGTAGAAGACAAAAATCATTTACAGAATTATAGTTTTTACGAAAGTTTTTTTCATATAAGTTACTAAACTTGTAGAATATGCAAATCATAGAGAGTTTTTCCGGCAGCTTCTTTTTAATCTTTGAAACAAAAAAATCAAACAAGTTTAGTGTAAAGATTATATAACTAAAACTTATTTGTTTTTTTAAAAAAAATGAGCACACGCTCTCCAACCGTAAATACCGTATTTCCTTGCTTACAGTGCTCCCTTAATACTCCCTATTTGTAGACTGATGGAGATAAGATCTTTTGCAACCTTTTGATTTTGAAGTAGACCGGACTGAGTTGTATGTGTATAATTCCCAAAGAAAATTTAGCGTTCACCAAAGGACTTAGAAATGAAATGTGTAGGACCGAGGGTAACCTAGTCAAAAAAATGATCGGAATTCCTACAAGATGTAGAACCACAAGTCTTTTTCTAGCCCTAAGCATAAACACAACTGAAATGTACCTAGAGAACCTAAAAACATATCTTTATGTGAGATTGATCTCAAACTCCTTCACTAAAAAACTCATAATTGAGACTGCAGGATTTCTCATTGAAAATGACATAATCACTGAGGTCTTAAGTATAACAGAGAGAATCAATGACATGTACATAACACTTGAAGAAAAATGTAAACTCAACAAGCGGCTGAACTCAATAGAATTTGAAGATAAAGCTAAAAATGATCAAATGGTCCCGAAGATAAAAAGTGTATTCAATGAAAAAGACAAGTCCAAAATACCGAGTCTTCTATTTCAACTATGTAGATATGATGCAGTTGGACAACGAAAAGAAAAAAAAAGCGAAAGTTAAAATCTTTTTTTTATTAATTTTATTTTAATTATTATTTTTTTACTTTTTTTTGGTGACATACTTTTTTTTTTAAAGATAAATGAGAACTCTTTTTTTTTTTACTATTCTCTTACATTTTTATCATGTAATTTGTATCATAGTTTGTCTCTTAATATTTTATACTGATGTTATTTAATCATAATTAACACAGTATCCTTTATTTATGGGGATACTGAATTAGTGGTCGGAGATCGGCCTCAGTTCTAGACTCAAATAAATAAATAAATAATACCTGAAATTCAATTCGCTTTGGCGTGATTTTACCCCTAGAAGATGCGATTTTTAGTCGGTTATAAGCAAGGAAATACGGTAGATTTTTGTCAAATAAGAATTACCGAGTGAGTAATTTAGTTGACAATACTAAGATTAAACGTCAAGATATAATTTCTCCTGTTATTTTCTTTTTTTTAATGTTTCTTAAATTTTTGCTCAAAATTAACAAGGCGATCATAATTTATCAGACACACTTAAACTCCGTGAGTGTTGCTAATTGCAGATTATTTAAAATATTAACAACGGATTCATTTCGAATGTTTATTTAAAAAAAATCACTAAATTTTTAATGCAAAAAACGGAAAAATTGAACATGAAAGAATATAAAAAAAATTTAAGCATTTAAAATTGATCTGTTTGTGGTCTTGAAAGACTTAGCCAATTCTTGGCTTGAAAGCCATGCGTTTCTCTTCATGCAAGTAACTTCCATTATCTTCAACGCTATCAAATAAATCAAAATTTCTTCCAACTCTTGGTTGAAAAACTGCTCGTTTTTTTTCGGCTCCAATACGTGGTAAAACAATAGGTGATCTACCAATACGAGGATAAATTACTGATTTCTTGTTTCGTTCATCCGATATATCAACACCATCTGTGTCTATTTCTTCTAATTCGTCTTGGGATAAAAATTTACCTAAGTAATTTCTTAACGATTGAATTTGACGGAGTTGATTAATTATGTATAAATCTCTTAATTTTTTCGATAGAGATGACATGTCATCTTGATCTTTTTGTTCACTTTGTATTTCACTCAAAACATTTTCACAACATATTGAATTAACAATGACGAGTATTGAGGCTAAAAAAATTACATATACTTTGGTTGAATACATTTTGCTTGGAACTTATGTGTATTAGTCGTATGATTAATTTTATAAAAATAAAAAAATTTCTTGCTCTAAAATTTAAAATTTTTACTTTATAAACAAATTTTTTGAAATTTTCATCTCTTAATCTCAAGGGACGTGTTTTATTTTTTTAGGGTAACAATTCTACAAAATTCAATTATAACTTGGAACCTTTAATTACAAAGGTAAAAAAAGTATAAGCATTTTGCCATAGATTTTGCCTTATTTTTAGTATCCACACTTGAAATGGGCTATCAGATTGACCATTAAGGAAACAAGTGAGAATAATAAAATTTTGGGACTGAAAGGAAAAAACTAACTTCCAAGCAGGAAGACACTAACTTCCAAGCAGCGATTTTTTCAAGCAGGTCAAACCCGCTTGAAAAAAATTGAATTTTTTTTTCTTCAAATAAACTGAAAAAATCAAGAAAAAAATTCTTTGAAAAATTCCATTTTTCGCCAAAAGTTTATTACATTTATATTAAAAAAAGTTACTATTGACTTGATTTTAGGTGTTGTTTTTTATTTCTCGCCCGCTCTCTCTCTCTCACTCTGTTGAATATCTCTCTATGTCATTTTTTTCTCGTTTCCATCAACACATACTTCAGGAAGGAAGAAATAAAAGTGTTTTTCTTTTTGTGGAAAATCAAGAAAAGAAAAACTGAAATAATTGATTTTTGACGTAATATAATGTAAAAATACGTATATTTCAAATAAGCTCATCAAATAAACTCTATCAATTAACTTTTTGAGAATGATTTTGAAAATAGTTATTTAATTTTTAGAAAGTTTTATAAAATTTATAGATTTAGATTTAGGTTAAAAAGAACACCGTAATAAAACTTTGACAGGCTCATGTTACGTCTAAAACATAGATCTACTTATGGAGAAGTATTAAAATTAAAAGATATTTATGAGATCAATTTTAATAAATTTGAAAGAAGGAAAATTAAAATTTTTAAACCAAAAAAGTAGCCACACTCAACAAAAAAAATGAAATATTTAGTACTAACGTATTTTCTCGAATTTAACGACATGTCGTTAAAGTCGAATATGGTCAAAAAAAGCTGTTTTTTCCAAAAATTAGTGTCGAAATTAACGACATTATTGCAAAAAAACCTTATAAAATAGATTTATTTAAATTATAAAATTGAGTGTCTTGAAAAATAATTTCAAAACATGATTAGGGTTAGTTTTTTTGGACTTTTTCGATCCAACCACAAGACAAATATTTTTCCAGATTCCAAATTATTTAAACTCCATCCAACTCCCCTTAAATTATAAGTTTCCTAAAAAGTAGATCGTCGCCTAGTGTAATCATTATAAGGAAAAGTAAAAGAGTCTTTGAAAATGAAAGCGGGTGAGTGTTGAAAATTTTGATTAAATTGAGAACTTTTTCAGAAGGGTGGGGTTCTTATGTTAAAATTTTTTTTGACCCAGCCTGGTTTAGAAATTTTTCTATTTGTTACCCCTAGATCGTCTTTGAAAAAAATATCATTGATAATTAAGGAATTTTAAAAAATAGGTTGTTCTAGAAGAGTCCCCAAGGCTGCTAGTTGATCCCTGACTACCTAGCCTCATTCAGAAAAGCATTTTTTTTCATACCTCATGTTCTGAGTGAAGTTTTCTGATGGCTACCGCAATTACCGACATGTCGTTAATTTCGACACTAATTTTTGAAAAAAACAGCTTTTTTTTGACCATATTCGACTTTAACGACATGTCGTTAAGTCATTTTGAAAACCACTGTCCACCAATTAACGACATGTCTTTAAATTCGAGCAAATACGTTATTACTTAAACAAACTGATCAAGCTGTTATTTTAGTGGTTTTAATTTCATATTTTCTAAAATAAAAACTTGTCATTGTTTTTGAAGCAAAAGGTTAATATTACAATGAATAACTCACCAGTAGATTGTTTACCACTATAATTACCTTTTTTATGTTATTTTTTTTATCAACTAGTCGTATTTTAATTTTTAAGATAAATTAAACTTTTCAAAGGCAATTGGCGTTTAGCGTAACAAAGCCATTTAGTTTAAACTATTATGTAAACAAAATAATTTAAAATAATTTTTTTTAAAATGTTTTTATTTCGATTTTAACTCAAGTTACCACAATTTTAAAATGAGAAAAACAATCCGGTCAAATTTAACAAAATTTAAATTATTCTGTGATGAGTAAATTTAAAAATGAAAAAAAAGACAATTAAATAACTGAATAAGTGTTTTTTTTCCAACCTTTATTAATAGAACTTTTAAAATTTAATTTTAAGATTTGTTAGAGAAGCTTTGGTAAAAACGTTAAATGCAAAAAATCTTGATACTAAAATATGATACCTATTAGCTTGGTCGTTCATATGTTCCGAAAATGAACGTTGAGTCCTTTCTTGAATATTCACTGACGTTCAAAAGAATTTGTTCTAATGTCCAAAAGTTTTAATAACCTTTCGGGACCTTTTCATTATTTTTCGGATATTTTCAATAATTTTGATCAAAATCTTCTTCTTACGCTTCTCCATAGGCTTCTTATGTTAATGTTTTATTATCCATCGATCCGCGTGCATGTTTTAGGGATAACCTAATAGGAACATGTGAACGACGACATTGGTAATGATCTAAAATTCGAACGTCATATTCTTGTTAATTTTTGCGATAAACATGGCTTAATTACTCTTACTTGTGTAATAAAAAAAAATTCATAAAAAAAACAGTACACATATAAATTAAAAGAATTAAACACGAGCCATTTTTGCTTATCTAAATTTCTGATTAATTTCACAGTTTTCGTTTAACAATACACTGTAAATCACTTCAAAATTAAAAAATTTTAGATAAAATACTTTAGAAGAAATTTAGGAATAATTTTATAAAAAAATTTTCCAAATCGGACTGATCGTTAGCTTGTAAAAAATTATTTTTTGAACAAAAATTTATAGAATTTTGAAAAGGGAACTAAGTTTTAATTAAATGAATTGAAAAGTTGCTATTTTTTTATTTGAAGTCCTATTTGGAAATATTTGTAACAAAGACAAAACAAAAACAAATCAACAATTAGTCTATTGAATTTTTAATTTAGGGAATCCATTAAAATTTTTCACGAAACCTTAGCCCATAACGACCATAAGAGAGAGATTTTTGTTAAGTGATTTTTGTTTTTTTAAAAAATCTTGAACTATATTTTCTATTAATAAAATTTTTTGTTTATTTAATCCATTCCTTTTAAATTTCTGAGGACTTGGAAAATTCGGATGGGGAAGCTAATTTTTGTTAAAATTAAAAAAAATAATATTTGCTCAAATGAAATGTTTTCTTAAGATTTGAAAATATATTTAAATTATCCTTTGATAAAACTAATTAAACGCCTCTATACCATACTAATTTACGCAAGTATTGATAATTTTTTTTCAAAAAATCATTCAGCTTTTTAGATTGTGAGTCGTTTTTGCTTCTTTAGCAATTATTAGTTAGACCACGCTCAGATTATGTGGTAAGTGTATGGAATCCATATTTGAGACAAGACATTAACTAAATTGAGAAGGTGCAAGAGAG
This sequence comes from Brachionus rubens, assembly GCA_022207745.1. Lineage (NCBI taxonomy): Eukaryota > Metazoa > Rotifera > Eurotatoria > Ploima > Brachionidae > Brachionus > Brachionus rubens. The sequence continues at coordinate 689,684 of JAJVHD010000021.1, read as the reverse complement.
AGCTACAAAACTGTTCAAAGCGTTTAAGAATCTGAGTTATGAAGAAAGATTGGATAGATTGAATTTATCGACCTTGAAGGTAAGAAGAATCAGAGCTGATCTGATTCAATTTTATAAGATATAGCTGGTTATGAACAGAATCTTAAATATTTGGAATAGGCCACCAAACGATTTTATTCAAGAAAAGTTTGACGAATGGATGTATGGTAACTGTTAAAGCCTGTTTGACTAAGTGCTTACAGCACTGCACTCTGTGCGCAGTTTAACTCACTACTACTACGTAAAACTATTTGCTACAGTGGTACAAAATAAAACTACAATCTGTTAGAGATACGTTAGTATTGCAAGGATATTAGCGCTTAAAAACGCTGAGGTTTGCTTTTTTTTAGTTTCTAAAATGCAAAGCTGAAACAAGTTAACAACAGGTTTGAAAATTTTCAAAAAATTTTTTTTGTTTTAAAAATGTTCATTGTGTTCATTTTGTAGGTTTTTACTTAATAATTTTGATTGTGTATGTCTTTTGATCATGTTAATTATTTTGTTTATTGAATAAACATTTTGTTATTCATGTTTATTTTTTCGTTAACTTTTTTCAGCTTTGTACTGTAAAGTTATACAATGCCAAAAGTAAAAATGTCTTAATTTAAATCATTTAGATTATATTGTTTTATTTGGTGTTTAACTCTTTGCATGCCTTGGAGACTAAAATCTGATGAATAGTCTCATTTACTCATAAAATAAGTAAACTTCTAGTAAATATAAAATTCAAATATATTATTAGCTATTATTAAACTAAAAATTTAGTGCAAATTCTTATTTATTATTTTTTTTTGAAAATACTCACTGGCGAAGTATTCCAGATTCGTTCTTTTATTGATCCTTGTAACCTAAACCTATTTTTGGGTTTCACTAAAAACTTTTGCTTTGGCAGTAATTTAAATGGTATAAAAAAGAGAAGTATCACTTGAGAAATTTTCCCTTGTTAATTAACACAATGAGTTGCTAAATTACTTGAGATTTTTAAAAAATTTGTTTATAAATTTAAATTTAATAACTAGTTATATTCCGAAGATTTATTTTGGCCTTATTTTGACACATAAAAAATTATGTTTCAGGGCATTTAATGATCTAGAAAAAACATAACAATTTAAAAAAAAGGTTTCTAATGGACCTACTAAATAAATTTTTTTTGTTAAATTCCAAAGGTGTATAAACTGCAAATACTTGAAATTGAATGGAAGAAAGTCCAACTTATTTGAAAAACTATGACAAAGCTAGTTCATAGATCATCCATGATCGCATCCATATTTCTTTTTATTCATACTTTTTTTAAAACTATAAAGCTAAAGAGACTCCTATGAATATTTTCGTTTGTCCTTGCTTCTTTTAACAATTAAAATAAATGTTTAACCATATATTATATTTAATTCACATGATAATTTGGAATTTTTAGATTTATTTTCAAATAACAACTACAACCCTGGTCATTCAAAGCTTCCAAAAATGAACGTTCATGAACGTTCATGAACATTCGTGAACATTCATGAACGTTCAAAACCTTGAACGTTCAAGGGATCCTGAATGTTCAAAGTCTTCAAATGTTTTCAAATATTTTCAAATATTTTCATTTTTTTTCAGATTTGAAAATATGAAAATTTTAGAAAAAAAAATGAAAATATTTGAAAAAAATTGAAAACATTTGAAAACAATTGAAGACTTTTGAAGACTTTTGAACATTCAGCGTCCTTTGAACGTTCATGAATGTTCACGAATGTTCATGAACGTTCATGAACGTTCATTTTTGGAAGCTTTGAATGACCAGGGTTGTATTTCTTAGTTTATTAATGTTAACAAATTTCTTCGCATGTGTCTCATGAAACGTTTGAATGAATAATGTTTAAATAAATTAAATTAAGTAAAATTTTTAGCGATAACTATTGAAGAAATGCGTTAAGCTCTTCCTAATGAATTAATTTGTAACTCGGTCAAAAATATTTTTTAATTTTCAAAATAATAAAAAAATTAAATAAACTTAAGAATATTTAAGACCTATATCCAACATCATGCTAACAATTTTAAGAATTACTTTCTAAACGGTTGCACGCTTAAAACCATGACCCATAACTATTCAAAGTTCATTAAATGCTCTGATTTTTTTCCTGCAATAGCATGAATGAGAAATATTTAAATTATTTTATTTGGAATCTGTTTCGATTTTTTGAAATAAAAATGATTTGTTAAAAAGTTAAAATTTTTTCATTTATAAATAAAGATTTAAATCGATTTTAATTAAAGAAAGATTTTTTAGCAACAATCACAAAAAAAAAGAGGAAAACTTGAAAATAAAAATTAAAAAGATTTTTAGCTACTCAAAGCAAATCTGCTGATATTGTTTGCGTTCTTCTCTTGGCTTTTATTCATATTGAAATTTAGCGTATCCTTAATTCTAAATTGAATTATTTAAATTCTTTTTGTCTTCCGTATATATTAATCCCACAGAGGACTGACGAAAACATATTTTTTATTTTTAAATGATTAAAATCACAGGAAATCTTGAAAAAATTACAAAAAAAAAGGTAAATTATTAAATTAAATAATGGAAATCGACTCTTTATTAAATAGATTTAATATACATGCATTTATTGAGGCTTTTCTTAAATCTTTGCGTGGAAAAACTTATTACAACAAGAAACTTAAACAAATCAACATAATTTTAAATCAATAGTAGACACCACATTTCACATAAATTTAGTTCCAAGATTCCCTGCTGCTGATAATTTCCTAATTTAGTTTTTAAGCTTTTGTTGGTTATTTAAACGTCATTTAGCGAATATGTAGAGTTTGACTTAATTGTTCATCACCTTTTTTTTAACTTAAAGTATGCGATTGATTTCATTAAAGTTTAAGCAATAAAAATTTTAGCCATTTAGTCAAAATAAAATCAACACATCAAAACAAGACTACCATAATAGTGACTCATTTTTGAAAAAAGAATCTAACTATATTCAGTAGTGATACGATCTTGGTATTTTACGAAAATATACGAACAACCCTGGTCATTCAAAACTTCCAAAAATGAACCTTCCTGAACCTTCAAAAACGTTCATGAAGGTTCATTTTTGGAAGTTCTCAATGTCCAAGGCTGTATAAATACCAAGATGTCCAAAAAAATGTTGACATTTTCTTAATATTATAGTAATTTATATCGGAAAAAAAAATTGAAGACCTATTTCATTTTTAAGTTGGTAGTTTTGATGTTTCAGTAAATGTCGAGGTTTTTCAAGAGTCTTTCATGTTGAGTTTTTCTAGACAATAATTGTAAAATAAGTCAGAACTTCATTTTGACACTTAGATATTTAAAATAATTTACGCAAAATCATCGAAAATACAATGATCATAGCACCACTTTTCATTTAAATGAAGTTTAAATAAAAACCATTAATCTTTCTTTTTTGGTGTTGGCGCAGTACTTTTTTGGAAACTTATCATTTTAGTTTAAAAAGTCAAGTCGATTATTGAAATAATTTTACAAGTACCAAGTTTTTCATAAACAGCGGAATGTATCTCTCCTTACATACGATAAAAGAGTTTGTAATCGATAATCATTTACTCGATTACAAACTCTTTTATCGTAATCGACTTATTTTGATTAAGTAGAAAGTGTTTAGTAGTAAAACACGGTCGTACGGTATGATGTTTCGCTGAAAGTACGGTACGGTACGTAGGAGCATACACCTTTTTTCCACTAAAAGTATATTATAGAATATCATAATTGCTTCGCTAATCTAAATTATGAAAGAAAAATATTATGACTAAAATGGATGTTAAAGTTGTCTTTTTTGTATTTATTTTACTTAGAACCTAAATTGTTTTGAGTCAATCAGAAAAAAATGAAGAATGTATATTTCTAAACATTTGGAGACATTTTGTCTTGATATTTTGAACTTTTACTTGAAAAACTTTAATCTAATTTTTACGCTAATTAAGCTAAAATAAATAATCAATTTAATGTTTTATTAGAAATATAAAAAATTTTTGAAGCGACTAAAATTTTATTAGAACCACTTTAATAAATTTAAAAAAAAATCAAAATGTTTCAAAACTTGTTTTGTCTATGCCTAATGTGAAGCCAGTCAATGAATTTGGAGTTTTTTACTTGAACCAATGTGACCATCTAATCGACTAATGATACTACAATATTTGAATCCAGGTTTCAACTTAATAGAAAATAATAAAATCAGATATTTTTTTAAAAAGTCTTTCATTTTATTTTCAGAAGACCATCGTGATAAAAAAATTCATCATTTTAAAATTACACAAGGATATCGTATTATATTATTAAATGATCATAAGAGCTTATATAAATCAACAAAAAAAGTTTATCAGATAATTTTTAAAAAAGATGTCTTTCATTCTTTGTTCAGAAGACCATCGTGATAAAAATCTCATCATTTAAACTAACCGAATAGACAACGACTTCATATGATCATCTCACCAGAGAGAGACTTCAATTAGAATAAAATAATTAATTTTAAAAGTATATCAGATAATTTTTTAAAAGATGTCTTTCATTCTTTGTTCAGAAGACCATCGTGATAAAATCTCATCATTTAAAACTTTAATAGAAACATTTTGATATATATGATAGTCCAATTTGTCAAATAAAATATTAAAAAAATTTACCAGTGTTAAAAGTACTTTAGATTATAAAAACAAGTTAATTTTTTAATCTAAATGTAAACTGGCTCGATGTTACAGGCTCGCATGAGTGAATTTAAAATACAAAGAAGAATCGTTTCAAAAAATTTTTATTAAAATAAATATTTTAGATTAATAAAAACTTTTTAAAATTTGGAAAATTGCTTTTTGGCTCCTTTGGCAGATGAAACTTTAAGTACATTGAAACGAACAGTTTTGCTCAATGGTCTGCATTCACCAACAGTTACAAGATCACCTGCTTTAACATCTCTGAAATTAAAATAAATTAATAATTAGTTTTTTTTTTTTTAAATGGAACTTTAGTGTTTAATAAAATCAGATAATTTTTTAAAAGATGTCTTTCATTCTTTTTTCAGAAGACCATCGTGATAAAAATCTCATCATTTTTTAAAACGAATAAATTCTTAATAGACTGTCCAAGTATTTTACAAATTTGAACTTTATTGGTTAAATTAAAAGTTAAATCTGTCAAATACTTGAATATTTTAACCGGGATTTGATATATTTCAACTCATAGAAAACATAATTTTTATGATTTGACTCGACCCGGTCACAAAATAAAATAGTAAGACTAATGATTTACCTGAAGGCTGGTGAGCAATGAGCTGGGATATTTTTGTGTCTTTTTTCGAAACGATTGTATTTTCTTACGTAGTGCAAGTAATCTCTACGTAATACAATAGTTCTGGTCATTTTATTTTTAATGACAACACCGGTCAAGATACGGCCACGAATTGAAACGTTACCAGTGAATGGGCATTTTTTGTCAATGTAAGTACCATCAATGGCCTCTCTTGGTGTTTTAAAACCTAAACCAACATTTTTAGTGTATCTCTCAGCTTTATCTTTCGATTTTCCTTGTAAGCTTTTTTTGTTCAAGAAAATGTTTGATTGCTTTTGAAATGATCTTTCCTTGAAAAAAATACGTCTGATTACATATCGATTAAAAACGATTTAGGTTCTAAGTAACAAAAAGACAATTTACTTTAACATCCATTTTAGTCGATAGATTTTATTTCGAGTTTATGTGTGTAATTCACTTCTAAAGTAAGTAAACTTGAACCTAAAATTTTGGTTGTTTTTTTTTCAAATGTAAAAAAAAATTTTCATTTTCGTATACTAAATACTTGCACATAATAAATACACGCGGGTTTGAATGCAAATATTTTTCTTGAAATAAAATATTTCAAATTATGCATTTACAGAAAATTTTGTGTTGAAATTTTTTTTGGATTGAAAAAAATTAAAAACTTTTGAAACTGTTGAAACTGATTTTACAATATTTAAATTTATTCTTTTGTCTTATGCCAAAAACTCATTTAATCAAAGAAAATTAAACATCATCTATTTTTTCCAATGTAGAAATAAATTAAACTAGAAACCCACTCAATGGTAAACGAATACAAAAATAAAAACATAACTTTGTTTCGGGGATTCAAATCTTGTGAAATCTAGACTTTTTGACACGACTCTTATTTTTTTTTAATTTTTGTCTCTTCCATAGTGATTCATATCCCTTGTATTCCCGTAATTTCTAACTGACGAAAGCTATTGAACATGTAAAAAGATTGAAACTTAATTTAAACCACAATCTAAATCTAACAACACCCAATTAATTTAAAGGACTTTTGTTCTTCTGTTATCGACTGAGAATTCATTCGAGTTCTATTTGGGATAAATCCAGATTTTTTTTAATCCAAAAAGTGTACCCGAAAATATATCAAACATGAACAGATTCTTTTTTTGTAACTGGGCTTTAGCCTCGATCAGGAATAAAGAAACCTAAATTCCCATTTTTTATAAGATTAACATCAGTTCAAATGATCTTTTGTACATTTTTGGATTTGATTGCTTTCAGTCGGGTGTTATTTTTTTACTTTTTCGTAACACGATGCCGCACAGGGTGAGTTCTTTTGGTGGGAATAAAGAATTATTAACACTTAAGGATATTCTTAGTGTTATTACTTATTTTGAGCATGTTTTAAAAATTCATCTAATGATAAACTAAATGTTGAATCTTATTCCATTAGCTCAAACTTAGAGGAAAATTCAGCAAAGTTGTCTTTATTTAGATAAATTCAAGGAGAACCTTATGCTTTTAAAAATCAATAAAAGCCCATTTTATTTTATCTAAATTTGACACGGAATTATTTTCTTACCAGGTCTAAAAGGCCTTACTCATTAGAGCCAATTGCTTCACCCAATGCATTAACCCTTCCGCAATCCTCATTTTAAGTCACCACCACTGATAACCCAAATGAAACTAACTTGTAAGATCATCAGACTTTCGAGTGGTGGTGACTGGCATTGTGAAGTTTAGTACAAAAAACAGAACAATTTTGAAAAATTGAAATAATTTTTATTCTGTTGGCCTTATGATGAATCTGCACATGTAACAAAGTGAAACAAACTTTGTTACACCATTGAGCAACCTCTGCTAAATTTATGCAAAGTCTCTGCAAAATGCACACTATTAAAAAGTATTATAACTAAATGCGCAATTAGACTGCACAGTTTTTGCAGAGTTTGCTGAATGGTGTAACAAAGTTTGTTACACTTTGTTACATGTGCAGATTCATCATAAGGCCAACAGAATAAAAATTATTTCAATTTTTCAAAATTGTTCTGTTTTTTGTACTAAACTTTACAATGCCCTGGTGACTTAAAATAAGGATTTTGTAAGGGGCAATGTGCCAGGTGAGCTAAAAGTACAAACAACTTTTTAATTATCGATCACTAATGTGAAAATCTCCGTTTTTCCTCAAATAATCTTTCCTAAATTTTATATTATATATCATCGGTCCGGCTTTCTAGGCAAGGCTGCTATGCTTCTCCAACTTCTCTAGTCTTTGAAGTATTTCGTCTTCTTCTGATAATTTGTGTATTCAGTCTTGCAGAATGTAATTTGATATTTGGTCTAGGTAGGATATTCGTCTTCTGTCTATTCTAATTTTATCTCTTACTTTTGATTGGTACAGGAGAATATTTGTTTTGGTTCATTTTCGAACATAAGGAGGCTATACCCCACAAAACCAAGCTGTCTCATTCTTATCTAGAAACTGATAATATTGACAGCGCTGTATAGCCATGTGTTAGGCATATAAGTTTCGTATTGTGAAACTCACAGTATTATTCTAAATATGGTTTTGACGAAGACGTCCAATTTAGATGAGAGATCTTCGGTTAAGGTTTATGTCTTACATCGTATTAAATTGTTTTATGTCAATTAACAATTGACACTCGTATAAATTAATATTGAATATTTTTTATTCTACCTGTAAATTATCTTTAGAAAACCGAAAAGTCACACATTTAGAGAGCGTGGGAATTTTATTTGTTTTTAATGTCTCGAAATTATCTATCTTTACTTCCTATCTTTTTAACACAATGTAAAAGTATTATAGTAAAAAATCGCTGAAATTTTAAATATATAGATATTTATAAATGACAAAGCCTCAAATTCATTAATCTTCATTTTTCATTTCATCTCTAAAATACCAGAATCAATTAATTTGATATTTGATTTCTTTTATTTGAAAAACAAAAATAACTTCAAATCGAATTTAAAATAATTTGCCAAAACTATGATCAGTTCTCATAAATTCTCATTTCTAAGATACTACTGAGAACTAAAACTTTTTTCTGTTACTAACTCAATATAAATATTTGTCGCTTCATTCGGTTATTATTTAATCCGTCAAGAGGTAAAAATTTCTGTTATAAAGATCAATGATTTTCGATCGACTTTTTAAAAGATTGCAAAAGTTTTATAAATGAAACATCTGAGAAGAGCTGAGAACGGTTTATCTCAGTTTTTAACTTCGTTTCATTTGATTCGAGATTTTTTGATTTTAGTCGTCAAATATATATTAAAATATTCATCCAACTGAAGCTTCATGTTTAAATAGAGTTTATCATGGTTCTTAAAAAACTCAATTTTCAACCAAATAAAAATTTGCAACTTTTGTTTGGCCAAGGAAATTAATCCATTTTTTTATGACGAGTACTTGTGCATTACAGTATAGTTTTGAAAAAGATTTAAATGATTCCATGAAACATAAAATCCCTAAAATTCATTTTATGGAATAACTCCAACTTTAAAATTTTAATTATTTTATTAAAATTCAATAAAATTATAATCTCATTCAGTTTGATCTAAAACATAGTTAAAATCGATTTTTATATCACTTTAACTGTAGTAGTAGTAGTAGATTAAACTGCAGCATAACTCTAAAGAGCTTTAGCAGTCGCTTCTTTTAGTTTCTGTTTCAACATCCAAACATCAAGCTTCGCTTTGAAACTATTCAGGTTTTTTGCGTTTACCACCTCTTACCGAAGCCTGTTCCACTCATTCACAACTCTATTTGTAAAAAACTTAAATCTAGGAAGACAATTTTTTACTTGTTCACGTGTTAAATAATGACTATTTCTTCTTAATTCATATCTTCTGCTTGCGGACCTTGTGTTTAGTCTGTAATTGATTGCTTTTTTAAATCCAAAATGTTGGTATTCGTTTGCCACTTTGTACATGTGAATTAGGTTACCTCTTAATCTTCCTGTTCTGAAATCTAGTCTAGACAAGCTTTATGTATAATCCAAGCCACACAGTTCTGGAATCGGCTAAGTCGCTCTTCGTTACACTTTATCTAATTCATTTATATCTTTTTCCAAATATGGACACCAAGAACTGACAACGTTTTCTAAGTGAGGTCTTCTTCGTTATTCGAATGTTGTTTTTCTACAAACGGCGACTCTTTTTCTCCATAGATCACGTGAGCTTGCAAGACTCACCCATTCTGACTGTACCACTTCGCTCTTTGATGGAAATATTAGATCACAAATGTACTTAAAATAACTGGTGGTTTTCCGTCCTCGTTTAAAGGTACCCAGCCCTGATTCCGGTTCGTAAAGGGCAAATACTTTAGCTGGTTCATGTTCGCTTCTGCATAAGGCATGACCAACCCACGATAATTGTCTTCGTCTCATTGACTCCACTAGCGGTCTTTGGTTCACACTGTTGTAGATTATTTCGAGTCTTACTTTATCCATTGGCCTGATACCCAGCCACAAACATGTTGTACCAAAGCTATTGATTTTACCCTCTAGATTTTTTGATACAATCCATGCTTCACAACCATATAGCAAAACTGAAACAACGGATGCATTGAAGATTTTTCCTTTTAATGTGGGAGGGATGTGCGTCGCTCTCCAGATCTTATCCAGCTTCCAATAAGCCGCCCATGCTAAGGCTTTGCGGTTCTTAAAGTCAGCTTCGGTAGATGATACTTTAGACCCTAAATATTTAAAGTCCTCAACCATAGCTATAACTCCCCCGTCATGCAAAAGCTTACCCTGATATCCTGGGATATTAAAGGTCATGCTTTCCGTTTTCTTTGTGTTTATTATCAGACCGATTTCTTCTGCTTCAACTTTAACTCGATTTAGTTGCAGAGTGGCTCTTTCAATTGATGACCCGAGTAGTGCTATGTCATCCGCGTAATCAAGAAAGTGAGGTCTAACCATGGAAAAATACAATAAATTTATAGTCTCGCTGCAAGGATATTAAAACACTTTCTTAATTATACCCAACATTCGGTTTGTCTTAGCTGTCGTATTATTAACTTGTGTGTCCCATTTTAGATACCCAAGTCTCTTTCACATTTCGACTTGCTTAGTCGTTTCGAGTTAATCATGTGTTGTTCCTGCTTGACATTTTAGTTTAAATAAGAACTTAAAACTACTTATTTGATCATAATGAAAATAAATTATTGTTTGATCCTCAATATCCTTATACATTTTCTGTTAGGATCATATACCGTCTTAAGCTAAGATCTGATACTGCCCAAGTTAGGATTTTTGTCAAGAAAAGTGTCGGAATTTTGTAAGGAACCTGAAAAGACCATATTCAATATATTACCTGGAATAGATTCCTGTGTGTTATTTACCTTAGTTTAAAATAAATTATTTGTCATAATTTAATGCTCTATAACCCCATAATAAATCGGCTCCAAATCTTGTTAAAATTGTTCTTATCTCGATCATTATTATTCTAACTGAAAAATAATAACTCTAAAATGATTGAAATTTAAAAGCTTAAGAAAGTGTTGGTGGCTTCATTTTTGGCAAATTTAATTTTCCCTTGTTTACTTTTGAGACTTTTTCTTTAAATTTTATTTGAAATAATTGACCTCATAAATGAATCTATTAGGTGAAAATGCGAATCGAATCTAAAAACCTTCGCCATACCATTTGCTGATCAGTCTATCAACCAAAAATTACTTATTTAGGCTATCATTTAATTGCTATTTTAAATTTTATCCTAAAACAATTCCAAATATATGTTTTCATCAGCCCATTAAAATTAAATTTTCAATTTTAAAAATTCTCTGAATAACATAAAAACTAAATGTAGACCTTTTTTCTTTAAAAAAAACAACAACTAAAAATTAGGTATCGAAATATTTTCCTATCTTAAAAATCTTTCGATAAATTGTTAACAACCTATTAAAAACTATTTTTTTATTATTTTATTTTCTCTCCCTCTCTTTCATTCAAAATGTAAATAAATGTCTAAACAATTAACTTTTTTGTGTGTTTGTACTTGTTTCGTTGAAATAAGAAATAAAAAAATTTCAACGAGTTGACAGGTTTGTTCAATTTTATTTGGAAACGGACTAAGCATAGAATTTACTTTATGGATTTAAGTGAAATGATTTTTAACAAATTTTTACTAATCGAACTAAAAAGTTAGTTGTTATTTTTTGGGAACTCTTAAATCAAAATAAATATTATCCTATTTGTTGTTGATTGGCGAGTTTATTTTTGATTAAGTTATGTGAAATGTCTCTATTAATCCTGTTACAAACTAGTATCTCTAAACCCAGTTTTTCTCTTTTTGTGTGTTAGTTCTACAAACAAAACTTTTCATATTTCTAGCGAGTAAAGTTGCTCAAAATCGAAAAATCATTTCTTTATCGAAACTAAAAAAACTAAAAAAAATTAGTTTCTTAATCAATCAATTTTTTTTAAATGATCAATTCAATTAGTTATCTTTGCAGTATTAAATTATGTAACCTCTTAGGGTCAAGCTCTTTTTTTTCCTCGAGAAAAAAAAATGTAATTTCCTTTCGTTTTAAATTTCAAATACTCGTTTTTATTACTAATCATCAATATATTTTATTGATGTAGGATCGAATTTCAAAAAAAAAATGAAAAAATTTTTTTATTTGCCAAACATATTTTAATGATTTGATTAGTTTTCATTTTATGAACATGTCTGATAGAGTACGAGACGAAAATGATTTAGAACACAGGTTAATAAAAAAATAATATAGACAAATATTATGTTTTAAAAAATTATTGGAATTTTTATGAATTAAGCGAGTCAAGGATTAGGTAATTTATTACAGATGACAGCCGACTTTAGGCGATACTTTTTTATGGAATATCATAAGATATTTTAATGGAATTCAAGTATTCCAAGTTATAAATTGGATTTACCCGCTGCTCATAATTGAAAAGCTCAGTAGGCTTGAGAAATAAAAAATTTTCTTTTTTTTTCACTATGAAATTTTGAGAGGCTGTCTAAGATTTATAAAAAAAATTTAATTCAAGGATTTGGTAAATTGAAAATTTGACAGTTTTGATCTACCTGATCTTTAACGCGCTTAATCTTGTTATTTCCAAGTTTTAGGCAAGTTTAAATTTTTTGTCAATTTTCTTTTTTCGATTTTTTGACTCTGGTAAAATCGTTATAAAAAGTGTGCTTTTAAATATTTTAAGGAAAGAAGGGTGCAGCCAAACGCAGCAAAACTTGATGCATCTACTGGAGGGATCTGCAAAACTTCTGCAAATAAAATTGCGCATTTAAAAATAAATCTTTTTCAATGGCGTGTAATTCTACATAACTTTGAAATTTTTTCAATACTCTGCAAAATTTATTTTTAAATGCGCAATTTTATTTGCAGAAATTTTGCAGATCCCTCCAGTAGATGCAGCAAGTTTTGCTGCATTTGGCTGCACCCTTCTTTCCTTAAAATATTTAAAAGCACACTTTTTATAACGATTTTACCAGAGTCAAAAAATCGAAAAAAGAAAATTGACAAAAAATTTAAACTTGCCCAAGTTTTATGCCTGTTACGCATAATAAAATCGGTTTTGTCGTGTTATATATGCATTATAAGAGCAACCTGTGTAGCGTCAAAAGATGACTCAAGAAGGGAAATAATGACATGGTCGGTTACACGCCAAAATATATGTGCTTTAAAACAATTTTTTGGAAGTTTTGTAACCAAAATATTTCGTTTGTGGTAAAAAAAAAATTTTAAGTAACTTAAATAATCTAACTCTAAACTTAACTCTAAAGGTGACTAAAGGAATTAATGATAACATTGAAACTTTTGAAGATCATTAAAATTCGAAATCGATCGTTATTTTTGTTAAACATTATTTAAAAAAATATTTACTAATCTATAATAAGAAGCGCTAAAACTAATGATGCGCCGCAAGGGTTCAAAATCGTTAATAGTGTATTTTTTTAAAACGTTTAATTTTTGAAAAAAAATATTTAATTAAGGAAATAGTTTGTAAAATAATATTATTCAACTCCAATTGAAAATCATCTATATTTCCTTCAATGAAGCCTTATGTAACATAAATTGATTGACATTTAATCCATTTAAAATAATTAGAAATAGTTATCCATATTATATTTATTATTTATATGTATGTTTATGTTCAAATGAGTTTATTTGTGGATAGAATAATCTAAGTAGAACGGAAAGCTAAATCAAAATTTTTTTTGTTTTTATTTAATACGAAAAAAGCGTTTTTAAATCAATCAAATAATAATTTTTTGCAAAAAAAACTTTGGAATTAAGAGATAAAAATAATTTAATTTTAAACACTGTCAAGTTTAAATAAAATTTACAAGGATGATTAAAATTCCTCTTTTTTTATTTAAAAAAAAAAAATTTAATACACAAACATTTTTAGAGACATTTTTTTTTATTTGAAATTAATTTATCATTTTTCTCTAATTCTTTTTTTGTTTTTGTTTTTGGTTGTCTTGAGAAAAGAAGCGATTGTCTTGGAAAAATACTTTTCTTTTTTCATCACCTAATTCAAACCTAAAAGAGAAAAAAAAATTAAATTAATTTTAAGTGATGGATTTAAAATAAAATAAATTGATAAAAAAGTCTTTATTTAAAGGCTAGCTAAAATTTAGACATTTGTTTTTTAACTTGGTTGAGATTTGTCAATAAATATTTATCTTGAAATTTTTTAGATTTTTATTATTGAGTTGTAGAGTAGTTTGAAAAAGATGTTTTCTTTTAAATAAATATATCTTATTCATTTAATAGTCTCCCCAAAGAGTATTTTGATAAAAATTATAAAATTATCATTATAAATTTTCAAACAATGGTTTAGCCATGATTCTGGTGGGTTAGTTGGAAATATTTAATCAAAAAGATATTTTGGGATAATAAGTAAGAGATTTTGGTCCATGAAAGATTTTCGATTGATTTAGCTGTAACCACATATTTTTATGTTTAAAAAGCTACAAAACTTCTTGTGGGGAAGTGGCGTTACCATTAACCGCTAGTGTCATAATCTTCAATAAAACATAAATTTTAGAGCAAAAATAATGAAAAGAACTTTTGAGATTAATCAATTTGAATCATCCTTCAGCTTGAAGATATTTCATAAAATGTCTTAGTCCGCTTGATAACCATAAGTTTGACACACGATCTGGGACAAATTCCCGTAAGGTATTCCATCTTTGATAGGATTATTAAGAAACCAGACTCCTCTAAATTCATTATAAAAGATTCTTTATTTTAGTTTAGAAAGACAATTTCACGGCGATTTGAAGTTGCGAATCAAATTTAAAAAAATCAAAACTTAATGCAAATCCTAAAAATTTTAATTACTTTTTCTATAAGTAGTAGTAGTAGTATTAGAGAGACTGCAGTATAGAAATCTATACTAACGCCTTTCGGCATTTAGCTCTATAGGAACTGTGGCAATCTTTCTTCTATTTCTTTGTCCCATACTAAACACTTCTATGTCAATGCCCGCATTGAAACCATTGACTGTTTTTGCGTTGACAACACTCTGTGGCAAAACTTTCCACTTTGAGACCACTCTGTTTGTCTGGAAGTTGTATCTGAGTGAACCACGCTTGGTAATTTCTCTCACTAGTTTCATGTCGTGTTTTCTTCTTAGGTTTAGCTTCAAACTTTTGGATAGGTTCACTCCATTCATTAGATTGATCTTCTCATGACCGTTGAGTATTTTAAACATTTGGATAACGGCCTATCTCTCAAACAGTTGACTAGCTTCGTCGCTCTTCTTTGGACTCTTTCAATAATATTTATGTTAGCTTTCGTTGGAAGGGTTTGATATACTTACGGCATATTCAAGACGCGGTCTTACAAGTCCTGTGTACAGGAGTCTAAATGTTTCTTTATCCAAACATACGAACGAGTTCATGATTTGACCCAAAATTCTGTTAGCTTTGGAAGCCGCAGATGAGAATTGTTTGTTCCATTTTAAGTCATTAGAGAAAACTACGCCAAGATCTTTTTCTTCAAGAGTTTCCTTAAGGATAACATCGCCATCTGAGATTGGAACTATATACAGTCAAACCTCGTTAATTCGTATGAAAATAGCTCCATTCAATCGTCATACGGATTAAAATATACGATTTAAGGAGGTATTTTCTATTGAAAGGAATTTCAGTTAGCATATCATTTATATACGAACTAAAGAGATATACACATAAAAGTGGAAACGGATTAACGAGGTTTGACTGTAACCAGTTCTATCCATATGTCCGCTGATGTACATTGTTTTACATTTTGGCACATTTAGTTCAGTAGACCATTTAGTTGTCCAGTTGTTTTGTATGACAAAATCATTTTGAAGTTGAATCGATCCCGATTCGTTCTTATTAAACACTCCTAGAATCTTCAAATCGTCTTGTAGAGGTATTTATTCAAGGTAAACATTTAATTAAAACGTAAGGAGAAGATCTACAAAAAGAATATGCTGAATTCAGAATGAAGATCATATTAAAATATCTAATTTGAATGCGTAATAAATTTGCAGAAGTTTACAAAACTTTACAAAACGTTTTACATTCAATGTTTACATTGAAGAAATATCTCTGCAATAGAAAATGTTATTCTCTAAAGTTTTATTAAAATTTTTAGGATATGAAATGAGTTTTAATTTTTTAAAATTGATTCACAATTTCAAATTTCCCAATTCCACATCAATTAATTTAAGTACTTTTTTTTTCTCAAATGTAAAATCTAAAAAAAGACCGTATTTTCACCTTTTGGAGAGGCGATTGCACCTTGCGTACCAGCATTCCCTTATCGTAATTAGCAAATCGACATCAGTGTCGATTAACTCTTTGATTTTTTTACTTGAAATGAGATTGAACTACCTTTTTACCACGAAACTTCAGGAATCAACGCAGTATTAAACGTAATCACATAATACAAAATTTACTTAAACAGAGCGCGGCTTTTCTATTATATATGATAAAACATACAACTCTCGCAACGCTTTTAAGCCTTCAACGTGCAGTTGACGTAGCGCATAAACTTTTTTTGACAAGTCTGTTATCCTCAAAAAAATGCTCAAATTATGGCATCGAAATTAGGTTTGTCGGAAAATGAAAATCAAAATCATCAATCGGCAATTTATGGTTATTGAGATCATTCAACACTTTTTTGAATTTAAAAATTCAAGTAACTTTAATTTTATATTTTATCTCATCTTAACGAAAAGTTAAATCATCTCGTTTAGATATAAACCGAAAAAAAATGTAATTAAAAATAAAATAAAGATTTAAAAAACAAAAATTAACTATTCGGGGTTAAGAAGTTTCTGTTTATTTGGTTTTTGGTTTCTAACGAATTTATTCATATTAAATCTCATCTATCCGTTCACAATCGAAAAGTAAAACAAAAAATAAAGAAAATAATAATTTAATTATTTATTTGTTTGAGATTAAAATAAAAAAAAGGCCAAGATTAGTCCGAGCTGTAATATTATCATCATCATCATCATCATCATTCAAGAGACAATTTACAACAACAAATAAAAAGAAAAGAGAGAAATGAAAAAAAAAAATTTTAATTCTTTTTAAGGTTGAAATTTTAGGATTTATTTATCTTTTGTATTAATTTTAAATTAAACCAAAACAAATAGTGTACAAAAAACATCAATGAATAGAATTTCCTCTTTATGTTTTTTTTCTTTTATTTTTTAAGTGACTAAGTTAGAGCTGTTCGAATCATGACATTAGTTAATTTTAACAACTTAAATCTCTCGTATTTCTCTCGTAAATATCCGACTACAAAATTTAAAAAAAAAGAAAAAGAACAGTTCAGTATTCAATTAAAATATTTATTAAGATACAAAACAACAATGAGCCTAGAGATAAAAATAAAAAAAAGGTAAGTGAGAGTGCTGTATTCCATCTTAAAAAATAAACAATCAATCAAAAAAAATA
The DNA here is from genome assembly GCA_022207745.1 of Brachionus rubens. Classification (NCBI taxonomy): domain Eukaryota; kingdom Metazoa; phylum Rotifera; class Eurotatoria; order Ploima; family Brachionidae; genus Brachionus; species Brachionus rubens. The sequence goes on along the minus strand of JAJVHD010000021.1, from coordinate 672,436 downwards.
AAATAAAAATAGAAAAAAAAAGGTTTTATCTTTATTTTAATGGCCAAAGGGGTTAAAACAATTTTTTTAGAGATCAAGATCATCTTTAAAAAATAAAAAGAATATTTAAAACTATTTCTTTTAAAATTTTTATTCAAAGTTAATAATTAGTTTTTTAATTTTGTTTTCTCTTCCTTTTATATTTAAATCTTATTCAAGTTCCGAATACAACAAAAAATAAAACAGATGACCATTTGATAATTCTCTCTTTTTTTTTCTTTCTTTTTTACATTCTTAATTAGAATGTTAACATTCACATATTTCATTTTTAATGTTTGTTACATTAAACAGAAAATCTGGTTTGATTGATCAGACATATTTTTAGATGAATCATTAATTCGTTAAACCACCCGAAATATTCCGAAAGCTTAATCAAGTTTTATTTTTAAATCGTTGACTTGAGAAACTTGTCTCGTTTTTGCAGACTTGGTTGAGTCAGCTAAAATAACAGCTCTAAAGCTTTAAAATCGAGCTTTTCCATTTTTAAAAGTATGATTTAGTTCAAAGGAATATTTAAGCTTAATTTTTTTCTGGTTAGATCACTTCAAGAGTAATTAGAGTTATCTGGTAGACTAGTGGTCCAGTAAAGTTATCATTTTTGAATTAGTTTTGTTTCTAATTGCTTTTTTTGTTTAAAAAGTTTTCTTTATTCAATTTAACTTTTAGTCAAATTTAGTTTCCGAAAAAAATCAAAGTATTTTCAAGTTCAAAAGAAACTGAACGAGTGCCAAACTCACTTCTTTCTAAGAAGTAATTAACTGTTAAAGTAAAAAATTAACCACCAAAAATTAACCTTATATTTTTGTCAATTATTCTTGTTAACATGTTAAATTTTAGTGTTTTTTAAGAACATAGATTGATAAGAAACTTTATGTTACCGACTTCTTGTCAAAAAAAAATCCTCATCGTATTAGATTCCCACAGACGAAAATTTCGTCTTCCACAAACACGAATCTATACAACTTAAATGAATTTTAAACACAATTTTTTTGACCTGATGAGAAAATAAATGTTGATAATTAATTAATAAACTTGAATTAAAAAAGGTAGTTCGGTCTTGATTTCGCTGGTGATTTAAGTGTAGTAGTCACAAAAGTATGTGACGAAAGATTATCAGATGATTTAAATGGGGCTTGAAATGAGCTCACAGTGATTTAACCGATGTTTAACTGAAATTCTAAGATGAGTGAATTTTATAAGCGACAAATTCAGGTATTTTGAGTGATTTGAATTGACTAAATCATAGTTAAATAACCCAAAATTGACAAACACAGGTCCTAAGAGGAAAAATGGACAGTGGTACCTTTAATATCACTTTCTTGTGTTGTGGTAGCATTTTTTTGGTTGGGGATAAGATAGATCCGATTTTACCTAATCGATGAAGACTTATTTATTGAATATAGGAGTGATATAAAATTTTTCAAGCAGATGCTTCTTTTAAATTTTAAATCGCGTCAGGTCTTTTTATAGTCGTGGGTTAATTAATTTTGAGTGTTTTTAAGTTTCTAAAATTAAATTGTGAATTCTAAAAAGTTGAAATTTTTCAAAATTTAAAACCAAATCTTTTAGCTTTCAATCAATTATCAATTTTATTAAAAATATTTTGATGTTGAAAACTAAAACACACACAAACACCCGCATAAACGCATATAAAGTACTTCAAGTAAGATTTTCTTTAGAAAAAAGTGACACCAGTTATCAAGAAAATTAGTTCCATTTAAAAACATTATTTTCAAGTACATTTCATGTGAATTCTTGAACCCTGCTTGATGATTAAAGACACCAATTTTCAATTTGAAAATTTTTTAGGTTAAGAATTTTTAATAAAGAGAGAGAGAGAGAGAAAGCCTTTAAAATGACAAGTCAAGATTATTTAATTAGTCTTTTGAGAGATTCAAATTTAATAAAACTGGACGAAACAAATTTTTTATTATTTTTTCAGAAAAAAAAAAGTAAAACTTTACAAATTCAGGTTGACTAAAGAAATCCGAATAAAAAATCAATTAGCCGTGTTAAAAATGTTTGGCATGCAATACGTCTAATAAGATCTTAAATTAAGATTTATAGTTTTTTTTTTATTGTTCGCTATGATGATTCATAATTCTCTTTCTTTTATCTTTTCCTTCAGAAGACGACAATAGCCAATTGTACATATTCCATGATTTGTCATGGATCAATTATTTTTTTATTTATTTATTTTATTTGTTGTTGTTTCTTTTAGTTGTAGCTAATGTTTTCTTTATGTTCAATTTTTTTACCAATGTCATGCATTAACACAAATAAAAACAAAAAAATTAATAAAACAACAAAAACAACAACAAGAACGAACAAAAAAAAAGAATGACCATAGTTTTATTTTTGTTTCGGTAGCATTTCTAAGTCAATAATAAATGACTAATTCATTAGCTTTATTGTTTGAATATTTGACCAATTTTTTGTTCTCTTTCTCGTTTTGCGAATGAGTGAGTGAGTGTGTGTTGATTAAAAATATAAAATATATATTTCAAATTGTAGGATACCTAGAAATGAGTAATTTATGAGTTTTGTTGAATAGAATTAAATTTTGCATATCTTTATTGAAAAGGACGTTTAAGGTCATTTAAAGTTGCCGCAATAAAATATTAAGTTTTTGTTTTCAAGCCACAAAAGTTAAATTAGAACTTGATAACATTAAATCATAAAGTTTTATCCTAAACCATATCTACTCGTTCGAACCATATCTATTTAAATATGATTTATTCCAACTGTATGTACCTACATTTACGATATTCAAATATACGTAGGTCTGATTTTTTAAATTTTTAGTTGATATTTAAAAGGAGTCTGTTGAAATATTTATCAGTTGACGACATTGATTAATTTACGAAAAAAAGTTTTGTGGTATTCCAATATCATAATATTTTTAAATTAATAAATTTCGTGATTAAACATTTTTAGTGTCATTTTATTCGAAGGTCTTAACTACTTGTCATTTTATTTCATTTCAAAAAAAAAAAAACTTTTAAAATTAATAAAATTTATTAATTTTTTTATTAATAAAAAAAAAACGCGAACTTATTTGTGAATTTTTTAGCTGTAGTTCAATTCAATTCCAATTAAAAATTCAAACATCGTCGTAGTCGTCGTCATTTAAATTAACAAATATTAGTAAAAAATTTATTAATTTTTTTTTTGAGTCTGTTAAAACAGTCACAGACTGAATCAAATAAAATAGCCCCACGACAACACAAAACTTATTTTTTTATTTTTTGGAGGGTCTAGTTTATAGGATAATCGAGTTGAATAACCAAAATTCTATAACACTGAATTGATGTTACCAACTAAATGAACCATAGGATATATTCAACTTAGCAAAACACGAATTTTTAAAAGAATTCAGATCGAATTTGAAAATCTTAGAGAGCTAGAGATTTAGTTTTTTTTTTCTTCTATTTAATTTTCATGATTTTATTTATTTGTATTTTTGTTAATGTTAAAATTAACATTACGAATTTAAATGTAAATATTTGAGCATACCGCAATTTTTGTATATTTTTTATTCAAAGAGTATCTTATTTATATGACACGTTTTCGTAAGCTTTCGATTAGCATGCATAACAAAGTATAAAGATTATTCGAAATATCCCCTTAAGGTTTTTTAATTTTTCACTATTTTTGTGAATTAGAGAGAGAGAGAGAGAGCTAATAGCTTTTTTGTTTGAGTATCTGGTCTGAAACAAGCAAATGAATAATTTATCATTTAATTCGATTTACTTTAAACACGAAACAAAATAAAGTCTTTTTGAGGTTGAGAAGATTTTTTTTTGAAAAAAATAAGGACTTATCATGGATTAGTTTTTAGTTTATAAAATTAGTTTTTTATTTTGTTTTTGTTGTTGTTGTTTATTATCTATTTCTAAAAAAAAAGAACTTTATTCAATTTTTTGACCTAAAACAAAATATGAACATGTAACATAATGTGACTATTGTAATGAAACGATTTTGTTAATCAACTTTAAGAGCTCAAATATTTTAGTTTAGAACTACTTAATTCAAAATCAAATTCGCTTGTAAAATAATGTGCTCTAAATTTCCGAGATAATTTGTAGCTGCCTCAAAAATTTAAGAGAAAAATCAAAATTTTAAATTAATTGGAAGTAAAAGGTTTTTTAAATTTTAATTTTTTTTTAAATTTTAATTTAGATAATAAAAACTAATTTTAAGACGCCAAATTAGTTCCAGGCTCAAATTGTTCAATTTAATTTACTTGTGACAATTTATGACTTAAAGTTAGTTTTGGTTCTTCAGAAAATGATGAACAAATTTTGCCTTAAACACTTGGTTGTTTACGCATTTTAATAAAACATTGACATACAAAAGTTATATAAATAAAATCGCTCGAACTTGTTCGCTCTTTCAAAAGATAAATATTTATAAAGTGAAAAAAAAAAGCAAAATTTCAAAAACCATGTAATCGATACTAAAAAAGTTGAGTTTATAAATGACTTACATGACACATATTTTCAAATAAGAAAAAAAAAACAATTTTATTTTGTTAATTGACAATTTAATTTTATTTTTTTTTTAAAATAATTGAAACCTTTTCAAAAGACTCTTCAAATAACATTTGTGTGTTAACCTGAATAACCGGATTTCTAGAAATACATGAACAACCATGGTTACTCAATTGAATTGCGCAGTGTCCTACAATTCTTTTCATGCAATCTCACTATCATTAACAATATTTTAGTTTAATGAATCTTAAAGACGATTGTTTGTTTAAAATAAAACGCTATTAACAATATTTTTCTGCATCGACAGATAGAAAAACATCATCTTGATACCCTCGAGAAGTTGTTGTTGTTGTTGTTGTTGTTAAAGATCGGTCTTTTTGATCATTTTCAAGTTAAACATTCATATAGCTATAGGACTCATGAATAGAATTCAATAAATTTTTTATCTTTACGCTCGATAAATTTAAAACGAACAAAAAAAATTATTTAACAAATTTACAGGCAAAATAAAATTTTATTTTAATTTTTGTTCCTTTGACGAGACTACCTATGATTGATAGAATTTATATATCAATGTCAATTTTGGGGAAAATTTTCAAAATTTTATTTTAAACTCATGATACAATTTAATTATCTAACTAAAGGCTCTATTATTATTTATTTTAATAAATCAAATTGTAATTGGAGACAAAAAGAGACAAACAATTTAAGTCTTATTTATTTATTAAGACTTTGATTTAGAAAAAACAAACACGACCCAATCTAAATCTTGTCTTAATTAAGTACACCCATTGTTCTTACTTTACATAACGTAGCCCAAAATTTACCTTACTTTAGATTAAGTCCTATTAATATTCGATTAATTTTTTTGTTTCTAAATAATTTTAAAGGATTTTTTTTTGTAAAAATATGAACCAGATGCTTAAAGTTTTCGAATCGATTTTTTGAGGATCAATGGTAATTTATAAAAATTTCAAAAACTAAACGAAATAAACTTTTACAACTAACTACTAACTTATCTAAACTGGTTATTTAACCGAATCTGTTGAATTTTATCAATAACAGATTATAGAATAAACTTTTCGTTTCTTGTTTTTGCATCTTTTTGTTATTGTTGTTGTTGTTGTTTTTGAAATATTTTACCACTCGGTAAAAAGTTTTCGTCATAAACCCATCATTCTTTTACTTTCGAATGCAACATTTTTATTAAAAACAAACAAATAAACGTCAAATAATTTAAAATTTATTTTCTATCTGTTTTTAATCTTCATTTGCAATGGTCTATTTTACATGATTTATAGTCTATTTATATAAATATTTCCCTTAATATACTCTATTCTATTAAATCATTTATTTTTAAGGTTTTTTTAATTCATTTTTTTCTTCTTTATAAAAATGATAAATCTCATTGATTAAAATAGTTTAATTAGACTTGGTTTTTCAAGGCTTTGATTATAGTGATTTATTTATTTTTGGCAGATGAGAAAACATTAATGATATTTTGTTTAATTTTTTATTCTTTTGGGTTAATGGCACATGAGAACTACGAAGAAAAAAGAAAAAGAAGCTTTTAAACAATTAGACAACAATCAATGGACGTTATTTAACCATCTGTATACAACATTGAATTTTTTAAAATTAAATGCAATTAGCTTAGTTTTTGACCTAACATTTTTATATGTAAATTATCCAGGTTAATGACAATACAGGTCATTACAGGTGTTTTCAAGTCGTTTAATTTCTACCCAAGATTTTACAAAATAAAAAAGCAGTAGTAGAGTAGTCCTAATCCAGTCTTCTTATCATCTTTTTAATTCATTTTATTTTCTAATTAAAAAAAATAAAAAAAATAACTTGAGTCTCTAAAACTTGCACCACAGGACTTACAATCGTACGACAATAAAAATTTAATAAAAAAATTAATCGAGAATCAAAACAAAATTCTAATATTAGACTAAATTTGTTTAATATTCTTTTAAAGTGTCATGACAAAACGTTAAGAAAGAGATGAAGAAGTACAAGTCTTTTGTAAACAATCTAAATAAAAAAAATTCTAATCTCAAGTCTTAGAATTTAAATTATCAGTGCACTTGTTTAAGTCGATGCCTTAAGTAACCATTATTTTACTGATTAAAACTCTTATTTGCTGAGAAAAATTTTAAGGCTCTTCCCACGCTATCTTATGAAATCTTACTTCATAATCGTGTTCTCCATTTATAAATGTATTAGGCATTAAATGGCGATCCCATAGGTTAAAAAATTAAAAATAAGCCTTTCAGATTCTGTATCATATATACCATTTAAGTGCTTATTTGAAACTTGACTAAAAGTATTTCGAAGTCATCAATGGTCGTTAAACTTGGAAATTTTTTTAGACACCCCCAAAAATTTTGGAATATTGCAAAGATTTTGATAGTGTAAACGTGTTTCGTTGAAATTTAGCACTCGTAAGAAGTACCTTTTAACTACCGAACTTATTCCAAATTTCCTAAAGCTTTATCTTTTAATATCAATATGATTATATATTGCCAGAATGATTGATGATTAATTTTTATCTTTCTAAAAAAGAGCAGACATAAGCAGACATGTCCCGATTTTTCAGAAAATTAACGTAAAAGTTCGAGTTATAGAACATGTCGCAAATAAGGAATTTTCTTTATCTAAGTCACGGATTTCCCATGTAAAACGATAGGAAATGTTTTCTGAATCTACTTTTACGCTAGTTAAATTTTAAGATTTGTTACTCTTACCAGGACTGTAAAAAAATTTAATTGTAAATGAATTTTTCAAAAGATTTTAAAGGTCGTTTAAGTTTAAAAACATTTTAAAAACATTTTTTAGTAAAATATCTTTTCCCATCAAGCTTTAAGGATCAAGGACAAAATAAAAGTTCAGATTTCAATTGATGAAAATCTCTATTAAGTTTGATAAGTGATAATATAAAATCTTTCAAAATTTTAAAAAATCACATTTGTTTTTTTGGATTAAGATTTGAATGAGATTAAAATTGATTTTGGTTTTGGAATCAAACAAAAAAAAATAACTCTATTTTTTTTTAAAAAATTCAAACAACACGTGAGAATTAAGAACTTTAAGTTAATTTTTTTTTAAATTTTATAAAAACTTTTCATGCGAAATAGCTCGTAATATTTTAATAGTAATTTGATGATTTTCAAGTATTTTACTTTGGATTAATAATTAGAAAATATTTTTCGAGGATTAAACAAGAGAGTAAGCAAGTAGTTTTTTTTGTTGTTGTTCTAAATAAAAAAAAAGAAGTTTAGCGGTCATAATAGAAGCCATTTCGATTTGAATTTTTCCAAGTCTCTAATTTCATTTCCACTAATTTATTAAAAGAATTAGTAAGGTTTAGGTTTTTTTTTTGGAAATTTTATTTACAAAAAAGAACGAGTAATTTCAACTGGTTTTTAATTATACAAAAAAAAAGAGTACGCACATGAGTGGGGGGTTCCAATTTTTTCGTTGAGAACAATAAACTCTCTTTTTCGATTTTTTTATTTAACAAAAAATTTTTTCCACTCTTTTTTTTTAAATCTTTTAAAAATTAAATTTAATGTTCATCTAGTTATGTAATGTACCTTGGTAACTAAGTTTTTAGAAATGTTTCTTCCCTCAAGGGTTTAAAATGTTTTACTTTTTTAAATAACTATTTGACCGTTGATTTGTCAAAGATTGGATGGAATATCAAGAATTATTAATCATGATTTTGTATCCATAATCGAGGTCGTTTAATTGATGAGAATGAAAACGATTTTCATAAAATTAAGACAAATTCATAACTTAATTTAAAAAAAAAAATTTTAAATGAGGATCACAACTATTTAAGATGTTCGATGTTTATGATTTTGATTCGACTCTCTTAATAAAAGTGAGCTATTGACTTTTTGACAAGCTGGTAGGTGATTCAAAGTCTCCTTTAGTTCCAATCTTGGTTCTCAAACTCTTGCAAAATTATGTATTTATTCAACAAAAACTAAGAATTTTTGTTTTTTTATTTTTTTGCAAACAAAAACACAAGCGAAAGCGAAGTTTTTAAATTTTTCAACATTTTAAAATATCAACAAAAAAAAAGGTCCTAAAGCTCATGGTCAAATGAAACATCTCAATTTACTCTATTTCAATTTTGTTTAAATTTTACTTTAACTACTTGCTTAAAAAATGAAACAAAAAAAATTGACATAAATATTTCTACGGGTAAAATGTGACCAAAATTATCATTTAATATTTATTTTTTTTAGTCTATCAAACTAGACCAATTAAGATATGAAAAATATTGACTTGTACATAAAAAAAAAATAAAAAATACTTTTTTTTTATATGCTCTTTTTTTTATTATTATTATTTCTATTATAAGAATGAGTGTATGTGTTTATCTCGTGTTACTCGTCTTTGATACTTAACGATGTTTACAAAAATTATTCGTTTTTAAACATGCTTGAATTATTTCCTGGAAAGTGAAAAAGATTGTTTCAGACAATTAAAATAAAAAGTTTTCTTTATTTATGGCTGATTATTTTATGAACCAAAAAATCATCATCTTGATTTTTATTAAGAGCCAAAGCAAAAAAAAAATAAAATAAAATTATTATATCGTTATATATTTGATAAACCCTTATATTTGTTATATTTTTTTAAAGAAATTTTGAGTTGAGAATTTCTTTTTTTTTTCAATTTTAAAACTGTCAAATAATTTTTTTTTTATTCTTTTTTTTTTTCGAAGAGAAATTTTAGTTTATACAATCAAAGTTAATTTTAAAGTTAAATTTTTCAGTCATTAAATAATCGTTTTTTTTTCTTAAATTTTAAATTATAGACCTAGAATTTTATATTTTGGGAATATTACATGACCTTAAGTTTTTTTATTTTTTTATTCGCGTTTGGTTTACACAAGTCATGAGTTTGTTATGAAAAAGAAAATTTTTAGAGTTGTGATTATAATTTTGATGAATACATTAATTTTACCACCTCGATTCAAATGGTGAAAAACTAGAAGTACTCGTCGTGTTTTGAATATTTTAAAGTACATATATGTGTAAGCATATTATGACAATAGCTTTAAGTAAAAAAATTAATTGTGATCCCAGAGAAAATAATATTTATTTTGGTTGACAAATGAATAATCTGGAATTTTGAATATTTAATTTTAAATGTAATAAGAAATCGTAACTTCGTAGTCTGCTAAAAATCATTAAGTAAAAACTTAAAATGCAATAATTTATTTTAGTTAGCAAAAATTAATGTAAACTACTTTTTTTTTAGAATTAGATCTGGCATCAAAACTCAAGTTTCAATTACAAAGTTTGTTGATAAACAATAACTTGTAAAATAAAATAAATTTTCAATGAGCAAATTGTTTAAACGAGGGTTAATACTTGTATTTTGTAAAAATATTAAGACCAGTCATTTATTGTGGTAAACTAAGTAGATTCGGCGCTTATTTTCGGACTAAATTTCGGAAAATTCAGAAGTTGTTTTGGAAGAAAGTCATAGGTCATTTTTTTTCTTAAACGGTTGCAAAAATTCTTTTGAGAAAAAGCTGAACAAACATTTTAAAAAAAATCTTTACCTTAAGGTCCTTAAACAAAAGAAAAATAATCTTGATATTTTGTTGAGGTAATATTGTCTAATATAATTTTTATTACATCAACTTGTACAAATAACACACAATGGGAAAAAAAACAACAACAAACTCAACCACCGATAAAAAACAATACCCAACGAGAAAAAGAAAGAAAAAAAAAGAAATCTTATTATCTTATAATCTTTTAAGGCTATTTTTACGATTTAATAAATATTACAACAATAAATTTCAAATATAACTTATGTTTTATATTTTTTTGTTTTTGTTGTTGTTTAGGTGTTTGAAGGAATGGATTATTAAATTTTATGATCAATAAAAAACAAAATAAAAAGAATCAGACTTAATTGCAAGTTTGTTGCTTCGTTTTTAAAATTTGATAACTAAATTGTTAATATCTTTTGAGAGAGAGAGAGAGAGAAAGGAGAATAATTCTAAAAGTGATTCGATACAAATATTAAAAATAATCAAAAATGAGAGTAATTAAAAATCATTGTTGTTTTCTATTTGAGAGTTTAACATACTACTAAACATACCTTAATCAATAGGATTAGTCTAGTTTTTGCTTAAGCTATTAAGTTACTTTAATTGATTTGTGAGTATTCACATTTGAGTCCATTTGTAAGGTTAAATACATAAATTATAACATAAGGACTCTGGTCAAATCAAATTAAAACCAATTAAATAAACATAGATTTCTAAGATTTTGATGGTTTTCTAAACGAATAGATATCAAAAATTTAAGCACAATTACAATGAGATTATATAAAAATCAAAAACAACATAAAGTTCTTTCTCTGTTTGTTCTGGAAACCCTTTAAAAAAACAAGGGCAGCATATTTAAAGGTTTTTTTGTTTTTTTTTTTTTTTTTTCTAATTTCTTTAAACTTAAGATTTTAGATAACTTATGAAACACGAATATAAAGCCAAAACGAAATTTTAAATACAACAAAAAAAAACTCAAGATCTTTTTTAATTTTAAAATTTTTCTATTTAATTTATTCGAACAATGTAAATTTTTGAATGGAAACATATAAATCAATGTTGAGTTTTAAATTTAAAAATTTGTTTATTTTATTTTCGCTGTTTTATTTAATAATTATTAATAATATTCAATTCGTGAATGGTCTTTGTCAGTTTAATGGATTAGAATATCAAGTAAGTTGTTTAGTTTTTTGTTTGTTGTTTGTTAATATAAACCTTTCACTCTTGAACTAGAGCTTTTATTTGAAGGATTAGTTCATTAGTTTGACAGTTTTCAATCAAATACATTTTAATTTTAAGTCGATCTTGAGACTTTTTTTCAAAACTGAATTGATTAAATCTCTTCAAAGTCTTGAAATGAAATTTTCGTCTTGAAATAAAATTTAAAAATTAATGTTGTTTCATCATTAATTTAATTTTGAAAGGAATACTCAAAATGGGTTAACAATTGCAATAATTGTACATGTATAGAATCGGTGCCTTTTTGTGAAAAAATCCAGTGTAAATACGAACCATGTGAACCAGGTAAAATACTCATTTTAAACGATGATCAATGTTGTCCAATTTGTCAAGAGCCCAAAAAGTCGTGTCATTATGAGGGCTATTTAATAAATGTAATAAACTTATTTAATGAATAAAATTTACAATTTTAAACTTATTTTCTTTTTGTTGTTTCAGCACAACTCGGAATTTTCTCCGAAAATATGCACGACTTGTAAATGTAAAAATGGTAAAATGGAATGTTACGAAAATTGTCAAGACCAATCGATAACAAGCGATATTTTACAAAATTTTCAAGAGACATCATTGAATCAACGTCAAGAACGTCTACGTCAACACAACAGAAATTTAAAACCAAGAAACAAATCAAATCGAACCGAAATACGACTTGAATCAAGTGAACAATTAACAACTAACATTTGTTATTATGATGATAAAATACATCAATTTAATTCAACATGGTCTCCTTTAAAATGCACTCAATGTATATGTGGATACAATTCAGTAGTTGATTGTTATGTACATGAATGTCCCACTTTGAATTGTCCAAATGGCATTGAACAAGACCCAAATTTGTGTTGTCCAAAATGCAAGCAAAATTTAATGTGTCAAGATAATAATGGTCTTGAGCATAAAGATGGAGATTTTTGGACAAGTAAAAGCGATCCATGTGTGCATTGCACTTGCTCGAAAGGAAACATAAATTGTTTCAAACAAAATTGTACAAAAATTGTAACGTGTGCTAAAGGAGACTTATTGGTAACCAAATCGAATCGATGCTGTCCACAATGTGAATCTCAAATGACACAAAATTGTGATTATCACGGAAAACTTTATTACAATGGTGAAATGTGGTACACAAATGGTTGTCAACATTGTGCATGTGTGTCGGGTAGAGTCATTTGTATGAATGTAGAATGTGAATCAAAATTTTGCTTAAAAGATGAGATAATGGTAAAAAAGAAGGATGATTGTTGTATAAGTTGTCGTAAGCCAAAGTATTGTACAATTAATGATAAAATAACAATTAAGGTATTTTCACTTTTGCCATTTTGAATTTTTTAGAATTTTCTTAAATTTTTTATTCATAAAGGAAAACGAATTCTGGTTATCGAATTCAGTTGATTTACTTCAAAAAAAGTCTTCAAATCCATGTAAACTTTGTGAATGCATTCAAGGCGAAATAGTATGCTACACAAAATCATGTCAAAATTCAAAATATCCTTCATTTGCTCATTTAAGCGTCTATCTAAACGAAAAAAAACAAATAAACGCTCGAACAATTCCATTTATAACCGATTTTATAAAGAGCATGAACAAAGAATCGTTGATATTCGTAGTTTCCGGGCCTAAGTATTCAACTTTATATTTAGACGAAAAACCTATTGGACAATTTAAGATAAACGATTTGGCTCAGTCTAGGGTTTATTATAAAATAAATGACGATGCAGATCATAAACCAACTAACGATTTTGTTGTACTTGCTTTTGTTTCATATGATAATCGTACTGTATACAATGTATTAATTGAATTTGAATTATTTAGAGACGGTAACGAAAATTTGGAAAATAATCAAATAATAAAGATTCGTAAAGAAGAGTCTTTACCGCGTTCTCTTAAACATTTAAACTTGGACAAGAATAGAGAGAACAAAAAACTAGTACCCAGGAAAACAATTTTTATTCAACCAGGCGAATCAATTAAATTGACATCGAATGAATTAAGACCCAAAACATTGCCTGTTAACGTTAATCCTGATAAATTGATTTATTTTTTGGTCTCAGCACGGCCTAAATATGGTGACTTGAAACTAAAAAAAGTATTCTCTTCAGACGAGTCAGTGCCAAATGGATGGAATAAAGTAAACGATTTGTATCTTGAAAAATCGATTCGAGATTTTACTCAAAACGATTTGGACAATGGAAATGTTTGGTATGAACCATTTAATGATGAATGTAAAAACGATTGTGATTTTTCTGAGGCAAAATATGATCATTGTATGTTTGAAGTATACGATCAAGATAAACTTAATGAGCTTTTATCAAAAGAAATTATACACTTTAGTATACAAAATGAAGTTATTAATGAAACTGTATTAGGCTTAGAAGTAATCGAGAATCAAATTAATCCATTGACATTTTCAAATTTTGACATTGCTGGCATTGATTCAACACGTGATTACTTGATTTATAGAATAATTAAAAATTTGGATAAAGATCAAGGACAACTTGAGCATGCAAGCAATCCGGGTGTTCCAATTGAAACTTTTACCCAACTTGATTTAAACAAAGGTCTCATTTTGTATCATTCGCCAAAAGAGATTGGAATAAATCCAAGAGAATTCTTTTTTACATTTGTGGTTACCAATGATAATCGATCTGACACGTTTCCTGAAACACCATTTCATGTTAAAGTTCTACCATCTAATGATCAAGCGCCTATTTTTCTTGATCCTGTGTCCAATATAAACATGTTACAAAGTGGTAGTGTTATTCTACCACGCGAGATTTTTGACGTTGAAGATCCTGATACCAATTTGGAAAATTTAGTATTTACAATTGAAAAGTCTCCTGATAACACAGTCATCGAATTGCGTTCAAAAGGTCAACGTTATGTTTTATCCAAAGATGACAGTTTTACAATTCAAGAAATACGAGACGGTACCTTTAGGTTGATTCACAACGGTGCTAAACTTGATAAAGATGATTTTAAAATATCCGTATCAGACAATAAACATGTTTCTATTAAAACAATTAGCATAAACATCAAATTGATTGATAACATAGCACCAAGGACTTCAGAACGTGCTACAATGCTGATGAACATAAAAGAAGGACAAGTTAAAAATATGAGACGTGACAATATGGCTTTCATTGACGATCACAGTTCACCAGAAGAAATTTTCTTTAAAATAAGTTCTCAATCGAAGTTATCGGGAAGATTTTATAACAGAGACAAAGTCCTTAGTTCCAATTCAGTGTTTACACAAGCTGATATTGATCTACAAAATATAAGATACGAATCTCCTAGTGAAATCGGACAAAATATCCTAACTGATACTTTAGTATTCGAAGTTATGGATAAAGAAGGAAACGTTTTGAAAGATCAAGTATTTACGATCAAAGTTGAACCAGTAAACAATCAGGCACCAGTTGTAGATATTTTACAACCGATTACAGTCAATGAAGGGGGATATCTAATTATAAATGAAAGTTATATTCATGTTAAAGACGTTGATTCGGCTAAAGAGCAATTAAATGTTATTCTAGATTCTCAGCCGAGTTTTGGCTATTTGGAAAATATTCATAAAGGTAAGTCTAATATTTATTATAACTATAAATCTTAAATTGCTCAACAACAGTTCTTATATTTACGCTTTAAAGAAATTGATAAAAATAAACTCTATTTTGACAAAAATTTAATCAAAAATAAGTAGAATTTTTAATTTTTTGGAATTTAAGTCAAATATTAAATTTAAGAATTAATTAAAAAATTATTGAAGAACTAAAAATAGAAAGTTTGTTGTATTTTGATTAAAAAATAATATTGTTTTTTATGGGTTAAATGAATAGCTTTAAAGCGTTCAAGTTTACTAGTTTTTATGATGAAAAGTTAAAGAAACTTCTTTGTGAGTTCACGTAATTTCATGTACTGCACTTTGACCGAATTAAAAGTTTGCCGTACCCGTACCGTACTCAAATCATAACCGTATCCGTACTAAAAAATCGCAAATTTATCGCAAAATCATGCATTAAAAATTTAGAGAATTTTTAGTACGGCTACGGGAACGGTACGGTTCGGGTACGCTTTAGTTCGGTAGAAGTGCAGTAATTCAAAGTCTTTTTTTTTCAAATTTTATCTTAGAGAATAACAAGATTTGTTAGATATTGAAAATTATTTTCAAGGCTTCTTTACACCTACAGTATAAAATAAAAGTACATTCCTTATTTTTGACAAGTTGTATTGTAAATAATTTCGTTTCATTCAATTCGATTTAGGTTTATTGTATCCGCTAAGAAGAAAAGTTTTTCGTGCGAAAATGTTTTAATTAATTTTTGTTTCAAATAATAATAAAATTCATTGATTTTTCAATTAATTTGATTTCTTTTTTATAAGAGTAGAGTTAAGATAGATATTTTTTGACTGAGAACTTTTAAAGAACACTAATACAGTCAAGGGTGCACTTAACTTTAATTTTTCTAAATGCATTTTTTTGAAGTTAAGTAACAATGGAAACGTTTTAAAAATTTTTTTTTTTGAAAAAATAAAATAAAATTTCCTTCTTTTGCGTTTTAAGGACAAAAATTTGCATCGAATCACATTACATCGAATGTTAAAAGAAAATTTTTTGTTTTGGTTTGTTTAACCCAAAAGATTATATTTTGACATTAGAAAAAAAATATAAATTTTCCATGATTGAACGGATTTTGGGTTGCGTTACAACAAAAACATAGCTAAAAGGCTTTTAGTTTGAAAAGAAAAAATAAAAAAAAATTAATTTCATACAAAACAAAAAATCTACGTCAAGGGAATCATGGTTTAGTTTATGTTAGTTGCAAAAAAAGAAAGATAATTAGTTTGCATCGAGTTCTTCAACAAAAATTATTAATCAATGACTTGAAATTATATCTCTTAATTGTACCAGGAAATATATTTTAATTAATTTGTTGTGCAATTGCATTTTGAATGATACTTTTCATGCCGAGTGCTTATTAGTTTTTTTGAGAGGTCTCAAATTAAAAGAATTTAATTTTAAATATCTTGAAATTTTAATCAGGTCTTAGACTTGATCAAGACCACGCTAAAAAAAAAAAACCTTAAAAACTTAAATGGGGTAAAAAAGGATCATGAACTAATAATTTCCGATAAAATGAACTAATTCTAATCGATTGGTTGAAGATTTTAAAATAAAATTTTAAAAATTACAAAAAAACTTTATTCAACAAAAACTTAAGAAACAAAAAATAAGAAGCTAAAATGATGATTTTGGATAGAAAAATAACGAGTATGTTATCCAAAAAAAAAAAATTAAAAATTAGGGAAATACATAGACACAATATTTGAACTGTTTATTTTTGTTTTTTTTTTTTAAAAAAGATTGTGTTTAGCCGAGTAAATTTTGGTACAATTTGTTTTTCTCTAGCATGTTGTTCTCCCATATCTTTCTCAAAACAGGACTGTAATCATTGCTTTGATGGCTTGAATGATCATTTTGGTTGTTTTGGTGTAAAAGTTTAACTTTTGATCTAGTCTCACCACTTCTCCATTTTGGGAAACGTTTCTCTTTTGGTCTATCTTCATCATCACTCTCATCGACCAATTCATTGTTTAATCTATCTCTTAAAATAAGTTCGGCCATTATACCTTTACGTACTTGTTTTAACAATTCTATTTCAGTCGATTCGTCAAGATCAACAGTATCAGTGTTTTTAGAATTGTCCAATGGCAATGCCTTAACAACAACCATTAAACATATTACAACAAATAAACTTGTTTTTAAATCCATTTTGATTTCTTTTTTTTTATTATTTTATTTTAATTTTCTAAACAAAAAAAGAAAAATTTGCATGAGAAACAAATTTAACAAGTTTTATACTAAGCTTAATTAGCACACACACACACACAAAATAGAATTGAGAAAAAACAACAAGAAAATTATATTGATTTTATCTCCATTAATAATTAAAAATCTTTGACGTAATTAAAATATTTGATGTCTTTTTAAAAGAAATTTTTGATTTTTTTTTCTTTCTTTGACTATATTAAATATTAATTTCTTCTTTTTTTTTAAATAATTTCCACTACGCAATTACACCTCATGGAATTAAATTTTTTTTTTCTTTTTTTGAAATC
The DNA here is from genome assembly GCA_022207745.1 of Brachionus rubens. Taxonomy (NCBI): domain Eukaryota; kingdom Metazoa; phylum Rotifera; class Eurotatoria; order Ploima; family Brachionidae; genus Brachionus; species Brachionus rubens. Next base: position 654,967 of record JAJVHD010000021.1, on the reverse strand, counting down.
GATATTTTTTATTAATTGACTTTTAAAAGTCTTTCGAGAGAGGGAAGCTTTTTTTTTGACACTGTTTGAGCTTCAAAGACCCTATCTACTTCTTAAACCTAATAAAAAAAAAGAAAAAAAATCTAACTTGAACACAAATTGAATGAATTCTCTTCAATAAAATAAAGAAAAAAAAAAGATGAAAACTTTAATCAATTTCCATATAAATAGAGTTTTAATTAAAAGGAAATAAAAATGTTTCAGCATGATAAAATCTTATTATTATAAGAAAAAAATGAAAATATAGAAAACTGTTGATTGAGCAATTAAACAACTTCTTTTTTTTGTTAATTTTTTTTTATGACTTCCTTTAATTATTTAAGGAGCCAAATTGAGTTCATTTCCTTTAGTTGACTTAATTGATGGCCTGTCGATTCGATATGTTCAAAGTGATCATCAAAATAAAGAGCCCACATCGGACTCGTTTATTTTTCATGTGAGTGATGGCCTCAACGAATCACCACCACACAAACTCGCCATAAACATACAAGTTTACATTTTAACTTAAATCCTAAATGAATATTAAAATATAAACTTTTGAAAATTTAAAAAAAAAAAAGATTGTGAACGATGAAAAACCAGTCGCATTTTTTGAGCCACTTCAAGTCGAATATAACAAACTAACTCCCATACAAAATTCAACATTTTATATAGTCGATTTTGACTCAAAGCCCGAAGACATAGAGTTATATATTGAAAAATTTCCTAAACATGGTTAATTTTTTTATTTCTGTCTCATTTATTTGTTTAATGGAAATTACAATAATTTATTTTTTTACTATTAGGAAAAATATTTAAAGGAAATAATCAGTTAGGCGATGAAAATCGTCAATTCTCCTACAGCGATGTGCTGAACAATCAAATAGGGTATAAATTAGAGGACAAATTAAGCGTTAAAGATGATATTTTGTTCAAATTATCCGATGGAATGTATACAACATCAGCCAAGTATGTTATTAAGAGAATTAACGAGAAACCTGGACCTCTTGTAGAAAAAAATGAAGGACTTCAAGCTATTGAAGGTAAGTTTTAGCATTACTTGTCGATTTATGTTTTAAAAAAAAACACTGAGTGTTTGTTGCAGGTCACATATTTCAAATAACAAACGATATGCTCTTTACTGTGTCTAAATCTGTCGATTACGATAGAAAATTTGAAGACTATTTACTAATTGAGAATAACTTAATTATCTATCACGTTATAAAACCACCTGATTTTGGTAAATTACAATTGTTGTTTGATAACTTTTATCAAGAAATACAAGGACCCTACTCCTTTATGAACACATTTACACAAACAGATATTGAACAAGGTTAGACCAAGATATTTTTTTTTAAAAAAAGCATGTATTTATGTACACAATAATGAGACTAACTTGCTTGAATCACTTTTTTCTTATTTTGTTTTTTTCGTAAGTCATATCTCAAAGGCTTACTTTAAAAATATGCTTGGGTTTTACTTTTTGTTGTTGTTGTTGTTATTGTTGCTTAGCTGTTAACCACTAAACGACAAGACTGCTTTGTTTTGTGTATTCACCACGTAGACTTTTTTTTTAATGTGTGATCTAATATTCGGGTAATGGGATTGTCTCTCATCGTTAATGATGAGAAAATTATAAAAAAAGAAAAAATTATGTAAACAATTTTGAAAGAATGAGGACAGAAAGGAATAAGAAGACGATGATGCACTTGAAAGCGAAAAAAGAAAGCTACTTGAGTTTAATTTTGTTGATTATTTTTTTTTTTTTTGAGAACCTACGTTCTGGAACTAAAAATTCAATTTCTATAGAAAATGTCTCTTGTTATTGTTATTATGATTGTTAATTAATTTCCTGGAAGAATTTTCTTTAAGGTGAATTATGACATGAACCGATTAGTGACAAAAAACATCTCAAATATTGGATAACAAAAATGTTGTTGTTTTTGTTTCATGCTTTTTTGCTTAACAGTTTAATAAGTCTTGAAACTCGATCAATTTGAATAACAGAGCAACAAAATTGTTACAAAAAAATTGCAAAATATTTCAAAATTTTAAATCCCAACTAAAAAAATGCAATTTTCTTAATTAGAATGGCAGACAATTTTTTTTGTTGTGCCACTTTACAGTTTTCGTTTTAAATAAATTAAATATCAAAAATCTAATTTTGATTATTAATCATTAAAGGAAGAAACCCGAAATGAGATGAGAATTTTTTAAATCTTATCAAATCTTTAGCATTAAATTTTTTTTTACGTTATGAATATTTAAACAGAAAAAAAGCACACATATCTTATCTTAAATCTAAAATCTATTTGAGAGATAAGAAGAAAAAGCGCCTACCATTGTGCAATATACAGACTCATCTTGTTATTGAACTCAAAGGTCTCTTAAACAACAAGATAAAATTTTGACGGTTTAAATTTCTTAAGCGTTTGAAAATAGGTTATAGTTGGCTTGATTTTGCGACTTATATTCTTAAGTCTCTTTGCTTTTCTGTGTTTTAAAAAATCTGAAAAAAACTCGACAGTCTCGACACTAATACATACCGTAAACCCCCTCTATTTGTACCCAGAAAATTTGGTCTTAAACATTTTAAACATCTTTATATCAACGACTCGAAAATACCTCATTCTAATCCCCTCAACCTAGTCTATAAACTAAACGTATGAGATTTTGAAACACTACTTTACCTTTCGAAATATTTAAAAAAAACTACTGGATACAAATAGAGGGGGTTTACGGTACTTAAATTTTGTTAAGAACTCATCGAACTAATAAATCATAATTAACTTTGAATAATCCTAATCTGAAAAAATTTTAAAAAAATGTCATTTTCATTTTAGATTTAGGCTTTAAGTAGCTTATTGAAGATTAAACACCTAACGCTCTTCTAAATAATTAGATTTATGATTAAATTAAGTCTTGGAGGGTTAGTTATTTGGTCTGTAAATTAGTTTTAAGCATTTTAAAATAATTAAATTCACTGATCAGGGGGTTCAAACCAGACTTGCTTACTGAATAAACTCTTGAAACAAAACCAAAAATCTTTGAGTATCATCGACAAGGAAAAGTTAATGAAAAAAGAAATAACTTGAAAAATTGTTTACATAAATTTTTTGTTAAAAATTAGCGAAGCCCATAATCAGTTAAAAAAAAATTAAAATATTTTTAAATATTTTTTAAAGGTCGCGTTTTTTATAATCATGTCTCAAACGATCCAACAGGTGTCACTTCGTTTACGTTTAATGTGTCTGATTCAAATGATAATGTACTCTCGGATCAACGTTTCATAATCACTGTACGTGGTGACAAACTTCCGCCTGTAATTGTTCACAACAAAGGTCTTAAAGTAAATCAAGGCCAAACAACATTGCTTACACGTTATGAGTTAGATGTAAAAGATGATGATACACCTTTGGAAAATTTAAAATTTTCTATCATAACTCAACCGAAGTTAGGTCGCTTAGAAAATCAAAAAGAGCCTGGTAGACGAATCGATTTTTTTACCTATGAAGATCTAGCTTATAAAACAATACGTTATGTTCATGAAGACACGAATAATTTGCTTAAAAATGATCTTATTGATTTTAAAATATCAGATGGTAAAAATGATTTATCAGCAAGTGTATATGTTACCATAACTCGCATTGACAATCAAATGCCAATTTTGAAATCAAAATTTTCACTCAAATGCAAAGAACTAGAGCGCAAGCCAATTAGTTTAAATGAAATACAAGTTTTTGATAGAGACACGTCGAATGATAATCTTAAAATCATAATTACTCATCCGCCACAGTATGGCACAATTGAAAAACTAGTGAATAACATCGAAAAAAAGATCGAAGACCAAATTGTTTCCATCAACACAAACTTGAATCAAAAGCTCAATTTTATACTCAAGTTCAATAATAATCAAACGGACAAGAATTATGTCACTGTTAACGAATTTTCAATGGCCGATATTGAGAGAGGTTTGGTGTTTTATAAACATAGAAGTCCTGGTATTCGACAAGACCGTTTCGGGTTCATTGTATTTGACGGTTACAATAACATGTTCATTATAGACGGTGGTATTCAAGTATCAACTTATCAAATATTTAACATAAATATTGATCTTGAAACGAATCAAGCACCTGTAATAGACAAAAATCTAGGGCTTAACTACCTTTATCAGTTGGACACTTACACTGGACGAGTTATAATGAAAAATGAATTGAGCATCTTGGACAAAGACGATGCTGATTCCGATATAATTATCGAAATTACTCGAAAACCAGCTAATGGGTATCTTCAACATAAGGACCGACCCGGTTTGAGTATTAACCGATTCACTCAATATGATATAAATCAAAACAAAATAGTTTATATTCTCAAAAAATTCGATGATTATACCACTGAGGATTATTTTGAATTTGATGTTTACGATTTGGGTAAAAATTATTTGAAACAAAATCGATTTGACATAAAATGGTCGATAGTTACATTCAAAGAAGAGGAAGTGAGTGTTATGGAAACTGAAGGTAAAGTTAGAGTGCATATAAAAAAAACAGGATTTTTAAAACAATTCAGTATGGTAACATGTAAAACTGTGTCCGACACGGCAAAGTCAAATAGGGATTCGAAAATGTTTGATTTTGTTCACACCAATGTTCGAGTTGAGTTTAATGAAGACGAAAGCTTTAAAGCTTGTGATATTATAATAAATAAAGACAATCAAATTGAACCAATAGAGTCATTTTATGTTGTGCTAGAAGATGCCAAGTATGCACTCTTAGGGTCTAGAACAAAAATTAAAATTAACATTTTGGACAAGAAAAAAGAATCGGTTTTAGAATTTGAAAAAGTCAAATACGAAATACAAGAGACTGATAAATTTGTGTCTTTAGCAGTCGTTAGAAGTGGTGATTTAAACACAGATGTTCAAGTTGAGTGCATAACTGTTGATGATTCGGCAATTGGCTTAAACGATTATGTTCCAAGAGGAAGTGGTAGTTATGTTCGAATACCTGCTGGTGAAATATATGGATTTTGTGATGTTGAAATTTTGGACGATGATATCAAAGAGTTGCAAACAGAGTATTTCAAGGTCTATTTAAGCAGTCCATCTGAAGGAGCAAGATTAGGTGTCAAATCTGAAAGTTTAATTGGAATTATTGGACCGAACGATGGTAATTATTTTACTTTGTAAATTAAAATAAAAATTAAAAATTTGTGTTGTTTAGTTTTAGCGGATGATTGTAAGACAGTATATCAAACAGTAAGTGAAATAGATGGAAGAATTTTGGTTGAAATAACACGAGAGAAGATCAACTTGAACGAAACATTCGATGTTCTGGTCCAAAGTATTCCAACAAATGAAATTTATACAAAAAGCTTTTTAAACACTTTACCGGAAAATGATGCAAAAAATTTGAGCATTGCTGAACCTAATATCGATTATGAGAACATAAATAAAAAACTTAAATTCTTACCGGGCGAAGTAACAAAGGTAAGTTTCGAATCACAACCTATTTTTAACTTTTTTGCCAAATTGAGCAATTTTTTTTGTAGAAAATTTTCTTGAAACTGATAAACCCTCAAACCGAAAAACGTAAAATGTTCACTGTTCAAATAAAACCATTAGGCCCGAGTCCAATCATTAATTTAGGCTCATGTGATTACATTAACCCTGATTATTTGAACATTATTCTTGGAGATCAAACTCAAAATGGAGTCTTGGTTGGGTTTAATCAAACAAGTTTATTAGTAAACGAAACGAGTAAAGTGGTGAGAGTGCCGATAGTTCGAACTGGTGACCTATCTAAATCGTTTTCGTTGATATGTCACACTCGTCAACAAACTGCCATCGAAGGCAAGGATTATGTTGGACGCGATAGTTTTGAGCAATCAAGAATTCATTTTGAACCAAATGAAAAAATAAAAATGTGCAATGTAGAAATTATAAACGATCAAGTATTCGAAGCAGATGAAACATTTCAAATAAAATTAAGTGACTTGCGCAGTTCATCATCTGACGTCAAATTTAATCCATTCACTACAATGACAGTTACAATACTAAATAATGAAGATTCATCTGTTATTTCTTTTTCTGAAGAAGTATATTACACAGAAGAACCTTCATCAAATGATTCATCAATTATTAAATCAATAACTATTTTGCGTACGGGCGATTTGTCTAGAACAAGTATGGTTCGAGTGAGTACAGTTGATGAGACTGCCAAAGCCGGTTTGGATTATAAACCAAAAACAGAAATCATTAAATTTTTACCTGGAGTTTCAGCTTTAGATTTTGAAATAGAAATTTTATATGATTATGAACGTGAGAGTTCAGAGAGTTTTAAAGTAGCATTAGGTCCTCAAGATCCTGTATCAGCTGTTTTTGGTAAAATTAAAGTCGCAACAGTCCTTATAAAAGACAATTTTGGAAATGCAACAAACCAAAGTGAAAAACATGAAAATTCTCCAATTTATCTAAACTCTTTGGTTTATCATGTTTTAGAACAGCTTGGTGACACCAGCACGGTACCAGTGGGTGAACCGTTAATTTGTTTAGAGGTAACATTCAATTCTTGTTTTAGTTTCTAATTTTAAAAAATTTTCATTATTCAGCCTTGCGATTCAAGAAATCCAAAAAATTCTAATAATCGAAAGCTTTGTGATGTTATTGATCGTAAACGTTTAAAAACAAGCTACTCATGGGAAATAAGTACCCCTAATGAGTATGGTATTTATTCTCAATTCATTAAAATGACCCAAAATTCAATATTTACAAATGTTAATGAGTCTATTTTGGAGCCAATTTATTTTCAAAATAAATTTCGAATTCGTTGTGTGATCGAATATTCGAGAGACAATTCGAGAACTTTAAAATCAAATTATGTTCAAGTTAACGACAAAACAGAGTTTTTAAACAAGCTTAAAAATACTGATAAATGTTCTCAAAAGTGGTCTGACTTGTCCAAGTCTCAAAATTTCACAAATTCAGAGCTTCAATCATCGTTTAATTACTACTCAAAAATAGACTCTAATTTACCATTGGTAAATTTTAAATTTGATAAACCGTTTATTGCACGAGCCGATTATGTCTCAGCTGAGTTTATTAAAAATAATCCAACTCTAGTCGATGTTGATTATTTAAATTTTGTTCGTCTTAACATTGAAATTCCTTACATAGATGGAATTCTTCCACTTGTATCAACAATGCCGTTGCATAATCACAGACACTTGTTAAACGATGAGTTTAACTTTTACCCCAATCATATTTGCTCAAATTTTTTTGATGAAAACGATTTTTTAAAGCATGGATTTGTGAGAGAATTCGATGAAGATGAAATCGATAACAAATGGATCGAGATAAATGAAAAAATAGACTCGTTTAGAAACAAGAAAACTCTCAAGTTTTATTCAAGTTTAGACAAAGAAAAATGTGTTTGGAAATTTGTTGGTTATTTTGATTTGACCGAGTTGACTTCATACTGTCACGCTCAAATAATATCCTCAGACTTGAGCGATGAACAAACAAACAAAAATTATTTGAGCATCAAAGTTCCCATTTATGTTTCTTATTTATATCCTAATCAACAAGTTCAATGGTCAAGTGTTGATTATAAAATAAATGTCGAAGCGCCTATTATTTATAAAACTAAAGAGCTTTATGATGAATTTGTGAGTGCAGATAGTTTAATTCAATTTTCAAAAAATTTAATTGATGAACAAGAACAAGTCGAAAAGTCTTTGATGTCTTTGACAGTCACCAAAATTTCAATGACTGAGAATGGAAAGTTGATAATTGAATTTTCAACAATTCCATCGTTTCATGGACAATTTATAAAAAGTCATCACACAGGTCAAGAGAGTTCTATAATCGCACCAAACGGCTTGAACATAAAATTTAATCTCGAATTAGTTTGGAGTCAGTATACTTATGATTATCCAGAACAAACTTGGAAAGCAACATCTGACACGGTTTTGAATAATTATTCGGGTAATTATACAATTCGTTTGGTTCCTTGTTATGCAAGACCAAGTCAACCGTTTAAGTACCCCTTTGACTGTGAACCAAAAGAACCAATCAAGTAAAATTTTAATAATATTCTTTTTTAGGATATGAAATTTATTAATATTTTTCTAAAAGTTATACGATACCAATAACGGTTGAACAATCAAACATGCCAGTTCCAGTGAAATACTCTTTAGGAACACGTTTTACATTGTCAAATAACCTACTCAACAGCATTAATCCATCAACAAACTCAAAGACATTCGATGGTTACTTTCGTCACAGTGACACAATCTATGGGACAGTTATATGGGATGATCAAGATCAAAAATCAGTCTACAAACTTGAACTAGATAAAGTTTACATTTGTTCTAGTTACTCGGACTTTGTGCCAGTTTATGACCCAGAAGGAAACATTTATAACAAAGGATCCCAACATGGATGTGCCAAGCCTCACAATTCATTGAAACATCGAATACTCTTATTGGACAAAAATACCACTCACACAAGATCTAAATTTGAAGCGCAATTTTTGAACGAATTCTTGAACTCTTCGAATTCGAGTAGATTTATAAACAGTGAAAAACTAAAGCGTCATCTCGTAATGGATGGTTTTAAATTTAATGCTAATATTTTGTATGAAATCGAAAATTTGACTAAAAAATTCGATTCACAGGACATGGTTTGGTATGTTCAAACTATCTTTTACATTAGAGCTGGCAATAATAAACATACACGTCAAGTTCAATCAAATTTTTATAGTCTTAAAAATGTCTTCAATAACGGTACTAATATGAATTTAATTCGATTGACAAGTGATAAAAAGCAATCGTCTCTTTTGACTTCAAAAATAAAAGGCTCAAAAAGTAAGGAAGTGAAACCGATACACATCAAACCAGTGTATGAGAATATTGTTTTAAAAACGATTGTGCCAATTGTTTTATTTTTGATAGTTACACTTCTTGTTACAGTGACTTTGATTTATTACAAAAAAGAAAATTTGGAAAAATTTTTTAATGCTAAACGAAACGAAAATGGAACAAAAAATTTTGATATTTTGAGTTTGGCAAAGAAAAAATTTGGCAAAAATTTAGATTTAAAAAAAGACACTGACAATGGATCGAATAGTACGAATGACACGATTGTTGTGTCTCCATTACTTGATTCAAAATCCAAAAAAGAAGAGACCGCTAATTCAACATTTCAAACAAGTGTTTCAAAATCGTCATACCAAAACACTAGTCATATTGATGAAGATGATGAAGATCACTATGGTCATAAACATAGTGTTAATTCAACTAAAAGTTGTGAATCAAAATTTAAAAGTCTACTCAAAAATGTTTTTATTAATAAAAAATCAAAAAATGAAAAATGTTTAAAAATGTCTACAAGTGGTGATTATGAAGATTTGACGCGTAACTTTTTAGATACCTCAATTCAAACATATCCAAGATATCCGACCATTACAAGACGAAATAATTATTTGTATTTTAATTATAATAATAATAAAATGAATTATTTTAATTCGGATGGAATTGAAATAGAAACGGAATCGGTTAAAGATGAAACGAATAAATTTAATGGTGGTGGTGGTGGTGTAACAGAGACTATGGTTGCCATAACTTCAATGTCATCATCGTCACCAGCTCAAATAACTCCCGTTAATTCGACTACTAAATGTACACTAAGCACAAACGCAAAGAGATTAAGTGGCACTGAAGTTTAGTTTTTTTTTTTTTGTTTTGTTTAAAAAGAAAAACATCTAAAATAACAGTAAAAACAATGAAATTACATTTCACTCAACCTCCAATTAATGTGTTGATGAAAATTTTATTTATTTATAAATAAAAAAAAATACCTCAAGTTCCTTCTTTTTTATTTTATTTTTATTTTTTTGTTATTTTTGTTTAATTTATATTTTTAAAGAGATTTATTATTACTATTAATATTATATTAAAAATAAATAATATTTTAATTTAAATTAATTATTATATGTTTAAAATTTTTTAAAATAAAATTTTTGATAATTATGTCTTTTCTTTACATATTTTAATTTGATTCAATAAATTCTTCAATAAAAGTGCTACTACGGTACCATGAATTCACCACATTTTACGTAGAATTACGTCAATTTTGTAACAATTCGTTTTGAATCTTCAAGTAATTCTTAGCCAGAGATAATATTTAGGGATCTGTGCGTAACCTGGGGTAATATTAGGTAACAAACATTGAAGATAAAAACGCCAAAGAAAGGGAATAAAATTATAGTTATCTTTCGATACTTTTTGTTTCTCTTTTCATGTTTTTTGTTGAAATTGTCCTTTTGATCCTCGATGGTTCCTCGATGTTACGCCCCGTTACCATCAATGACGTGATATTACGTCTAAAAAAGTTTTTTTCTTACTTTACCCCAGGTTACGCTCCGTTACCTAATAATTCTCTATGTGACTAAGAATTACTTGAAGATTCAAATTGTTACAAAATTGATTAGAAATTAGGGTCAACATTTTTTGAATTTGGAAGTAAAAGTCACGATTATGTCAGCAGCTGTAGTATGACGTAATGCTAAGTAACAATGCGTATCGAAATATGGTAACATCAAGTATCTTCGCGTCATGTGACTTATCAGTGCGACAGGTTACTTCTTGTTAAATTGTGATACAAAAACTTTAATTTCTCGTATCTCAACGTCATGTGACGTCATATTACGTATGATTACATACCCAGTCTATTGAATCTTCAAGAAACATTAAGTTTTCTTTAATGAATTTTAGAAAAGATACTTTAATGAAAATGGCTCTATATCATTAATGTGTGATTAAAGATTTTTCCATTTAAAACATTAAAGAAGCTTTAGTGAAAATAAAGAAAGATACATTAATGAGACGCTTTTTTTATTCAAAAATAAGAATATTAGAGTTGGCAAAAAATCAAAAGAGTCCAAGCTTTTCGTCAAAAGAATTTAAATTCAAGAATAATCAAAATCCAAAATTTAAGCATCAAGTTCAGATATTAAAAGTATAAAGGCGAGTTTAAGAGTTTAAGAGAATTAAATCATAAGTTTATTATTCAAAGTCCCTGGTGTACAAGTTTACAACTAAGTAAACTCAGAGTGTTTCTTAAATTTGGTAAAATGTTAAAGGCTTTTCATGAAGTATCAATTTTTTTTTTGTAAAGCTTTTTTTGTTAGGCTTTTCATGAAGTATCAATTTTTCTTTGTTATTCAATTTCGTTTCGTTTCAGTGTAGTGTAGAAACCTAACATTTGAAAGATATAAAGACCAAGAGCTATGATTAAAATCACAATTAAAGTTATGAAATGAACAAAAATTAATTTATTTGATAAACAATTGACTTTGAATTTTTGAAGTAATCAATGACCGTGTTTGAAAACTTTAATAAAGAGATATTACTTTGACGAAAATAAAAAATAAATAAAGAGATAGGTTGACTCACAAAACTGAAGATGTCATTCGCTTAAATGCGCGGCTAGTCATGTTTTCTGCATACTTAGCGTGTTCAATAATTTTTAAACCCCTCTTATTGATAAGGCGATAGCAAAACCAGAACTAAAAAAAAGAATTCAAATTTAAAAGTTTAAATTTACTAAGTAATTTTTAAAACTTGAATATTGATCAATTTGAAATTTTTCAGTTATAGGAATGACAAATTTATTTTAATATATTTTTTTTAACTGACAAACAAAAATGAAATATTTTAACTGTTAACAAAGTTCAAATTTATATTATTGAAAAATAAGGGTGGGGTTATTTTTTTTTCACCAATAAAAAAAAAATTAAGAAAAATTTAATACACTCTATTTGATAAAATTCGTTCATCTTTTAATTCAATTGGAACTTTGTACGTTCGATCAAAATAAATTTTTTTTTGATATTTCTACTAGGACCCTGTTAGGGTTGGTAATGGTAATGTAAATAGCGATTGGGTACTATGAGTTTAGATTTTGATTTTAACTTTAAAAATACACTGTGAAAAATATACTTTCAAAATGTGAAAAATTTCTTGTAAATCTTTTTCGTGAATGCAGGGGATATGAGTAAGAAAATTTTTCATCACAAGGTCCAAAAAAAATTCATGGTTTTACCAATGCAAGAAAATTACAGAAGAGCCGAGATTTTTGCCCTCTTCCGCCCCCTAAAAATTTAATTTATTTTGTCACATATAACATAATTATTTTGTTGACTGATTTAAAAGTTGAATTGCCGCTTCGTTAGAAATAGATCTGTGTTTAAACAATCGAATTTCTTATTATTCAAAAAAAAAATTCTCATGGTTGTCTTGAGGGGTAGGTCTTATTTTTTTTTTGTTTTTTTCTCTTCAAAGGCAAACAAGAAAACGTGTTCTATCTTTTATTTTAAAAAAAATTCAAAATATTTTTTTCATCTTCTAAAATTTATTCAATATTGAAATCATAAGCTAATTTCGAAGATTCTTTCCCCATAGCAGGGGATATCAGTAAGAAAAATTTCGACACAAGGTCCATTTAAAAAAAAATCATGGTTATATCCCTCCCCCTCCCTATGTAAGAAAATGACATTGGAGCCGAAATTTTGGACCCCCCTTCCTTCAAAGCTATTTTCAACAAAATATAAAAATTTTAACGTATTTTGTCACAGATAACATAATTCTTTTGTTTACTAAGATTTAAAAGTTGAATTGCCGCTTCGTTAAAGAAAAATATGGGATTAAACAATCGCTTTTATTTTTTTTCAGAAAAACAATTCTTGAGGGTAGGTCTATGATTTATCAAAGTTGAAAAAAAATTTTTGATTTCAATATTTTTCTCTTCATATACTCGTCATAATATTGCAGTAACTAAATTCATTCGACTGTATTCGACTTTAATTCTTCATTAATGCTCTTTAATGTTTCTTTTTCTTGATTTTAAACTTTAAATTTAAAAATTTTCGGTTATTTCTTCAAACTTAAGTAAGTTTACAAAAAAAAACATTTTTTGTTTAAAAATCGGGATATTTAAGAAATCTTTGAATTTTCTTTTTACTAAAAAATGTGTCTTTAAGATTACATTAAGATTCATTAATGTCACTTTTTTTTTCAGGAGACTGGGTATCAGTGCGTCCGTTACGTAACGCGACGTACTGAGAAGTTGCTGTCTCATCATCATTTCTGCATAGGTCTAAAACATCACGCGGCTGATAAGACCTATGCATAAAGATTATCAATCTTAAAACCGACTTACAGTTTTTAGTCACATAGAAAAAAAATTCCTTGGGATTGGGGTAATTAGCATCAAATAAAAATTCGGCCAAGCATAAAAAAATTTTAAGTTATATATATAACTTAAAATTTTTTTATGCTTAAAAATTATTCACCTTTAAATTTCGTTATCGATTACAGGTAGAGTATATAAATATGTTTCGACAAGATCAATTGGTTAAAAGAAAACAATTGTTTCCGTCAAGCACCTAGAAGACATGAATATATTGTAGAGAGACAACACCTATCAAAATCATTTTGATTTATATTCAATAGTATTGATAATTGTATATTTATAATTGTAGATACCTAGGGACTTTGACATGACCTGTAACTATTTGAAAAAGACCAAATACCATTAAGTATCAGCAGATCAATATGAGCAACGGATATTTTTAATTGAAGACTAAAAGGAGAGATTTTTTTCGCTGTAATCATTTGACCAATTTTTGGAAAATTAGTTTTTTTTAAGGCTCACTCTTTTTTTTTCTCAGTCGGTTCATAAAAAGGTCAGGAGAATGGAACTTCTTAACGTTTGGAAATTTAAATAATCTAATTTACATTTTTATTTTAAAAATTAAACTAGCGAAAAAAAAATATGACACAGACAATGACTTTAAACACTAAAAAAATTCTCTGTTTGCTGTTTAAGAATAAAATTTGATTTAAAATCAAAAGGTAATAACCAAAAAAGAGGATTCTTTTGACCAAACACTTGACTAAATTGTAAATATTTTAGCTTAAAATTAGATTCCAATCTATCAAAAAAATCGCTTTCCAATTGAGCTTGTTTATTGCTAAATGATGATGAGGTTGTTGTTGATGATGAAGATGTAATTGAGGATATTTGTTCGCACATTATTGCAAATACAAATAGACCAAAAAAAATGCATTCAACTATTACAAATACTGAATGATACCTAGTTTAAAATAATATAAAACTCAATATTGTCTTTTAGATTTAAATAGTTTCTTACACTCTTGCTGATGGACTCAGTCTATTGTTTGTCTGAGATTCGTCCGGATAAACTATTAAAGATGTCATTAAAAATATAATTCCGTAAATGCACAAAATTGCTGTGTAAAAATTAAATTGAATAAAATATTTTTGATTTAGTTCACCGATACAATTGTTTATCCTAAAATTAAATTAAACTTTAAAAAGTTTTGTGATTCTAAATTAGTTTGGTTGAGTTACCAAGGACAATGATGATGCCGTTTTTTTATACATTTACGACATATTCCACAATGATGCGAATCAGGTGTACGATATATTTCGCATTTAGAACACACTGTAAAACCCTCTCGACTATTCTATTTAATAGATTAAGCTATTCAATTAAACAACATTCAAATATATCAAAATAATTACTTGAGGTTTTTCGTCGAATATATTATTTGGAACAGGCAAATAACCCGGATTGGATAAACTTGCTTTTAAATGTGATAAAATACACAAAAATATTAAAACAGTAAAAATAGCACCATTTACGCATCCATAGAGCCTTTTAAATTAAATTTCAGTCGAGAGTTTTAGAGAAACACAAAAAAAATAAAATTTACGTTTCATTCATAAAAGGTATGATAACCACTCCAATTAGAACATAATAAGCGTAAAGAAGAAACAAATAAGTTGAACAACTTAATGAAAGACCTATCGGATCCATGATTAAAACGATGTATTTAATTTAAGGTGTATTTTATGTATGACAAAAAAACCATGATGACGCAAATCCTATCAAATAATTGATTTCGTTTTTTTTTTAAATTTTAAATATTTTAAATTCTTTAAAAACAAAACGAAACAAACCAAAAAGCGAAGGATATATTATTATTATTTAAAAAATAATAATTTTCATAAATTATTGAATTAAAAAAAGGGAGAAAAAATGCAAATAAGTAAGTAATATGTATATGTTTGGTAATAATAATATAAATTAATCAAATTTCTTATTCGTTTGTGTTCTGTAAGTGTGTGTGTGTGTGTTGGTTGATGATTTTTTTTAAATATTTACTTGTTGGTGTTTAAATTCATCCTAGATACAAACATTACTTTTTTATGTTTAGTTTATTTTAAAGTAGGAGTTTCAATTGTTTTTCTTTTAAAATTGAGTGCTGAACTTTGATTTAACAAAAAAAAAAAAAATTTTATCCCAAATTTGCTCAACTAGTTGCTCATTTTTCTAATCTAAAATTCCATGGTAATTTAAACTCGCAATAATAAATTGTTTGAAATGTAAAAATAAAAATAAACTTAGAGAAAACTTCAAAAAATTAACAAGGTCTCTAATCAAAAATTTATACTGTAGATCGTATCAAGTTACCTATTAAAAAATATTTTGATCATAAATTCAATTTGAGCTATGCTAAAAAGTTACATCACGGCTTGTGAAAAAAATGTACCGTGCCGTACCTGATCAAAACATTGACTGATTCGTGTGGATTCATTTTAAGGAGTACATCCCCGAAAAATATGTAAATAAATACAGTGGTGGCAAAGGTTTTGTAACAGTTCGTCACCTAACGTCAGATGACGTCAGGTTACGTCATTCGTCAGGTAACATCAGCTGACGTCATCTGACAACATTTATATTTTGTCACTTAACGTCACCTGACGTCAGATGACGCCATCTTAAAGTATCTAAATCAAAGTTTGGTTAACTCAAGTTGAAAATGACGTCAGGTGACGTTACCTGACGAATGACGTAACCTGACGTCATCTGACGTTAACGATATTTCATTAACTAAATTTTATACACCTCACGAGTCTGCCAAAGCACGATGGGCAGTTCGCCGTTTTTTCACTAGCCGTAATTAAATTTATCATTAAATGAATGAAAAAAAAATTTGCAATTTATTTGAATTAACTGAAAAACTTAGTCCACGTTAAAAAAAAATAAATATGTTACTTCCCGGTTTTTGTTATATGAGAGTCAGGGCATCCTGAATCAGGGTCAGGTTATCAAAATTTTTACCTAATTTTTTTTCAGATGAACATAAAAGCATTTTTGTGTTCATTTAATCTAATTTTTGTTCATATAATCTCCACAATAATCCCCCGGTATTAGGCTCCGGTTAAAATTTTGATTTTTAACCTTATGAATGAATTAAATTCTTGAGTTTACAGGGTAATAGATTACAAATATAATGTCAAAAGTGTAAAACTCAGATAGCGCGGAAGTTTTGAATTAGTACTAATCACATGCTGTGCTTATTACAATTAAAAATGCAATCTAAAATCGTTGGAGAGTCCGAGTTTTTGTAAATTTTTTTGTTTTCGATCGAAATCACATAATTTTTTTTAGATTATGGTCAAAAAACAAACTGCTTTTTTAAAAATTTGGAGATCGTAGTGTTACTGATGGTTTCGCGACTGAGGGCTAAAACAAATAAAATGCTAAAATATGGTATACATGAGATAATGTTTAGCCTCGCCTAAGTACGAATAAAAAAGCTACAAATGAAACGACTTATCCGAGATGGGTGAAACTCGACAGAGATAGTCACGCTGCAGATGCAACTGCGCAAGTGTATACTTTACCAAAGTCGTGCAGAGTATGCTAAAGGACGATTTCTAAAAAAAAAATTTGTCTGACGATTATTTTATTGCCTCTTTGACGAAAATTAAAGAACAGTTGGCTCATATTTAAGGAATAATTAGGTGGAGGTTGTGTTTTGATTTGGGCACCTGTTCTGTATTCCAGAGGTGATTAAATGGTAGAGGGTTATAACGGCGAGAGAACTGTAGTAATTTAAACTATATCCAACGTCTGCAAAAGCTGTCCAAACATTATTTCAATTACATAATTACATACATGCATAATACTTCCTTTTGGCGAGCCAAATGATTAGAAAAAAAAGTTTTTTGTATTCTGCAATTTCTGTGGCTTGAAAACGAGTATAGAAACTATGTTATTATAACACTCTGAACAGTTCTTGATGAGTCCTCTCGCTTTTTGAATGACTCTTTTAACTATTTTTTGTTGAGTTAAACCTGATATCATGCATCAAATTGATAACCTCTAAACAATCGTTGATCCCAAAGAATTGTATTAAATCCAATCTTCTTCTTCTCGTGACGAGGTTCATTCTTAAAAATCGTTCACTATTAATACTCTAGTTGATTAGAGCTTTAAATCAACCTTAAAGTTCAACGTAGAAAGTGCTTTATTAAAATTACTTTTTATCACCTCTAAAAAAAGCCTAACGGGTACGTTTAAACTAGGGGTGTCGCATTTACTTATTTTTCCCTTTATTTTACCAATAAAGTAAAGGAAAATGCACTTTTTCCTTTATTTCCTATAATTTTTCTTTTATACGTTTTTCTGCTTCAGAAGACTATATTTTAGTGTTTTTTGAAGGAAAAATCCGTTTTCCGAGAAATAAAGGAAATAAAGTGTACCGTAAACCCCCTCTATTTGTATCCCATACTTTTGGTTTATAGGCTAGATTGAGGGGGTTAGAATGAGGTTTTTTCGAGGCATTGATAAAAAGAAATTTAAAGATAAATCGAATGTTGAAGACCAAATTTTCTGGGTAAAAATAGAGGGGGTTTACGGTAAACCTTTACTTTATTGATAAAGGATAAAGGTTTGAAAAAAGTCTTTATTTTTGGTAAAACTTAAAAATACGCCTGTCAACATGATACTACGTTAGAATAAGAAAGTTTCATTGAACTTTATTTTTTCCTTTATTTTTGTGACTAAAGGTCCTTTATTAAAATAAAGTAAAGAAAAAATAAAGTTCAATGAAACTTTCTTATTCTAACGTAGTATCTACCTTTACTTTTTTCCTAAAGTAAAGTAAAGCCGACACCCCTAGTTTAAACGTTACTCAATCTTACAAATGATCCCTTAGATCTGATTAGCTCTACACAAAGAGTATTTGACTTGTGCAGATCTTTTAATAAAAATGAAAGTTCTTTAATTTTTTATTAAGATTTATTTTATTTAAACAAAAAATATGATTAGAAGAGTTTTTATTATAACAATTAAACTTTTTAAATGGCAAAAAAAAAATAAATTTTGAGAAAAAAAAAGAAGATAAATTGGATTCGAATCATTCATTTTCGTTTCATTTCAATTTTGTTAATTAAAAATATTTTTGGTAGTAAAAAAAAAAATTTAAAATTTTCGAAATTATTTAAAAAGTGTTTAATTTTATTCAAATTTGATTAAGACTTGTATTTGTTTCACTTCTTGTACAACTAAAACATCTTAATTTACTTAAACCGGATTTTTTTTCACTTTTTTTCGAAGACTTTTCACATCTAGTCGATTCCAATTTACTTACATTTTGAATTTCTTCTTTTGACTCTTCATAATTATAAGTATCATTTAAATTAACTTTTGAATTTGTTTTTAAAGTTATTCGATCTCGTTTTAAATGATAATTAATTGCAGTGACTATTGCTTTATCCATTAGATATCGTATCGAATCAATATCGTTTGCTGTTGTCTTAAAATAATATTTTGTATTTACACTCTCTTTGAGTTTATTTATTTGTTTTTTGTTAACATATTGATTCGATAACGAAATTGAATCTGAATCAATGGTATCGTCATTTTTTTCATTCAAGTCTTCATCTAAAAGACTTAATTTTACAAATTCGTTTAGAGTCAAATAAGGTGGAATCGAATTTAATTTGTTTAAAATGTGTTTAAAATTTTCGTCTATTAATTTATTTTGAAAATCGTGTGTAGACGAAAATATTTCTTCTTTTGAAACTTTTGATATTAATGATATTGGGCGTTTCATATCGTGCATTGGTGCTTTTGATTTACTCAATTGATTGTGTAATGAGGTTGTCAATGAGATTAATTCACTTGATAATTTTTTTGAGTCTAATGTAAATTTGTTTTCTGAAATCATTGAAGTTTGCATTGACGATTTATTGTGCGGATCTGTTCGGTTTAATTTTGATTCTTTGATTTTTTGTTTGAGGTCACATTTAGTGCCAACTAGTAAAATTGGAGTGTTTGAATAATGTTTTCTGATCTCTGGCAACCACTTTTTAAAATAAAAATTTACATTTCAAAAAATGTGTTCCTAAGTCTGTCAACCTAAAGGCGTAAACTAAGATGATTGATTTGCGTAAAAGTTAAGTTGGTTTTGCACTGACCCAATTTTAAACAGTTCAAAATTGTCATATAGCAAACTTTTTTTTCAAAATTTTGAAACACTTCATTTATTTTTAAACTTAAAAATGATTAAAACTCTGTTTCTTACAGGAGCAGTTTTACCAGTGGCTTTATTGTTTGGTTTGTTCTATTACGACTTACACACAAACGAAGAAATCATAAATGAATTTTCTCAAAATTTAAAAAATTGGTTCGATAATGGAAATTATTTTATGTACAAAGACGTACACAAGATATTCTACATTCAAGAAGAATTAGACCATGAAACCGAACATGATTTACCATCTTTAGTTCTATTACACGGTTTTCCGACAAGTTCACACGATTATGAAAAGTTATTGAAACTATTTCGAGATGAAAAAAAGTTCAAGTCATTGATTACTTTTGATTACTTGGGTTATGGTTTTAGCGATAAACCATTAGATTATGAATACTCTATTTTTGATATGGCTGATATGGTTGACAAACTTTTACTTCACCTGAATATCGAAAAAGTTTACATGGTAGCTCATGATATAAGCGACACAGTCGCTCAAGAACTTGTTCGTCGTGAGAATTTAAACAGTCAAAATCATTTCAAAATTGAAAAACTTGTTCTCCTTAACGGTGGAATCTTTACGGACATTTATAGATCCGTTTTGTCTCAAGACATCCTAAGAACCCAAATACTCAAAGACATTTTTTCAAAGTATGTTTTCAAGTTTACTTTATTTAAATACTCTTTTAATAAAGTATTTGGTACGTTAAACCCGCCAAGCGAAGTTGAGCTGTACGATTTTTTTAATTCGATAAAATTTAATTCAGGAAATCGAGTATTACCTTTGACAATTGGATATTTAAATGATCGTTTTCAGTATGGTGATGTTTGGATCGATGCTCTAAACGAAACTGTCATACCAACTATGTTTATATATGGTCCAGCTGATCCTGTTAATCCAAGAAGTAAATTTCCTCAAAAAATGAGAGAAAGTTTACCAAATATTAAATTGAGTATTTTGTCCGAACTAGTTGGACATTATCCTCAATGCGAAGATACTTTCACTGTTTCTCAATTAATAAAAAACTTTTTTAATTGAAGATTAAATTTTATTTTTTTATGTTTAGGCTCAATTTTTTAATAAATTAAATTTTTTTAAATGCAATTACATTTTTCTATTGTTCTTTCTAAGCTCTTAACTCCTTGTTTTAGAAAATCCAACATCAGATAAGTAGTAAAAAATACTGAGAGAAGAGTGGTGGCTTAGCTCTGGTATTTTCGGTTCGGGATACAGACTTTTAAAGCAAAAACAGACCTTAAATTTTTAGAACACTGACGGACCATCAATTGCCGGTGAATTTTCTGGCAAAACTTATTATGCACTATCTTGCTATAACTAGAGTTAAGTTCTGGAACCTTGAGTTCAGAATTCTGTTCAGTCCAAAGCATAAAATCACTTGAAAATGTACCGATTTTCTGAGAGAACATTTAGTACTATTTTCAAAATTAGACATGTTAAGAAAAATTGGTGATGAAATCAGAAATTTTAGTAAATAAAAATTAACATGCAAACATTTATTACTATTTTCCTAAAATCCATAAAAATCCTAAAAAATCTTTATTAACAGGGAAAAATTTTTCTCCTTTTTAATAGGTACGGTAATGTCTACATCAAAATTTTGAGTGTTAAAATTACCTAATAATCCTGAATTTTACAGTATAAAGCGAAAATAAGTTAACGAAAAAATAAACAAAAACTGCAAAATGTTTAAGCATTTAAAGAAATATGTCTAATAATAAACATGATCAAAAAAGTAAAGCATTCAAAATTAGTAGTACATAGTAGTAGTGGTGAGTTTAACTGTGAACAGAGTGCAAAGCTGTAAGAACTTTGAACACTATAAACATTTTTTAGAAAAAAAAACATGTTTGAAAATTTTCAATTAAACATTCTTAAACATGATGTTACCTTATTTCAGCGGCATAGGTATGTTTTGTGAACCTATTTTTTGGCCTGTATACTCGTAAACATCGGGTATGTATAGGTTCACAAAAAATAGTTTCACAAAATATACCTATGCCATTTCAGCTTTATACTGTATTTAAGTTCAAGATCGTGGGAAGATCTACTCTTTGTACCCCTTTTTGGACGGAAATTCCTTAAAAAATTAACTTCTCGGTCGTGTGATTATAAACTTCTTCTAAAATTTTCAAAATTTTAAGAAAGTCTTTAACTAAAATTTATCAATTTAAACTCTAGTTAAGCCAGTGAATCTAATCAAATTTTTAAGAATAACAAATATAGAGTAGAAAAGATTAGGAATATGCTGGTATATATAACAATTCAAAAAACTAATCAAATCAAGAGATAAATGGCTTAGAAGCTTTTTCTTGCACATGAATGCCTTAATCCGGACCATATTATCATCTGTCTTTTTCAAACCTTTACTAGCCTAACTTTTCACGTAGTTAGGCTAGTAAGGGTGAATACATATTTAGGCGTGGAAGGGGTCATGGAAGACAAGTGAGTAATTTTTAGCCTCTAAAGGACTTTTCTTACCGAGGGTCGGTATTTTAGTCGTCGTCCCCCACCTGGTGCTATAAAAATATATTCTCTTTTTACCCACTACTAAGAAATGATTTTTAGCTTGAACGATTCTTATTTTTGAAGTAAATAGAATCCACCTAACTGAATTCTTATATTGGGGAAGGTAAGAAGACTTAAAAAGTAGGAATACTTATTTTAAAATTTTTCCTAAAACATTTACTTTGAATTTTTCGCTAAAATACTTGAAGTGTTTACTCTCAATGCTTTAAAAAAAAACAAAATAAACAATTATATTTGCCTTATAGTAGTTTTGAAAAATTCTTCATTCCTTACTTAAACTTACCAACTATTAAAAAAATTTTTAAAACTTACTTTTTTTGTCACATTTGAATAAGAGTTGAGATCAACAAGTGAAAAGCATAATAAAATAACATCAACTTTCTTTTGAAAATTTAAAATTTAGTGAAACAAACAAAAAGAAAATCAAAGTTTGAATCATACCTTTTCAATTAGGTAAAAGTAATTTCTCATTTGAACGTACAATTCATCATGTCTATTACCAGATATATCAGCAATTGAAAGCACATAATCTTTGTCGTTTATTTTAAATTCAGATTTATATACTTCAATTGAAGTTGGTGTATATTGATCGTCCAATTGTAATGTTAAATTAAATGAATCATTAAGATTTTGATTTTTACTCGTAAGATTGTTATTCAAATCTGTGTTTAAGTTGCTAAGGTTATTGAATTTAATGTACTCGAGTAGAAATTTGGTTTTGCCAACTTGGCTTTAGACAAAAAAATGTTTCAAAGGAAATTAAAAAAAAAATTTTTTTTAAATCTCTTTTTTACCAGTCTCCAAGCATTAGAATTTTGACGATATTACCAGACTCATTCATTGTTCATTAGAACAAAGGAAAATAACGACTATGAAAAAAAAAATTTTCTTTTTTGATTTTATTATTATTTAAAAATTTGAAATTTAAATTTTATTCATAGAAAATTTGCTCTAACTTTTTTTTATTGTTTCAAAGCAAAGACGATTTACTATATTTCTCTTTCTTTCGTTTTTCTTATTTTAATATTTGTTTATAAACTTTTGTCTTTAGAAGAAATTAAAGGAGCTCACGTTGTTTTTGTTTTTACAACAACAAAAAGTTAAATATTTTTAAATAGAGGAACATCAGTTGATAAAACTTGTGTTATTTTTTTTTGTAATTTAAAAATTGAAATTATCTAAAATTAGATTTCGAATAAACACATATGTTGAATTTGTTTTCATAAAAATAAACTTGCGTCTTTTTTTAGTTAATCCGAAATAAATTTTTGAGAAAAAAATAAAGCCTTCGTAGTGTAAGCGTTATTTTTCTAAAAAGAGAACGCTTGAAAACGAACTAATAGAGTCTGTTTAATTTTAGGTAAAAATATTGGAACCAAATTGACGCCGATAACCAACGTTGTTTCAAAACGATAAAAGAACAATACTGTAAAGTAAATGAAACGATTTTGTTTGGAACATGTTTCCTGGTTAAAGAGTTATTAAAGAGCGTCTTTTATAAGTGAAACATTAAATCTTGCTTCAAAGCTGAATGATTAATTGCTTTTTTTAAATATGAAAAATATTTGGACCCTTAATAGAATTTGTAAAATACCTATGCTTTTTCCTGTAGTGTTTCTCTGCAGAAATTATATTTTATATATTCGATTTATGTCTTTATGACCAAGAACTTTCAATGAAAAAGCCACACATATTTATGTAGAATTGATCAGGCTTTCGATTGATTTATAAAAAACTGTGTCTGTATACAACAACTATGGAGAGTGTATGAGTGTCTTATAAGACTAAAAAATAAAAAAGACAAATTTCTTACCCAAATAAGTTCACCAAAGGTCTAAATCTGATATCATTTTGTAGATATCATCTTCATTTGTTTTTTCAGGGATGCAGATATTTCATTAAAGTCTCATCATGATTATCCGCACAAATCCAGCAATATGAAACGGCTTTGTAGCGTATTTACTAGTGTTGGACACAGTCTTACTTTTTCAAAACTTGTCAAAAATCAAGACTTTTAAATTTACTAACTTTATTCATTTAAATTATGCCCGAACTTACAGCTTTATAAAATTTTTTATTTTAGCATTTAATTAAAATTTCCTATGGGTCTATGCAAACGGTCAGAATGTATTTATTTAATACGAACCATGGTAAATTTCTATCAGTACAATATAAATATCAAATCATGTTTTTTATATTGTTTTGGATATTGGGCTAAAATTAGGAAATTTAAAGCCATCGAAAGTTGTGTTTCATTTATTCTTCTTTAGCTTGAAATTTATTTAGCTTTGAACCATTCTAATCATAAAAATCTAACACCATTCTTAAATATTACATTATTTTTTAGGGTAAAACTTTATAATTCACGAAATTCAAAACTTTAGTGCTATCTGAATTTGTCATTTTTGACATTAGAACCGTAATCTACGACCCCGGAAACCCCAAGAAATCATTTTTTTCATGGGGGTCAAAAATCAAAAATTTTACCCCTACCCCTACGCTTTTTGCAGCCTAAAGATAAGATGCTTAATTTAAAAATTTAAGAACTCATGATCGGTAAAGAAATTTTTGATCTGGACGTACCACCTGAAAGATAAAAAGCTACCATTGACGCTGGTACCCAAATCGGCCGGAGAAAAAAATTTCAGGAAGTAACCCTTGGACGAAATCGGTAAAATTTTTTCATTTTTAGCTTTATTTCATTAAAAAAACAGAGGAAAAGTGACATAAAAAACGAAAGCACTAAAGATGAGGGATTTTTCACTTTCTGACCAAAAAATCGAAATTCTCGTGTATGAAAACCCCAAAAAACAAGTATGAATGGATTTAAAATTGATCCTTTCAGTTTACCTAAAAAATAACCTTATTTGAACCGTTTTCAGCACCCAAAATCGATTTTCAAAAATAGACTATATAATTGAAAGATATATATGTAACAGTAAAAATGTAAAATACGTTTTAATGCATGTATTCTGTAAAACAAAAACAAAGAAACAAGTTTTGAATTGACTTAAATTTATTTTAACACAATAAACGGTTGAATAGAGCTCTGGAAGCAAAACAAAAAAAAGACATTAACCATAATGATACTTGATTTAATCAGGATCAAGTTCTTGCATGCAATGACAAACCAAATTGAATATCTCTCAAAGACGCTTGAATTCAAATAGTTAAGAGGTTAGTAGTAGTAGTAGTTTAAAAAGGCAGCTACTTTTTTGTTGAACTTTGTCTTTCAAGGCTAGAAATACGCACAGGCTATGATTATGCAGTTAATGAATCCGGTCAAATGGAGTATGATGAGGGAATGTTAAATGAAATTCACCACGAATCAACTCGATCGTTTTGAGATTCGAATAATTCGAATTCGCTTTTATTTTATTTAATAAATTTACGTTTTGTTTAAGTAATTTCCTAAAACTATTTCAGTAATTAACTAAAAAATTAAAAAAATCAGTAAATAACTCAAATCGCATTTTTATTTACAAGTTTTAGATTTTTACTAGAAGACCAGTAATTTTATAAATTTACGTGTTTTACAGATTTACGGTAACATACAGTGGTGCTACGATATTTGTATTTTACTAAGTTTTACGTAAATTATTGTAAATTTACTATTTTTTCCGTAAAATCAGGTAAATTTACGAAATTTTACCAAAGTAAAAAGTGGTAAATTGACTAATTTTGACGTAAAAAATGAAAATTTTACGTATATTTACGTTAATTTTGGTAAATATCAAAATGTCCAAAAAAAAATTCTGACTAATTTTACAACAATTGTTGATAAAAACTTAATATTTAACTCACTTAGAAAAAAATCGATTTTTACTGATACATCAACCTTTATACTACCAACAAAAAAAACTCATTCCTACTTCAGTGTTTTTTTTGCGATTTATGTCACTAAAAGACTAATAGAGGGTCGAAAATTTTTTTGGAAATTTTGATATTTACCAAAATTAACGTAAATATACGTAAAATTATCATTTTTTACGTCAAAATTAGTCAATTTTTACTTTGGTAAAATTACGTAAATTTACCTGATTTTACGGAAAAAATAGTAAATTTACAATAATTTACGTAAAATTTAGTAAAATACAAATATCGGAGCACCGCTGTATATGTTGTTTAGGGTTTTCATACACGAGAATTTCGATTTCGTGAACTTTAGGAGGAGCAAATCAATCCTAGAATATTAAACTTAAATTCTGAACAAATCTAACCAAGAAAAACAAAACAAAATTAATAAGAATTTGTTACAAGTATCATGAGTAAAAACAAAATGAACAAAACAGGGATGAGTATTAAAGTAAATTAATTGAACATAAATATTAATAACACAATTGTTTTAATCTTTAAAAAAAAACATTTATAACAAAAAATATCTTTGTTTGTTCGTGTGTGTGGTTTAAAGAATTTAACTTTGACTATGATTAAAAGATACATAAAGTTACTTAATTTAAGATCAATTATCTCAACAGAGATAGAGAGAGTATGCAAATAGAGTTTGTTAGATATAGTATAGCTTGTGAGAAAAAAAAAAGAAAAAAGTTTTTTGATTATAGTTGTTATTGCTATTTGATTGATTTGCATTCAATTATTTAATATTTATAAAATTGTATTCATTTTTATGTATGATATCGCTTATTATTTTGAATTAGTAGCAAATGCCTCAAAATTAATTCTTTTTAATCATAAAAAGTAATATTTTATTACTGGCAGCGTTAAGACAGCGATTCTTTTCGTGTTTTGCGCTTAAACAACTTACAGATTCAGTCGGACCTC